>OU744726.1:49194761-49820858 GCA_916613615.1 Steromphala cineraria
AATTTGTATTGAACTTAAAAATCAAAATAGGAAGAAAAACAATTGAGCTTCTGTTCATTTGAATTCTCAATTTTACAAATTCAGGCGATTTGAAGCCTGTTGTGGAACATAACTCGACAAGGAATACAGTCTCCCAGTGTCATTCTTCTATTCAAAATGGCTTCCAGCGGATTTGATAAGTAATTGACAAATGTCAACTTGAATTGCCAATTCTAGAAAATATAGCATTACCAGCTCTTTAATGAGTTTACTTACAGTTTCTTGGTCTTATGTAGTAGCTGAAAATCTGCAAGAGGGAGAGTATTCATATCTGGAACGGCAGTGGAATGCAAAATCGTGTGGAAAATGTCAGAGAGCTTCCAAACAGGTTGGGTTGCTAAGCTGAAGTAATGGCCGACAGAAGCGTGACGTCATATGCATTATGACATCACAGACTTTTGACTGGTTTATTTTGTGTTGCACTTACGCTCGTTGCAACCGTCTTTTAGCTTGTACACATGAGAAGGGAACAAGTTTACTGATATGCACTCGGAAAAGTTCGGAAAAACAGGTTGCCAAAATCAACAATTTTGCTGCAATCGTGGCAAATCGTTGTTCTGGTCATAGTCTGTGCAAAAGTTCGAATAAACTCACTCTTAAGGCGAAGATTTCGTGTTAGGATATATAGGAAACTTGCCCTGTTCTCAAAACAGTACTGTGACAGCAAATCAATCGGATATTCACTCTATTTTGGTTCATCTTAATTGAGAGTGATCTCCCTTGGCTAGCGGTTGACCTAAAATAGTGTATCAAAGTGTCAGGTTCGAACCCCATCATGGCCATCCTTTTTTATTTTTTTTAAGACTCTTATGCTCTCATATTTATGTTTTTAATTTTTTAACAAAGATAGCAGAGGGTTTTCGATGTAAAAAGATTGATTTAATTTCCAATAAATACTTTTAACTGTATAACTTTTGCAGATTATGTGTACCCCCAATTTCTGTAAAGTATTTTGTATCCAAATCAAACATTCATATGATATGAGAACTGTTTAACACAATGATTTTGTGAGTTCATTGTCTGATTCCAAGTATCCTTTTCAAATGAAATAGTAACTTATTATACAGGTAATATGAGTTGAAGTAGTGGAATTATTATGCTTGAAATTTCATCAGTGTATTATTGATAAGGATCCAACAATCATAACTTTTACTATTTATTTTTACAAACATTTCAACTAGTTTGTTTTATATGATTTTGTTGTAGAGTTAGAATTCATTTTGCGTCCTCAATTTAATAATGATTTCATTAACAATGAAGCTAAATAAACATAATTTCTTCCAATAACACTGGAAACTTGTTTTATTATGAAAAAGAAAAAACTGATTGCGTGTGTATTTGGCAATGACACATTCGTTCCACTTCATCTAGGAATTTCAATGTCTATGATAGGACATGGGTTTAAAAAAAATACAACTGAATGTCTTCCTTAAACTTGTGTGCACATGTATTATTCAAAGGAATTTTAGATTTTACTGTGAGTGTTTCAGTTTAACTCGATTGTAGCTATACTTGTAACAGTGATAAACTATTCTTGCATACAATCTAAATAGGAAAGATAAATAATTGAATTTGCATCAATGTAGCGCTATGATAAGAAAACTTCTTATTTTCAGGGGTTCATTTTCCCCTGCATTGAAACTCGGTTGTCAGGGTAAACAAATGTCACCCTCTCTTCAAAACCAGCCAGTCAGACTCGACCTTCACCTTGGGGTCAGTGTGCCTGCTCACACCGGCAACCAAACAGTAAATCCAACACCCAGAAAATTTACACAAACATTACAGTATCAGACCTTTCCTTTGAACCTTCTCAATTCACAAAATACTCTCTACAAGTCAAAGCAAAAGCCCCTCAAGTAGGGACTACTTTGTCTCTGAATTGCTTCCGGGTTGTGGTAAAACTGGGCGCATGCAATAGTGTGGGCTTTGTCCTGGCCTCAGTCAACAATTACCTGGCGGAGGGATACACTCGTGTTACAGGCTGATGGTTAATTCAAACAAATAGTCTGATTCTCCTTCATCATATTAATTTCGACTTGAAGGTAAACACTGTCAAACATCTACTTGTTCTCTGGAAACATGGATTTTTGGGCCCTGTTTACCAAAATCAGTGTATAGCCACACCTAATCAGATGGTGTTCTTTGTCTGAATTCGGCTCTGTCACCATTAATCCAAGTGCCATGAAAACATCTCATATCCAAACATCGGTTTATCATCAAAGTTATGGAATTTCTCAATTTGAAAAGAAAAAGAATTAAAAAAACAAATTACGTTTGCCCAAAGTGAAAACATGAGATGTGTTCATGACACAAAAGTCAGTCAGTTACCAATGCAAGAAAACAAAACAGATCAAGCACATGTAGTCAACAACTCGTTTTATACAAAGACAATCAACATGTCAAGTACAAAGTGCAAAAGTTCAGTAGTCCAAGATGACGTTCTTTGCCGGGTAGAAGCCATATTTCTTCGGAGCACCGATTCTGCTCTGGTACCAGCCAAAAGCCATTCCTCTGATGTCCATTGGGAACTTCTGCTTCACTTGCATTCCTGCAGGCAAATAAAGTACTTTTAGCTTATAATTTAAATGACAGCACAGATTGAAGAAACAATACATAGGTTGTAAAAAAACAGCAATGTTCCTGTATATGAAAGGAATTACAAATTTAGTTTCTTGGCAGTTAAGTGATGTTTTCAATTTCAGGAATAAGTATCAATTGTTTGGTCCAAAACTGTTGAAAATTGACCTAAAAATACCGGACACTGACACACTCTAGTAATGTGCAATTACTCACCCAGTTTGAGGCGAAGGTGCTCCGGGTGGGTTGCTTTGAAGGGGCAGACAACTCTGACATAGACATCATCCATGAACCTGACATCCTCATCATCAGCGCTTACCACTTTTAGCGGTCCTGCAGCTGCAGGTTAAAAAAACATTCACACAGTGTCAACAGTTGCAGTGAAAAACACACAGGTGTTATTTACCTTTGAAATTTAACTCGTTAAGAAAATGCTTATGTCAGGTTAGGTAAAGGCATTAAATACTATTTTACAGAGTTCACCAAAAAGTTTAATATATAGGAATTTCTCCTTTTAAAGTTTATTGATAAAGGCTGGACCCAAAGTTAAAGTTACCCACCCATAGAGGTATCAGATTTCTTGACAACAGAGGCAGGTTTCACAGAAAGGGAACCCGTTTTTGGATTCCATTGTTTGTGAGGTGCCCTGGTTGAGCCGACAGTCTCCATGATGTTCTGAGCGAGTCTCATCTCCACACTCTGAGCCTTCTTAGTCTGCTGAGTAAGTTCTGTCTCACAGACCCTCATCACAGGCGTTGGCAGCTTCTACAGAAAGCCAAATCTCTTGTGCCAGGCCTGCATTGGAACAAAATGGTTAGACATACATTCAGGAATCAGATAGAACAATATAATTTATAATGCTTAGAAACACCCTAACAGTTACCAGAAGGTGGTATTCTCACCTGAACATCTGGGTAGATGTAAGTCCGAGAGGTTTTGTCAAAGTTGGTATTGACAATGTTGGCCATGTCAACATTGATCTCATCCAGCTTCGCCAGTAATGATGCACTCCTAAAATACAGACATACATCAATTGAAACTGTGATGAAAAAGCAACAGGTATCAATAATATCAAAATCAGTTTTGTTTGGGACATTTAGGCAAGGATTGGGGGTAGACATCTTTCAGAATTGGCCATGTTCAAGCTTCTTAGCAATTTTCTGAATTATATATTGGCCTAGTGCCTTCTTTCAATAGTAAACCTCAAAACTTAAATAGGAAATTTTGTTAATGCAATGTGAAACATTGTCAAAAACCTTTGCCGTTCCCAATCACTGTTAAGGGTTGGTTCAAAAGTCAACACAATATTAAAAATTTGATAAAACTGATTCATCATGACACATTGTATGAATTTGGGAGGTTTTTTTTATCAGACAGAATGGTTAAGCTGCCTGCTTCAAATACATGGGTATTCTACCTGGTAGAGCTTTCTGAGCACCTCAGATCAGTTAGGAAAACAAAGTCTCTAAGACTGGAGAGCAGAGTGTCAATCTGACTTTCATGTAAGTCACAGGTTTCTTGACATGCATGCTCAGATTTCTGAGAAGGGGCAAGGGAACAAAGAAAGAAAAAGAAATGAAAAGAGAATAAAAAAGCAAAGATAGGGAAGGAGAATGAATGAAATGATAACATTTAAACGAGGGAAAGGACAGAATGAAGAAGGAAGGATGAAAGAAAGACATTAGAAAACCATAGATAGATACAAAATATTACAGTAAGAGAAACTGAATCACATTACACTCAAAATGAGCCATGTCTGTCAGTCTGTCTTGTAATAAAAGCACTACAAGCTAGCAGTTATTGTATTGCTTGTTACACCTCTCACCTGCTGAAGTTTGCTGATGAGCCGCTGCTCCTCTTTCATGAGCTCCTGGTAATCAAGCTTCAGCTGATGCTCCTTCTCATTCTGCCTCCTCACTTTATCCTCCAGCTGCTGCAGTTTTTCTGCCTTCTCCTTCCTCGACCGGGTTTGTTTTTCGGTCGTGTCCTGCAGCTGCTCCTGCAGCCTCAAGATTCTCCTCTGGTACTCAGAACCACCAGCAAGACTCTTGATGCTTTTCTGTTGTTCATGGGAGAGGAGGTATAAGAAAAAAACACACTTGAAAAACATGGTCAGAGAAACACATCAGACTAAATCAGAATTAGCAGAGTATCAATTAAATTCAGATCCCCCATTTAAGATCAACATGACATGAAGGGTATTTTCAACAATCTATTCTGCCTTAGAATCTAAAGTACAAAAATACTTTATTAGAAGAAACTGACTTTTCAAAGTTTGACATGGTAATTAATCTAGATAGATTTGAATGTTTGACATTATTCCAGTGACTACTAAGACCAAAGTTATAATATTTCATAATAAAATATTTCAAATTGAGACTTAATTACCTCATTTATTTCCTGAAGTCTGTTGACACAATCCATGTGCTGCTTGCTCAGAGAGTCCAACTCATGACTTAAGCTCTCATGTCTAGAAACAATCTCTCGACAAGGGTTCAACCTGAAATAGGTATAACATGAAGTGTCATATATTATGACTTAACAAAAATAGTAATTATGCTAGATTGATAATAATAATAATAATAATGTCTTATAGGTTTTACATTATAAATCACTTATTTACTTAAAGCCTGACTAAAATACTGGCAATATACCTACACTCAATATTACTTGTAAAGTATACAAAATAAAGTTGTCATTTCTTACTTGTTGATCTTTCCACTCTTTGACTTCAGCTCATGGGATTTAGTCAGGACATTGTAGGCCTCAAGTTCAGTGGAGGTGATGAAAGAGTTGGCAAACTCAAAGAAATGACAACTGCTCTCTGCAAAATTAAAAAATCACATTCAGCTATTTTTCAGAGACATCCACTAATAGGGTATCAACACTACAATTTTCTTTTCATATGGATTATCTATCTACTATTCACAACAATAATTTCAAAACTACCAGGATTAGAACGGAGTCAATCAGTCATGGTACTGGATAGAACAGTTTGCTTCAAATTGACAACACCAGTAACCAATAACAAACATTTAAGTAGTGAGATACAAGTCATAGTACATGCAAATGAAAACTTAAGTTTATCAAGAAATTGGATTACAAACTCTAAGTAAAATGTGTGTTTGTTGAATTCACACACATAATTCATTGACAATGAAACAAATCAGAGGAGAGAGTTTAGTTTTACCCTGATCACTAAAGCCAGCAAGTTTCTTCTTCATATCACAAGTCCAGGTGAGGAGATTTTCCCCAAACTGCTGGTTGATACTGATTCTAGACTTCAAGAAGTCCTTCCAAAAACCAGAAGATTGATCTCTGCAACACAGATTGTATTCAACAGCACTGTATATATTACATGTATTACAATAACTTTGGAGATAGAGTTTGACCTCTGACCCTTGATCTGTCCGGATTTTGCACAAGTGTCATTATAGCTAACCTTTGACAATGAATATAGGCAAGTAAAAAGTTGTAGAGGTAAATGTGGTAAATAATTATGAAGACTTGAAGTAAGGCAAGTTGTAGAAAAAACAACTTTTGCCAGGAAAAACTATGTTTATATGGACGAATAATTTGGGTACTGTATGCTGTACACTGTACAGTAGAATATCACAACAAGAGCAATTTGTATTGAACTTAAAAATCAAAATAGGAAGAAAAACAATTGAGCTTCTGTTCATTTGAATTCTCAATTTTACAAATTCAGGCGATTTGAAGCCTGTTGTGGAACATAACTCGACAAGGAATACAGTCTCCCAGTGTCATTCTTCTATTCAAAATGGCTTCCAGCGGATTTGATAAGTAATTGACAAATGTCAACTTGAATTGCCAATTCTAGAAAATATAGCATTACCAGCTCTTTAATGAGTTTACTTACAGTTTCTTGGTCTTATGTAGTAGCTGAAAATCTGCAAGAGGGAGAGTATTCATATCTGGAACGGCAGTGGAATGCAAAATCGTGTGGAAAATGTCAGAGAGCTTCCAAACAGGTTGGGTTGCTAAGCTGAAGTAATGGCCGACAGAAGCGTGACGTCATATGCATTATGACATCACAGACTTTTGACTGGTTTATTTTGTGTTGCACTTACGCTCGTTGCAACCGTCTTTTAGCTTGTACACATGAGAAGGGAACAAGTTTACTGATATGCACTCGGAAAAGTTCGGAAAAACAGGTTGCCAAAATCAACAATTTTGCTGCAATCGTGGCAAATCGTTGTTCTGGTCATAGTCTGTGCAAAAGTTCGAATAAACTCACTCTTAAGGCGAAGATTTCGTGTTAGGATATATAGGAAACTTGCCCTGTTCTCAAAACAGTACTGTGACAGCAAATCAATCGGATATTCACTCTATTTTGGTTCATCTTAATTGAGAGTGATCTCCCTTGGCTAGCGGTTGACCTAAAATAGTGTATCAAAGTGTCAGGTTCGAACCCCATCATGGCCATCCTTTTTTATTTTTTTTAAGACTCTTATGCTCTCATATTTATGTTTTTAATTTTTTAACAAAGATAGCAGAGGGTTTTCGATGTAAAAAGATTGATTTAATTTCCAATAAATACTTTTAACTGTATAACTTTTGCAGATTATGTGTACCCCCAATTTCTGTAAAGTATTTTGTATCCAAATCAAACATTCATATGATATGAGAACTGTTTAACACAATGATTTTGTGAGTTCATTGTCTGATTCCAAGTATCCTTTTCAAATGAAATAGTAACTTATTATACAGGTAATATGAGTTGAAGTAGTGGAATTATTATGCTTGAAATTTCATCAGTGTATTATTGATAAGGATCCAACAATCATAACTTTTACTATTTATTTTTACAAACATTTCAACTAGTTTGTTTTATATGATTTTGTTGTAGAGTTAGAATTCATTTTGCGTCCTCAATTTAATAATGATTTCATTAACAATGAAGCTAAATAAACATAATTTCTTCCAATAACACTGGAAACTTGTTTTATTATGAAAAAGAAAAAACTGATTGCGTGTGTATTTGGCAATGACACATTCGTTCCACTTCATCTAGGAATTTCAATGTCTATGATAGGACATGGGTTTAAAAAAAATACAACTGAATGTCTTCCTTAAACTTGTGTGCACATGTATTATTCAAAGGAATTTTAGATTTTACTGTGAGTGTTTCAGTTTAACTCGATTGTAGCTATACTTGTAACAGTGATAAACTATTCTTGCATACAATCTAAATAGGAAAGATAAATAATTGAATTTGCATCAATGTAGCGCTATGATAAGAAAACTTCTTATTTTCAGGGGTTCATTTTCCCCTGCATTGAAACTCGGTTGTCAGGGTAAACAAATGTCACCCTCTCTTCAAAACCAGCCAGTCAGACTCGACCTTCACCTTGGGGTCAGTGTGCCTGCTCACACCGGCAACCAAACAGTAAATCCAACACCCAGAAAATTTACACAAACATTACAGTATCAGACCTTTCCTTTGAACCTTCTCAATTCACAAAATACTCTCTACAAGTCAAAGCAAAAGCCCCTCAAGTAGGGACTACTTTGTCTCTGAATTGCTTCCGGGTTGTGGTAAAACTGGGCGCATGCAATAGTGTGGGCTTTGTCCTGGCCTCAGTCAACAATTACCTGGCGGAGGGATACACTCGTGTTACAGGCTGATGGTTAATTCAAACAAATAGTCTGATTCTCCTTCATCATATTAATTTCGACTTGAAGGTAAACACTGTCAAACATCTACTTGTTCTCTGGAAACATGGATTTTTGGGCCCTGTTTACCAAAATCAGTGTATAGCCACACCTAATCAGATGGTGTTCTTTGTCTGAATTCGGCTCTGTCACCATTAATCCAAGTGCCATGAAAACATCTCATATCCAAACATCGGTTTATCATCAAAGTTATGGAATTTCTCAATTTGAAAAGAAAAAGAATTAAAAAAACAAATTACGTTTGCCCAAAGTGAAAACATGAGATGTGTTCATGACACAAAAGTCAGTCAGTTACCAATGCAAGAAAACAAAACAGATCAAGCACATGTAGTCAACAACTCGTTTTATACAAAGACAATCAACATGTCAAGTACAAAGTGCAAAAGTTCAGTAGTCCAAGATGACGTTCTTTGCCGGGTAGAAGCCATATTTCTTCGGAGCACCGATTCTGCTCTGGTACCAGCCAAAAGCCATTCCTCTGATGTCCATTGGGAACTTCTGCTTCACTTGCATTCCTGCAGGCAAATAAAGTACTTTTAGCTTATAATTTAAATGACAGCACAGATTGAAGAAACAATACATAGGTTGTAAAAAAACAGCAATGTTCCTGTATATGAAAGGAATTACAAATTTAGTTTCTTGGCAGTTAAGTGATGTTTTCAATTTCAGGAATAAGTATCAATTGTTTGGTCCAAAACTGTTGAAAATTGACCTAAAAATACCGGACACTGACACACTCTAGTAATGTGCAATTACTCACCCAGTTTGAGGCGAAGGTGCTCCGGGTGGGTTGCTTTGAAGGGGCAGACAACTCTGACATAGACATCATCCATGAACCTGACATCCTCATCATCAGCGCTTACCACTTTTAGCGGTCCTGCAGCTGCAGGTTAAAAAAACATTCACACAGTGTCAACAGTTGCAGTGAAAAACACACAGGTGTTATTTACCTTTGAAATTTAACTCGTTAAGAAAATGCTTATGTCAGGTTAGGTAAAGGCATTAAATACTATTTTACAGAGTTCACCAAAAAGTTTAATATATAGGAATTTCTCCTTTTAAAGTTTATTGATAAAGGCTGGACCCAAAGTTAAAGTTACCCACCCATAGAGGTATCAGATTTCTTGACAACAGAGGCAGGTTTCACAGAAAGGGAACCCGTTTTTGGATTCCATTGTTTGTGAGGTGCCCTGGTTGAGCCGACAGTCTCCATGATGTTCTGAGCGAGTCTCATCTCCACACTCTGAGCCTTCTTAGTCTGCTGAGTAAGTTCTGTCTCACAGACCCTCATCACAGGCGTTGGCAGCTTCTCCAGAAAGCCAAATCTCTTGTGCCAGGCCTGCATTGGAACAAAATGGTTAGACATACATTCAGGAATCAGATAGAACAATATAATTTATAATGCTTAGAAACACCCTAACAGTTACCAGAAGGTGGTATTCTCACCTGAACATCTGGGTAGATGTAAGTCCGAGAGGTTTTGTCAAAGTTGGTATTGACAATGTTGGCCATGTCAACATTGATCTCATCCAGCTTCGCCAGTAATGATGCACTCCTAAAATACAGACATACATCAATTGAAACTGTGATGAAAAAGCAACAGGTATCAATAATATCAAAATCAGTTTTGTTTGGGACATTTAGGCAAGGATTGGGGGTAGACATCTTTCAGAATTGGCCATGTTCAAGCTTCTTAGCAATTTTCTGAATTATATATTGGCCTAGTGCCTTCTTTCAATAGTAAACCTCAAAACTTAAATAGGAAATTTTGTTAATGCAATGTGAAACATTGTCAAAAACCTTTGCCGTTCCCAATCACTGTTAAGGGTTGGTTCAAAAGTCAACACAATATTAAAAATTTGATAAAACTGATTCATCATGACACATTGTATGAATTTGGGAGGTTTTTTTTATCAGACAGAATGGTTAAGCTGCCTGCTTCAAATACATGGGTATTCTACCTGGTAGAGCTTTCTGAGCACCTCAGATCAGTTAGGAAAACAAAGTCTCTAAGACTGGAGAGCAGAGTGTCAATCTGACTTTCATGTAAGTCACAGGTTTCTTGACATGCATGCTCAGATTTCTGAGAAGGGGCAAGGGAACAAAGAAAGAAAAAGAAATGAAAAGAGAATAAAAAAGCAAAGATAGGGAAGGAGAATGAATGAAATGATAACATTTAAACGAGGGAAAGGACAGAATGAAGAAGGAAGGATGAAAGAAAGACATTAGAAAACCATAGATAGATACAAAATATTACAGTAAGAGAAACTGAATCACATTACACTCAAAATGAGCCATGTCTGTCAGTCTGTCTTGTAATAAAAGCACTACAAGCTAGCAGTTATTGTATTGCTTGTTACACCTCTCACCTGCTGAAGTTTGCTGATGAGCCGCTGCTCCTCTTTCATGAGCTCCTGGTAATCAAGCTTCAGCTGATGCTCCTTCTCATTCTGCCTCCTCACTTTCACCTCCAGCTGCTGCAGTTTTTCTGCCTTCTCCTTCCTCGACCGGGTTTGTTTTTCGGTCGTGTCCTGCAGCTGCTCCTGCAGCCTCAAGATTCTCCTCTGGTACTCAGAACCACCAGCAAGACTCTTGATGCTTTTCTGTTGTTCATGGGAGAGGAGGTATAAGAAAAAAACACACTTGAAAAACATGGTCAGAGAAACACATCAGACTAAATCAGAATTAGCAGAGTATCAATTAAATTCAGATCCCCCATTTAAGATCAACATGACATGAAGGGTATTTTCAACAATCTATTCTGCCTTAGAATCTAAAGTACAAAAATACTTTATTAGAAGAAACTGACTTTTCAAAGTTTGACATGGTAATTAATCTAGATAGATTTGAATGTTTGACATTATTCCAGTGACTACTAAGACCAAAGTTATAATATTTCATAATAAAATATTTCAAATTGAGACTTAATTACCTCATTTATTTCCTGAAGTCTGTTGACACAATCCATGTGCTGCTTGCTCAGAGAGTCCAACTCATGACTTAAGCTCTCATGTCTAGAAACAATCTCTCGACAAGGGTTCAACCTGAAATAGGTATAACATGAAGTGTCATATATTATGACTTAACAAAAATAGTAATTATGCTAGATTGATAATAATAATAATAATAATGTCTTATAGGTTTTACATTATAAATCACTTATTTACTTAAAGCCTGACTAAAATACTGGCAATATACCTACACTCAATATTACTTGTAAAGTATACAAAATAAAGTTGTCATTTCTTACTTGTTGATCTTTCCACTCTTTGACTTCAGCTCATGGGATTTAGTCAGGACATTGTAGGCCTCAAGTTCAGTGGAGGTGATGAAAGAGTTGGCAAACTCAAAGAAATGACAACTGCTCTCTGCAAAATTAAAAAATCACATTCAGCTATTTTTCAGAGACATCCACTAATAGGGTATCAACACTACAATTTTCTTTTCATATGGATTATCTATCTACTATTCACAACAATAATTTCAAAACTACCAGGATTAGAACGGAGTCAATCAGTCATGGTACTGGATAGAACAGTTTGCTTCAAATTGACAACACCAGTAACCAATAACAAACATTTAAGTAGTGAGATACAAGTCATAGTACATGCAAATGAAAACTTAAGTTTATAAAGAAATTGGATTACAAACTCTAAGTAAAATGTGTGTTTGTTGAATTCACACACATAATTCATTGACAATGAAACAAATCAGAGGAGAGAGTTTAGTTTTACCCTGATCACTAAAGCCAGCAAGTTTCTTCTTCATATCACAAGTCCAGGTGAGGAGATTTTCCCCAAACTGCTGGTTGATACTGATTCTAGACTTCAAGAAGTCCTTCCAAAAACCAGAAGATTGATCTCTGCAACACAGATTGTATTCAACAGCACTGTATATATTACATGTATTACAATAACTTTGGAGATAGAGTTTGACCTCTGACCCTTGATCTGTCCGGATTTTGCACAAGTGTCATTATAGCTAACCTTTGACAATGAATATAGGCAAGTAAAAAGTTGTAGAGGTAAATGTGGTAAATAATTATGAAGACTTGAAGTAAGGCAAGTTGTAGAAAAAACAACTTTTGCCAGGAAAAACTATGTTTATATGGATGAATAATTTGGGTACTGTATGCTGTACACTGTACAGTAGAATATCACAACAAGAGCAATTTGTATTGAACTTAAAAATCAAAATAGGAAGAAAAACAATTGAGCTTCTGTTCATTTGAATTCTCAATTTTACAAATTCAGGCGATTTGAAGCCTGTTGTGGAACATAACTCGACAAGGAATACAGTCTCCCAGTGTCATTCTTCTATTCAAAATGGCTTCCAGCGGATTTGATAAGTAATTGACAAATGTCAACTTGAATTGCCAATTCTAGAAAATATAGCATTACCAGCTCTTTAATGAGTTTACTTACAGTTTCTTGGTCTTATGTAGTAGCTGAAAATCTGCAAGAGGGAGAGTATTCATATCTGGAACGGCAGTGGAATGCAAAATCGTGTGGAAAATGTCAGAGAGCTTCCAAACAGGTTGGGTTGCTAAGCTGAAGTAATGGCCGACAGAAGCGTGACGTCATATGCATTATGACATCACAGACTTTTGACTGGTTTATTTTGTGTTGCACTTACGCTCGTTGCAACCGTCTTTTAGCTTGTACACATGAGAAGGGAACAAGTTTACTGATATGCACTCGGAAAAGTTCGGAAAAACAGGTTGCCAAAATCAACAATTTTGCTGCAATCGTGGCAAATCGTTGTTCTGGTCATAGTCTGTGCAAAAGTTCGAATAAACTCACTCTTAAGGCGAAGATTTCGTGTTAGGATATATAGGAAACTTGCCCTGTTCTCAAAACAGTACTGTGACAGCAAATCAATCGGATATTCACTCTATTTTGGTTCATCTTAATTGAGAGTGATCTCCCTTGGCTAGCGGTTGACCTAAAATAGTGTATCAAAGTGTCAGGTTCGAACCCCATCATGGCCATCCTTTTTTATTTTTTTTAAGACTCTTATGCTCTCATATTTATGTTTTTAATTTTTTAACAAAGATAGCAGAGGGTTTTCGATGTAAAAAGATTGATTTAATTTCCAATAAATACTTTTAACTGTATAACTTTTGCAGATTATGTGTACCCCCAATTTCTGTAAAGTATTTTGTATCCAAATCAAACATTCATATGATATGAGAACTGTTTAACACAATGATTTTGTGAGTTCATTGTCTGATTCCAAGTATCCTTTTCAAATGAAATAGTAACTTATTATACAGGTAATATGAGTTGAAGTAGTGGAATTATTATGCTTGAAATTTCATCAGTGTATTATTGATAAGGATCCAACAATCATAACTTTTACTATTTATTTTTACAAACATTTCAACTAGTTTGTTTTATATGATTTTGTTGTAGAGTTAGAATTCATTTTGCGTCCTCAATTTAATAATGATTTCATTAACAATGAAGCTAAATAAACATAATTTCTTCCAATAACACTGGAAACTTGTTTTATTATGAAAAAGAAAAAACTGATTGCGTGTGTATTTGGCAATGACACATTCGTTCCACTTCATCTAGGAATTTCAATGTCTATGATAGGACATGGGTTTAAAAAAAATACAACTGAATGTCTTCCTTAAACTTGTGTGCACATGTATTATTCAAAGGAATTTTAGATTTTACTGTGAGTGTTTCAGTTTAACTCGATTGTAGCTATACTTGTAACAGTGATAAACTATTCTTGCATACAATCTAAATAGGAAAGATAAATAATTGAATTTGCATCAATGTAGCGCTATGATAAGAAAACTTCTTATTTTCAGGGGTTCATTTTCCCCTGCATTGAAACTCGGTTGTCAGGGTAAACAAATGTCACCCTCTCTTCAAAACCAGCCAGTCAGACTCGACCTTCACCTTGGGGTCAGTGTGCCTGCTCACACCGGCAACCAAACAGTAAATCCAACACCCAGAAAATTTACACAAACATTACAGTATCAGACCTTTCCTTTGAACCTTCTCAATTCACAAAATACTCTCTACAAGTCAAAGCAAAAGCCCCTCAAGTAGGGACTACTTTGTCTCTGAATTGCTTCCGGGTTGTGGTAAAACTGGGCGCATGCAATAGTGTGGGCTTTGTCCTGGCCTCAGTCAACAATTACCTGGCGGAGGGATACACTCGTGTTACAGGCTGATGGTTAATTCAAACAAATAGTCTGATTCTCCTTCATCATATTAATTTCGACTTGAAGGTAAACACTGTCAAACATCTACTTGTTCTCTGGAAACATGGATTTTTGGGCCCTGTTTACCAAAATCAGTGTATAGCCACACCTAATCAGATGGTGTTCTTTGTCTGAATTCGGCTCTGTCACCATTAATCCAAGTGCCATGAAAACATCTCATATCCAAACATCGGTTTATCATCAAAGTTATGGAATTTCTCAATTTGAAAAGAAAAAGAATTAAAAAAACAAATTACGTTTGCCCAAAGTGAAAACATGAGATGTGTTCATGACACAAAAGTCAGTCAGTTACCAATGCAAGAAAACAAAACAGATCAAGCACATGTAGTCAACAACTCGTTTTATACAAAGACAATCAACATGTCAAGTACAAAGTGCAAAAGTTCAGTAGTCCAAGATGACGTTCTTTGCCGGGTAGAAGCCATATTTCTTCGGAGCACCGATTCTGCTCTGGTACCAGCCAAAAGCCATTCCTCTGATGTCCATTGGGAACTTCTGCTTCACTTGCATTCCTGCAGGCAAATAAAGTACTTTTAGCTTATAATTTAAATGACAGCACAGATTGAAGAAACAATACATAGGTTGTAAAAAAACAGCAATGTTCCTGTATATGAAAGGAATTACAAATTTAGTTTCTTGGCAGTTAAGTGATGTTTTCAATTTCAGGAATAAGTATCAATTGTTTGGTCCAAAACTGTTGAAAATTGACCTAAAAATACCGGACACTGACACACTCTAGTAATGTGCAATTACTCACCCAGTTTGAGGCGAAGGTGCTCCGGGTGGGTTGCTTTGAAGGGGCAGACAACTCTGACATAGACATCATCCATGAACCTGACATCCTCATCATCAGCGCTTACCACTTTTAGCGGTCCTGCAGCTGCAGGTTAAAAAAACATTCACACAGTGTCAACAGTTGCAGTGAAAAACACACAGGTGTTATTTACCTTTGAAATTTAACTCGTTAAGAAAATGCTTATGTCAGGTTAGGTAAAGGCATTAAATACTATTTTACAGAGTTCACCAAAAAGTTTAATATATAGGAATTTCTCCTTTTAAAGTTTATTGATAAAGGCTGGACCCAAAGTTAAAGTTACCCACCCATAGAGGTATCAGATTTCTTGACAACAGAGGCAGGTTTCACAGAAAGGGAACCCGTTTTTGGATTCCATTGTTTGTGAGGTGCCCTGGTTGAGCCGACAGTCTCCATGATGTTCTGAGCGAGTCTCATCTCCACACTCTGAGCCTTCTTAGTCTGCTGAGTAAGTTCTGTCTCACAGACCCTCATCACAGGCGTTGGCAGCTTCTCCAGAAAGCCAAATCTCTTGTGCCAGGCCTGCATTGGAACAAAATGGTTAGACATACATTCAGGAATCAGATAGAACAATATAATTTATAATGCTTAGAAACACCCTAACAGTTACCAGAAGGTGGTATTCTCACCTGAACATCTGGGTAGATGTAAGTCCGAGAGGTTTTGTCAAAGTTGGTATTGACAATGTTGGCCATGTCAACATTGATCTCATCCAGCTTCGCCAGTAATGATGCACTCCTAAAATACAGACATACATCAATTGAAACTGTGATGAAAAAGCAACAGGTATCAATAATATCAAAATCAGTTTTGTTTGGGACATTTAGGCAAGGATTGGGGGTAGACATCTTTCAGAATTGGCC
This sequence comes from Steromphala cineraria, assembly GCA_916613615.1. NCBI lineage: Eukaryota > Metazoa > Mollusca > Gastropoda > Trochida > Trochidae > Steromphala > Steromphala cineraria. The sequence goes on from OU744726.1 coordinate 49,210,996, forward strand.
ATGTTCAAGCTTCTTAGCAATTTTCTGAATTATATATTGGCCTAGTGCCTTCTTTCAATAGTAAACCTCGAAACTTAAATAGGAAATTTTGTTAATGCAATGTGAAACATTGTCAAAAACCTTTGCCGTTCCCAATCACTGTTAAGGGTTGGTTCAAAAGTCAACACAATATTAAAAATTTGATAAAACTGATTCATCATGACACATTGTATGAATTTGGGAGGTTTTTTTTATCAGACAGAATGGTTAAGCTGCCTGCTTCAAATACATGGGTATTCTACCTGGTAGAGCTTTCTGAGCACCTCAGATCAGTTAGGAAAACAAAGTCTCTAAGACTGGAGAGCAGAGTGTCAATCTGACTTTCATGTAAGTCACAGGTTTCTTGACATGCATGCTCAGATTTCTGAGAAGGGGCAAGGGAACAAAGAAAGAAAAAGAAATGAAAAGAGAATAAAAAAGCAAAGATAGGGAAGGAGAATGAATGAAATGATAACATTTAAACGAGGGAAAGGACAGAATGAAGAAGGAAGGATGAAAGAAAGACATTAGAAAACCATAGATAGATACAAAATATTACAGTAAGAGAAACTGAATCACATTACACTCAAAATGAGCCATGTCTGTCAGTCTGTCTTGTAATAAAAGCACTACAAGCTAGCAGTTATTGTATTGCTTGTTACACCTCTCACCTGCTGAAGTTTGCTGATGAGCCGCTGCTCCTCTTTCATGAGCTCCTGGTAATCAAGCTTCAGCTGATGCTCCTTCTCATTCTGCCTCCTCACTTTCACCTCCAGCTGCTGCAGTTTTTCTGCCTTCTCCTTCCTCGACCGGGTTTGTTTTTCGGTCGTGTCCTGCAGCTGCTCCTGCAGCCTCAAGATTCTCCTCTGGTACTCAGAACCACCAGCAAGACTCTTGATGCTTTTCTGTTGTTCATGGGAGAGGAGGTATAAGAAAAAAACACACTTGAAAAACATGGTCAGAGAAACACATCAGACTAAATCAGAATTAGCAGAGTATCAATTAAATTCAGATCCCCCATTTAAGATCAACATGACATGAAGGGTATTTTCAACAATCTATTCTGCCTTAGAATCTAAAGTACAAAAATACTTTATTAGAAGAAACTGACTTTTCAAAGTTTGACATGGTAATTAATCTAGATAGATTTGAATGTTTGACATTATTCCAGTGACTACTAAGACCAAAGTTATAATATTTCATAATAAAATATTTCAAATTGAGACTTAATTACCTCATTTATTTCCTGAAGTCTGTTGACACAATCCATGTGCTGCTTGCTCAGAGAGTCCAACTCATGACTTAAGCTCTCATGTCTAGAAACAATCTCTCGACAAGGGTTCAACCTGAAATAGGTATAACATGAAGTGTCATATATTATGACTTAACAAAAATAGTAATTATGCTAGATTGATAATAATAATAATAATAATGTCTTATAGGTTTTACATTATAAATCACTTATTTACTTAAAGCCTGACTAAAATACTGGCAATATACCTACACTCAATATTACTTGTAAAGTATACAAAATAAAGTTGTCATTTCTTACTTGTTGATCTTTCCACTCTTTGACTTCAGCTCATGGGATTTAGTCAGGACATTGTAGGCCTCAAGTTCAGTGGAGGTGATGAAAGAGTTGGCAAACTCAAAGAAATGACAACTGCTCTCTGCAAAATTAAAAAATCACATTCAGCTATTTTTCAGAGACATCCACTAATAGGGTATCAACACTACAATTTTCTTTTCATATGGATTATCTATCTACTATTCACAACAATAATTTCAAAACTACCAGGATTAGAACGGAGTCAATCAGTCATGGTACTGGATAGAACAGTTTGCTTCAAATTGACAACACCAGTAACCAATAACAAACATTTAAGTAGTGAGATACAAGTCATAGTACATGCAAATGAAAACTTAAGTTTATCAAGAAATTGGATTACAAACTCTAAGTAAAATGTGTGTGTGTTGAATTCACACACATAATTCATTGACAATGAAACAAATCAGAGGAGAGAGTTTAGTTTTACCCTGATCACTAAAGACAGCAAGTTTCTTCTTCATATCACAAGTCCAGGTGAGGAGATTTTCCCCAAACTGCTGGTTGATACTGATTCTAGACTTCAAGAAGTCCTTCCAAAAACCAGAAGATTGATCTCTGCAACACAGATTGTATTCAACAGCACTGTATATATTACATGTATTACAATAACTTTGGAGATAGAGTTTGACCTCTGACCCTTGATCTGTCCGGATTTTGCACAAGTGTCATTATAGCTAACCTTTGACAATGAATATAGGCAAGTAAAAAGTTGTAGAGGTAAATGTGGTAAATAATTATGAAGACTTGAAGTAAGGCAAGTTGTAGAAAAAACAACTTTTGCCAGGAAAAACTATGTTTATATGGATGAATAATTTGGGTACTGTATGCTGTACACTGTACAGTAGAATATCACAACAAGAGCAATTTGTATTGAACTTAAAAATCAAAATAGGAAGAAAAACAATTGAGCTTCTGTTCATTTGAATTCTCAATTTTACAAATTCAGGCGATTTGAAGCCTGTTGTGGAACATAACTCGACAAGGAATACAGTCTCCCAGTGTCATTCTTCAAAATGGCTTCCAGCGGATTTGATAAGTAATTGACAAATGTCAACTTGAATTGCCAATTCTAGAAAATATAGCATTACCAGCTCTTTAATGAGTTTACTTACAGTTTCTTGGTCTTATGTAGTAGCTGAAAATCTGCAAGAGGGAGAGTATTCATATCTGGAACGGCAGTGGAATGCAAAATCGTGTGGAAAATGTCAGAGAGCTTCCAAACAGGTTGGGTTGCTAAGCTGAAGTAATGGCCGACAGAAGCGTGACGTCATATGCATTATGACATCACAGACTTTTGACTGGTTTATTTTGTGTTGCACTTACGCTCGTTGCAACCGTCTTTTAGCTTGTACACATGAGAAGGGAACAAGTTTACTGATATGCACTCGGAAAAGTTCGGAAAAACAGGTTGCCAAAATCAACAATTTTGCTGCAATCGTGGCAAATCGTTGTTCTGGTCATAGTCTGTGCAAAAGTTCGAATAAACTCACTCTTAAGGCGAAGATTTCGTGTTAGGATATATAGGAAACTTGCCCTGTTCTCAAAACAGTACTGTGACAGCAAATCAATCGGATATTCACTCTATTTTGGTTCATCTTAATTGAGAGTGATCTCCCTTGGCTAGCGGTTGACCTAAAATAGTGTATCAAAGTGTCAGGTTCGAACCCCATCATGGCCATCCTTTTTTATTTTTTTTAAGACTCTTATGCTCTCATATTTATGTTTTTAATTTTTTAACAAAGATAGCAGAGGGTTTTCGATGTAAAAAGATTGATTTAATTTCCAATAAATACTTTTAACTGTATAACTTTTGCAGATTATGTGTACCCCCAATTTCTGTAAAGTATTTTGTATCCAAATCAAACATTCATATGATATGAGAACTGTTTAACACAATGATTTTGTGAGTTCATTGTCTGATTCCAAGTATCCTTTTCAAATGAAATAGTAACTTATTATACAGGTAATATGAGTTGAAGTAGTGGAATTATTATGCTTGAAATTTCATCAGTGTATTATTGATAAGGATCCAACAATCATAACTTTTACTATTTATTTTTACAAACATTTCAACTAGTTTGTTTTATATGATTTTGTTGTAGAGTTAGAATTCATTTTGCGTCCTCAATTTAATAATGATTTCATTAACAATGAAGCTAAATAAACATAATTTCTTCCAATAACACTGGAAACTTGTTTTATTATGAAAAAGAAAAAACTGATTGCGTGTGTATTTGGCAATGACACATTCGTTCCACTTCATCTAGGAATTTCAATGTCTATGATAGGACATGGGTTTAAAAAAAATACAACTGAATGTCTTCCTTAAACTTGTGTGCACATGTATTATTCAAAGGAATTTTAGATTTTACTGTGAGTGTTTCAGTTTAACTCGATTGTAGCTATACTTGTAACAGTGATAAACTATTCTTGCATACAATCTAAATAGGAAAGATAAATAATTGAATTTGCATCAATGTAGCGCTATGATAAGAAAACTTCTTATTTTCAGGGGTTCATTTTCCCCTGCATTGAAACTCGGTTGTCAGGGTAAACAAATGTCACCCTCTCTTCAAAACCAGCCAGTCAGACTCGACCTTCACCTTGGGGTCAGTGTGCCTGCTCACACCGGCAACCAAACAGTAAATCCAACACCCAGAAAATTTACACAAACATTACAGTATCAGACCTTTCCTTTGAACCTTCTCAATTCACAAAATACTCTCTACAAGTCAAAGCAAAAGCCCCTCAAGTAGGGACTACTTTGTCTCTGAATTGCTTCCGGGTTGTGGTAAAACTGGGCGCATGCAATAGTGTGGGCTTTGTCCTGGCCTCAGTCAACAATTACCTGGCGGAGGGATACACTCGTGTTACAGGCTGATGGTTAATTCAAACAAATAGTCTGATTCTCCTTCATCATATTAATTTCGACTTGAAGGTAAACACTGTCAAACATCTACTTGTTCTCTGGAAACATGGATTTTTGGGCCCTGTTTACCAAAATCAGTGTATAGCCACACCTAATCAGATGGTGTTCTTTGTCTGAATTCGGCTCTGTCACCATTAATCCAAGTGCCATGAAAACATCTCATATCCAAACATCGGTTTATCATCAAAGTTATGGAATTTCTCAATTTGAAAAGAAAAAGAATTAAAAAAACAAATTACGTTTGCCCAAAGTGAAAACATGAGATGTGTTCATGACACAAAAGTCAGTCAGTTACCAATGCAAGAAAACAAAACAGATCAAGCACATGTAGTCAACAACTCGTTTTATACAAAGACAATCAACATGTCAAGTACAAAGTGCAAAAGTTCAGTAGTCCAAGATGACGTTCTTTGCCGGGTAGAAGCCATATTTCTTCGGAGCACCGATTCTGCTCTGGTACCAGCCAAAAGCCATTCCTCTGATGTCCATTGGGAACTTCTGCTTCACTTGCATTCCTGCAGGCAAATAAAGTACTTTTAGCTTATAATTTAAATGACAGCACAGATTGAAGAAACAATACATAGGTTGTAAAAAAACAGCAATGTTCCTGTATATGAAAGGAATTACAAATTTAGTTTCTTGGCAGTTAAGTGATGTTTTCAATTTCAGGAATAAGTATCAATTGTTTGGTCCAAAACTGTTGAAAATTGACCTAAAAATACCGGACACTGACACACTCTAGTAATGTGCAATTACTCACCCAGTTTGAGGCGAAGGTGCTCCGGGTGGGTTGCTTTGAAGGGGCAGACAACTCTGACATAGACATCATCCATGAACCTGACATCCTCATCATCAGCGCTTACCACTTTTAGCGGTCCTGCAGCTGCAGGTTAAAAAAACATTCACACAGTGTCAACAGTTGCAGTGAAAAACACACAGGTGTTATTTACCTTTGAAATTTAACTCGTTAAGAAAATGCTTATGTCAGGTTAGGTAAAGGCATTAAATACTATTTTACAGAGTTCACCAAAAAGTTTAATATATAGGAATTTCTCCTTTTAAAGTTTATTGATAAAGGCTGGACCCAAAGTTAAAGTTACCCACCCATAGAGGTATCAGATTTCTTGACAACAGAGGCAGGTTTCACAGAAAGGGAACCCGTTTTTGGATTCCATTGTTTGTGAGGTGCCCTGGTTGAGCCGACAGTCTCCATGATGTTCTGAGCGAGTCTCATCTCCACACTCTGAGCCTTCTTAGTCTGCTGAGTAAGTTCTGTCTCACAGACCCTCATCACAGGCGTTGGCAGCTTCTCCAGAAAGCCAAATCTCTTGTGCCAGGCCTGCATTGGAACAAAATGGTTAGACATACATTCAGGAATCAGATAGAACAATATAATTTATAATGCTTAGAAACACCCTAACAGTTACCAGAAGGTGGTATTCTCACCTGAACATCTGGGTAGATGTAAGTCCGAGAGGTTTTGTCAAAGTTGGTATTGACAATGTTGGCCATGTCAACATTGATCTCATCCAGCTTCGCCAGTAATGATGCACTCCTAAAATACAGACATACATCAATTGAAACTGTGATGAAAAAGCAACAGGTATCAATAATATCAAAATCAGTTTTGTTTGGGACATTTAGGCAAGGATTGGGGGTAGACATCTTTCAGAATTGGCCATGTTCAAGCTTCTTAGCAATTTTCTGAATTATATATTGGCCTAGTGCCTTCTTTCAATAGTAAACCTCAAAACTTAAATAGGAAATTTTGTTAATGCAATGTGAAACATTGTCAAAAACCTTTGCCGTTCCCAATCACTGTTAAGGGTTGGTTCAAAAGTCAACACAATATTAAAAATTTGATAAAACTGATTCATCATGACACATTGTATGAATTTGGGAGGTTTTTTTTATCAGACAGAATGGTTAAGCTGCCTGCTTCAAATACATGGGTATTCTACCTGGTAGAGCTTTCTGAGCACCTCAGATCAGTTAGGAAAACAAAGTCTCTAAGACTGGAGAGCAGAGTGTCAATCTGACTTTCATGTAAGTCACAGGTTTCTTGACATGCATGCTCAGATTTCTGAGAAGGGGCAAGGGAACAAAGAAAGAAAAAGAAATGAAAAGAGAATAAAAAAGCAAAGATAGGGAAGGAGAATGAATGAAATGATAACATTTAAACGAGGGAAAGGACAGAATGAAGAAGGAAGGATGAAAGAAAGACATTAGAAAACCATAGATAGATACAAAATATTACAGTAAGAGAAACTGAATCACATTACACTCAAAATGAGCCATGTCTGTCAGTCTGTCTTGTAATAAAAGCACTACAAGCTAGCAGTTATTGTATTGCTTGTTACACCTCTCACCTGCTGAAGTTTGCTGATGAGCCGCTGCTCCTCTTTCATGAGCTCCTGGTAATCAAGCTTCAGCTGATGCTCCTTCTCATTCTGCCTCCTCACTTTCACCTCCAGCTGCTGCAGTTTTTCTGCCTTCTCCTTCCTCGACCGGGTTTGTTTTTCGGTCGTGTCCTGCAGCTGCTCCTGCAGCCTCAAGATTCTCCTCTGGTACTCAGAACCACCAGCAAGACTCTTGATGCTTTTCTGTTGTTCATGGGAGAGGAGGTATAAGAAAAAAACACACTTGAAAAACATGGTCAGAGAAACACATCAGACTAAATCAGAATTAGCAGAGTATCAATTAAATTCAGATCCCCCATTTAAGATCAACATGACATGAAGGGTATTTTCAACAATCTATTCTGCCTTAGAATCTAAAGTACAAAAATACTTTATTAGAAGAAACTGACTTTTCAAAGTTTGACATGGTAATTAATCTAGATAGATTTGAATGTTTGACATTATTCCAGTGACTACTAAGACCAAAGCTATAATATTTCATAATAAAATATTTCAAATTGAGACTTAATTACCTCATTTATTTCCTGAAGTCTGTTGACACAATCCATGTGCTGCTTGCTCAGAGAGTCCAACTCATGACTTAAGCTCTCATGTCTAGAAACAATCTCTCGACAAGGGTTCAACCTGAAATAGGTATAACATGAAGTGTCATATATTATGACTAAACAAAAATAGTAATTATGCTAGATTGATAATAATAATAATAATAATGTCTTATAGGTTTTACATTATAAATCACTTATTTACTTAAAGCCTGACTAAAATACTGGCAATATACCTACACTCAATATTACTTGTAAAGTATACAAAATAAAGTTGTCATTTCTTACTTGTTGATCTTTCCACTCTTTGACTTCAGCTCATGGGATTTAGTCAGGACATTGTAGGCCTCAAGTTCAGTGGAGGTGATGAAAGAGTTGGCAAACTCAAAGAAATGACAACTGCTCTCTGCAAAATTAAAAAATCACATTCAGCTATTTTTCAGAGACATCCACTAATAGGGTATCAACACTACAATTTTCTTTTCATATGGATTATCTATCTACTATTCACAACAATAATTTCAAAACTACCAGGATTAGAACGGAGTCAATCAGTCATGGTACTGGATAGAACAGTTTGCTTCAAATTGACAACACCAGTAACCAATAACAAACATTTAAGTAGTGAGATACAAGTCATAGTACATGCAAATGAAAACTTAAGTTTATAAAGAAATTGGATTACAAACTCTAAGTAAAATGTGTGTTTGTTGAATTCACACACATAATTCATTGACAATGAAACAAATCAGAGGAGAGAGTTTAGTTTTACCCTGATCACTAAAGCCAGCAAGTTTCTTCTTCATATCACAAGTCCAGGTGAGGAGATTTTCCCCAAACTGCTGGTTGATACTGATTCTAGACTTCAAGAAGTCCTTCCAAAAACCAGAAGATTGATCTCTGCAACACAGATTGTATTCAACAGCACTGTATATATTACATGTATTACAATAACTTTGGAGATAGAGTTTGACCTCTGACCCTTGATCTGTCCGGATTTTGCACAAGTGTCATTATAGCTAACCTTTGACAATGAATATAGGCAAGTAAAAAGTTGTAGAGGTAAATGTGGTAAATAATTATGAAGACTTGAAGTAAGGCAAGTTGTAGAAAAAACAACTTTTGCCAGGAAAAACTATGTTTATATGGATGAATAATTTGGGTACTGTATGCTGTACACTGTACAGTAGAATATCACAACAAGAGCAATTTGTATTGAACTTAAAAATCAAAATAGGAAGAAAAACAATTGAGCTTCTGTTCATTTGAATTCTCAATTTTACAAATTCAGGCGATTTGAAGCCTGTTGTGGAACATAACTCGACAAGGAATACAGTCTCCCAGTGTCATTCTTCTATTCAAAATGGCTTCCAGCGGATTTGATAAGTAATTGACAAATGTCAACTTGAATTGCCAATTCTAGAAAATATAGCATTACCAGCTCTTTAATGAGTTTACTTACAGTTTCTTGGTCTTATGTAGTAGCTGAAAATCTGCAAGAGGGAGAGTATTCATATCTGGAACGGCAGTGGAATGCAAAATCGTGTGGAAAATGTCAGAGAGCTTCCAAACAGGTTGGGTTGCTAAGCTGAAGTAATGGCCGACAGAAGCGTGACGTCATATGCATTATGACATCACAGACTTTTGACTGGTTTATTTTGTGTTGCACTTACGCTCGTTGCAACCGTCTTTTAGCTTGTACACATGAGAAGGGAACAAGTTTACTGATATGCACTCGGAAAAGTTCGGAAAAACAGGTTGCCAAAATCAACAATTTTGCTGCAATCGTGGCAAATCGTTGTTCTGGTCATAGTCTGTGCAAAAGTTCGAATAAACTCACTCTTAAGGCGAAGATTTCGTGTTAGGATATATAGGAAACTTGCCCTGTTCTCAAAACAGTACTGTGACAGCAAATCAATCGGATATTCACTCTATTTTGGTTCATCTTAATTGAGAGTGATCTCCCTTGGCTAGCGGTTGACCTAAAATAGTGTATCAAAGTGTCAGGTTCGAACCCCATCATGGCCATCCTTTTTTATTTTTTTTAAGACTCTTATGCTCTCATATTTATGTTTTTAATTTTTTAACAAAGATAGCAGAGGGTTTTCGATGTAAAAAGATTGATTTAATTTCCAATAAATACTTTTAACTGTATAACTTTTGCAGATTATGTGTACCCCCAATTTCTGTAAAGTATTTTGTATCCAAATCAAACATTCATATGATATGAGAACTGTTTAACACAATGATTTTGTGAGTTCATTGTCTGATTCCAAGTATCCTTTTCAAATGAAATAGTAACTTATTATACAGGTAATATGAGTTGAAGTAGTGGAATTATTATGCTTGAAATTTCATCAGTGTATTATTGATAAGGATCCAACAATCATAACTTTTACTATTTATTTTTACAAACATTTCAACTAGTTTGTTTTATATGATTTTGTTGTAGAGTTAGAATTCATTTTGCGTCCTCAATTTAATAATGATTTCATTAACAATGAAGCTAAATAAACATAATTTCTTCCAATAACACTGGAAACTTGTTTTATTATGAAAAAGAAAAAACTGATTGCGTGTGTATTTGGCAATGACACATTCGTTCCACTTCATCTAGGAATTTCAATGTCTATGATAGGACATGGGTTTAAAAAAAATACAACTGAATGTCTTCCTTAAACTTGTGTGCACATGTATTATTCAAAGGAATTTTAGATTTTACTGTGAGTGTTTCAGTTTAACTCGATTGTAGCTATACTTGTAACAGTGATAAACTATTCTTGCATACAATCTAAATAGGAAAGATAAATAATTGAATTTGCATCAATGTAGCGCTATGATAAGAAAACTTCTTATTTTCAGGGGTTCATTTTCCCCTGCATTGAAACTCGGTTGTCAGGGTAAACAAATGTCACCCTCTCTTCAAAACCAGCCAGTCAGACTCGACCTTCACCTTGGGGTCAGTGTGCCTGCTCACACCGGCAACCAAACAGTAAATCCAACACCCAGAAAATTTACACAAACATTACAGTATCAGACCTTTCCTTTGAACCTTCTCAATTCACAAAATACTCTCTACAAGTCAAAGCAAAAGCCCCTCAAGTAGGGACTACTTTGTCTCTGAATTGCTTCCGGGTTGTGGTAAAACTGGGCGCATGCAATAGTGTGGGCTTTGTCCTGGCCTCAGTCAACAATTACCTGGCGGAGGGATACACTCGTGTTACAGGCTGATGGTTAATTCAAACAAATAGTCTGATTCTCCTTCATCATATTAATTTCGACTTGAAGGTAAACACTGTCAAACATCTACTTGTTCTCTGGAAACATGGATTTTTGGGCCCTGTTTACCAAAATCAGTGTATAGCCACACCTAATCAGATGGTGTTCTTTGTCTGAATTCGGCTCTGTCACCATTAATCCAAGTGCCATGAAAACATCTCATATCCAAACATCGGTTTATCATCAAAGTTATGGAATTTCTCAATTTGAAAAGAAAAAGAATTAAAAAAACAAATTACGTTTGCCCAAAGTGAAAACATGAGATGTGTTCATGACACAAAAGTCAGTCAGTTACCAATGCAAGAAAACAAAACAGATCAAGCACATGTAGTCAACAACTCGTTTTATACAAAGACAATCAACATGTCAAGTACAAAGTGCAAAAGTTCAGTAGTCCAAGATGACGTTCTTTGCCGGGTAGAAGCCATATTTCTTCGGAGCACCGATTCTGCTCTGGTACCAGCCAAAAGCCATTCCTCTGATGTCCATTGGGAACTTCTGCTTCACTTGCATTCCTGCAGGCAAATAAAGTACTTTTAGCTTATAATTTAAATGACAGCACAGATTGAAGAAACAATACATAGGTTGTAAAAAAACAGCAATGTTCCTGTATATGAAAGGAATTACAAATTTAGTTTCTTGGCAGTTAAGTGATGTTTTCAATTTCAGGAATAAGTATCAATTGTTTGGTCCAAAACTGTTGAAAATTGACCTAAAAATACCGGACACTGACACACTCTAGTAATGTGCAATTACTCACCCAGTTTGAGGCGAAGGTGCTCCGGGTGGGTTGCTTTGAAGGGGCAGACAACTCTGACATAGACATCATCCATGAACCTGACATCCTCATCATCAGCGCTTACCACTTTTAGCGGTCCTGCAGCTGCAGGTTAAAAAAACATTCACACAGTGTCAACAGTTGCAGTGAAAAACACACAGGTGTTATTTACCTTTGAAATTTAACTCGTTAAGAAAATGCTTATGTCAGGTTAGGTAAAGGCATTAAATACTATTTTACAGAGTTCACCAAAAAGTTTAATATATAGGAATTTCTCCTTTTAAAGTTTATTGATAAAGGCTGGACCCAAAGTTAAAGTTACCCACCCATAGAGGTATCAGATTTCTTGACAACAGAGGCAGGTTTCACAGAAAGGGAACCCGTTTTTGGATTCCATTGTTTGTGAGGTGCCCTGGTTGAGCCGACAGTCTCCATGATGTTCTGAGCGAGTCTCATCTCCACACTCTGAGCCTTCTTAGTCTGCTGAGTAAGTTCTGTCTCACAGACCCTCATCACAGGCGTTGGCAGCTTCTCCAGAAAGCCAAATCTCTTGTGCCAGGCCTGCATTGGAACAAAATGGTTAGACATACATTCAGGAATCAGATAGAACAATATAATTTATAATGCTTAGAAACACCCTAACAGTTACCAGAAGGTGGTATTCTCACCTGAACATCTGGGTAGATGTAAGTCCGAGAGGTTTTGTCAAAGTTGGTATTGACAATGTTGGCCATGTCAACATTGATCTCATCCAGCTTCGCCAGTAATGATGCACTCCTAAAATACAGACATACATCAATTGAAACTGTGATGAAAAAGCAACAGGTATCAATAATATCAAAATCAGTTTTGTTTGGGACATTTAGGCAAGGATTGGGGGTAGACATCTTTCAGAATTGGCCATGTTCAAGCTTCTTAGCAATTTTCTGAATTATATATTGGCCTAGTGCCTTCTTTCAATAGTAAACCTCAAAACTTAAATAGGAAATTTTGTTAATGCAATGTGAAACATTGTCAAAAACCTTTGCCGTTCCCAATCACTGTTAAGGGTTGGTTCAAAAGTCAACACAATATTAAAAATTTGATAAAACTGATTCATCATGACACATTGTATGAATTTGGGAGGTTTTTTTTATCAGACAGAATGGTTAAGCTGCCTGCTTCAAATACATGGGTATTCTACCTGGTAGAGCTTTCTGAGCACCTCAGATCAGTTAGGAAAACAAAGTCTCTAAGACTGGAGAGCAGAGTGTCAATCTGACTTTCATGTAAGTCACAGGTTTCTTGACATGCATGCTCAGATTTCTGAGAAGGGGCAAGGGAACAAAGAAAGAAAAAGAAATGAAAAGAGAATAAAAAAGCAAAGATAGGGAAGGAGAATGAATGAAATGATAACATTTAAACGAGGGAAAGGACAGAATGAAGAAGGAAGGATGAAAGAAAGACATTAGAAAACCATAGATAGATACAAAATATTACAGTAAGAGAAACTGAATCACATTACACTCAAAATGAGCCATGTCTGTCAGTCTGTCTTGTAATAAAAGCACTACAAGCTAGCAGTTATTGTATTGCTTGTTACACCTCTCAACTGCTGAAGTTTGCTGATGAGCCGCTGCTCCTCTTTCATGAGCTCCTGGTAATCAAGCTTCAGCTGATGCTCCTTCTCATTCTGCCTCCTCACTTTCACCTCCAGCTGCTGCAGTTTTTCTGCCTTCTCCTTCCTCGACCGGGTTTGTTTTTCGGTCGTGTCCTGCAGCTGCTCCTGCAGCCTCAAGATTCTCCTCTGGTACTCAGAACCACCAGCAAGACTCTTGATGCTTTTCTGTTGTTCATGGGAGAGGAGGTATAAGAAAAAAACACACTTGAAAAACATGGTCAGAGAAACACATTAGACTAAATCAGAATTAGCAGAGTATCAATTAAATTCAGATCCCCCATTTAAGATCAACATGACATGAAGGGTATTTTCAACAATCTATTCTGCCTTAGAATCTAAAGTACAAAAATACTTTATTAGAAGAAACTGACTTTTCAAAGTTTGACATGGTAATTAATCTAGATAGATTTGAATGTTTGACATTATTCCAGTGACTACTAAGACCAAAGTTATAATATTTCATAATAAAATATTTCAAATTGAGACTTAATTACCTCATTTATTTCCTGAAGTCTGTTGACACAATCCATGTGCTGCTTGCTCAGAGAGTCCAACTCATGACTTAAGCTCTCATGTCTAGAAACAATCTCTCGACAAGGGTTCAACCTGAAATAGGTATAACATGAAGTGTCATATATTATGACTTAACAAAAATAGTAATTATGCTAGATTGATAATAATAATAATAATAATGTCTTATAGGTTTTACATTATAAATCACTTATTTACTTAAAGCCTGACTAAAATACTGGCAATATACCTACACTCAATATTACTTGTAAAGTATACAAAATAAAGTTGTCATTTCTTACTTGTTGATCTTTCCACTCTTTGACTTCAGCTCATGGGATTTAGTCAGGACATTGTAGGCCTCAAGTTCAGTGGAGGTGATGAAAGAGTTGGCAAACTCAAAGAAATGACAACTGCTCTCTGCAAAATTAAAAAATCACATTCAGCTATTTTTCAGAGACATCCACTAATAGGGTATCAACACTACAATTTTCTTTTCATATGGATTATCTATCTACTATTCACAACAATAATTTCAAAACTACCAGGATTAGAACGGAGTCAATCAGTCATGGTACTGGATAGAACAGTTTGCTTCAAATTGACAACACCAGTAACCAATAACAAACATTTAAGTAGTGAGATACAAGTCATAGTACATGCAAATGAAAACTTAAGTTTATCAAGAAATTGGATTACAAACTCTAAGTAAAATGTGTGTTTGTTGAATTCACACACATAATTCATTGACAATGAAACAAATCAGAGGAGAGAGTTTAGTTTTACCCTGATCACTAAAGCCAGCAAGTTTCTTCTTCATATCACAAGTCCAGGTGAGGAGATTTTCCCCAAACTGCTGGTTGATACTGATTCTAGACTTCAAGAAGTCCTTCCAAAAACCAGAAGATTGATCTCTGCAACACAGATTGTATTCAACAGCACTGTATATATTACATGTATTACAATAACTTTGGAGATAGAGTTTGACCTCTGACCCTTGATCTGTCCGGATTTTGCACAAGTGTCATTATAGCTAACCTTTGACAATGAATATAGGCAAGTAAAAAGTTGTAGAGGTAAATGTGGTAAATAATTATGAAGACTTGAAGTAAGGCAAGTTGTAGAAAAAACAACTTTTGCCAGGAAAAACTATGTTTATATGGATGAATAATTTGGGTACTGTATGCTGTACACTGTACAGTAGAATATCACAACAAGAGCAATTTGTATTGAACTTAAAAATCAAAATAGGAAGAAAAACAATTGAGCTTCTGTTCATTTGAATTCTCAATTTTACAAATTCAGGCGATTTG
Source organism: Steromphala cineraria (assembly GCA_916613615.1). Classification (NCBI taxonomy): domain Eukaryota; kingdom Metazoa; phylum Mollusca; class Gastropoda; order Trochida; family Trochidae; genus Steromphala; species Steromphala cineraria. The sequence continues at coordinate 49,226,054 of OU744726.1, forward strand.
AAGCCTGTTGTGGAACATAACTCGACAAGGAATACAGTCTCCCAGTGTCATTCTTCTATTCAAAATGGCTTCCAGCGGATTTGATAAGTAATTGACAAATGTCAACTTGAATTGCCAATTCTAGAAAATATAGCATTACCAGCTCTTTAATGAGTTTACTTACAGTTTCTTGGTCTTATGTAGTAGCTGAAAATCTGCAAGAGGGAGAGTATTCATATCTGGAACGGCAGTGGAATGCAAAATCGTGTGGAAAATGTCAGAGAGCTTCCAAACAGGTTGGGTTGCTAAGCTGAAGTAATGGCCGACAGAAGCGTGACGTCATATGCATTATGACATCACAGACTTTTGACTGGTTTATTTTGTGTTGCACTTACGCTCGTTGCAACCGTCTTTTAGCTTGTACACATGAGAAGGGAACAAGTTTACTGATATGCACTCGGAAAAGTTCGGAAAAACAGGTTGCCAAAATCAACAATTTTGCTGCAATCGTGGCAAATCGTTGTTCTGGTCATAGTCTGTGCAAAAGTTCGAATAAACTCACTCTTAAGGCGAAGATTTCGTGTTAGGATATATAGGAAACTTGCCCTGTTCTCAAAACAGTACTGTGACAGCAAATCAATCGGATATTCACTCTATTTTGGTTCATCTTAATTGAGAGTGATCTCCCTTGGCTAGCGGTTGACCTAAAATAGTGTATCAAAGTGTCAGGTTCGAACCCCATCATGGCCATCCTTTTTTATTTTTTTTAAGACTCTTATGCTCTCATATTTATGTTTTTAATTTTTTAACAAAGATAGCAGAGGGTTTTCGATGTAAAAAGATTGATTTAATTTCCAATAAATACTTTTAACTGTATAACTTTTGCAGATTATGTGTACCCCCAATTTCTGTAAAGTATTTTGTATCCAAATCAAACATTCATATGATATGAGAACTGTTTAACACAATGATTTTGTGAGTTCATTGTCTGATTCCAAGTATCCTTTTCAAATGAAATAGTAACTTATTATACAGGTAATATGAGTTGAAGTAGTGGAATTATTATGCTTGAAATTTCATCAGTGTATTATTGATAAGGATCCAACAATCATAACTTTTACTATTTATTTTTACAAACATTTCAACTAGTTTGTTTTATATGATTTTGTTGTAGAGTTAGAATTCATTTTGCGTCCTCAATTTAATAATGATTTCATTAACAATGAAGCTAAATAAACATAATTTCTTCCAATAACACTGGAAACTTGTTTTATTATGAAAAAGAAAAAACTGATTGCGTGTGTATTTGGCAATGACACATTCGTTCCACTTCATCTAGGAATTTCAATGTCTATGATAGGACATGGGTTTAAAAAAAATACAACTGAATGTCTTCCTTAAACTTGTGTGCACATGTATTATTCAAAGGAATTTTAGATTTTACTGTGAGTGTTTCAGTTTAACTCGATTGTAGCTATACTTGTAACAGTGATAAACTATTCTTGCATACAATCTAAATAGGAAAGATAAATAATTGAATTTGCATCAATGTAGCGCTATGATAAGAAAACTTCTTATTTTCAGGGGTTCATTTTCCCCTGCATTGAAACTCGGTTGTCAGGGTAAACAAATGTCACCCTCTCTTCAAAACCAGCCAGTCAGACTCGACCTTCACCTTGGGGTCAGTGTGCCTGCTCACACCGGCAACCAAACAGTAAATCCAACACCCAGAAAATTTACACAAACATTACAGTATCAGACCTTTCCTTTGAACCTTCTCAATTCACAAAATACTCTCTACAAGTCAAAGCAAAAGCCCCTCAAGTAGGGACTACTTTGTCTCTGAATTGCTTCCGGGTTGTGGTAAAACTGGGCGCATGCAATAGTGTGGGCTTTGTCCTGGCCTCAGTCAACAATTACCTGGCGGAGGGATACACTCGTGTTACAGGCTGATGGTTAATTCAAACAAATAGTCTGATTCTCCTTCATCATATTAATTTCGACTTGAAGGTAAACACTGTCAAACATCTACTTGTTCTCTGGAAACATGGATTTTTGGGCCCTGTTTACCAAAATCAGTGTATAGCCACACCTAATCAGATGGTGTTCTTTGTCTGAATTCGGCTCTGTCACCATTAATCCAAGTGCCATGAAAACATCTCATATCCAAACATCGGTTTATCATCAAAGTTATGGAATTTCTCAATTTGAAAAGAAAAAGAATTAAAAAAACAAATTACGTTTGCCCAAAGTGAAAACATGAGATGTGTTCATGACACAAAAGTCAGTCAGTTACCAATGCAAGAAAACAAAACAGATCAAGCACATGTAGTCAACAACTCGTTTTATACAAAGACAATCAACATGTCAAGTACAAAGTGCAAAAGTTCAGTAGTCCAAGATGACGTTCTTTGCCGGGTAGAAGCCATATTTCTTCGGAGCACCGATTCTGCTCTGGTACCAGCCAAAAGCCATTCCTCTGATGTCCATTGGGAACTTCTGCTTCACTTGCATTCCTGCAGGCAAATAAAGTACTTTTAGCTTATAATTTAAATGACAGCACAGATTGAAGAAACAATACATAGGTTGTAAAAAAACAGCAATGTTCCTGTATATGAAAGGAATTACAAATTTAGTTTCTTGGCAGTTAAGTGATGTTTTCAATTTCAGGAATAAGTATCAATTGTTTGGTCCAAAACTGTTGAAAATTGACCTAAAAATACCGGACACTGACACACTCTAGTAATGTGCAATTACTCACCCAGTTTGAGGCGAAGGTGCTCCGGGTGGGTTGCTTTGAAGGGGCAGACAACTCTGACATAGACATCATCCATGAACCTGACATCCTCATCATCAGCGCTTACCACTTTTAGCGGTCCTGCAGCTGCAGGTTAAAAAAACATTCACACAGTGTCAACAGTTGCAGTGAAAAACACACAGGTGTTATTTACCTTTGAAATTTAACTCGTTAAGAAAATGCTTATGTCAGGTTAGGTAAAGGCATTAAATACTATTTTACAGAGTTCACCAAAAAGTTTAATATATAGGAATTTCTCCTTTTAAAGTTTATTGATAAAGGCTGGACCCAAAGTTAAAGTTACCCACCCATAGAGGTATCAGATTTCTTGACAACAGAGGCAGGTTTCACAGAAAGGGAACCCGTTTTTGGATTCCATTGTTTGTGAGGTGCCCTGGTTGAGCCGACAGTCTCCATGATGTTCTGAGCGAGTCTCATCTCCACACTCTGAGCCTTCTTAGTCTGCTGAGTAAGTTCTGTCTCACAGACCCTCATCACAGGCGTTGGCAGCTTCTCCAGAAAGCCAAATCTCTTGTGCCAGGCCTGCATTGGAACAAAATGGTTAGACATACATTCAGGAATCAGATAGAACAATATAATTTATAATGCTTAGAAACACCCTAACAGTTACCAGAAGGTGGTATTCTCACCTGAACATCTGGGTAGATGTAAGTCCGAGAGGTTTTGTCAAAGTTGGTATTGACAATGTTGGCCATGTCAACATTGATCTCATCCAGCTTCGCCAGTAATGATGCACTCCTAAAATACAGACATACATCAATTGAAACTGTGATGAAAAAGCAACAGGTATCAATAATATCAAAATCAGTTTTGTTTGGGACATTTAGGCAAGGATTGGGGGTAGACATCTTTCAGAATTGGCCATGTTCAAGCTTCTTAGCAATTTTCTGAATTATATATTGGCCTAGTGCCTTCTTTCAATAGTAAACCTCAAAACTTAAATAGGAAATTTTGTTAATGCAATGTGAAACATTGTCAAAAACCTTTGCCGTTCCCAATCACTGTTAAGGGTTGGTTCAAAAGTCAACACAATATTAAAAATTTGATAAAACTGATTCATCATGACACATTGTATGAATTTGGGAGGTTTTTTTTATCAGACAGAATGGTTAAGCTGCCTGCTTCAAATACATGGGTATTCTACCTGGTAGAGCTTTCTGAGCACCTCAGATCAGTTAGGAAAACAAAGTCTCTAAGACTGGAGAGCAGAGTGTCAATCTGACTTTCATGTAAGTCACAGGTTTCTTGACATGCATGCTCAGATTTCTGAGAAGGGGCAAGGGAACAAAGAAAGAAAAAGAAATGAAAAGAGAATAAAAAAGCAAAGATAGGGAAGGAGAATGAATGAAATGATAACATTTAAACGAGGGAAAGGACAGAATGAAGAAGGAAGGATGAAAGAAAGACATTAGAAAACCATAGATAGATACAAAATATTACAGTAAGAGAAACTGAATCACATTACACTCAAAATGAGCCATGTCTGTCAGTCTGTCTTGTAATAAAAGCACTACAAGCTAGCAGTTATTGTATTGCTTGTTACACCTCTCACCTGCTGAAGTTTGCTGATGAGCCGCTGCTCCTCTTTCATGAGCTCCTGGTAATCAAGCTTCAGCTGATGCTCCTTCTCATTCTGCCTCCTCACTTTCACCTCCAGCTGCTGCAGTTTTTCTGCCTTCTCCTTCCTCGACCGGGTTTGTTTTTCGGTCGTGTCCTGCAGCTGCTCCTGCAGCCTCAAGATTCTCCTCTGGTACTCAGAACCACCAGCAAGACTCTTGATGCTTTTCTGTTGTTCATGGGAGAGGAGGTATAAGAAAAAAACACACTTGAAAAACATGGTCAGAGAAACACATCAGACTAAATCAGAATTAGCAGAGTATCAATTAAATTCAGATCCCCCATTTAAGATCAACATGACATGAAGGGTATTTTCAACAATCTATTCTGCCTTAGAATCTAAAGTACAAAAATACTTTATTAGAAGAAACTGACTTTTCAAAGTTTGACATGGTAATTAATCTAGATAGATTTGAATGTTTGACATTATTCCAGTGACTACTAAGACCAAAGTTATAATATTTCATAATAAAATATTTCAAATTGAGACTTAATTACCTCATTTATTTCCTGAAGTCTGTTGACACAATCCATGTGCTGCTTGCTCAGAGAGTCCAACTCATGACTTAAGCTCTCATGTCTAGAAACAATCTCTCGACAAGGGTTCAACCTGAAATAGGTATAACATGAAGTGTCATATATTATGACTTAACAAAAATAGTAATTATGCTAGATTGATAATAATAATAATAATAATGTCTTATAGGTTTTACATTATAAATCACTTATTTACTTAAAGCCTGACTAAAATACTGGCAATATACCTACACTCAATATTACTTGTAAAGTATACAAAATAAAGTTGTCATTTCTTACTTGTTGATCTTTCCACTCTTTGACTTCAGCTCATGGGATTTAGTCAGGACATTGTAGGCCTCAAGTTCAGTGGAGGTGATGAAAGAGTTGGCAAACTCAAAGAAATGACAACTGCTCTCTGCAAAATTAAAAAATCACATTCAGCTATTTTTCAGAGACATCCACTAATAGGGTATCAACACTACAATTTTCTTTTCATATGGATTATCTATCTACTATTCACAACAATAATTTCAAAACTACCAGGATTAGAACGGAGTCAATCAGTCATGGTACTGGATAGAACAGTTTGCTTCAAATTGACAACACCAGTAACCAATAACAAACATTTAAGTAGTGAGATACAAGTCATAGTACATGCAAATGAAAACTTAAGTTTATCAAGAAATTGGATTACAAACTCTAAGTAAAATGTGTGTTTGTTGAATTCACACACATAATTCATTGACAATGAAACAAATCAGAGGAGAGAGTTTAGTTTTACCCTGATCACTAAAGCCAGCAAGTTTCTTCTTCATATCACAAGTCCAGGTGAGGAGATTTTCCCCAAACTGCTGGTTGATACTGATTCTAGACTTCAAGAAGTCCTTCCAAAAACCAGAAGATTGATCTCTGCAACACAGATTGTATTCAACAGCACTGTATATATTACATGTATTACAATAACTTTGGAGATAGAGTTTGACCTCTGACCCTTGATCTGTCCGGATTTTGCACAAGTGACATTATAGCTAACCTTTGACAATGAATATAGGCAAGTAAAAAGTTGTAGAGGTAAATGTGGTAAATAATTATGAAGACTTGAAGTAAGGCAAGTTGTAGAAAAAACAACTTTTGCCAGGAAAAACTATGTTTATATGGATGAATAATTTGGGTACTGTATGCTGTACACTGTACAGTAGAATATCACAACAAGAGCAATTTGTATTGAACTTAAAAATCAAAATAGGAAGAAAAACAATTGAGCTTCTGTTCATTTGAATTCTCAATTTTACAAATTCAGGCGATTTGAAGCCTGTTGTGGAACATAACTCGACAAGGAATACAGTCTCCCAGTGTCATTCTTCTATTCAAAATGGCTTCCAGCGGATTTGATAAGTAATTGACAAATGTCAACTTGAATTGCCAATTCTAGAAAATATAGCATTACCAGCTCTTTAATGAGTTTACTTACAGTTTCTTGGTCTTATGTAGTAGCTGAAAATCTGCAAGAGGGAGAGTATTCATATCTGGAACGGCAGTGGAATGCAAAATCGTGTGGAAAATGTCAGAGAGCTTCCAAACAGGTTGGGTTGCTAAGCTGAAGTAATGGCCGACAGAAGCGTGACGTCATATGCATTATGACATCACAGACTTTTGACTGGTTTATTTTGTGTTGCACTTACGCTCGTTGCAACCGTCTTTTAGCTTGTACACATGAGAAGGGAACAAGTTTACTGATATGCACTCGGAAAAGTTCGGAAAAACAGGTTGCCAAAATCAACAATTTTGCTGCAATCGTGGCAAATCGTTGTTCTGGTCATAGTCTGTGCAAAAGTTCGAATAAACTCACTCTTAAGGCGAAGATTTCGTGTTAGGATATATAGGAAACTTGCCCTGTTCTCAAAACAGTACTGTGACAGCAAATCAATCGGATATTCACTCTATTTTGGTTCATCTTAATTGAGAGTGATCTCCCTTGGCTAGCGGTTGACCTAAAATAGTGTATCAAAGTGTCAGGTTCGAACCCCATCATGGCCATCCTTTTTTATTTTTTTTAAGACTCTTATGCTCTCATATTTATGTTTTTAATTTTTTAACAAAGATAGCAGAGGGTTTTCGATGTAAAAAGATTGATTTAATTTCCAATAAATACTTTTAACTGTATAACTTTTGCAGATTATGTGTACCCCCAATTTCTGTAAAGTATTTTGTATCCAAATCAAACATTCATATGATATGAGAACTGTTTAACACAATGATTTTGTGAGTTCATTGTCTGATTCCAAGTATCCTTTTCAAATGAAATAGTAACTTATTATACAGGTAATATGAGTTGAAGTAGTGGAATTATTATGCTTGAAATTTCATCAGTGTATTATTGATAAGGATCCAACAATCATAACTTTTACTATTTATTTTTACAAACATTTCAACTAGTTTGTTTTATATGATTTTGTTGTAGAGTTAGAATTCATTTTGCGTCCTCAATTTAATAATGATTTCATTAACAATGAAGCTAAATAAACATAATTTCTTCCAATAACACTGGAAACTTGTTTTATTATGAAAAAGAAAAAACTGATTGCGTGTGTATTTGGCAATGACACATTCGTTCCACTTCATCTAGGAATTTCAATGTCTATGATAGGACATGGGTTTAAAAAAAATACAACTGAATGTCTTCCTTAAACTTGTGTGCACATGTATTATTCAAAGGAATTTTAGATTTTACTGTGAGTGTTTCAGTTTAACTCGATTGTAGCTATACTTGTAACAGTGATAAACTATTCTTGCATACAATCTAAATAGGAAAGATAAATAATTGAATTTGCATCAATGTAGCGCTATGATAAGAAAACTTCTTATTTTCAGGGGTTCATTTTCCCCTGCATTGAAACTCGGTTGTCAGGGTAAACAAATGTCACCCTCTCTTCAAAACCAGCCAGTCAGACTCGACCTTCACCTTGGGGTCAGTGTGCCTGCTCACACCGGCAACCAAACAGTAAATCCAACACCCAGAAAATTTACACAAACATTACAGTATCAGACCTTTCCTTTGAACCTTCTCAATTCACAAAATACTCTCTACAAGTCAAAGCAAAAGCCCCTCAAGTAGGGACTACTTTGTCTCTGAATTGCTTCCGGGTTGTGGTAAAACTGGGCGCATGCAATAGTGTGGGCTTTGTCCTGGCCTCAGTCAACAATTACCTGGCGGAGGGATACACTCGTGTTACAGGCTGATGGTTAATTCAAACAAATAGTCTGATTCTCCTTCATCATATTAATTTCGACTTGAAGGTAAACACTGTCAAACATCTACTTGTTCTCTGGAAACATGGATTTTTGGGCCCTGTTTACCAAAATCAGTGTATAGCCACACCTAATCAGATGGTGTTCTTTGTCTGAATTCGGCTCTGTCACCATTAATCCAAGTGCCATGAAAACATCTCATATCCAAACATCGGTTTATCATCAAAGTTATGGAATTTCTCAATTTGAAAAGAAAAAGAATTAAAAAAACAAATTACGTTTGCCCAAAGTGAAAACATGAGATGTGTTCATGACACAAAAGTCAGTCAGTTACCAATGCAAGAAAACAAAACAGATCAAGCACATGTAGTCAACAACTCGTTTTATACAAAGACAATCAACATGTCAAGTACAAAGTGCAAAAGTTCAGTAGTCCAAGATGACGTTCTTTGCCGGGTAGAAGCCATATTTCTTCGGAGCACCGATTCTGCTCTGGTACCAGCCAAAAGCCATTCCTCTGATGTCCATTGGGAACTTCTGCTTCACTTGCATTCCTGCAGGCAAATAAAGTACTTTTAGCTTATAATTTAAATGACAGCACAGATTGAAGAAACAATACATAGGTTGTAAAAAAACAGCAATGTTCCTGTATATGAAAGGAATTACAAATTTAGTTTCTTGGCAGTTAAGTGATGTTTTCAATTTCAGGAATAAGTATCAATTGTTTGGTCCAAAACTGTTGAAAATTGACCTAAAAATACCGGACACTGACACACTCTAGTAATGTGCAATTACTCACCCAGTTTGAGGCGAAGGTGCTCCGGGTGGGTTGCTTTGAAGGGGCAGACAACTCTGACATAGACATCATCCATGAACCTGACATCCTCATCATCAGCGCTTACCACTTTTAGCGGTCCTGCAGCTGCAGGTTAAAAAAACATTCACACAGTGTCAACAGTTGCAGTGAAAAACACACAGGTGTTATTTACCTTTGAAATTTAACTCGTTAAGAAAATGCTTATGTCAGGTTAGGTAAAGGCATTAAATACTATTTTACAGAGTTCACCAAAAAGTTTAATATATAGGAATTTCTCCTTTTAAAGTTTATTGATAAAGGCTGGACCCAAAGTTAAAGTTACCCACCCATAGAGGTATCAGATTTCTTGACAACAGAGGCAGGTTTCACAGAAAGGGAACCCGTTTTTGGATTCCATTGTTTGTGAGGTGCCCTGGTTGAGCCGACAGTCTCCATGATGTTCTGAGCGAGTCTCATCTCCACACTCTGAGCCTTCTTAGTCTGCTGAGTAAGTTCTGTCTCACAGACCCTCATCACAGGCGTTGGCAGCTTCTCCAGAAAGCCAAATCTCTTGTGCCAGGCCTGCATTGGAACAAAATGGTTAGACATACATTCAGGAATCAGATAGAACAATATAATTTATAATGCTTAGAAACACCCTAACAGTTACCAGAAGGTGGTATTCTCACCTGAACATCTGGGTAGATGTAAGTCCGAGAGGTTTTGTCAAAGTTGGTATTGACAATGTTGGCCATGTCAACATTGATCTCATCCAGCTTCGCCAGTAATGATGCACTCCTAAAATACAGACATACATCAATTGAAACTGTGATGAAAAAGCAACAGGTATCAATAATATCAAAATCAGTTTTGTTTGGGACATTTAGGCAAGGATTGGGGGTAGACATCTTTCAGAATTGGCCATGTTCAAGCTTCTTAGCAATTTTCTGAATTATATATTGGCCTAGTGCCTTCTTTCAATAGTAAACCTCAAAACTTAAATAGGAAATTTTGTTAATGCAATGTGAAACATTGTCAAAAACCTTTGCCGTTCCCAATCACTGTTAAGGGTTGGTTCAAAAGTCAACACAATATTAAAAATTTGATAAAACTGATTCATCATGACACATTGTATGAATTTGGGAGGTTTTTTTTATCAGACAGAATGGTTAAGCTGCCTGCTTCAAATACATGGGTATTCTACCTGGTAGAGCTTTCTGAGCACCTCAGATCAGTTAGGAAAACAAAGTCTCTAAGACTGGAGAGCAGAGTGTCAATCTGACTTTCATGTAAGTCACAGGTTTCTTGACATGCATGCTCAGATTTCTGAGAAGGGGCAAGGGAACAAAGAAAGAAAAAGAAATGAAAAGAGAATAAAAAAGCAAAGATAGGGAAGGAGAATGAATGAAATGATAACATTTAAACGAGGGAAAGGACAGAATGAAGAAGGAAGGATGAAAGAAAGACATTAGAAAACCATAGATAGATACAAAATATTACAGTAAGAGAAACTGAATCACATTACACTCAAAATGAGCCATGTCTGTCAGTCTGTCTTGTAATAAAAGCACTACAAGCTAGCAGTTATTGTATTGCTTGTTACACCTCTCACCTGCTGAAGTTTGCTGATGAGCCGCTGCTCCTCTTTCATGAGCTCCTGGTAATCAAGCTTCAGCTGATGCTCCTTCTCATTCTGCCTCCTCACTTTCACCTCCAGCTGCTGCAGTTTTTCTGCCTTCTCCTTCCTCGACCGGGTTTGTTTTTCGGTCGTGTCCTGCAGCTGCTCCTGCAGCCTCAAGATTCTCCTCTGGTACTCAGAACCACCAGCAAGACTCTTGATGCTTTTCTGTTGTTCATGGGAGAGGAGGTATAAGAAAAAAACACACTTGAAAAACATGGTCAGAGAAACACATCAGACTAAATCAGAATTAGCAGAGTATCAATTAAATTCAGATCCCCCATTTAAGATCAACATGACATGAAGGGTATTTTCAACAATCTATTCTGCCTTAGAATTTAAAGTACAAAAATACTTTATTAGAAGAAACTGACTTTTCAAAGTTTGACATGGTAATTAATCTAGATAGATTTGAATGTTTGACATTATTCCAGTGACTACTAAGACCAAAGTTATAATATTTCATAATAAAATATTTCAAATTGAGACTTAATTACCTCATTTATTTCCTGAAGTCTGTTGACACAATCCATGTGCTGCTTGCTCAGAGAGTCCAACTCATGACTTAAGCTCTCATGTCTAGAAACAATCTCTCGACAAGGGTTCAACCTGAAATAGGTATAACATGAAGTGTCATATATTATGACTTAACAAAAATAGTAATTATGCTAGATTGATAATAATAATAATAATAATAATAATGTCTTATAGGTTTTACATTATAAATCACTTATTTACTTAAAGCCTGACTAAAATACTGGCAATATACCTACACTCAATATTACTTGTAAAGTATACAAAATAAAGTTGTCATTTCTTACTTGTTGATCTTTCCACTCTTTGACTTCAGCTCATGGGATTTAGTCAGGACATTGTAGGCCTCAAGTTCAGTGGAGGTGATGAAAGAGTTGGCAAACTCAAAGAAATGACAACTGCTCTCTGCAAAATTAAAAAATCACATTCAGCTATTTTTCAGAGACATCCACTAATAGGGTATCAACACTACAATTTTCTTTTCATATGGATTATCTATCTACTATTCACAACAATAATTTCAAAACTACCAGGATTAGAACGGAGTCAATCAGTCATGGTACTGGATAGAACAGTTTGCTTCAAATTGACAACACCAGTAACCAATAACAAACATTTAAGTAGTGAGATACAAGTCATAGTACATGCAAATGAAAACTTAAGTTTATCAAGAAATTGGATTACAAACTCTAAGTAAAATGTGTGTTTGTTGAATTCACACACATAATTCATTGACAATGAAACAAATCAGAGGAGAGAGTTTAGTTTTACCCTGATCACTAAAGCCAGCAAGTTTCTTCTTCATATCACAAGTCCAGGTGAGGAGATTTTCCCCAAACTGCTGGTTGATACTGATTCTAGACTTCAAGAAGTCCTTCCAAAAACCAGAAGATTGATCTCTGCAACACAGATTGTATTCAACAGCACTGTATATATTACATGTATTACAATAACTTTGGAGATAGAGTTTGACCTCTGACCCTTGATCTGTCCGAATTTTGCACAAGTGTCATTATAGCTAACCTTTGACAATGAATATAGGCAAGTAAAAAGTTGTAGAGGTAAATGTGGTAAATAATTATGAAGACTTGAAGTAAGGCAAGTTGTAGAAAAAACAACTTTTGCCAGGAAAAACTATGTTTATATGGATGAATAATTTGGGTACTGTATGCTGTACACTGTACAGTAGAATATCACAACAAGAGCAATTTGTATTGAACTTAAAAATCAAAATAGGAAGAAAAACAATTGAGCTTCTGTTCATTTGAATTCTCAATTTTACAAATTCAGGCGATTTGAAGCCTGTTGTGGAACATAACTCGACAAGGAATACAGTCTCCCAGTGTCATTCTTCTATTCAAAATGGCTTCCAGCGGATTTGATAAGTAATTGACAAATGTCAACTTGAATTGCCAATTCTAGAAAATATAGCATTACCAGCTCTTTAATGAGTTTACTTACAGTTTCTTGGTCTTATGTAGTAGCTGAAAATCTGCAAGAGGGAGAGTATTCATATCTGGAACGGCAGTGGAATGCAAAATCGTGTGGAAAATGTCAGAGAGCTTCCAAACAGGTTGGGTTGCTAAGCTGAAGTAATGGCCGACAGAAGCGTGACGTCATATGCATTATGACATCACAGACTTTTGACTGGTTTATTTTGTGTTGCACTTACGCTCGTTGCAACCGTCTTTTAGCTTGTACACATGAGAAGGGAACAAGTTTACTGATATGCACTCGGAAAAGTTCGGAAAAACAGGTTGCCAAAATCAACAATTTTGCTGCAATCGTGGCAAATCGTTGTTCTGGTCATAGTCTGTGCAAAAGTTCGAATAAACTCACTCTTAAGGCGAAGATTTCGTGTTAGGATATATAGGAAACTTGCCCTGTTCTCAAAACAGTACTGTGACAGCAAATCAATCGGATATTCACTCTATTTTGGTTCATCTTAATTGAGAGTGATCTCCCTTGGCTAGCGGTTGACCTAAAATAGTGTATCAAAGTGTCAGGTTCGAACCCCATCATGGCCATCCTTTTTTATTTTTTTTAAGACTCTTATGCTCTCATATTTATGTTTTTAATTTTTTAACAAAGATAGCAGAGGGTTTTCGATGTAAAAAGATTGATTTAATTTCCAATAAATACTTTTAACTGTATAACTTTTGCAGATTATGTGTACCCCCAATTTCTGTAAAGTATTTTGTATCCAAATCAAACATTCATATGATATGAGAACTGTTTAACACAATGATTTTGTGAGTTCATTGTCTGATTCCAAGTATCCTTTTCAAATGAAATAGTAACTTATTATACAGGTAATATGAGTTGAAGTAGTGGAATTATTATGCTTGAAATTTCATCAGTGTATTATTGATAAGGATCCAACAATCATAACTTTTACTATTTATTTTTACAAACATTTCAACTAGTTTGTTTTATATGATTTTGTTGTAGAGTTAGAATTCATTTTGCGTCCTCAATTTAATAATGATTTCATTAACAATGAAGCTAAATAAACATAATTTCTTCCAATAACACTGGAAACTTGTTTTATTATGAAAAAGAAAAAACTGATTGCGTGTGTATTTGGCAATGACACATTCGTTCCACTTCATCTAGGAATTTCAATGTCTATGATAGGACATGGGTTTAAAAAAAATACAACTGAATGTCTTCCTTAAACTTGTGTGCACATGTATTATTCAAAGGAATTTTAGATTTTACTGTGAGTGTTTCAGTTTAACTCGATTGTAGCTATACTTGTAACAGTGATAAACTATTCTTGCATACAATCTAAATAGGAAAGATAAATAATTGAATTTGCATCAATGTAGCGCTATGATAAGAAAACTTCTTATTTTCAGGGGTTCATTTTCCCCTGCATTGAAACTCGGTTGTCAGGGTAAACAAATGTCACCCTCTCTTCAAAACCAGCCAGTCAGACTCGACCTTCACCTTGGGGTCAGTGTGCCTGCTCACACCGGCAACCAAACAGTAAATCCAACACCCAGAAAATTTACACAAACATTACAGTATCAGACCTTTCCTTTGAACCTTCTCAATTCACAAAATACTCTCTACAAGTCAAAGCAAAAGCCCCTCAAGTAGGGACTACTTTGTCTCTGAATTGCTTCCGGGTTGTGGTAAAACTGGGCGCATGCAATAGTGTGGGCTTTGTCCTGGCCTCAGTCAACAATTACCTGGCGGAGGGATACACTCGTGTTACAGGCTGATGGTTAATTCAAACAAATAGTCTGATTCTCCTTCATCATATTAATTTCGACTTGAAGGTAAACACTGTCAAACATCTACTTGTTCTCTGGAAACATGGATTTTTGGGCCCTGTTTACCAAAATCAGTGTATAGCCACACCTAATCAGATGGTGTTCTTTGTCTGAATTCGGCTCTGTCACCATTAATCCAAGTGCCATGAAAACATCTCATATCCAAACATCGGTTTATCATCAAAGTTATGGAATTTCTCAATTTGAAAAGAAAAAGAATTAAAAAAACAAATTACGTTTGCCCAAAGTGAAAACATGAGATTTGTTCATGACACAAAAGTCAGTCAGTTACCAATGCAAGAAAACAAAACAGATCAAGCACATGTAGTCAACAACTCGTTTTATACAAAGACAATCAACATGTCAAGTACAAAGTGCAAAAGTTCAGTAGTCCAAGATGACGTTCTTTGCCGGGTAGAAGCCATATTTCTTCGGAGCACCGATTCTGCTCTGGTACCAGCCAAAAGCCATTCCTCTGATGTCCATTGGGAACTTCTGCTTCACTTGCATTCCTGCAGGCAAATAAAGTACTTTTAGCTTATAATTTAAATGACAGCACAGATTGAAGAAACAATACATAGGTTGTAAAAAAACAGCAATGTTCCTGTATATGAAAGGAATTACAAATTTAGTTTCTTGGCAGTTAAGTGATGTTTTCAATTTCAGGAATAAGTATCAATTGTTTGGTCCAAAACTGTTGAAAATTGACCTAAAAATACCAGACACTGACACACTCTAGTAATGTGCAATTACTCACCCAGTTTGAGGCGAAGGTGCTCCGGGTGGGTTGCTTTGAAGGGGCAGACAACTCTGACATAGACATCATCCATGAACCTGACATCCTCATCATCAGCGCTTACCACTTTTAGCGGTCCTGCAGCTGCAGGTTAAAAAAACATTCACACAGTGTCAACAGTTGCAGTGAAAAACACACAGGTGTTATTTACCTTTGAAATTTAACTCGTTAAGAAAATGCTTATGTCAGGTTAGGTAAAGGCATTAAATACTATTTTACAGAGTTCACCAAAAAGTTTAATATATAGGAATTTCTCCTTTTAAAGTTTATTGATAAAGGCTGGACCCAAAGTTAAAGTTACCCACCCATAGAGGTATCAGATTTCTTGACAACAGAGGCAGGTTTCACAGAAAGGGAACCCGTTTTTGGATTCCATTGTTTGTGAGGTGCCCTGGTTGAGCCGACAGTCTCCATGATGTTCTGAGCGAGTCTCATCTCCACACTCTGAGCCTTCTTAGTCTGCTGAGTAAGTTCTGTCTCACAGACCCTCATCACAGGCGTTGGCAGCTTCTCCAGAAAGCCAAATCTCTTGTGCCAGGCCTGCATTGGAACAAAATGGTTAGACATACATTCAGGAATCAGATAGAACAATATAATTTATAATGCTTAGAAACACCCTAACAGTTACCAGAAGGTGGTATTCTCACCTGAACATCTGGGTAGATGTAAGTCCGAGAGGTTTTGTCAAAGTTGGTATTGACAATGTTGGCCATGTCAACATTGATCTCATCCAGCTTCGCCAGTAATGATGCACTCCTAAAATACAGACATACATCAATTGAAACTGTGATGAAAAAGCAACAGGTATCAATAATATCAAAATCAGTTTTGTTTGGGACATTTAGGCAAGGATTGGGGGTAGACATCTTTCAGAATTGGCCATGTTCAAGCTTCTTAGCAATTTTCTGAATTATATATTGGCCTAGTGCCTTCTTTCAATAGTAAACCTCAAAACTTAAATAGGAAATTTTGTTAATGCAATGTGAAACATTGTCAAAAACCTTTGCCGTTCCCAATCACTGTTAAGGGTTGGTTCAAAAGTCAACACAATATTAAAAATTTGATAAAACTGATTCATCATGACACATTGTATGAATTTGGGAGGTTTTTTTTATCAGACAGAATGGTTAAGCTGCCTGCTTCAAATACATGGGTATTCTACCTGGTAGAGCTTTCTGAGCACCTCAGATCAGTTAGGAAAACAAAGTCTCTAAGACTGGAGAGCAGAGTGTCAATCTGACTTTCATGTAAGTCACAGGTTTCTTGACATGCATGCTCAGATTTCTGAGAAGGGGCAAGGGAACAAAGAAAGAAAAAGAAATGAAAAGAGAATAAAAAAGCAAAGATAGGGAAGGAGAATGAATGAAATGATAACATTTAAACGAGGGAAAGGACAGAATGAAGAAGGAAGGATGAAAGAAAGACATTAGAAAACCATAGATAGATACAAAATATTACAGTAAGAGAAACTGAATCACATTACACTCAAAATGAGCCATGTCTGTCAGTCTGTCTTGTAATAAAAGCACTACAAGCTAGCAGTTATTGTATTGCTTGTTACACCTCTCACCTGCTGAAGTTTGCTGATGAGCCGCTGCTCCTCTTTCATGAGCTCCTGGTAATCAAGCTTCAGCTGATGCTCCTTCTCATTCTGCCTCCTCACTTTCACCTCCAGCTGCTGCAGTTTTTCTGCCTTCTCCTTCCTCGACCGGGTTTGTTTTTCGGTCGTGTCCTGCAGCTGCTCCTGCAGCCTCAAGATTCTCCTCTGGTACTCAGAACCACCAGCAAGACTCTTGATGCTTTTCTGTTGTTCATGGGAGAGGAGGTATAAGAAAAAAACACACTTGAAAAACATGGTCAGAGAAACACATCAGACTAAATCAGAATTAGCAGAGTATCAATTAAATTCAGATCCCCCATTTAAGATCAACATGACATGAAGGGTATTTTCAACAATCTATTCTGCCTTAGAATTTAAAGTACAAAAATACTTTATTAGAAGAAACTGACTTTTCAAAGTTTGACATGGTAATTAATCTAGATAGATTTGAATGTTTGACATTATTCCAGTGACTACTAAGACCAAAGTTATAATATTTCATAATAAAATATTTCAAATTGAGACTTAATTACCTCATTTATTTCCTGAAGTCTGTTGACACAATCCATGTGCTGCTTGCTCAGAGAGTCCAACTCATGACTTAAGCTCTCATGTCTAGAAACAATCTCTCGACAAGGGTTCAACCTGAAATAGGTATAACATGAAGTGTCATATATTATGACTTAACAAAAATAGTAATTATGCTAGATTGATAATAATAATAATAATAATAATAATGTCTTATAGGTTTTACATTATAAATCACTTATTTACTTAAAGCCTGACTAAAATACTGGCAATATACCTACACTCAATATTACTTGTAAAGTATACAAAATAAAGTTGTCATTTCTTACTTGTTGATCTTTCCACTCTTTGACTTCAGCTCATGGGATTTAGTCAGGACATTGTAGGCCTCAAGTTCAGTGGAGGTGATGAAAGAGTTGGCAAACTCAAAGAAATGACAACTGCTCTCTGCAAAATTAAAAAATCACATTCAGCTATTTTTCAGAGACATCCACTAATAGGGTATCAACACTACAATTTTCTTTTCATATGGATTATCTATCTACTATTCACAACAATAATTTCAAAACTACCAGGATTAGAACGGAGTCAATCAGTCATGGTACTGGATAGAACAGTTTGCTTCAAATTGACAACACCAGTAACCAATAACAAACATTTAAGTAGTGAGATACAAGTCATAGTACATGCAAATGAAAACTTAAGTTTATCAAGAAATTGGATTACAAACTCTAAGTAAAATGTGTGTTTGTTGAATTCACACACATAATTCATTGACAATGAAACAAATCAGAGGAGAGAGTTTAGTTTTACCCTGATCACTAAAGCCAGCAAGTTTCTTCTTCATATCACAAGTCCAGGTGAGGAGATTTTCCCCAAACTGCTGGTTGATACTGATTCTAGACTTCAAGAAGTCCTTCCAAAAACCAGAAGATTGATCTCTGCAACACAGATTGTATTCAACAGCACTGTATATATTACATGTATTACAATAACTTTGGAGATAGAGTTTGACCTCTGACCCTTGATCTGTCCGGATTTTGCACAAGTGTCATTATAGCTAACCTTTGACAATGAATATAGGCAAGTAAAAAGTTGTAGAGGTAAATGTGGTAAATAATTATGAAGACTTGAAGTAAGGCAAGTTGTAGAAAAAACAACTTTTGCCAGGAAAAACTATGTTTATATGGATGAATAATTTGGGTACTGTATGCTGTACACTGTACAGTAGAATATCACAACAAGAGCAATTTGTATTGAACTTAAAAATCAAAATAGGAAGAAAAACAATTGAGCTTCTGTTCATTTGAATTCTCAATTTTACAAATTCAGGCGATTTGAAGCCTGTTGTGGAACATAACTCGACAAGGAATACAGTCTCCCAGTGTCATTCTTCTATTCAAAATGGCTTCCAGCGGATTTGATAAGTAATTGACAAATGTCAACTTGAATTGCCAATTCTAGAAAATATAGCATTACCAGCTCTTTAATGAGTTTACTTACAGTTTCTTGGTCTTATGTAGTAGCTGAAAATCTGCAAGAGGGAGAGTATTCATATCTGGAACGGCAGTGGAATGCAAAATCGTGTGGAAAATGTCAGAGAGCTTCCAAACAGGTTGGGTTGCTAAGCTGAAGTAATGGCCGACAGAAGCGTGACGTCATATGCATTATGACATCACAGACTTTTGACTGGTTTATTTTGTGTTGCACTTACGCTCGTTGCAACCGTCTTTTAGCTTGTACACATGAGAAGGGAACAAGTTTACTGATATGCACTCGGAAAAGTTCGGAAAAACAGGTTGCCAAAATCAACAATTTTGCTGCAATCGTGGCAAATCGTTGTTCTGGTCATAGTCTGTGCAAAAGTTCGAATAAACTCACTCTTAAGGCGAAGATTTCGTGTTAGGATATATAGGAAACTTGCCCTGTTCTCAAAACAGTACTGTGACAGCAAATCAATCGGATATTCACTCTATTTTGGTTCATCTTAATTGAGAGTGATCTCCCTTGGCTAGCGGTTGACCTAAAATAGTGTATCAAAGTGTCAGGTTCGAACCCCATCATGGCCATCCTTTTTTATTTTTTTTAAGACTCTTATGCTCTCATATTTATGTTTTTAATTTTTTAACAAAGATAGCAGAGGGTTTTCGATGTAAAAAGATTGATTTAATTTCCAATAAATACTTTTAACTGTATAACTTTTGCAGATTATGTGTACCCCCAATTTCTGTAAAGTATTTTGTATCCAAATCAAACATTCATATGATATGAGAACTGTTTAACACAATGATTTTGTGAGTTCATTGTCTGATTCCAAGTATCCTTTTCAAATGAAATAGTAACTTATTATACAGGTAATATGAGTTGAAGTAGTGGAATTATTATGCTTGAAATTTCATCAGTGTATTATTGATAAGGATCCAACAATCATAACTTTTACTATTTATTTTTACAAACATTTCAACTAGTTTGTTTTATATGATTTTGTTGTAGAGTTAGAATTCATTTTGCGTCCTCAATTTAATAATGATTTCATTAACAATGAAGCTAAATAAACATAATTTCTTCCAATAACACTGGAAACTTGTTTTATTATGAAAAAGAAAAAACTGATTGCGTGTGTATTTGGCAATGACACATTCGTTCCACTTCATCTAGGAATTTCAATGTCTATGATAGGACATGGGTTTAAAAAAAATACAACTGAATGTCTTCCTTAAACTTGTGTGCACATGTATTATTCAAAGGAATTTTAGATTTTACTGTGAGTGTTTCAGTTTAACTCGATTGTAGCTATACTTGTAACAGTGATAAACTATTCTTGCATACAATCTAAATAGGAAAGATAAATAATTGAATTTGCATCAATGTAGCGCTATGATAAGAAAACTTCTTATTTTCAGGGGTTCATTTTCCCCTGCATTGAAACTCGGTTGTCAGGGTAAACAAATGTCACCCTCTCTTCAAAACCAGCCAGTCAGACTCGACCTTCACCTTGGGGTCAGTGTGCCTGCTCACACCGGCAACCAAACAGTAAATCCAACACCCAGAAAATTTACACAAACATTACAGTATCAGACCTTTCCTTTGAACCTTCTCAATTCACAAAATACTCTCTACAAGTCAAAGCAAAAGCCCCTCAAGTAGGGACTACTTTGTCTCTGAATTGCTTCCGGGTTGTGGTAAAACTGGGCGCATGCAATAGTGTGGGCTTTGTCCTGGCCTCAGTCAACAATTACCTGGCGGAGGGATACACTCGTGTTACAGGCTGATGGTTAATTCAAACAAATAGTCTGATTCTCCTTCATCATATTAATTTCGACTTGAAGGTAAACACTGTCAAACATCTACTTGTTCTCTGGAAACATGGATTTTTGGGCCCTGTTTACCAAAATCAGTGTATAGCCACACCTAATCAGATGGTGTTCTTTGTCTGAATTCGGCTCTGTCACCATTAATCCAAGTGCCATGAAAACATCTCATATCCAAACATCGGTTTATCATCAAAGTTATGGAATTTCTCAATTTGAAAAGAAAAAGAATTAAAAAAACAAATTACGTTTGCCCAAAGTGAAAACATGAGATTTGTTCATGACACAAAAGTCAGTCAGTTACCAATGCAAGAAAACAAAACAGATCAAGCACATGTAGTCAACAACTCGTTTTATACAAAGACAATCAACATGTCAAGTACAAAGTGCAAAAGTTCAGTAGTCCAAGATGACGTTCTTTGCCGGGTAGAAGCCATATTTCTTCGGAGCACCGATTCTGCTCTGGTACCAGCCAAAAGCCATTCCTCTGATGTCCATTGGGAACTTCTGCTTCACTTGCATTCCTGCAGGCAAATAAAGTACTTTTAGCTTATAATTTAAATGACAGCACAGATTGAAGAAACAATACATAGGTTGTAAAAAAACAGCAATGTTCCTGTATATGAAAGGAATTACAAATTTAGTTTCTTGGCAGTTAAGTGATGTTTTCAATTTCAGGAATAAGTATCAATTGTTTGGTCCAAAACTGTTGAAAATTGACCTAAAAATACCGGACACTGACACACTCTAGTAATGTGCAATTACTCACCCAGTTTGAGGCGAAGGTGCTCCGGGTGGGTTGCTTTGAAGGGGCAGACAACTCTGACATAGACATCATCCATGAACCTGACATCCTCATCATCAGCGCTTACCACTTTTAGCGGTCCTGCAGCTGCAGGTTAAAAAAACATTCACACAGTGTCAACAGTTGCAGTGAAAAACACACAGGTGTTATTTACCTTTGAAATTTAACTCGTTAAGAAAATGCTTATGTCAGGTTAGGTAAAGGCATTAAATACTATTTTACAGAGTTCACCAAAAAGTTTAATATATAGGAATTTCTCCTTTTAAAGTTTATTGATAAAGGCTGGACCCAAAGTTAAAGTTACCCACCCATAGAGGTATCAGATTTCTTGACAACAGAGGCAGGTTTCACAGAAAGGGAACCCGTTTTTGGATTCCATTGTTTGTGAGGTGCCCTGGTTGAGCCGACAGTCTCCATGATGTTCTGAGCGAGTCTCATCTCCACACTCTGAGCCTTCTTAGTCTGCTGAGTAAGTTCTGTCTCACAGACCCTCATCACAGGCGTTGGCAGCTTCTCCAGAAAGCCAAATCTCTTGTGCCAGGCCTGCATTGGAACAAAATGGTTAGACATACATTCAGGAATCAGATAGAACAATATAATTTATAATGCTTAGAAACACCCTAACAGTTACCAGAAGGTGGTATTCTCACCTGAACATCTGGGTAGATGTAAGTCCGAGAGGTTTTGTCAAAGTTGGTATTGACAATGTTGGCCATGTCAACATTGATCTCATCCAGCTTCGCCAGTAATGATGCACTCCTAAAATACAGACATACATCAATTGAAACTGTGATGAAAAAGCAACAGGTATCAATAATATCAAAATCAGTTTTGTTTGGGACATTTAGGCAAGGATTGGGGGTAGACATCTTTCAGAATTGGCCATGTTCAAGCTTCTTAGCAATTTTCTGAATTATATATTGGCCTAGTGCCTTCTTTCAATAGTAAACCTCAAAACTTAAATAGGAAATTTTGTTAATGCAATGTGAAACATTGTCAAAAACCTTTGCCGTTCCCAATCACTGTTAAGGGTTGGTTCAAAAGTCAACACAATATTAAAAATTTGATAAAACTGATTCATCATGACACATTGTATGAATTTGGGAGGTTTTTTTTATCAGACAGAATGGTTAAGCTGCCTGCTTCAAATACATGGGTATTCTACCTGGTAGAGCTTTCTGAGCACCTCAGATCAGTTAGGAAAACAAAGTCTCTAAGACTGGAGAGCATAGTGTCAATCTGACTTTCATGTAAGTCACAGGTTTCTTGACATGCATGCTCAGATTTCTGAGAAGGGGCAAGGGAACAAAGAAAGAAAAAGAAATGAAAAGAGAATAAAAAAGCAAAGATAGGGAAGGAGAATGAATGAAATGATAACATTTAAACGAGGGAAAGGACAGAATGAAGAAGGAAGGATGAAAGAAAGACATTAGAAAACCATAGATAGATACAAAATATTACAGTAAGAGAAACTGAATCACATTACACTCAAAATGAGCCATGTCTGTCAGTCTGTCTTGTAATAAAAGCACTACAAGCTAGCAGTTATTGTATTGCTTGTTACACCTCTCACCTGCTGAAGTTTGCTGATGAGCCGCTGCTCCTCTTTCATGAGCTCCTGGTAATCAAGCTTCAGCTGATGCTCCTTCTCATTCTGCCTCCTCACTTTCACCTCCAGCTGCTGCAGTTTTTCTGCCTTCTCCTTCCTCGACCGGGTTTGTTTTTCGGTCGTGTCCTGCAGCTGCTCCTGCAGCCTCAAGATTCTCCTCTGGTACTCAGAACCACCAGCAAGACTCTTGATGCTTTTCTGTTGTTCATGGGAGAGGAGGTATAAGAAAAAAACACACTTGAAAAACATGGTCAGAGAAACACATCAGACTAAATCAGAATTAGCAGAGTATCAATTAAATTCAGATCCCCCATTTAAGATCAACATGACATGAAGGGTATTTTCAACAATCTATTCTGCCTTAGAATTTAAAGTACAAAAATACTTTATTAGAAGAAACTGACTTTTCAAAGTTTGACATGGTAATTAATCTAGATAGATTTGAATGTTTGACATTATTCCAGTGACTACTAAGACCAAAGTTATAATATTTCATAATAAAATATTTCAAATTGAGACTTAATTACCTCATTTATTTCCTGAAGTCTGTTGACACAATCCATGTGCTGCTTGCTCAGAGAGTCCAACTCATGACTTAAGCTCTCATGTCTAGAAACAATCTCTCGACAAGGGTTCAACCTGAAATAGGTATAACATGAAGTGTCATATATTATGACTTAACAAAAATAGTAATTATGCTAGATTGATAATAATAATAATAATAATAATAATGTCTTATAGGTTTTACATTATAAATCACTTATTTACTTAAAGCCTGACTAAAATACTGGCAATATACCTACACTCAATATTACTTGTAAAGTATACAAAATAAAGTTGTCATTTCTTACTTGTTGATCTTTCCACTCTTTGACTTCAGCTCATGGGATTTAGTCAGGACATTGTAGGCCTCAAGTTCAGTGGAGGTGATGAAAGAGTTGGCAAACTCAAAGAAATGACAACTGCTCTCTGCAAAATTAAAAAATCACATTCAGCTATTTTTCAGAGACATCCACTAATAGGGTATCAACACTACAATTTTCTTTTCATATGGATTATCTATCTACTATTCACAACAATAATTTCAAAACTACCAGGATTAGAACGGAGTCAATCAGTCATGGTACTGGATAGAACAGTTTGCTTCAAATTGACAACACCAGTAACCAATAACAAACATTTAAGTAGTGAGATACAAGTCATAGTACATGCAAATGAAAACTTAAGTTTATCAAGAAATTGGATTACAAACTCTAAGTAAAATGTGTGTTTGTTGAATTCACACACATAATTCATTGACAATGAAACAAATCAGAGGAGAGAGTTTAGTTTTACCCTGATCACTAAAGCCAGCAAGTTTCTTCTTCATATCACAAGTCCAGGTGAGGAGATTTTCCCCAAACTGCTGGTTGATACTGATTCTAGACTTCAAGAAGTCCTTCCAAAAACCAGAAGATTGATCTCTGCAACACAGATTGTATTCAACAGCACTGTATATATTACATGTATTACAATAACTTTGGAGATAGAGTTTGACCTCTGACCCTTGATCTGTCCGGATTTTGCACAAGTGTCATTATAGCTAACCTTTGACAATGAATATAGGCAAGTAAAAAGTTGTAGAGGTAAATGTGGTAAATAATTATGAAGACTTGAAGTAAGGCAAGTTGTAGAAAAAACAACTTTTGCCAGGAAAAACTATGTTTATATGGATGAATAATTTGGGTACTGTATGCTGTACACTGTACAGTAGAATATCACAACAAGAGCAATTTGTATTGAACTTAAAAATCAAAATAGGAAGAAAAACAATTGAGCTTCTGTTCATTTGAATTCTCAATTTTACAAATTCAGGCGATTTGAAGCCTGTTGTGGAACATAACTCGACAAGGAATACAGTCTCCCAGTGTCATTCTTCTATTCAAAATGGCTTCCAGCGGATTTGATAAGTAATTGACAAATGTCAACTTGAATTGCCAATTCTAGAAAATATAGCATTACCAGCTCTTTAATGAGTTTACTTACAGTTTCTTGGTCTTATGTAGTAGCTGAAAATCTGCAAGAGGGAGAGTATTCATATCTGGAACGGCAGTGGAATGCAAAATCGTGTGGAAAATGTCAGAGAGCTTCCAAACAGGTTGGGTTGCTAAGCTGAAGTAATGGCCGACAGAAGCGTGACGTCATATGCATTATGACATCACAGACTTTTGACTGGTTTATTTTGTGTTGCACTTACGCTCGTTGCAACCGTCTTTTAGCTTGTACACATGAGAAGGGAACAAGTTTACTGATATGCACTCGGAAAAGTTCGGAAAAACAGGTTGCCAAAATCAACAATTTTGCTGCAATCGTGGCAAATCGTTGTTCTGGTCATAGTCTGTGCAAAAGTTCGAATAAACTCACTCTTAAGGCGAAGATTTCGTGTTAGGATATATAGGAAACTTGCCCTGTTCTCAAAACAGTACTGTGACAGCAAATCAATCGGATATTCACTCTATTTTGGTTCATCTTAATTGAGAGTGATCTCCCTTGGCTAGCGGTTGACCTAAAATAGTGTATCAAAGTGTCAGGTTCGAACCCCATCATGGCCATCCTTTTTTATTTTTTTTAAGACTCTTATGCTCTCATATTTATGTTTTTAATTTTTTAACAAAGATAGCAGAGGGTTTTCGATGTAAAAAGATTGATTTAATTTCCAATAAATACTTTTAACTGTATAACTTTTGCAGATTATGTGTACCCCCAATTTCTGTAAAGTATTTTGTATCCAAATCAAACATTCATATGATATGAGAACTGTTTAACACAATGATTTTGTGAGTTCATTGTCTGATTCCAAGTATCCTTTTCAAATGAAATAGTAACTTATTATACAGGTAATATGAGTTGAAGTAGTGGAATTATTATGCTTGAAATTTCATCAGTGTATTATTGATAAGGATCCAACAATCATAACTTTTACTATTTATTTTTACAAACATTTCAACTAGTTTGTTTTATATGATTTTGTTGTAGAGTTAGAATTCATTTTGCGTCCTCAATTTAATAATGATTTCATTAACAATGAAGCTAAATAAACATAATTTCTTCCAATAACACTGGAAACTTGTTTTATTATGAAAAAGAAAAAACTGATTGCGTGTGTATTTGGCAATGACACATTCGTTCCACTTCATCTAGGAATTTCAATGTCTATGATAGGACATGGGTTTAAAAAAAATACAACTGAATGTCTTCCTTAAACTTGTGTGCACATGTATTATTCAAAGGAATTTTAGATTTTACTGTGAGTGTTTCAGTTTAACTCGATTGTAGCTATACTTGTAACAGTGATAAACTATTCTTGCATACAATCTAAATAGGAAAGATAAATAATTGAATTTGCATCAATGTAGCGCTATGATAAGAAAACTTCTTATTTTCAGGGGTTCATTTTCCCCTGCATTGAAACTCGGTTGTCAGGGTAAACAAATGTCACCCTCTCTTCAAAACCAGCCAGTCAGACTCGACCTTCACCTTGGGGTCAGTGTGCCTGCTCACACCGGCAACCAAACAGTAAATCCAACACCCAGAAAATTTACACAAACATTACAGTATCAGACCTTTCCTTTGAACCTTCTCAATTCACAAAATACTCTCTACAAGTCAAAGCAAAAGCCCCTCAAGTAGGGACTACTTTGTCTCTGAATTGCTTCCGGGTTGTGGTAAAACTGGGCGCATGCAATAGTGTGGGCTTTGTCCTGGCCTCAGTCAACAATTACCTGGCGGAGGGATACACTCGTGTTACAGGCTGATGGTTAATTCAAACAAATAGTCTGATTCTCCTTCATCATATTAATTTCGACTTGAAGGTAAACACTGTCAAACATCTACTTGTTCTCTGGAAACATGGATTTTTGGGCCCTGTTTACCAAAATCAGTGTATAGCCACACCTAATCAGATGGTGTTCTTTGTCTGAATTCGGCTCTGTCACCATTAATCCAAGTGCCATGAAAACATCTCATATCCAAACATCGGTTTATCATCAAAGTTATGGAATTTCTCAATTTGAAAAGAAAAAGAATTAAAAAAACAAATTACGTTTGCCCAAAGTGAAAACATGAGATTTGTTCATGACACAAAAGTCAGTCAGTTACCAATGCAAGAAAACAAAACAGATCAAGCACATGTAGTCAACAACTCGTTTTATACAAAGACAATCAACATGTCAAGTACAAAGTGCAAAAGTTCAGTAGTCCAAGATGACGTTCTTTGCCGGGTAGAAGCCATATTTCTTCGGAGCACCGATTCTGCTCTGGTACCAGCCAAAAGCCATTCCTCTGATGTCCATTGGGAACTTCTGCTTCACTTGCATTCCTGCAGGCAAATAAAGTACTTTTAGCTTATAATTTAAATGACAGCACAGATTGAAGAAACAATACATAGGTTGTAAAAAAACAGCAATGTTCCTGTATATGAAAGGAATTACAAATTTAGTTTCTTGGCAGTTAAGTGATGTTTTCAATTTCAGGAATAAGTATCAATTGTTTGGTCCAAAACTGTTGAAAATTGACCTAAAAATACCGGACACTGACACACTCTAGTAATGTGCAATTACTCACCCAGTTTGAGGCGAAGGTGCTCCGGGTGGGTTGCTTTGAAGGGGCAGACAACTCTGACATAGACATCATCCATGAACCTGACATCCTCATCATCAGCGCTTACCACTTTTAGCGGTCCTGCAGCTGCAGGTTAAAAAAACATTCACACAGTGTCAACAGTTGCAGTGAAAAACACACAGGTGTTATTTACCTTTGAAATTTAACTCGTTAAGAAAATGCTTATGTCAGGTTAGGTAAAGGCATTAAATACTATTTTACAGAGTTCACCAAAAAGTTTAATATATAGGAATTTCTCCTTTTAAAGTTTATTGATAAAGGCTGGACCCAAAGTTAAAGTTACCCACCCATAGAGGTATCAGATTTCTTGACAACAGAGGCAGGTTTCACAGAAAGGGAACCCGTTTTTGGATTCCATTGTTTGTGAGGTGCCCTGGTTGAGCCGACAGTCTCCATGATGTTCTGAGCGAGTCTCATCTCCACACTCTGAGCCTTCTTAGTCTGCTGAGTAAGTTCTGTCTCACAGACCCTCATCACAGGCGTTGGCAGCTTCTCCAGAAAGCCAAATCTCTTGTGCCAGGCCTGCATTGGAACAAAATGGTTAGACATACATTCAGGAATCAGATAGAACAATATAATTTATAATGCTTAGAAACACCCTAACAGTTACCAGAAGGTGGTATTCTCACCTGAACATCTGGGTAGATGTAAGTCCGAGAGGTTTTGTCAAAGTTGGTATTGACAATGTTGGCCATGTCAACATTGATCTCATCCAGCTTCGCCAGTAATGATGCACTCCTAAAATACAGACATACATCAATTGAAACTGTGATGAAAAAGCAACAGGTATCAATAATATCAAAATCAGTTTTGTTTGGGACATTTAGGCAAGGATTGGGGGTAGACATCTTTCAGAATTGGCCATGTTCAAGCTTCTTAGCAATTTTCTGAATTATATATTGGCCTAGTGCCTTCTTTCAATAGTAAACCTCAAAACTTAAATAGGAAATTTTGTTAATGCAATGTGAAACATTGTCAAAAACCTTTGCCGTTCCCAATCACTGTTAAGGGTTGGTTCAAAAGTCAACACAATATTAAAAATTTGATAAAACTGATTCATCATGACACATTGTATGAATTTGGGAGGTTTTTTTTATCAGACAGAATGGTTAAGCTGCCTGCTTCAAATACATGGGTATTCTACCTGGTAGAGCTTTCTGAGCACCTCAGATCAGTTAGGAAAACAAAGTCTCTAAGACTGGAGAGCATAGTGTCAATCTGACTTTCATGTAAGTCACAGGTTTCTTGACATGCATGCTCAGATTTCTGAGAAGGGGCAAGGGAACAAAGAAAGAAAAAGAAATGAAAAGAGAATAAAAAAGCAAAGATAGGGAAGGAGAATGAATGAAATGATAACATTTAAACGAGGGAAAGGACAGAATGAAGAAGGAAGGATGAAAGAAAGACATTAGAAAACCATAGATAGATACAAAATATTACAGTAAGAGAAACTGAATCACATTACACTCAAAATGAGCCATGTCTGTCAGTCTGTCTTGTAATAAAAGCACTACAAGCTAGCAGTTATTGTATTGCTTGTTACACCTCTCACCTGCTGAAGTTTGCTGATGAGCCGCTGCTCCTCTTTCATGAGCTCCTGGTAATCAAGCTTCAGCTGATGCTCCTTCTCATTCTGCCTCCTCACTTTCACCTCCAGCTGCTGCAGTTTTTCTGCCTTCTCCTTCCTCGACCGGGTTTGTTTTTCGGTCGTGTCCTGCAGCTGCTCCTGCAGCCTCAAGATTCTCCTCTGGTACTCAGAACCACCAGCAAGACTCTTGATGCTTTTCTGTTGTTCATGGGAGAGGAGGTATAAGAAAAAAACACACTTGAAAAACATGGTCAGAGAAACACATCAGACTAAATCAGAATTAGCAGAGTATCAATTAAATTCAGATCCCCCATTTAAGATCAACATGACATGAAGGGTATTTTCAACAATCTATTCTGCCTTAGAATTTAAAGTACAAAAATACTTTATTAGAAGAAACTGACTTTTCAAAGTTTGACATGGTAATTAATCTAGATAGATTTGAATGTTTGACATTATTCCAGTGACTACTAAGACCAAAGTTATAATATTTCATAATAAAATATTTCAAATTGAGACTTAATTACCTCATTTATTTCCTGAAGTCTGTTGACACAATCCATGTGCTGCTTGCTCAGAGAGTCCAACTCATGACTTAAGCTCTCATGTCTAGAAACAATCTCTCGACAAGGGTTCAACCTGAAATAGGTATAACATGAAGTGTCATATATTATGACTTAACAAAAATAGTAATTATGCTAGATTGATAATAATAATAATAATAATAATAATGTCTTATAGGTTTTACATTATAAATCACTTATTTACTTAAAGCCTGACTAAAATACTGGCAATATACCTACACTCAATATTACTTGTAAAGTATACAAAATAAAGTTGTCATTTCTTACTTGTTGATCTTTCCACTCTTTGACTTCAGCTCATGGGATTTAGTCAGGACATTGTAGGCCTCAAGTTCAGTGGAGGTGATGAAAGAGTTGGCAAACTCAAAGAAATGACAACTGCTCTCTGCAAAATTAAAAAATCACATTCAGCTATTTTTCAGAGACATCCACTAATAGGGTATCAACACTACAATTTTCTTTTCATATGGATTATCTATCTACTATTCACAACAATAATTTCAAAACTACCAGGATTAGAACGGAGTCAATCAGTCATGGTACTGGATAGAACAGTTTGCTTCAAATTGACAACACCAGTAACCAATAACAAACATTTAAGTAGTGAGATACAAGTCATAGTACATGCAAATGAAAACTTAAGTTTATCAAGAAATTGGATTACAAACTCTAAGTAAAATGTGTGTTTGTTGAATTCACACACATAATTCATTGACAATGAAACAAATCAGAGGAGAGAGTTTAGTTTTACCCTGATCACTAAAGCCAGCAAGTTTCTTCTTCATATCACAAGTCCAGGTGAGGAGATTTTCCCCAAACTGCTGGTTGATACTGATTCTAGACTTCAAGAAGTCCTTCCAAAAACCAGAAGATTGATCTCTGCAACACAGATTGTATTCAACAGCACTGTATATATTACATGTATTACAATAACTTTGGAGATAGAGTTTGACCTCTGACCCTTGATCTGTCCGGATTTTGCACAAGTGTCATTATAGCTAACCTTTGACAATGAATATAGGCAAGTAAAAAGTTGTAGAGGTAAATGTGGTAAATAATTATGAAGACTTGAAGTAAGGCAAGTTGTAGAAAAAACAACTTTTGCCAGGAAAAACTATGTTTATATGGATGAATAATTTGGGTACTGTATGCTGTACACTGTACAGTAGAATATCACAACAAGAGCAATTTGTATTGAACTTAAAAATCAAAATAGGAAGAAAAACAATTGAGCTTCTGTTCATTTGAATTCTCAATTTTACAAATTCAGGCGATTTGAAGCCTGTTGTGGAACATAACTCGACAAGGAATACAGTCTCCCAGTGTCATTCTTCTATTCAAAATGGCTTCCAGCGGATTTGATAAGTAATTGACAAATGTCAACTTGAATTGCCAATTCTAGAAAATATAGCATTACCAGCTCTTTAATGAGTTTACTTACAGTTTCTTGGTCTTATGTAGTAGCTGAAAATCTGCAAGAGGGAGAGTATTCATATCTGGAACGGCAGTGGAATGCAAAATCGTGTGGAAAATGTCAGAGAGCTTCCAAACAGGTTGGGTTGCTAAGCTGAAGTAATGGCCGACAGAAGCGTGACGTCATATGCATTATGACATCACAGACTTTTGACTGGTTTATTTTGTGTTGCACTTACGCTCGTTGCAACCGTCTTTTAGCTTGTACACATGAGAAGGGAACAAGTTTACTGATATGCACTCGGAAAAGTTCGGAAAAACAGGTTGCCAAAATCAACAATTTTGCTGCAATCGTGGCAAATCGTTGTTCTGGTCATAGTCTGTGCAAAAGTTCGAATAAACTCACTCTTAAGGCGAAGATTTCGTGTTAGGATATATAGGAAACTTGCCCTGTTCTCAAAACAGTACTGTGACAGCAAATCAATCGGATATTCACTCTATTTTGGTTCATCTTAATTGAGAGTGATCTCCCTTGGCTAGCGGTTGACCTAAAATAGTGTATCAAAGTGTCAGGTTCGAACCCCATCATGGCCATCCTTTTTTATTTTTTTTAAGACTCTTATGCTCTCATATTTATGTTTTTAATTTTTTAACAAAGATAGCAGAGGGTTTTCGATGTAAAAAGATTGATTTAATTTCCAATAAATACTTTTAACTGTATAACTTTTGCAGATTATGTGTACCCCCAATTTCTGTAAAGTATTTTGTATCCAAATCAAACATTCATATGATATGAGAACTGTTTAACACAATGATTTTGTGAGTTCATTGTCTGATTCCAAGTATCCTTTTCAAATGAAATAGTAACTTATTATACAGGTAATATGAGTTGAAGTAGTGGAATTATTATGCTTGAAATTTCATCAGTGTATTATTGATAAGGATCCAACAATCATAACTTTTACTATTTATTTTTACAAACATTTCAACTAGTTTGTTTTATATGATTTTGTTGTAGAGTTAGAATTCATTTTGCGTCCTCAATTTAATAATGATTTCATTAACAATGAAGCTAAATAAACATAATTTCTTCCAATAACACTGGAAACTTGTTTTATTATGAAAAAGAAAAAACTGATTGCGTGTGTATTTGGCAATGACACATTCGTTCCACTTCATCTAGGAATTTCAATGTCTATGATAGGACATGGGTTTAAAAAAAATACAACTGAATGTCTTCCTTAAACTTGTGTGCACATGTATTATTCAAAGGAATTTTAGATTTTACTGTGAGTGTTTCAGTTTAACTCGATTGTAGCTATACTTGTAACAGTGATAAACTATTCTTGCATACAATCTAAATAGGAAAGATAAATAATTGAATTTGCATCAATGTAGCGCTATGATAAGAAAACTTCTTATTTTCAGGGGTTCATTTTCCCCTGCATTGAAACTCGGTTGTCAGGGTAAACAAATGTCACCCTCTCTTCAAAACCAGCCAGTCAGACTCGACCTTCACCTTGGGGTCAGTGTGCCTGCTCACACCGGCAACCAAACAGTAAATCCAACACCCAGAAAATTTACACAAACATTACAGTATCAGACCTTTCCTTTGAACCTTCTCAATTCACAAAATACTCTCTACAAGTCAAAGCAAAAGCCCCTCAAGTAGGGACTACTTTGTCTCTGAATTGCTTCCGGGTTGTGGTAAAACTGGGCGCATGCAATAGTGTGGGCTTTGTCCTGGCCTCAGTCAACAATTACCTGGCGGAGGGATACACTCGTGTTACAGGCTGATGGTTAATTCAAACAAATAGTCTGATTCTCCTTCATCATATTAATTTCGACTTGAAGGTAAACACTGTCAAACATCTACTTGTTCTCTGGAAACATGGATTTTTGGGCCCTGTTTACCAAAATCAGTGTATAGCCACACCTAATCAGATGGTGTTCTTTGTCTGAATTCGGCTCTGTCACCATTAATCCAAGTGCCATGAAAACATCTCATATCCAAACATCGGTTTATCATCAAAGTTATGGAATTTCTCAATTTGAAAAGAAAAAGAATTAAAAAAACAAATTACGTTTGCCCAAAGTGAAAACATGAGATTTGTTCATGACACAAAAGTCAGTCAGTTACCAATGCAAGAAAACAAAACAGATCAAGCACATGTAGTCAACAACTCGTTTTATACAAAGACAATCAACATGTCAAGTACAAAGTGCAAAAGTTCAGTAGTCCAAGATGACGTTCTTTGCCGGGTAGAAGCCATATTTCTTCGGAGCACCGATTCTGCTCTGGTACCAGCCAAAAGCCATTCCTCTGATGTCCATTGGGAACTTCTGCTTCACTTGCATTCCTGCAGGCAAATAAAGTACTTTTAGCTTATAATTTAAATGACAGCACAGATTGAAGAAACAATACATAGGTTGTAAAAAAACAGCAATGTTCCTGTATATGAAAGGAATTACAAATTTAGTTTCTTGGCAGTTAAGTGATGTTTTCAATTTCAGGAATAAGTATCAATTGTTTGGTCCAAAACTGTTGAAAATTGACCTAAAAATACCGGACACTGACACACTCTAGTAATGTGCAATTACTCACCCAGTTTGAGGCGAAGGTGCTCCGGGTGGGTTGCTTTGAAGGGGCAGACAACTCTGACATAGACATCATCCATGAACCTGACATCCTCATCATCAGCGCTTACCACTTTTAGCGGTCCTGCAGCTGCAGGTTAAAAAAACATTCACACAGTGTCAACAGTTGCAGTGAAAAACACACAGGTGTTATTTACCTTTGAAATTTAACTCGTTAAGAAAATGCTTATGTCAGGTTAGGTAAAGGCATTAAATACTATTTTACAGAGTTCACCAAAAAGTTTAATATATAGGAATTTCTCCTTTTAAAGTTTATTGATAAAGGCTGGACCCAAAGTTAAAGTTACCCACCCATAGAGGTATCAGATTTCTTGACAACAGAGGCAGGTTTCACAGAAAGGGAACCCGTTTTTGGATTCCATTGTTTGTGAGCAGCCCTGGTTGAGCCGACAGTCTCCATGATGTTCTGAGCGAGTCTCATCTCCACACTCTGAGCCTTCTTAGTCTGCTGAGTAAGTTCTGTCTCACAGACCCTCATCACAGGCGTTGGCAGCTTCTCCAGAAAGCCAAATCTCTTGTGCCAGGCCTGCATTGGAACAAAATGGTTAGACATACATTCAGGAATCAGATAGAACAATATAATTTATAATGCTTAGAAACACCCTAACAGTTACCAGAAGGTGGTATTCTCACCTGAACATCTGGGTAGATGTAAGTCCGAGGATTCTCAAAGTTGGTATTGACAATGTTGGCCATGTCAACATTGATCTCATCCAGCTTCGCCAGTAATGATGCACTCCTAAAATACAGACGTACATCAATTGAAACTGTAATAAAAAAAAAGCAATAAGTATCAATAATATCTGAATCAGTTTTGTTTGGGACATTTAGGCAAGAATGGGGGGTAGACATCTTTCAGAATTGGCCATGTTCAAGCTTCGTAGCAATTTTCTGAATTATATATTGGCCTATTGCCTTCTATCAATAGTAAACCTCAAAACTTAAATAGGATCTCCTAATTTGGTGATAACTAAGTCCCAATTATGAGATACTATCACCTAATTATGAGATACTATCACCTAATTATGAGATACTAACTCTTAATTAGGAGATAGTAACTCATAATAAGGAGATAAGTAACCCTAATTGGGACTTAGTTATCACCAAATTAGGAGATACTAAGTCCCAGTTAGGACATAGCTATCTCCTACTTAAAACTTAATTATTGCCTAATTAAGAGGTAATATTCCCTAATTGGGTTATGCTATATCCTAATTAAAATGAGTATTCAAAATCAAAAAGGATTATGATTGTTCACCTTAGAATATTTCATGTGTAATGACTTGTCGGTTTGTCGCCAGCAATACATTGGACAGACAGAAAGTATATGGGCCCTTTTTCGAGTCCACAAGCAACAACTAAAGTGCCCGGATGTACGCTGTATCCCGTTTAACCTTCTGCCAACTTGATTGTTTTGAAGTTTTTGTTTTTTGTTTAAACAATTTAAATGACGTCACATTGGTATCTATCACATCTAGCTTCTCCCTCTTTTCTAAAAAACATAATTTAAAAAAAATATATTATTGTAAATAAAATGATTTTCTTACTTTTGTTATTATTAATCAATTTTCATAATTATCTATAATTATCTACAATTAGGTTTATCTCTTGAACTAAATTTTCAAAATCGGATTAGTTCGTCAATAAACGTTTTTTTCATAACATATTTTACATTAGTTTTTTTAGAAATAAATTCTGTACCAGGCAAAAATTGTGGTGACTTCATTCCAACAAACAAGAGCTTGTAATAAACGATGTTCTCTGAAATGATAAATTTTCAACGTAATTTCTAGCAGTAATTTCTTTACTGAATGATGCTTTTTACATCCGTGTTGACATTTTTACTTACATCTCTGTGCCGAGCCCGACATAAAGATAACGATAAAGATAAAAGGTTTTTTAAAGGGGCAGTAGCACGTTTTTTGAAAATATAATAATAATATAATAAAAACCAATCATCCATAGTCAGAGAACAAATTATAAAGATTCACATAAAGTCCATTGGCGGCCATTTTTGTGTGAACATCTATATATTTCATTTTGTGTTAGAAAAAGGAATCGCATGGCTGAATTTAATTTGCATTGTATATTTGATTTATTACTGCTTCATTTAGTTTATATACATTGTCTTTCAATTTATTTTCATTTTCTTTACACCACCTTGTATTACCCCTAAAAACGTGCTACTGCCCCTTTAAAACAAGACTACATGTATTTTTCAAAAATTCATTCCCAAACACAATATTGTTTAATATCAACATGGTGTGATTTATACTAGTGACGTAAACACTATTGTAATATTTGATTTACTCTGAAGAGCAAAATTGAATCCGGTTTGATATGTTCATTATATTCACACGCCTGAATAATAAACTTTTATTAAATATAATATATGTTTCGTAATGAGAATAACAAATAGTGTATAATGATAATGAGTAATGATTATCTTCAGTAGTGAAAGGGTTTCATTTTCTGGTATTCTGATTACCATGCATTTGCATGATGATTACCGTATCTTTATTTTGCCAAAAGTGAAATTTGATTTTTATAAATACAATTTTCCATAAATATAATTTAAAATCATAAATACATTATTTAAAACAATACACGTTAACAAAGGGGATATACGGTCAAAACGCCGACAATTTGGTCAAAACGTACGGCGACAAATGCTTAGTCAAAACGGTGAAACAGATTTATCAATTAAATTTATGTCAAATTCGCTGGACGTAACGGCGACAAAATTTGGATGAAACGGCGACAGTTTTTTTTTCAAAACAATAAAATACATTTGAAAATGACGTTGTAGCATGTTTTTGCTTGTGTTGTTTTTTAATTTGCTTTATTAAGTTTCATTAGGCATTCTTTCATGCATTTTAAATATGTTGCTTGTGAGTGTTCTTTTGCTTATGAGTTGTTGTTTATTTGTTTTATAACTTATAGAATAAGTTTTCAAGTATCATATATGATTTATATGATTACTTTTTTCATAATATTTTATGGTAATTTCCCTGGTACAAACCTAAAGATAACCTTCCAAAAAAAGGGGGGGAGTGAAAATTACGAAGAAGGGAACTTAATTAATAAAATATATAATTCAATTAAATAATACGAATTCCCATAACAAAACTATTTATCGTTCCAAAAAATCCAACGTTTTCATTTGGCATATTTTCCAACCAGTTATCGTAAATATAGCGTTCCTACTTTTTATTATTTCCGATCAAAGGTCAAAGGTCAAAGTTGAACCAAGATGGCTGTGTCCGGCTTCACGAGGAAAGTTTTCGCGAGTGTTTTGAAGCCTAGACAAATAGTGACTGGATTTGGGGGAGTGACAGCATGCAGAAAATTTAGCTCAGAAGCCCCACAACCGTTAGAAGATGAATTTCATATGAATTATCTTGACGGGGAACGCGAAGGTACATTTTCTCGTTTTGTCTAACTCACAAAAATCATGTTCAACCGATCAAAACAAATCCGAAATTCGTAAAATTAGATTCACAGACACGGCCTATACTCTAGTATAAACCTTCTTATGATCGGGGATGTGAATTTTCAGTTGATCAGCCAATTTCAGATTGTATTGCCCCTGACTGGAGTTTTATTAATAGATTACCTTCAAAGAAACCTTTAATTCTATGCATTTAGAACTATGCATTTCACATCCACTGATAATGGCTTTTTAGTCACCTGGAAGGAAAATTTTGATATCCTAAATTAATCTATTTTTCAATTGAGATTTATGGATTTCAATGCCACTGTTTCGTTACTTGTTTGTTATCAGGTCACTTGTAACTAGAGATAACACAAGCGAAAGGTTCAAGTCTGTATTGCTTCTAGTTCATCTAATATAAACTCGTATTCCGGCTACTGCCTTCATAGGCAGTAGCCGGAATACGAGTTTATATTAGATGAACTATATTGCTTCAACTCTCTACATATATTGAGTGACGTCATACACACACTTCAATGTGACATAATCAGAAGATGCGGAGATGTTTATGTTTACTATCGTAACAGTCACAATCTTACTGTAGAATCACATGTGTTTTGAAAATTAAAATGATCATAAAAGCAAAAGTGGTGCTAAAGACCTGTTTGTCTTAAGGAACCATTCGAGCGGGGTGGAAACGAAATTCAGGAGGACTTTCCTCTTTACAATGCTAACCGTTCAAAATGGCGGACGAAAGCCGCTCTAATGGTGCCTTAAACAAGCATAGCTAATTACATTGACCTCAACTTTATCATGAAGGTATTCAATATCAAATCAGGCCCATGATCATGCATAAAAGTTTATGAGCCGCTCCAGTATTTTCATGCATTGTATTGCTTTGATACGAACGTAAATGTCAGGATTAATTATACAAATTCAAATAATTTACACATACCATTCATCCATCATTGGGTATTCATCTCCAAATAGTTATTATAGGATACATACCGGTTCTTGTTTAAAAAGATCAAAATCTTAAAATAGTCACATATGTCCGTGGAAGCCCAATTCAAGGGTCAAGTTACAAGTTACAAGGATTCTTGTTATTCAACCCTTTTAACAGGGTTAGCTTATATCTGTCATTCTGACTACTCTCAATAAATTTTTCCAAAATAATGTTTGACTGATTGACTCACATCATTGTCTGGTTTTTAATCCTTTTTAAACTTCATATTCAACTTCTATTAGCTTTAAAATTATACTTTCTTGTGACAGTTGATACTTCTTGATCAAATGAGACTATTAGTAATATTTGTCCTTGATACCCCAAACAATTTAACTACCATAAAATTAGCTTTTTAGGCCTGAACGGCCTGTTGAGTTTATTGTGTGCCATGGCATCTGATCATCTTCTTCAAAAACAAGTCCTAGAAAGCTGAAACCTTGTGCACAGACACCTGAGCTGATGGGGATTATGATCATTTATTGATTTAGTGATCCTGTGGTCCTCATATGATGTCCCTGTGATCATTTGTTACGGAATTGTAAAATACATTATGGGAAACCTAATGAGCAACAGAGCCAATGGCACTATTTTATTAATAATGATAAATACTTGTTAATAACCTAAAAATAGTCTTAAATATACTGACTATTTTAATCAGTGCATATAGCTTTAGATCATCTATCTGAATAAATTTGAAAAAATACTTTAAATAACAAAATATATTTCAGTTAAATGAATAACTTGTCAGAGTTGGCGCAACTTACATATTAAATATTTGATGTATACAAAAAAAATTATGGGTGATGAACCTCTTTTAGGATTAATGATATATAATAATATATAAATACAAATCATTACATCACAGTGCATGATATTTTTGAAAGCAGTATTGGTTACTGTTTTGAAACCGCACATTCTTTAAATAAAGATTTAAATGTCCTCGATAAAATCCTGGTCTTCTTTTCTCCAAAATTAGCTGTTAGAATTCTTAACAAATATGTCTTTATTATTAAAGGGGCAGTAGCACGTTTTTAGGGGGAATATAAGGTGATGTCTGGAAAATGAAAATCAATGGTTCCAACTGAAAGACAATGTATTTAAACTAAATTGAGAAGTAGTTATTCAAATATATAACGTAAAGTTTAGCCTTACAATTCCTTTTTCTTACACAAAATTAATTAAAGGTGTTCCAAAAAAATGGCCGCCAATGGATTTTATGTGAATCTTCATACTTTGTCCTCTGACTATGGATGATTGACTCGTGTAATGAAATTTTTGACACTGTCAAAATAATACCTTTAACATTAACTTACAATTATCAGTGAAAAATTTAAAATATATAATTATCAAAAACGTGCTACTGCCCCTTTAAACAAGGAGAGGAACTGTTGTTGTGCGGCTCTTGGAAAGAAGACCAGGTTTTTGTTTACTGCTCCTTAATCCTTTTGGTCAAAGTATCAAACTCTTCAGAAGGTTTTTTTTATTGTTTTCAAAGTGAGGTTCTAATCTAAAAAAATATGTTTCGGCTATTTGTGAACAAAATTCTCACTGCTGTTTCTGTATTGTTTTCTTTGGTTCATGCATATTTTGAACAGTCTAGATGACAATTACAACGTTGCAGACTTTTGCACCTGTTTGAGGGCGATCTTTGCCCCTGTTTGAGGGCATTATTTGCACCTGTTTGAGGGCATTATTTGCACTTGTATTTGAGGGCATAATTTCACCTGTTTGAGGTCATTATTTGCACCTGTATTTGAGGGCATATTTGCACCTGTATTTGAGGGCATATTTGCACCTGTTTTAAAGGGCATTTTTGCACCTGTATTTGACGGCATATTTGCACCTGTATTTGACAGCATATTTGCACTTGTACATGGTCATGATTTGCACCTGCATTTGAGGGCATATTTGCACCAGTGGTTGAGGGGATATTTATCTTGTTCGACTGTCAGTGAGCATTGAAAAACTATTTTAGCATTCATTCAAAGATTTTGAGAATCAACATAATTGCACATAAGAAATCAGATGGTACGATCATTTTGGAAATAATACACCTTATTGTTCTAATCAGTGTGCTGATTTGGTCGATTCTGACTATACCGCATTCTTCTTGAAAATTTCAGGGATTGTGGTGTTTTCCATGCGGAGGTTTAAAGCTCGAAATGCTATGGGAAGAAACATCATTGGTATGGTAAGTTAATGACTTTCCTTTTGAAAATATTCCCACGATAATGTGTCTGCATTCTGTGAAATTTAGTATGTTATAATGTGGGATATATATATATAGTCATGTCCATCCATCTGTTATGATTTCGTTTTCAGAACGACTAAAAAAATGTAAAACGTAGCTCAAGGTAACTTGGTATGTGATGATGTGTCTTTTGTTATTTTTATTTATTTTTTGCAGTTTCAATGGAAATATATTGAATTCCATGTCTGGAACAAAACTCTAAAACTTTTCGGGCTAGCGCAATGGAAATCTGTATAAGGATTAGTCAGCATGTCTAGACGTGACTTTTTGCATTTCAACTTCATGGGATTTTAGTTTTAGGAAATTTCCATGGAATATAACTTCTTTTTCTGGGGAAGAATTTAAGAACTGTTGGACCTAGATCAATAAAACTTTTTATTTGGATCAATCAATTTATGATGAGTAGAGTTGAGTATTTGGAATGAATGAAACATGCCTCTCTCTTCATGCTGTATATAGCTCATCTTACAACATTCTCTTCTTGCAGCTTATTGACAGTTTACAGAAAGTTAGATTTGACCCGAGTGTTCGGACGCTGGTCATCCGTAGTGAGGTTCCAGGGGTCTTTTGTGCAGGTGAGTTTAACTTTGTGGTCAAGGTGAGGTGATTTGGGATTTACTGCTCCTTTCAAGAATATTTCACTTATTATATATCACTGCAAAGAGCAAATGTCTTTAAAAGATGTGACATGATTTCCTAGCTTTTAAGCAGATAGCTAAGATATGTATTGATGATGTCAATTATCAATTTATCATCCCTATCAGTCTGCCCAATATTTATTGCCGTACCTCTGAAAAGTTAAATCCCCCCAATCAACCTCCCCTACTTTTATAATGAATTTGCAAATAGGATGTTAATCAGAGATTGGAAGAGGCAGGGACCATGGGCCATTTTGCACATTGGATGAAAAAAAGGCCTATTAAACTTTTGGAGTTTGCTATTGACGCAGTGTGCAATGGCCTATTCAAAATTCAATAAATTACCAAAAACCCTGAAAATGACCCATTATAGATGTCTTTCCCAATCCCTGATCAGATGTTTGTTTGGCGTATCATATTTCAGGCTGTTATAAGACTATACCAGACTCCATGAGTCTGTAATGGAGTCAAAAGAGGTCACAAGATAAAAACATGGTCCACCTTTCTGAACTATTTTGTTTACATCACCAATATTTATCAAAAGTTGTGAACTTTGTGGCTGTCTTATCTATAGTAGAGGTCACAAAGGCAATGTCTTGAAATTGTTATATACTATAAACTATTTAGCCTTTAAGTATTCTATCTTAGAGATACTAGATAATTATTATCTGATGAGCTGCAGAAACCATGGCTCAAATAAAATCTTCTGCCTCTATGTGTGACGTGGAAGAAATTTCTTACTAAAAATGTTAGACGCTGGCCTCAAATAAACGCCGGGTCTCAAATAGACGCTGGGGGTAAAGGGGGTATGAAAAAACCCGCCAGGGACGTCTATTTGAGGAAATGTGGTAACCAGAAATTGGCAGACGGGCAAGCACTACCTGGTATTTCAAACAATGCTCTATTTAATGATATATTATTTATTGAATTTCATTCATGTTTCTTCAGTTTTGACTTTGTTAGCCTCAAGCTTCTGATTATTGCACACTAGAATTT
The DNA here is from genome assembly GCA_916613615.1 of Steromphala cineraria. Lineage (NCBI taxonomy): Eukaryota > Metazoa > Mollusca > Gastropoda > Trochida > Trochidae > Steromphala > Steromphala cineraria. The sequence goes on from OU744726.1 coordinate 49,268,400, forward strand.
TCCTTGTTCTATGCCAAATTGGATGTACTGATGTTTTAATCATCTCTCCAGGTGCTGATCTCAAGGAACGAGCCCAGATGACCAATGCCGAAGTAGGAGCGTTTGTTCAAAAGTTACGCGGGACTGTCAATGACCTTCACCAGTTCCCTGTCCCTGTCATCGCAGCTATAGATGGCGCTGCGCTTGGCGGTGGTCTCGAGATGGCCCTTGGATGTGATCTGCGTGTTGCATGTATGTTTTGTTTTGTCCCTAAACCCATTACATGTCAAATCTGATTAATATCAACCTAGTTCTTGGGAAGAAAAGTTTCAAAATATTTACTCTATAGCTATATTGAAGATTGAACTTGACTGCTAGTTACCTCTCCACGAGGTCTGACAACATACTCGTAGATCGCATGTTCTGACGTAAGCTCACCTAACCTATTGACTTGCAAAAGCCTTCAGTATCAGGAGTTAGAGAAATTATAATTCCTGTTAACAATGCTTTCAACATGGTCATCACTGTTAGATGTTTTTTAAACTTGACGATGTGATTGGTCACTAATGACGAGGTCTTGCCTGCATTAAATTGGTAAAAATTTGACTTGTGGGAACTGCTATCATATACAGTAGAACACATATAGCGAACACAGATATAGCGAACAATAAAGCGAACCCTATATAATATCATTTAAATTATATGCGTATAGCGAACACCGGATATAGCAAACTAAATTCTTTGGTCCCTTAGAGTTCGTTATATCTGAGTTCTACTGTAGTGGATAGGGTATTGTATCTCTAAAGGGTGAAAATTTGAAGATTCTATTCCTTTGAACCAGTTTGATTTTAGACTGGTCAAATCTCCTTTATGTTAGTTTTTGAGCTATAATTGAGGTTATTTTGTTGAGAAATACTTATATACCTGTGCTATCATGAATGTGGAATGTATACTTCAATTATTCATGGTATCATCTGCTACATACTTGGGGATAAGGACATGGCCCGAGAGCCCTAACATGCATTGCATAAAGAGGGACAAGTCATTGTGTAAGGGGGCATTATGTGATCAGTTATGTTATGTTACAACAGTCTAGACTCAATATAAATAATACTGTTTAATTCAGTTCATGGTGACAATTAACGGGGTGAAGATGTGATTTGTGATTAGAAGCGGGCAACTCCAATCAGTGTCTCAAACATGATTTAGGAATTGTATTTCCTGATTGGGTTGTTAGTGTTAAGGAGGTTATTATTACTGTAAATACAACATAGAAAATGACTTCTTAGTTTGCTATGACCATTTTGCAAATCATAAATAAATAATAATTTTTGCATTTGAGGATGAATATGTAGATTTTGCGAAATAATTTGAAGTAAAGTAATATAAAGTTACATGAAAATGGAGAACGTACCCTGTGTCACTTTAAGATAAAGCAACACCATCAACCTTCCATACAAAGTTTAGCCTTTCAATTGGAATGTTCTTTAATAGATGTTTTTGTCCTACAGCCAGCAGTGCCAAGTTGGGTTTGGTGGAGACAAAGTTGGCAATTATACCAGGAGCAGGTGAGTGGTTCATTTCTTACACTTATAAGTTCTAGTTTTCATTTCCAAAAGTGTACATGGCCTGGCTCCAACGTATCTCTCCAGTCTGATTAAAATCGACTGTGTTCGAGGAAAAAAGTGTAAAAATATTATCTTTAGTGGGGTTTGAACTTCACCCAGCCCGGCTTTCCTCTCATTTACAATCTGAAGGCACCCCTATTACCTGCTTGTCTGACGCAAGCTCATCTAGCCAATCGCAATTAGCGCAGCAAAAGCTTTCGATATCATGCTAGGGGCAGGTAAGTTCAGTGTTCCATTCTTTGTTCATAATCACTGCTAAACGCTATTTAAAAACGAGGATGTGATTGGATAGCTTTCGACTGGGTTTGTCTGCGCTAAACTGGTTATTGCAACATGCGACAGAGGTTGGTGCATTCAGACCGAGACGAAGATGATATTCTGGCTGGTTCGAGCCCCGATAGAGAAAATATTTTTGATATTTTATCTTCGGAGCACGGTTGACTTTTAATCAGACTGCTTATCTCTCAAACCTCAAACAAGTCTATCAACCAAACAGACATCTTCGATCACAAGACCAGCTGCTTCTCTGTGTTCCGACCAACAGAACCAGGACATTTGGAGATAGATGTGTTGACACATCCGGACCTATCCTTTGGAACAGTCTGCCATATCACCTGAGATCTGTTCCTGAACTCTAATCTTTTAAATCTAACCTAAAGAACTATCTCATTCAAAAAGCTTATGATAGTCACCAATGAGAACCTTGAGCAACTACTGAACTGCCAGTCTGAAGCTTGGTGAAGCGCTTTTGAGTGGTGTTACCAGATCCTAGCGCTCTACAAGTGTTTCTAGGTAGATGGATGGATGGATGGATGGATGGATGGGATGGATGGATGGATGGATGGATGGATGGATGGATGGATCTGCTTTATTACTGAGGTCTGATCAATGCTGCCAATTTCCGCAATAATTGTCACACAGACACAATCTCATAAGGTTCCCTTTTGACTGCACGTCAAAAAGCGGTCTGTCCTGAATAATCTGTCAAAGATGACATTGGAAGTCTCTCAACACGTAGCTCAGTTGTTAGAGTGTCTGCTCGTCACCGCAAAACCTGGGTTTGATTTCCATTCGCGACATACCAAAATATGTGAAATGATTGCAATTGTTGCTGCATTGTAAAGGCAGAACAGCACGTTAACTGGCGCTGCACTGTGGCTGCCAGGTGCCACAAGCACAAAACAAATTTCCAACATGTTCATTAACTGAGGACTGTAAAGTGTTACTATTATTATTTTAAAGCTAAGAGATTATCTAGCCATAATATAAAGCAAGTCAATCACCCAGGATGGTCACTCCTATAATTGCAGAACTGCTCGTCGTCATTCCAGCTATGCCCCGAAATTTGTGCAAACACAATTCTCTGATTTCATAATCTAAGTTTGCAACATTGAAAAGAAACTGTCAACTTTCAGTGTTCAATAGTTCTATTATGCATTATATATCAACACACTAGATTTTAGAGGTTTTTTGAAGCTGGTCAGATGAAACAAGATAATTTTATGGATATCATCTTCATTAATTCTTTTTTGCAACTTTAATCTGCCACATTTATAACTTTCAAAAAAAATTGTAGAATAAGAGATCAATAAAATTTGCAATGTTAAATTAACAGTCAACTTATCATTCATAATGTAACTCTTTTGTCCAGGAGGCACACAGAGATTGCCCAGAGTGTTGGGTCCAGCTTTGGCGAAGGAACTCATTTTTACGGGACGTATTCTTGACGGGAAAGAGGCTGCACGTATTGGCCTCGTGAACCACTTTGTAGAACAGAACCAAGATGGCGACGCAGCCTACCAAAGAGCTCTCAAGCTTGCGGAAGAAATTCTACCTCAGGTGATTAAAGTTTGGCTAATAGTTGATGTTTTGTTTATATAAGTAATCGTATCATCTTGCTACTTCAGTGTAAATGTCTTTGTGTTGTCCTCCAACTTACACCCTGATATCCATTGGGCCATAACCTTCATTTCGCTGACAGTTGGTTACTCAACGCTAGTCTGTCTGATTTCAGCCAAACTGTAGATGTTTTATTTATTTTATGTTATTTTTACTCTAGCAAGGACTCTTGCAGTGTATACAATGGATTGGAAAACTAGCCTGTCCTGAATATTAATTGGTCAATTCCTTATGGAAAATATAGTAAATTTTAGAAAAGTAACCAGTCCTGACCAAAAAGTAACCAGTCCTGACAAAAAGTAGCCAGGAGACTGGCGGATGGGTTATTTTTAAACACTGCCTTTTGTGAAAATTTATTTGTATCATTTGTATTGTATTGCTACTATTAAAGTGAAGTAAAAATATTTAAAGCCAAAGCAGGTTATTTCAACTTTGAAATTGTCTGGATATTGCTTTCTTGAATCTACATAAACTAATAATGCAAATTTAATTTTCCATCAGCCTTCATTGATATTTAGAAATGTTGCAATAATATTAAATCTAAATGTTAAAGTTTTACACTTATTACATCTGATTGTTATGTTATCTTGCAACACTAATCAGTGTGTTGAAAATATGATACATATAGATGATAATTGAACATAAATCTAATTAACGAAATCATCAAATAGAATTTCCCCAAGTGATGCAAAATTGTGCCATTTAACCTACCTGTAAAGTCTCAGTCAATTATCTCAAAGTCTAATTATCCTTAGTCCATTGTTATTTCATAGGTATGTAATTATTTGGTTTCTGGAGCATTACGTATAGGTTATATACTCCTTTGAGGTTGATATGGGATATACAGCCTGAGGCGAAGCCGAGGGCTTTATATCCCATATCAACCGAAAAGGAGTATATAACCGTCTTACACAACATGGGACATCATTTTAGAACTTATTTTTCTATTTTGTTAAAAAAGACTTTATAATAATTAGGAAAATACAGTATTTTTCAGGCTGAAGTAATCCTCATAACGCACCTAGGTCGTTATGTCAAATAGCAACCTGTAAAGACAAAGGAAATAATCTCCCGCGTTGTGTAATCTAAAAGTAATGACCTAGGTTCTTGAAACTTGGGATATAATATGCAACAGTTCATATGTGTCCTTGTGCCCTTTGGGATTTCAACTTATTTGGATTTATGTTTTTGACGGTTCCCATGAAAACATAAATAAGAATTTCATCTGGAGCATAAAAATATTTAAAATAGCTCATTGAAACTTGGTATGTGGATAAGTCAGGATATGAAAATCTGCTTTTTATGATTTAAACTTCTTCGGATATTTATTTTTGGTGCTTTTAATTGAAATGGAACTTATGATTTTCGACAGATGACTTGATTCTCTGTATTAACCTTAGAGATTCTGATTTATCATCCAAACTGGGTCCCACAGGAGATAGGATAATGGAGGAGATCAAGCATTACACAACGCGGGAGATTATTTCCTTTGTCTTTACAGGTTGCTATTTGACATAACGACCTAGGTGCGTTATGAGGATTACTTCAGCCTGAAAAATACTGTATTTTCCTAATTATTATAAAGTCTTTTTTAACAAAATAGAAAAATAAGTTCTAAAATGATGTCCCATGTTGTGTAAGACGGTTATATACTCCTTTTCGGTTGATATGGGATATAAAGCCCTCGGCTTCGCCTCAGGCTGTATATCCCATATCAACCTCAAAGGAGTATATAACCTATACATATCTTCTAGGATTATCATTGACAGTAGATTTTGAACAATTCCTCGTTGGCGTCCCAAACATGACATCACAATATTTTTCTATCATCAAGTAATGACATCACAATGCTATGAACATTGTGACATAAATATCATAAACATCATGATGTCACAACGCTATGACATCACAGCACTGAAAGCCAAATGTCAGTTTTGTGTTCAGAGATGTTCAAGAATGATTTTGACTGGTAAAAAGAATCCACCCTTGTGTCTTGTGATATCAAATATATCACCACTCGTTGATTAAAGTAAAAAGATCATCGGCAAGCCTTTAATATTTGTAAATTTTATCAACTTGCCCATTCCTCAATAGTTTATTTTTTCTTCCTCAATTTTATTTGCAGGGGCCAGTTGCTATCAAAATGGCTAAACAGGCCATTAATCGAGGACTTGAGGTGAGTCATTGAACAATCTAAATAAATTTTTTAAAATTCTAAAAAACATCTCCATATTTTCTATTTCTGTTTGCCACTAAAACAGCTCTTTTCTAATATTGACCAGCGTGAGAGGTCGTCCCGATGACCTTTCGTGTGCAAATAAGGAAAATTGAATTGATCAATCAAAATCTGTTTCACAATATTGTATTCATGAAATAGAACCGATACCCATCTAACACCTCCTTACCCTATAGCATGTTGGCTTCTTGAGACAAAGGAAACAAATGTTACCATTGCAAATAAATCCTTTAAAATATATGATAGGGGTTAAACCAAAAACGATAAGTTCTCCTTCGACAAACCATCTACCAAAGTATTATCATTGAATGTTTTTCACACTAAAATGGCTACACAAAGTATTTGCTTTATATTTGACACTCTAGTACTGTATTAACAGGTTGAATAAGATGTGTTGCCCTATCAAGAAAATAACTTGTAAATTATTTTTTTAAAAGGGTCAAATTTGAAAAGATATGACAACAGTAAATGTGCTATATGCATTTTACCAATTAGTCAAACTGATATGGCTTAATTCAAATGAATTCAGTGTAGTAAAAATGGATACTTCCATGATATTTGATATTTCATTGACCTAGTCTGTCAAGAGTTATCTCCCTTTGATTGCTTTTGCATACCTTGAAGTTATAAAGAGTTTCTATCTTAGGTTGAGCTGGACTCAGGACTCAAGTTTGAAGAAGCCTACTACGCACAGGTGAGATGAAATGGATGAGTAACGAGTTTTCCTGAATTCCCTACCCCCTGTTAAAGGGGCAGCAGCACGTTTTTTTTGATGATTTTATATTTTAAATTTTTCACTGATAATTGTAAGGTAATGCTAATTGGTCAAAAATAATATTACACAAAGTCAAAATAACAAAATATGAAGATTCACTGCCCTCAACTTGAAGACTGTGACATCATTAGTTCAGTGTTGTGTGATATCTCACATGGACTACTGCAATGCCCGGCTTTTTGGATTACCCAAACAACTGATATCAAAGCTACAGCGTGTGCAGAATTGTGCAGCCAGACTGATATTTAGAACAAAGAAGTGCACTCACATTTCTCCAATGCTTAAGAAGCTTCACTGGTTGAAAGTGGAGGATAGAATTGTCTATAAAGTGCTTCTCTTAACCTTCAAAGCTAGGGCAGGCCTAGCCCCAGTGTATCTCCAGGAACTACTCCAGGAATACAGACCTTCAAGATCTCTGAGATCTGCAGGACAGACCCTTCTTTGTGTCCCTAAAGCTAGGACATCCACCTATGGAGATTGTGCCTTTGCCAGAGCAGCTCCACAACTCTGGAATGATCTGCCTGTGGAACTGAGACTTATTGAGGACTTGACAATCTTCAAAACCTCTTTGAAAACCCACCTGTTCTCTATGAAATATGTATAATCAAAGTGGACAGTGACCAAACACTATGTATTCTCTCTGAGCGCTTTAGAGCAGTTATACTGACTGGATTTTAGCGCTATACAAATACTTAGTTATCATTCACATAGAATCCATTGGCGGCCATTTTGTGTGAACACCTTTAATTCATTTTGTGTAAGAAAAATGAACTCCATGGCTAAACTTTACGTTATATATTTGAATTATTACTGCTCTATTTAGTTGAAATACATTGTCTATTAATTAGAACCATTAATTTTCATTTTCCTGACATCACCTTACATTCCTCCTAAAAACATGCTACTGCCCCTATAAATAATCCAAAGGACTGTCTCTTTAAATGATTTTGAGAACTGAGCGGAGATGTCACCTGACTCTTCTTCAGCCTATTGTATATATGGGAGGATATTTTATCTGCTTCGTATTTTGCCATTATTATTGATTGTTATAACATTATATTTGATTATTCTCAATTTCCTGTGACTGACACCACATATCTTCTTTCAAAACTGCTATAAATCTTTTCTTTCAGGTTATACCAACAAAAGATCGAATAGAAGGCCTGACAGCATTTAAGGAAAAACGACCACCAAAATACAAGGGTCACTAGATGTTGAATCAATACTAGTTCAGTCCAGTAATCCGTATAGAGTGGGAAAAGTAAAGTGAGCTGTGCGATTGAATGTATACTCAGTGTGGAATATTGTTGAAATTATATACTATTTGTGTAAATTACATCAAATGAAATAAATATACAGATCTATGCTTGTTTTATGTTTCATTTAGGTTGATTTGATTTAATCGTATTAATGCACAGTTTGCTCTGGTGATATTTACACTGTTTGTACTTTTCATGTACATTTCAGTGTACTCACCCACTTGGTTATTAGCAGCCCCGTTTAAGGACGGGGCTGCTATCAGTTTTTAGCTCACCTTTACAAAGTAAATGTGAGCTTATGTCATGGCGCTTCGTCCGTCGTCCGTCTGTCTGTCCGTCCATCCGTCCGTCCGTCCGTCCGTCCGTAAACTTTCAGGAAAAAGACTACTCCTCCTAAACGAATCCAGATATCATTCTGAAATTGTAGTATGTTATACCCATGGTGATTCCTCACAGAAAGGTAGACGTTTTAGTTTTGAGAATCCAAGATGGCCGCCATGGCAGCCATATTGAATTTTCAATTAGATTTCAGGAAAAAGACTACTCCTCCTAAACAAATGCAGATATCATTCTGAAATTGTAGTATGTTATACCCATGGTGATTCCTCACAGAAAGGTAGACGTTTCAGTTTTGAGAATCCAAGATGGCCGCCATGGCAGCCATATTGAATTTTCAATTAGATTTCAGGAAAAAGACTACTCCTCCTAAACGAATGCAGATATCATTCTGAAATTGAAGTATGTTATACCCATGGTGATTCCTCACAGAAAGGTAGACGTTTCAGTTTTGAGAATTCAAGATGGCCGCCATGGCAGCCATATTGAATTTTCAATTAGATTTCAGGAAAACGACTACTCTTTCTAAACCAATCTAGATATCATTCTGAAATTGTAGTATGTTATACCCATGGTGATTCCGCACAGAAAGGTAGACGTTTCAGTTTTGAGAATCCAATATGGTCGCCATGGCAGCCATATTGAATTTTCAAATAGATTTCATGAAAATGACTCCTTCTCCTAAACCAATCTAGATATCATTTTCATATTGTAGTATGTTATACCTATAGTGATTCCTCCCACAAAGGTAGACGTTTCAGTTCTGAGAATCCAAGATGGCCGCAATAGCAGCCATATTGACTTTTCAGCTGCAGATGACACATCATTATTACTAAATTTTAAGCTTTCATCAAGTGATCACTCGCACCATATAAATTCTCTAATTTGAACTTACTAATCATAATATTATCTTGAATATGGAATATTTAAGATTGTCATGCAAGTTGTTCTATATTTGTAAGTGTTTCTAAAACATTAAGATGAAAGACAAACATAATTAATTAATTTGTTTAAAATATTTATGGCAACTAGCTGCAAAAACCCAATGATATTAAACATCATGTTGAATTTTAAACAATGGTATCTCCCTTATATTCCTTTAAATACCACACAAAAGGGGTCAACCAGAGTTCAGATATTCCTGTTGAGTCCACTATGCATTTCTAATACACATCCCAATACAGGCTGCTAGCATCACAGTCACAGCTGCTAGTCTGTTGCATAATCAACCTGACCCAATTGATATGGTAGAGCATTATGCTATATGGCCATGTGTATGCAATAAGAGTTATGGAAATTAGACTTGTATTATCATGACAGTGATATCTTCTTTCTAAGAAAAACAACTTACACAAAATTTGTCAACAGTAAGCTTTGTGTTTAGCAATCTACATGATAAGTTGATGTGGAAAGAGTTATTTTGCATCAGGTTCCACTTCCTGTGTTTTACTCATATTTGTACCATTTCTATATCTAACAGAAGTTCTTCTTGACACAAAATCAATTTAGGACATAAGCTAACTATATTTTGTGAAATTATATATATTTTTCACAACAATTCATGTTCTCATGTTCAAGTCTTTTAATACCACACATAAGGGCTTAGCCAGAGTTCAGGTTTACATGCTCAGCACACTAGGGTGCTTCTCCAAATATACGTACACAAAGCCAAATACACAAATTGCTACACTCTCCTTAAGGATCTTGGGCTAGCAGCCCTGCCTGCTTGTATATTGCATAGTAATCCTGACCTAATTGATAAATAGAACATAATGGACTGTATGGAAAGTATATAAATTGTCTTTATGAAAAGTATACTTGTATTCTAATAATAGTACATTGTAATACTTTTTACAAATAACAATTTAAACAAGTCAAGAATCAGCTTTTGTGTACAACAATCTGCACGATGAGTTACTATTAACAAGTCAAGAATCTGCTTTTATGTACAGTAATCTACAAAACATGATAAGTTAACAATAGAGGTATTTTGTATCAGGTTCCAGTTCCAATACCATGTGTTTTATAAATACCTGTAAAACTAAATGATAATTGTATCATGCTGAAGGGGTTCTGGGAAAAACATGTCATCATAGAAGTCATTATTAGCAGCCCCGTCTAAGGACGGGGCTGCTATCAGTTTTTGTGAAGTTTCCATCGCCGCCGCCGTCGCCGCACTCGTACTACTAGCTATAACTTTTTTCCCCTAAGCTTTCCAGAACTCTTATTCATACCTTACTCCTCATACCTCGGGGGAACGATTTTGACATGTTCACTTTCAAGGTCAAAGGTCAAGGTCACGAGCTATGTATTCACACTAAGAATTCCTTGTAAACGCGATAACTTGAAAAGTTTTTGTGCTATGAAGCTCTAACTTGGTATATATCATCCTTGGAAAAGTAAAAAAAATTGAAAAGGTTTTGGCTACAATCCGTCAAAGGTCAAGGTCACAGCAAGGTCATGACGTAAGCATGTTTTAGCGAAAATGCTTTATTTTAACTATGAACACTTTTAATCAATACATGATTGTTATACTCAAAAAAAAGTGTTCAATGATTGTGTGACCTTGAAGGTCAAAGGTCAAGGTCATGAGATATGAGTTATTACAAAATGCACTAAATTGGGGTATAACTTTATCCCATTAAGCTTTTCAGAACTCATGAACATGTCTAAATGTTAATACTTCCAGGGAATCATTATGACATGTTCACTTTCAAGTTCAAAGGTCAAGGTCACGAGTTATAAAATCACCACAAAATTCTTTGTAAACACGGTAACTTGAAAAGTTTTTGTGCTATGAAGCTCTAACTTGGTATATATCATCCTTGGAAAAGTAAAAAAATTTGAAAAGGTTTCGGCTACAATCTGTCAAAGGTCAAGGTCACAGCAAGGTCATGACTTAAGCATGGTTTAGCGAAAATGCTTAATTTTAACTATGATCACTTTTAATCAATACATGATTGTTATACTCAATAAAAAGTGTTCAATTATTGTGTGACCTTGAAGGTCAAAGGTCAAGGTCATGAGATATGAGTTATTGCAATTCCTTCTAAACACAATAACTTGAAAAGTTTTTGTGCTATGAAGTTTAGATTTTGTATATATTATCTCTTGAGAAGTTCAACATTTTCAAAAAGTTTTGGGTACTAACTGTCGAAGGTCAAGGTCACAGCAAGGTCAACATATATGGAGAAAATGGATTAATTGTATTTTTAACACTTTATTTCATTACAATAATGTTATACTCAATGAAATGTGTTCATTGATTGTGTGACCTTGAGTGTCAAAGGTCAAGGTCACGAGAAAATTCCCAATTTGGTGAGGCCTGTAAAAGGCGGAACAGGGTAAGGCGAAACCCAAAGTTCCGGGGCTGCTCTGCTTTGCGGTATCCCGCAAACGCTAATCTAGTTTTTCAATTAGATTTCAGGCCAAGTACTACTCCTACTAAATCAATTAAGATATCATTCTGAAAAGTGAGTATTTTTTTATATAGTGATTCCTGACAAAGACGCATTTATTTTATTATCAAGAATCCAAGATGGTCAATATGTCAAATTTATTGAATTTTCAATTAGATTTCATGAAATTCATTGAAAAGAATACATTTCCTGATCAATCAAATCAATGTCATTATATTTGTATTGATACGCTTGTTGTAATATTTATCAACACTATAAATACAGTTACAAAAAGATGTAAGTTATTGGTTAAAGATAGTCAGTATGGATTATAATAGATATGTCAAACATTGTTTTTTGCTTATGAAACAACATGATGATATAGGTTACAGTAACTGGGCATCAGCAGTTAGAATGTTTTTATTTTCTTATGGCTTTGGGTTTGTATGGATTTGTCAAGAAGTTGGTAATAATAAATTATTTATGTCAGAATTTAAACAACGTGTATTAGACATGTACAAGCAAAACTGGAATCAAGATGTAAGTTTTTCTTCACTGTTATCTACTTATTGTACCTTTAAATCTCAGCTTAATACTGAAAGATATTTGACCTGTATAACATCTGTACAATTAAGAAGAGCTCTCACTAAGTTTAGATGCTGTTCCAATAATTTTAAAAGTACAAAATACAAACATGTTCAGATTCTTAATCCTGCTGATTTGATATGTCCGTATTGCGGAGAAGGTGAAGAAGATGAATATCATGTTTTGTTCTTATGTCCGTTTTATGCTCAAATCCGTGAACAGTATTTACCTAAGTATTACTATAACCATCCATGTACTAAACACTTCATTTCATTGTTATCAACAACCAATACAAATTTGTTGCTCCGCTTAGCCACCTACCTGTATAAGGTATTTAAGTTAAGATAGCGCTCAAGTGATGTTATTGTCAACTCATATATATCTGTAAATGTACTCTAGGCCTCCTGGCCCCGAAATACAATAAACTTCTGTTCTGTTCTGTTCTGTTCAGTTACAAAAAGATGTATGAATCATCTTTATCTGCGAACAGCCTGAAGCATGACTGTTTTAATAAATCCTTTTTAATAAAACATAAAATGATAAAAGTTGTTCACTCCATCAGTGGGTTACATAATTCCTGACACTTCATATATGGCAAATAACATAGCCAGTGAGGGATAAATAATTTTTTTTTAATCATCTATATCTGATTACGGTCTGAACAATGATTATCTAGATAATTATAATGATCATTCAATTCAAACAAATCCTTTTCAAAAGCATTTAAAATGATTAAATTTGTTCACTCCCAACACTAACTGTAAGGTTTTTTACTCCTTTGTTCCCATGCAATTAATTTATTCCAAATTGAAAATTTTGGTTAATAAATAACTAATTATCTTTTATTTTGTTTGTCATGCTAATAAAAGATATAATATTCATCTTCAAAACAGCATTCATTGAACAGCTGTCTGAACAATTCTTTTTTACAAAGTTTTTCTCACCAATTCTCTCTATTAGTTAAGATACTTCAATAAACATATTACCGAGTTGACCTCCAGATTATTTCCATTGCAAACCTCTCTTTTACCCCCACCCCTTCTATCCCCCCCCCCCCCCCCCCCCCCAACCACCCCCTTTCCCCTCCTATCCTTCCAGCCCCTCTCCTGCAACTCTCATCTAAAGGGTATCTGTATTGCATATTGAAATGAGGGGAGGACACTCACTATATGGAATAACAGTAACTTACATAAGAGGATAAGTTACATAAGCTACATGCAGGTGCAAGAGGTCATCATAGGTAATCATATCTAGTAATTAGCATAAACCCCCATGTTGCTAGCCTATTCTGACCAATCAGATTGCACTAACATATGTCAAGATTTAAGATATTCAGAAATCTTCAGTTAGAATTACATGAGACATTGACCTGGACAGTTTACTTTGGCAATTGGACTTATCACTAGCTGAATTTGTGATTTGTGTCAGAGGGATATATTCCAAATGTTTATGTGCATCATCTTTTTAGTTCTTTGGAAGTTGAGAGTGTGACTAAATGAATACTCCTAAACCAATCAAGATATCATAATGAAATTAATACAGATGCCCACATAAAAGTAGCATTTTGAAGATTAAAAAGTCCAAGATGGTCACCAATTCAGCCATAGATATACAAAAAAGTTATACAAAAACCTACTGCTTGTTAACAAATCATGATTATATCATTTTTGTATTAATGTTTGTTCAAGCTCTAGTGGTTTCCAACAGAAGAATAGCATTCTAAAAGATAAAAAAATCATGATGGCAGCCATAATCAATTATCATATAAAAGATGGTTACACAATTAAACCATATTACCACATCATTCATTTTAAGGTGAGCTTCTGTACCCTCGGTACTTTTATTTGTGAAGTTTGCACTGCCGCCGCCGTCGCCCCACTCGTATTACTAGCTATAACTTTTTTCCACTAAGCTTCCACTAAAACTTTTATTCAGAACTTACTACTCATACCTCGGGGGTACGATTTTGACACGTTCACTTTCAAGGTCAAAGGTCAAGGTCACAAGGTATGTAATCACTCGAAGAATTCCTCGTAAACGCGATAACTTGAATAGTTACATGATGGTTATACGCAATAAAAAGTATTCAATGATTGTGTGACTTTAAAGGTCAAAGGTCATGAGATATGAGTTATTGCAATGTGCACCAAATTTGGGTATAACTTTATCCCATTTAGCTTTTCAGAACTCATAAACATGTCTGAATGTTAACACTTCCAGGGAATCATTATGACATGTTCACTTTCAAGGTCAAAGGTCAAGGTCACGAGTTTTAAACACGGTTACTTGAATTTTTTTTGTGCTATGAAGCTCTAACTTGGTATATATCATCCCTGGAATTTTTTTTTAAAGGTTTCGGTTGCAATCCGTCAAAGGTCAAGGTCACAGCAAGGTCATTACTTAAGCATTGTTTAGCGAAAATGCTTAATTTTAACTATGATCACTTTTAATCAATACATGATTGTTATACTCAATAAAAAGTGTTCAACTATTGTGTGACCTTGAAGGTCAAGGTCATGAGATATGAGTTATTGCAATTCCTTGTAAACACGATAACTTGAAAAGTTTTTGTGCTATGAAGTTATTTTTTATATTTTATCTCTTGAGAAGTACCATCCTGCTACATCAGAGTATATGTCTCCGCGTTAAGCTACAACCTATCCCCTGATATCCTCCTATAGTATTCTGCCATGAAATAATGATAATGTTTCCAAATTTTGCATAGACGTAAGTTGACTACTGAAGAAATAATATTACTAAGTTTTAGTCTTATTAATCTGCAGTGGATTGAGTTATTTTGGGATTTGTATGGTATCGTTTCTTTTTGACATGAGTTTATTTCCGCTAATGCTACAACCTGCGGAGACATCTACGCTGATGTAGCAGGATGAGTAACCTTGGATTGGCTTGTTTGCGGAAACGTCAGCAAGCCCCACAGGGCTTCGAGTCTCCGAGTGGACAACATGATAAAAACAATTTTTTTCTAAACTTTTGCACTCATATATCGTTTTCATATGTTTAGATAAACCTACATTTCAAATTTGAACGAAATCGGTCAAGAAATAAAGATTTTAGCGTAATTCTCGATCTAGTATAAAGCACTCTATATACTAGATCGATAATTACGCTAAAACCTTTACACATTCTTCTTCACATCACATAGCAATATTTCATTTTCCCCAAGCTTTAAACTGGCTTCTCCGATGAAATTTGCACAAAAGCTAAAAAAATACCATAAACGGTATATGTCTTAAAAAAATCATCTCGTCAATATGTAAGTCAATACATTTTGTGCATCAAGAATATAGGTTTTCGTGCGACACTGCCCTTGAAACAAGTTGATTGGTTTTTAAAGGGCAGTAGCACGTTCTTTGTGAGAATATAAGGTGATGTCAGGAAATTGAAAATAAATGGTTACAAGTGAAAGACAATGTATTTGAACTAGATGAAGCAGTAATAAATCAAATAAGTAATATAAAGTTCACCCATGCGATTCCTATTTCTTACACAAAATTAATTAACCAAGTTCACACGAGAATGGCCGCCAATTGACGTTATGTGAATCTTTATAATTTGATCTCTGACTGGATGATTGCTATGTGTAATGAGGTTTTTGACACTATCAAAATAATATATTTAGCATTAACGTACAATTATCAGTGAAAAATATTCAAATATCAAATTTTCCAAAAAAAAGTGCTTTTCCCCATTTAGCAATTTCTTAGAAATGATAGGATGATATATACACGCTACTGGATAAAACTATTGTCCTTATTCATAACCCCACATTAAAGCGACTAAGATAGAGATGCAGCATAGATTGGTGATGTGACAACGAATGAGTAAAGTGTTTAAACTCTCGATCTATGCCTTTCAGAGCTGAAGATTTAAAAATGAAACTTTGAAGGTACCCATATATCTTGGAAATCCCGAAAGACGATGAGGTTCTAAAACTTTTAAAGACGACAGTAAAGTTTGAAATATGCAAAATATTTCAAAATGAAAACATCTATCCTGAAATAAATAATTTCAAAATTTGTTAAATACATCAACTTAATGGTTTCTAAAATTTTGATTTTCCTGTCCTGACAAAGTTTTGGCGATGTGCAACACACAACAACACCCCAAAAAACTAAACGCATTTCGTGAATACCTAAAGGACTCTTATCTCTAAGTTTTATTTTTCGCTTAAATAAATGTTTTTGCAGTTGGTCTGTAAATGTTTACATTGTAAATGTTGATATGATGAATGAAATATCTTTGTTTACATTTCAAGTATTTGGAAAAGAAGGTAAGACCTTCAATATCGGGAATATCAAAGGTTTGCATTTTATACAACTTGAAAGCAAAATAAAAAAATTCCTGGTAGTGGTATATTTACGTCCTCTAACTTTGACAAAAAAGCCAATTTGAGCGCAAAAATGATGTCCAAAGTTGCATTTATTGTATACAATGTTTAAAAAGTACTACCTCGAAATGTTTAAATCAACCATCAACGTATCTGTAAGTGAATTTGGAAAAGCTTATAATTTGAGATAACAAAAAATAGGTTAAACACGCTGCAAAATGTTCCTCGAAAATGGGTCGTTTTTGGTTACGAAACATCAAACATTGCTGTATCTGTTTAAAGACAAAGTGCATCAAGCAATGAACATCTGCACGGACTGCATGATTTTATATCGGTGTAAAAGCGTGATGCACGAGATAAAATGTCGCCTTCAACCTTGAGATCTTACGGGAAAGCATGGGATCTGTTTCTTGGCATGTTATACGAAACCTCGGTCTTTTTAAACTTTTAAATTTAGAATACAGCTAAGTCTTTTTAAAATCTAACATGGAATTTTATCAGATGTGCGTGAAAAAACGCTACTGCTGACTTGGCCATTTTGATCTCGAACTGACGGAATAAAACCAATCCTCACAATAACACAGTCATAGCGTTTCTCTAGCCTAACAATTAGACTCTGAAATGATATTTTTTGCAATAAAACTGAAATTTGAAAAAAAATGAATAAATATAGGAAAAGGAGATTGAGATTTCTTTATTTTCTGAATTGAGCTCTCAAGCCCTATTATAGACTTGCTTAGGCTTTTATTTTATTTTAGGGTCTGGCTGACAGACTAGCGTTTCCCTTAAATGTTCTTTTCTTCTCGCAAACCAATTGGCATTGAAGTTGGAAGTCAAAAATTTATGACAAACATCTTTGCGACATCAACACCCAAATCTATAAATAAATTGTATGTCAATTTAAAAAACGGCCGTAATAAAAAAAAGTTTTGTAGAAAGGAACGAAGAAAACGATATCCTTTTTATTTTTAACTATTCTTATTGCTATTCTGTAACCCCGTGTGTCTCTCTGTCTCTCTATCTCTGTGTCTGTGTCTGTCTCTGACTCTTTGTGCCTCCCTGTCTGTCTCTGTCTTTCTTTTTCTGTGTCTCTCTGTCTCTTTCTCTGTGTCTGTGTATGTCTCTCTTTCTCTGTCTGTTTCTCTGTCTCTGCGTCTGTCTCTCTTTCTCTGTGTCTGTATCTGTCTCTGTCTCTCTTTCTATGTGTCTGTGTATGTCTTTCTGTCTCTCTTTCTCTGTGTCTGTCTCTTTCTGTGTCTGTGTCTGTCTCTGTCTCTCTTGCTCTGTCTTTGCGTGTGTCTCTGTTTCTCTGTCTCTGTTTCTCTGTGTCTGTCTCTGTTTCTCTGTGTCTACGTCTGTCTCTGTTTCTCTGTCTCTGTTTCTCTGTGTCTGTCTCTGTTTCTCTATCTGCGTCTGTCTCTGTCTGTCTGTGTCTGCGTCTGTCTCTGTCTCTCTGTCTGTCTCTGTCTCCCCGACTCTTTCTCTTTCTCCATTTCTCTCTTTTTCTGTCTGTCTCGCACCCCGGGATAGTTCTAAGTCTTGAGCATGGTGTGAATCATAGTTTTTTTAATTACGTTACCCCACATCTACCGTCTTATCAACTCTAATCTGTTTATTAGATTACCTTGTTAATCCGAATGGTGTTAAGTTCAAGCTAATTTGGTTAGTTAATCTCAACTTGGGCACCTTTTAGTTCAACCTAGTACCAAAAGCTCACTGGCATGTGAAGAAGCGTATCACTTACAAACTGTGTGATCATGATCAAAATGGTTTTGGCGGAGTCATGCTATTTGTTATATATACATGTAAGCAGACCATATTAAAGGGACAGTAGCACATTTTTTGACAATTCTATATTCTAATTATTTTACTGATAATTGTAAGTTAATGCTAAATGTATTTTTTTGACAGTGTCAAAAATCTCAGTACACAAGCCAATCATCCATAGTCAGAGGACAAAGTATGAAGTATCCATTGGCGGACATTTTGTGTGAACACCCTTAATTCATTTTATGTAAGAAAACGTAATCGCATGGCTAAACTTTACGTTATATACTAGTATTTGAATTATTACTGCTCCATTTAGTTTAAATACATTGTCTTTCAATTGGAACCACTTATTTTCATTTTCCTGACATCATCTTATATTCTCCCTAAAACATGCTACTGCCCCTTTGAAGCTCATTGTCTACTAGTCCATTTCATCGTTCATAATTCTGTCATTGACATATTCAGTTCTAATGAATAAGTTTGACCTTCATGCAAGATCAAAGTTGATTATTTTCAAAATTAAAACTCTCAAACATAGATATACAATTTAAAACCGCATTCAAACAAATTTCTTTCTTTAGCAGATTCACAAGGCTTATTTTTAGAATACTGGGTTGTTTTAGTCATGTAAATTGCATTGAATAAAGTTTGGGTAATAATTATTCAACTATGAAATACTTTCGAGATATCTTGTATAATGATTTTATGTTAACTATAGATGTTATTTTGTAAAATATTTTTTCGATTTTTTAAATCGTCTCTAACTCTTACAACAGTGCTAAAATAGGACTTGATACGTTTGGGGTCAAATATGACCTTAGATTGATTTTTAGCTCATCAGGACTGAAAGTCCAGATGGGCTTATGGCATGGCCCGTCGTCCGGCGTCCGTCCGTCGTCCGTCCGTCCGTCCGTAAACTTTTGACACTTTCGACTTCTCCTCATGAACCATACACATTAGAGAGCTGAAATTTTGTGTACAGGCACCTTAGCATATGGAGATTCTAATTTGTAACTTTGGTGACCCTGTGACCCCAAATAGGGTCACAGGGGTCACAACTTTAAAAACCTATTTTCATCTTCTTCTCCAGTTCCAGAAGGAGTAGAGAGTTAAAAATTATATGTGCAGACTCCTTGGACAATGGGGATACTAAATTGTAACTTTGGTGACCCCATGACCCCAAATAGGGTCACAGGGGTCACAACCTTAAAAACCTATTTTCATCTTCTTCTCCAGTTCTAAAAGGACTAGAGAGTTGAAAGTGATATGTGCAGACTCCTTGGACAATGGGGATTCTTATTTGTAACTTTGGTGAAGACTGCATGTAGACTCCTTGGCCAATTGGGATTCTAAACTGTAGGTTTTGTGACCCCATGACCCCAAATAGGGTCACAGTGGTCACAATCTTAAAAACCTATTTTTCTTCATTAGATGACAGTCTATGGCAAATTTATTTCTCCTTGGATATTTTAGTGTGGACTTCTTTCACTGTCTGATATTGGCGATCTAGAAAGTGTTGAATAATAATAAATCATTTGGGTAAGGAAATTTATTCCGAAATCGTTAAATTTGTTTTGTAATTTTTTTATAGGTTTTCTTGCAATAGGTAACATCAGTTTCATTTTGAGCTCATCTGGCCTGTATATAGCAAACTTCATATGATGCCTGATGAGCTACAGAGCCAATGGCTCTATTTTTATATTTTGGAATGACTAAATATATGTTTCCAAAAATGTCACGTTGATCCAAAGGTGTTCTAATCTGTCAATTCTTCAAGGAGATTACCTGTCAGTGTGGTATGGCTGTTTCCCTTGGTCTATTATTTCCACCTGTCTGACCCCAAACATACTTTATGCATAATACATATATTACCAACATAGTACAAGCGTACCTAGTCTGTCATCCAGAACCTAAACCAAAAATATTTAATTGATGACCAACCCAGTCTAGAAAAGTAAAGCAAGTCTAGATCGCGCAACTTCAGAGGAGTAAAGCATCTCCTGGGCTCTATTTTGTTATAATAAATGATTTTATTAAAATATTGTCAATATTGAAAAAAATATTTCTGAGACTAAATGTAAGGCTTAATCGTACCCCTTGTGTGGTTGATCTGCCACATAGTCAAAGTCCAAATTATACCTTCCTGTGTGTTCTCCCTCACAAAACATATGCATGCTTATCAAAGCGGCTATTCATGATAAAGATATTTTTGGGGCGATGTTGATAACTCGGTAGCGTTTCTTTTGGTCACAAGTTTAGTAGTTAATTCGGACACAATCGTAATTTTTTGGACATGAAAAGGTACATACTTTCCAAATAATATATGATATATATCCCTAGTACGGATCTTTATCGGCGTGCCTCAGTGGCTGTTAGGTTTTTAATGGCAAATTTACAGACTCAAAGTTATCGGAATCGAGAAATCTGGAACCAGGTGATGAAATTTCGGTACATTTCACTTGAGTTTATGTCCAGGTGCAAATTCTCTCCGCGAGATAAACACATTTAAAAGTACACGTTGGTTTCTCACGAAATGTAAAACAATTATTCCAACTGCAAGGCAATGTGTTATTCAAAAATATTGGAGTCCTAAACTTACGAAGTTGGGTTAAACTGCATTAATTTCCCTTATTCAAATGATATAAGATGTTCACACTAAAATGGGCGCCAGCAGAATTAGCTTGATACGTGATTCATTGCAAGGGGTTATGTTTGATGTTTGACCCTCTTAAAGACCATACATTTAGAATAGATAAATATGATAAATGAATTTATAAATTAAAACAAAAAATATATATCATAAGAATAGAATATAAGTTTTCTTTAGATTTTATCGAGCTATCTTTTCTTTTTTATGCCCCAGAATCTATTTTCTATGTCATTAAAGAAACTTTAAAACGTTGTTTCAGCTCATCAGGTCTACAAAACCTAAAACATTTTTAAAGATTCTTTCCCTTTGAGGGGTGAACTTGTAGTTCTATGAATTGAATAAAAAAAATCTGTAATAGAGGCAAATGAAGTCAGTTTCAGATTAAGATTTTTTTCTACTTTTATCTATACAGAGAATCGGTAAATGAAAAAAATGTCAAAAATTCGTATTCGTATCTCTTGTTTATGCATTTATATTTCACAAAGGTCAAAAGTAATGGACAAAATTTTCCAGTACCTTTTCTCACGCACGATCCGATCCGAAAGCACAAGACGACGTAATAGTTGTGTATTTTTACCGCAGCGATGCCGTGCATCTGTTGTTTATCAAAACTGATCATCAGATAACCTTAAACATTTTTCTTGTATCAAATTCTGAACCTTTTAGTTCAATTAAGTCATCTGCGTGTGAAAAGGTTATTGGTTACACTAAAACAGCTCTACAGTCTGTATCAGAAGAAGCATAGTTTCGAGAAGCGCGCGAGAAAGTTTCTAGATACCGGGTATGTTTGTTTATTGCATAACTGTAGCTAGACAATCTCATTGAAATCAGATCAAAACCTCCAATCGTAGCTCGTTTGATTTCTGATCCGAGTAACACATAACCCATCACTTTTCGAAGTTTGTAATAAATAGTATCTTTTCAATATGTCTGTAAGCCGAAACCTATTTATCAGTTGTATTCAAATTCTACCTGCTACGATGTACTTTATCTAAAATATTTACCGTGTCCGTATAAACGGGCAAAATTAAATCACCACTACAGTCAAAGAAGAAAATACCATCTATTAACCTAAAAAAACAACTTAAGTATGATATTAATTTTTTAAAATTCTTAATATAAACTGTAGTATGTTTTATCTTAAATTAGATTTTTACAACAGTTTAAGTAACAACTTTGTAATTAATCATTACGTACATTTGATGAGTACATTTCTTGCTAAGATTTTTATAGGTCCGTGAGATATTACTAAACAGTCTGCATGACTTATCCTTACAATGTGACCACAAGTAAAAATGAATTTATATTCTTTAATTAATTTAATTTCTTTAGTTAATTCTTCATTTTATCTCATCTGGCCAGTGAGGCCCGATGGGCTTTTGGCATGGCATTCGTCCGTCCGTCCGTCCGTCCATCCGTAAACTGTGTATTTCCATCTTCCTCTTCAGAAGAATAAGGCATGCTGAAACTTTGTGTACAGACTCCGTGACTAGTGAGGATTAAAATGTGTACCTTTGCCTTTGGTGGCCCTGTGACCTCTAATAAGGGCCTCTGGGGCAACACCCTTAAAACTTATTTTCATCTTCTTCTACAGAACCATAAGGCCTAGTAAGCTGAAACCTTGTGTACAGACTCATTGACTAGTGAGGATTAAAATTGTAACTTTGGTGGCCCTGTTGCCCCAAATAAGGGCTCTTTATGTCAGATGTTTTTTTTCTTCTTCAGAAGCAAAAGGCCTAGAAAGTTGAAATCCTGGTAGAGACTTCTACTAATGGGGATTGCAATTTACAGTTTTGTGACCCTCTGGCCCCTAGAAAGAGCTTGTAGTAAACCTTTGGATCATATACCCTAAATTATTAATTGCATATTTGAGCAATTACATTTCCGAATTGATTACCGGTATCTGAATTCACATCGCCTGTACATGTATACCTAATTTTAGAATTGGTGACACTGTGGCTCCTACAAACGGGGAACCACATTGGCCACACTCTACACCTTAATTGCATATGCAACCTGATGAGCTACAAAGCCAATGGCTCTCTCTTTAGATACTTAAGTTGCAAACTAAAATTCTTGCCGTAGTAGTAAAAGCATGAGAATTTGCGTCACATAATTATAAAAGTAGGGTCATTATGGATTATTGTTTATGCCATAGAATTATAGCCTAAATCTTTTTACGGCCTTTTTAATCAGATATATGTCGACGAATGTCAACAATAATAGGTATAGATTATCGTTCAAATCAATATAATTATACCAGTATTGGCTAATATTTTAGAGGAAATTACAAAATTGAAAAATGAATGAAACTTGAAAATTAAAATAATTTTTTGGGCTGAAAGTTAAGCAGTTTGAACTTAATCAATATATACTGTGATAAATATCTCTTTCAAGTCATAATTAATCATTGTAAACCACATTTCAGAATTTTATCGTCAGGCATAATGAGTGTGTAACTTGCAAGTAAAAAGGTTAAAAATAACTAAAACAATGGGA
Organism: Steromphala cineraria; assembly: GCA_916613615.1. Classification (NCBI taxonomy): domain Eukaryota; kingdom Metazoa; phylum Mollusca; class Gastropoda; order Trochida; family Trochidae; genus Steromphala; species Steromphala cineraria. Next base: position 49,291,762 of record OU744726.1, read on the forward strand.
ACAATTTACCCTTCAACAACTAACCTATTTACACTTGAACATACATACCAAGAGAAAAGACCGAACTAAAACACAAATACCACTGTTTACTCCCATCTAGATATCGTAATTAGTCAAATCAGAGAAAGCCATTACAAAATTTTTCGCATTTTTCTGAGGGGGTCCTGAAGCAAAAACATCCAACATATGTTTTTCTGTCTTCTAACAACACTCCGTTTTTCTTAGACGTCACTTTATCCAAGAATTACTTTCTAGTTCCTCTTACAATGAATGAACTGAGAATATTTTACTTGAAACGGTTTTATCTCCAACATCAAACAATAGATACTTTCAAATTTCTATTACAACGAACTGAAAAAAAAAATATCACATATACCACAGCTATTCTGGCTTAAAGATGCTGTATCATACTTGCAAGCGGTTAGCTTTTGAGAAATGAAATACATCACTTTGTAGAAAAATCTTTCGTCGAAATTTTGATATCATATTTAGATTGTTTAATCAACAATAACATACTTATTTCGACGCTTCAAGCACAGTACCCATCTTAGAAAGGGCATGTCATTTTGTGAACCCGTTTTCGGTGACGTAATCATTATGCTTGTAGGATTTACACCGTGTCTCAACTACCGTAATTGCGTTCGATTGGTATCTACTTTGACAGCAACGAATACCTAATTCGGAGAAAAAGAATACAAAATCTAGTTGAGCGCGACAAAGACGGTTTACAAGCGTACATTTAGAAACCGGAAGTTGTGAAATGGCCACACTTGATTCGCCCTTATGTCGACTGCCGTTTCGGTATTATTTGGTAAATTATCTCCTATTTGATGAATTTTGGTCCGATTTTTTCAAGTTTGGTCGCTAAATTTTTCTAAAAATACAACGTATACATAAAAAATACTTTAAAATTTATTGCACTATGATATAGCATCTTTAAAATAGCCTGATGTATGTCAACACAATTATTATGTTAACGTTTCTATTAAAGCTATTGTCGATATGACCTTATACTGAAATTAAACCTGTCTGTTTGACTGATAGGAAATGACCTTATGGTATAGGATGTGACTTAATACGACGTGACTTTGATGTGATAGTATGTATATCTGGTTAAATACCATGTGACTTTAATTGGTGAGATAGGATGTGACTCTGTTAAAATGGGATGTGACTTTGGTGTGATAGTATGTGACTCTGTTAAAATGTGACTTTAATTGGTGTGATAGGATGTGACTCTGTTAAAATGTGATGTGACTTTGGTATGATAGTATGTTTATCTGGTTAAATACGATGTGACTTTAATTGGTGTGATTGGATGTGACTCTGTTTAAATACGACATGACTTTGTTGCGATAAGCTGTGACACTGTTTAAATACGGCGTGACTTTGTTGCGATAAGATGTGACACTGTTTAAATACGGCGTGACTTTGTTGCGATAAGATGTGACACTGTTTAAATACGGCGTGACTTTGTTGCGATAAGATGTGACACTGTTTTAATACAACATGCCTTTGTTGCGATAAGATGTGACACTGTTTAAATACGGCGTGACTTTGGTTTTGAAGGCCCCAACCTCCAATGGTTCCACCTGAGAGGCCCAGTTACATCGCAGCTCTGCAGGGGACATGGTTTTCGTGCCAAGTAATATTGTTGGAATGTACGAGTATAAAGGCTGATATCAGATGGATTAAAGACAATGTGTCTATATCGCTATCTTCAATTCTCATGTCGGAGACCTGAATATCATATATTGCACTAAATGACACATATTGTTTTATATCTTTATTTAGAAAATTATACAGTTGTCATAAAACTAGAACAACAATTGACAAAATATTAATCAACACGGTACCATAATTCATAGATGGTCAAACATAGATAAACTGAACAACACTACAAACATATATACATACTAAACACTTCTAACATCTTCGAATTATATATACAATCAATAATAAGCACACATTTATTTGTATAACAAACGTCGTGATGCGCAAGCCTCAACAGAGTGAATTATGTCCGATAGCATTTCTTATGGACAAAACTTTAACTTATTTTAAAAAAGCATGATTATGATCATCTATGAATATCTAAAAGATTAAAAAAATATTCAATACTTATATCACATTTGCATGAAAGAAATTAAACATAAAAGACGTTCTTCTTACTACGATTATATTCTTCGAACTTGACTAATATCATTTCAGTAAAAAATAGTCAGGGAAGTGGTTGACAATGAACACTTGTGGTTTATTTAAGAGATGCTAAAATATGGCCCCGTTAAAGGGGCAGTAGCACGTTTTTTGATAATTTTATATTTTAAAATTTTCACTGACAGTTGTAAGTTAATGCTAAATGTATTATTTTGACAATGTCAAAAATCTCATTACACAAGCAACTCATCCATTGTCAGAGGACAAAGTATGAAGATTCGAATAATATCCATTGGCGAAAATTTTGGGTGAACACCTTTAATTCATATTGTGTAAGAAAAAGGAATTGCATGGCTAAACTTTACGTTATATATTTGAATTATTACTGATCCACTTAGTTAAAATACATTGTCTTTCAATTGGAACCATTAATTCTCATTTTCCTGACATCACCTTATATTCCCCCTAAAATGTGCTACTGCCCCTTTAAAACAGCCGTACGTAGGCATTAACTTCATGATGAGGCAAGATTAACGTTATCGAGTTTGAATTGCATTGCATGTCAAAATATAAGTAAACAAAATATATCGGAAGACGTAGATATGGATGACAAAGATCGTTATTGAACTGAATTTTTAAATTAAACGGACATGTTAGGCAAATATATACAACAAGTATAATTTGAATTTAATGGTAACATTAATTATATTTACATGAGGCTACATGTAAACCATATGCAATGGGATACATTTAAATGACATCAGACTTTTCTATAAATTAGTATTTACAGTAAGTAAAATCAACATGATTGTTGATGAAGATAACCAGAATTAGGCATGACTATATGTATATATCAAAAGGTGAATGGTGGAGTAGATACATGAAACATTGCATGAAGACTTTTCGATAGAAACGCTTGTTAAAGGAAGTATTGAAAGAATAAACTTAAAAATCAATTGGACATGCTCCAATGCAAACGATTAACACTGTTTGAGAGGCATTTAAGATTACAAATTACAAGTACAATAGCTTTACAATGATATTCGTAAAAAACAAACAATCACGAACATTTTAAAGGGGCAGTAGCACGTTTTTTGGTATTTTTATATTTCAAAATTTTCACTGATAATTGTAAGTGAATGCTAAATGTATCATTTTGACAGTGTCTAAAATCTCATTTCACGAGCCAATCATCCATAGTCAGGGGACAAAGTATGAAGATTAAAATAAAAGCCATTGGCGGCCATTTTGTGTGAACACCTTTAATTCAATTTGAGAAAAAGAAAAAGGAATCGCATGGCTAAACTTAACGTTATATGTTTACGTTATTACTGCTCAATTTAGTTCAAATACATTGTCCTTCAATTAAAACCATTACTTTTCATTTTTCCTGACATCACCTTATATTCCCCCTAAAACGTGCTACTGCCCCTTTAAAGGGAAACTATTAAATGAAAATATAGATTTTTACCTTAAGAATGTTATGAATACATAAATAGTGCTTGAATGACGTCACCAGCAAGCAGTTATAAATAATGTCCTGATCTTGTATAGAAACGATACTGTTACAGTACGATACGATGATGGGTGAAATACAAGGTCACATTGCCCTTTGAAGGTCATGGTCACCAGTCAAAACAAATATCACAGTTTCGCTTAAATCGATGAGAGTTTATGGTGGAGCAGAATTGAATAATATACATTGCAAATAATTTATAACCGGCTAATAAATCTCTAAAAAAAACTTTATATGATATAATATGCTAATAATAAACAAATGAAAAGTTCGAAGATGAAACATTATATTTTTAACTGATTTAGTTGTTTACCCTTAATATTTGAGACTGAATCCTTCAAAATGAGATCATTTATGATAGGAAATAACATAGATTGCAGGATCACGTCATATATTATCAAGGGAAAAAAGCATTTAGAATTCAATTAGTAAAAAGACTTTCTGTTGATAGGATTTGCAATTAGAATGACTCCTAAGAATGAGATATATTTGATTGTGTACTAATACATACAATAATTAAGAACTCGTGGCAGATGTTTGAACAATTTATGTAATGATAACAAGAATACTTTTGTTTGAAATACTGCAAAGGCCATTTGTTCGTACTGCTTTGACATATCATAACGATAACGTAGTTTTTTAACTAAAGATTATTTAAACATTAACATTTTAATTAACCTTATACCTGGGACCATCTTTAGAATGTTCCATCCCATGGTTTCCAAACACACCTTTTCCAATTAGTCTATCAGCTTTGTGCCATATATCTGGGATATATAACCACCACACCTTGCCTTATTAATTTGTTCATACTTGATGTGTCATGTAAAACACCCTATCAAATTTGTCCACCACTGTTGTGACATAATACGGGATTCCAAATACACATTATAAATCGTTTCCATAACTGATGTTCCATCACGGGGATTCAAAACATTAACTCGAATGTTCATCAATGATGTGTCATCCTTGGGGTTCCAAACACCTCTTATCAATTTGTATATCAATATCTGATGTGCTATTTCAAGATTCCAAACACATCTCATTAAGTCGCATGTCCATCAATAATGTGTTATACTTGGGGCTCAAAAACTACCCTTTTCGGTGTGTCCATGTGTCACCCCTCGGGGATTCCGACACACCTCTTTAAAATTGACAATCATTTATTTATTTATCTTCGGGGTTTCCAAGAACATCTTATTACTTGTGTGATGTTGAATGAAGTGTTTATTATGCTGTTTCATCTCGTGGCGGTTCCAAAAGTTTCAAAGCATACTTTAATGTTCCTGTTGTGTCCTGGAGATGGAGAAAGACAGCGTATAGAAGTCCAACGCTTGCCCTGTTTCGTCGTCGGTAATGGTGGGCTTTTGTCATGAACACATCCTCTTCGTATTCCGTTTCCGTTTCCGTGTCGTTCCTCAATTTCATCTCGTTTTCATCTGTTTGTCTCTTCTTGTTAAACTAAAAAAAATAATTTTTTTTTATTTATGTATCATTTGACACTGAACTGAAATCGACAAATTATTGCAATATTCATGAATCATTTGACACTGAACTGAATCGAAAAATTATCACAATATTAATATTAATAATCATAGATATTTAGATAGATAATTTTTCATTTGTGTAGGAAATTATTTCACTTTAGACATTGTTATCTGTTGAACATTCATAGTTAACAATATTTAGAAATTGTTCAACATCTTAATTTCTTTGCGAGTGTGACACAAGCATCTTCATGGAAGTATAGCATGTTTTTTTTTATGTTTGTAGCTTATTATCATGGATTGAAGGTTATCACCAATAAGCATTTCTTTTGCAAACATATTTGGATTTTTCGAAGAAAAATAAGCACTTAACCGAAATATGCATTACAGTTTCATTTAGGGGAAGTAAAAAAATGTCCTTTACTCTCAAGGATGAAACCCAAATCCTTAATGTAATATAATAATTGCTTAACATGAAACTTCCCGTACTTATCGTTGCATAAGACTGTACTTATACTTGGCAGGATGTTATTAAGTGGTCGTTAAGTATTAATGATAAGTGGCATTTTTTTTATCAAAGATAATATTTTATCGAAAATTAATGTGTTCTAGATGGTTCAGTTTGTCGTAAATAGAATTAACGTCTTGATTTCGATTGAGAGAAGTTGAGTCGCGTATTTAAATTATCTTGAAACTTATCTTTACCAATTAAGAAAAGTGGTTTGTAGTGTTTCAAAATTTTCCATATCGCCAAAGCCAATAAAAACATTTAATAAAGCTTAACCCAAAAACTTCAACATTCAGCTTATGTTACTATGCATCAATATTTAGCCGCACATATCATATAAGCATTTAATACATATCTCATATTATCAAAATAAAACTTAGCGCCTAATGATTTATAAACTAATAATTTTTTCAGAGTTAATCGAAAACCACAAAACAAACACTTAAGACACGTTTTTGACATAATGTACATGTTTCGTTAAGACCAGTACATCTTCAAATTTCTTTGGGGATATTTAACTTAAAATAAAAAGAATAATCGGTTTACAAAAAGCAAAAAAAGTCTTTACAGCAGTCTCTTTGGGTCCCAAATTTACATTTAAAAAAAAAAGAAACCATGTGTTCATCCCCCCACCCCCCGATGTTTTATTCATTGAAGATGAATTCGGAAGAAAAGAAGTGAGTTTGTTACATAAGATGTACTTACATTTGCTAAAACCTTTCTTTCTCGTCGTGTTGTTACATCCGTGGTTGTCCTTGCATTAAAAAAGTCGTTGAGCTGAAATGATATTTGAATATTTTTAACAACGAGGAATTTCTGTAATTCATGATAACAATTCAAAGGTTAAAAAAGTTAAATAGCAAATTTGACCTTTGATTTTTTTAAATAATCCCCAATTGACAACAGATACAAACGAGCATTTTGTGTAATTATTGACAACAATTCAAAGGTTAAGTTTGTAAAAAAATTAAATAGCAAATTTGATCTATGATTTTTTTAAATAATCCCCAATTGACAATTCATACATTGTTGACCGATGGTCATCTTAATAGTTCATAGACGTCCAAATCAACATGAAATGGACCTCTGCATGTCCATTAAATATTTAAAACAAATGTGATCATAATATTTAATTACCTGCGATTTTAAAGTCCTAGTAACATCTGCCAAACCCTTCTGTATTTTTCTTGTTTCGTCACAGAGAGTTCTTACATCTGTTACAGTACAGCGGAATTTTCTCTCTACTGCCAGTATCCTCACATAAGCATAGCATAGTCTGTAGCTCTCCTTCAGCAGGCCCTGCAACACAGACTAGAATATGAGCACAGGCTAGAATATTAGCACCGGCTAGAATAATAGCACAGGCTAGAATATTAGCACAGGCTAAGTATAAGCACGGGCTAGAATATTAGCACAGGCTAGAATATTAGCACCGGCTAGAATATTAGCACCGGCTAGAATAATAGCACAGGCTAGAATATTAGCACAGGCTAGAATATAAGCACGGGCTAGAATATTAGCACAGGCTAGAATAGTAGCACAGACTAGAATATTAGCACAGGCTAGAATATAAGCACGGGCTAGAATATGAGCACAGACTAGAATATTAGCACCGGCTAGAATAATAGCACAGGCTAGAATATTAGCACAGGCTAGAATATAAGCACGGGCTAGAATATTAGCACAGGCTAGAATAGTAGCACGGGCTAGAATATTAGGACCGGCTAGAATGTTAGCACCGGCTAGAATATTAGTACCGGCTAGAATATTAGCACTGGCTAGAATATTAGCACCGGCTAGAATATTAGCACATAATAGAATACAAGCACATAATAGAATATTAGCACATTAGGACCGGCTAGAATATTAGCACCGGCTAGAATATTAGCACTGGCTAGAATATTAGCACCGGCTAGAATATTAGCACTGGCTAGAATATTAGCACTGGCTAGAACATAAGCACATGATAGAATACAAGCACATGATAGAATATTAGCACATTAGGACCGGCTAGAATGTTAGCACCGGCTAGAATATTAGGACCGGCTAGAATATTAGCACTGGCTAGAATATTAACACAGGCTAGAATATTAGCACTGGCTAGAATATCAACACAGGCTAGAATATTAGCACTGGACAATATTAGCACAGGATAGATTATGTGCACAGAATAGAATATTAACCTAGGATAGAATATTAGAACTGGATAGAATATTATCACAGGCTAGAATATTAGCACTGGAGAGAATATAAGCACTGGATAGAATATTAGCACAGATTAGAATATTAGCACAGACGGGAACATAAACACAGGATAGATGATTAGATGAATTTCTAGAATAGAAGCATAGGCTAGAATTTTAGCATGGGATATACTATTAGCATATTAACACCGCCTAGAATATAATGACAGGTGGGATATTAGCATAGACTAGAAAATAAGCACTGGCTGGAATATAAGCATAGACTAAGTGTGAGCATACGAATATGAATATAAGACAAATCTAGAATATTAGCAATGAAAAGAATATTAACACCGACATAAACTGAACAAGGTTGATCCAGTCGCCTATTTATTCAAAGGTATAAAATGTAAAGAAACATTTCTCCTCCCTGTATGCTTACAACATCACAGGAAATTGAGAACAATCAACTATTTTAAAATAATATAAATTTCCTGTGCACAACATAGAATCTCCCCAGACAAAGATGAAATAATAATTGTAACATTTATCAACAGGCAAATAAAAAACACACCTTGATGAATATGTAGTTGGTCCTATTTTCGCGGTTCAAAACCCGGTCACTTGGAAACTTGGTGAGATTAAATCGACCATACAGATCCTTTGCTGCATCCATGTTGTGTTCGCTACCTGCAGTCCTGTTCACGTACTCTTCATGGAACTGAAAATATACAGGAAAATAAACAAATTGTAGTTAATTTTAAAAGATCACAAACATTCAGTGAACAAACAATATCGGTGGACTAATTATATTGCTTTTTTGCAGGGAAGTTTTAAAGGCTATAGCTAAAATCAAAATGCTTATTTTGACAATGAATTATTGACAAAATGAATTAAAAGTGTTCACACAAAATGGCCGCCCATGGAATTTAGGTGAATCTTCATACTTTGTCCTCTGACAATGGATGATTGGTTTGTGTTATGATATTTATGACACTATCAAAATAATACATTTAGCATTAACGTACAATTATCAGTGAAAAATTTGAAATATGAAATTACTAAAGACGTGCTACGTGAAGTTACACATAAGTGGGTAGTAACGTACTCATTTTATATAGCATCAACACCATGGGTTGTTTATTGGAAAAGGAATGGCTTGGGCCACACATGCATGACAGACAGTTCGACATATATTGAATTTTCAGGATTCTTTCCATGCTCTTCGAGACAACAAAACACGCAATGGAGGCAAAATCTACTTTATTAAATATAGTCCAGGACTTACAATGTCAGAAATGCAGTCAGGTTCAAACATGCTTTTTTATTTCGAATAAATATTTGTTTTAGAACTATCTCTGAATATTACATTCTCGTTGAAGACGATTAAAGTCGATTTGCGCAGCGGGGCATATCGTTTGCTGTGGAGGAATTTTAAAGGGCAGAGCAAGGCGGAGGTCAGTGCTTCTATAAACAAAACAAAGATTAGCCTTTTTAGCGTTTCGACAAGCACATAATATAAGATGTTCTTTGATTCTCATGTAAGTATTGAAATTTATGTAATTAGCAATTTGAATTGAATATGAGAGCTGTCTAGAGTCAGTATCAATATGTTGCTTTTGCAATTTAAAACATCTTTATACTCACTGTGTTTCTTAATTTATTGTGCATTCGTATTACTTTGATGCTTTTTCGTATCACTGTTTCAAGATTGCAATGTTAATCATAACATTTGACAAGTTAATTAAAAGTCATTTATTGTGACATTTTAAGATACAATACAGTACCATTCCCCAAGAAAATCATTCTATCAATGTTAAATCCAGGTCTATCCACTATTCAGTAAATTCAATTCCTTATTTCGTATCTGAACCGAATCGTATATTAGGATTCACAGAAGAAGAAAATACGTGATTTATAGAGAAGGTGCTCGCAGCGTGCGTTGCCTTGATCAAAATGGTGAAATGTATTTATGCCACACATCCGAGACGGGTGCAGATCGTCCGGTGTCGATTTCATTTAAACACGATATGTACAGCATATCGTGATATTGACCAGCGGCGAATCCTTTTAACTGTGATGTCCAGATTAGCACCATTATCAGCGCTCTTTGGAAGAAAGGAATAATATTTAGATTTCCATCATGTTATGTTTTGTGTTGTGCTCTTCTTTTATCAGACGGGCATTGCTGTGAAAATAATTTGTTGATGTCTGTTTCACATTGGCTAAAGGGAAAGGGGTTAATTGAGGGTGAAGAGTTTACCAGTGAAATAGTCTATATCAGCATTTTTTCTTAAAAGCCGAGATAAAAAATCCCCAAAAAGTATCTTCAATTTAAGTTTAAAGTGACACAGAGTATCTTTCTTAAATTTTATTTGGTTTTGGTAAGCTACAAAATATCTAATATGCTGATTGAAGTTCATATCTCATCACTGGACTGGCAAATATATCCATTTATGCATAATATCTCTAAAATTTATGGAATCTATTAGTTACAATACCTATTAAACACTATCGAATCGAATATACACGAGCCACATTGTCCGGTTTTCGATCAAAATCTCGACTTTGAATGGCCGTATTTTCGCTAATCGTATGTACTAATTGACCTTTAATTTGTTATTTACAGTAACAGTAAGTGGTTACCGATGTAATAACATCGATTACAAAATTTGACATATGTGATCCTATCAACATCTCTGTCTCTCTTTAAAGGCCCCTTAGGGGTATTTTCGGGTTCAAATTAGTTATTTTAGGGCAAACATTAAGAAGAAATGAGCACTCACTTAACATTTCTAGCGATGGAATGATTTGTTTCCTTTCAATTGACTTGCAACTGATCTACTGAAAACGTCATGATTGTCGAATTAACTAAAGGGCATAATAAATCCTAAGAGTCGCTTATGCACAAAATGGAACATTTTGATTGTTGAAAACGGCAGATCTTGGAATGCATGCAGCTTAGGATACATCTCAAAGGAAGAAATAATCTTTATAAAGATTTAAACCGATTTCTTTCAAACTGTATTAGAGATTAGTTTTTATTCGTCTTGTTTAGATAAATGGTTACTAATATAAAACCTTTATTTTTTGTAAAACTGTAATGCTTATAAAACAGTTATTAGAAACAAGTGTATCACAGGCATTCTTCCCATCTGACAGTGTACAAACGCTATTTGATAGTCTATTCCCAAACTAATTAGGTCATTTGAGCCTAGTGTGACGTCACAATAGGAAATCCTCTGCTCCGGTAGTGTATAAATAATCAAAACCTTTCATAAGTCTATGTCAGTATCATAATACCGTGATCTGAAACGAGGCTTACATCACAAAAGGCAATCGTTCGCTCCAATCTAGTTGAAACTAGCTGTTATGTATACGTCCCTTAGTCCTCGTACACGTGTATACTTTACAGCCAGTCTAAGTAAACCTAGTCTCACTATTATCCGTTACACTGCTATACTGAAGTATACTATACTATATATAGCAGTGTAACGGATAATAGTGAGGCTAGGTTTACTTAGACTGACTTTACAGCTAGTTTTAACTAGATTGTCGTTCGCTCTGGAAGTATATATGCCAATTTAACGTGCTAACACGCAAAATAGGGTAACATGAACCATAAAAATAAACGAAGATCAAGAAGATATACAAATTTCAAAGACTTTATTGTCTCTGAGCATAGACACAGATAAGGTAGTTTCACGAAGCTACCTTAACTGATAAATTTTAATAAAGTCTACGTCTTATTCAACAATATACTAAAATTTAGTCTATGAAATATTTTAAATAATTACTGTACCTTCATTTATGTTATTTTATTGTTTGAGGCTTTTCATTTGTGTATTCAGTCAATCTAGACTTGCAGAAATAGGATCTAGACTATATAAAAGTCTCCTATTTAATTCAAAGTCATGAAGCAGGACTAATTCAACAAGAAAAGACGGAAAATTTAAAATACACTCAACCATAAACTCTCGTGGAAATCTGAGATTTTTATACACATTTTCAAGAACTAAATCTTAGTTTCTACGGTTAAGGTGATCTGACCGACACATCCCTTCTATTGAGGAGATGCCAAGTACGCTGACGGTACGACTTAGCTTCGTCAAATTTCATCCTACTTTTGGATGTCGACGACAGCCGACTCGGTCAATAGACAACCCAACTGTATTTCTACGTAGCCTTGAAGATATCCGGTGTTATCAAGATATCTGCACACTTTCAGAGAGATGATAGAGTATAATTAGCTATATAGCCTTGGTTTCAATCACCGAAGTGTATTATTATTTCTGTGCAGCACAAATGCTTACACGTGGATATGTTCTTGTCGTACAAGCGTCCTATAGCTAGATTAGAAATTTGATTTCTATGCCTCAAATGCTTACACGTGTAAATGATGTTACACGAGCGTTTAAGTCTCCAATTGTTTTGAGTATCTCATTTTTTCGTTTCATGTGCACACCTAGAAGGTTTGTTGCTTGTTATAACATGTGCACTCTAGCAAGATGTGTTGGTTGTTATAGCATGTGCACTCTAGCAAGGTGTGTTGGTTGTTATAGCATGTGCACTCTAGCAAGATGTGTTGGTTGTTATAGCATGTGCACTCTAGCAAGGTGTGTTGGTTGTTATAGCATGTGCACTCTAGCAAGGTGTGTTGGTTGTTATAGTATGTGCACTCTAGCAAGGTTTGTTGGTTGTTATAGCATGTGCACTCTAGCAAGGTTTGTTGGTTGTTATAGCATGTGCACTCTAGCAAGATGTGTTGGTTGTTATAGCATGTGCACTCTAGCAAGATGTGTTGGTTGTTATAGCATGTGTACTCTAGCAAGATGTGTTGGTTGTTATAGCATGTGCACTCTAGCAAGGTGTGTTGGTTGTTATAGCATGTGCACTCTGGCAAGGGTTTGTTGGTTGTTATAGCATGTGCACTCTAGCAAGATGTGTTGGTTGTTATAGCATGTGCACTCTAGCAAGGTTTGTTGGTTGTTATAGCATGTGCACTCTAGCAAGGTGTGTTGATTGTTATAGCATGTGCACTCCAGACGGTTTTTTGGTTGTATTTACATGTACTCTCTAGCAAGGTGTATTGCTTCGTATTGCATGTGCACTTTAGCAAGATGTGTTGGTTGTTCTCTCACGTGCGCTCTAGAAAGGTAAGGCGCGTTTCTTGTTCTTGCATGTGCACTGAAGTAAGACTTGTTGCTTGTTCTTTGCATGTGCATGTGAAAGGTTTGTTTCTTGTTCTTGTATGTGCACTCAAGAAAGGTTTGCTGCTTGTTCTTGCATGTGCACTCGAGCAAAGTTTGTTGCTTAGTCTTGCATGTGCACTCTAGCTAAGTTTGTTGCTTATTATTAAGCAAGGTTTGTTCTTTGTTCTTACATGTGTACACATGCAATGTGTGTTGCTTGTTATAGTATCTGCACTCTAGCAAGATTTGTTGCTTGTTCGTGTTATGCCTGTTCTCGCATGTGCACTCCAGCAAGGGGTGCAGCTTGTTTGTGTTATGCCTGTTCTCGCATGTGCACTCCAGCAAGGGGTGTAGCATGTTCGTGTTATGCTTGTTCTCGCATGTGCACTCCAGCAAGGGGTGTAGCTTGTTCGTGTTATGCTTGTTCTCGCATGTGCACTCTAGCAAGGGGTGTAGCTTGTTCGTGTTATGCTTGTTATCGCATGTGCATTCTAGTAAGGAGCGTAGCTTGTTCGTGTTATGCTTGTTCTCGCATGTGCACTCTAGCAAGGGGTGTAGCTTGTTCGTGTTATGCTTGTTCTCGCATGTGCACTCTAGCAAGGGGTGTAGCTTGTTCGTGTTATGCCTGTTCTCGCATGTGCACTCTAGCAAGGGGTGTAGCTTGTTCGTGTTATGCTTGTTCTCGCATGGGCACTCCAGCAAGGGGTGCAGCTTGTTCGTGTTATGCTTGTTCTCGCATGTGCACTCCAGCAAGGGGTGTAGCTTGTTCGTGTTATGCTTGTTCTCGCATGTGCTCTCTGGCAAGGGGTGTAGCTTGTTCGTGTTATGCTTGTTCTCGCATGGGCACTCTAGCAAGGGGTGCAGCTTGTTCGTGTTATGCTTGTTCTCGCATGTGCACTCTAGCAAGGGGTGCAGCTTGTTCGTGGTATGCCTGTTCTCGCATGTGCACTCTAGCAAGGGGTGTAGCTTGTTCGTGTTATGCTTGTTCTCGCATGTGCACTCTAGCAAGGGGTGTAGCTTGTTCGTGTTATGCTTGTTCTCGCATGTGCACTCCAGCAAGGGGTGTAGCTTGTTCGTGTTATGCTTGTTCTCGCATGTGCACTCCAGCAAGGGGTGTAGTTTGTTCGTGTTATGCTTGTTCTCGCATGTGCACTCCAGCAAGGGGTGTAGCTTGTTCGTGTTATGCTTGTTCTCGCATGTGCACTCTAGCAAGGGGTGTAGCTTGTTCGTGTTATGCTTGTTATCGCATGTGCATTCTAGTAAGGAGCGTAGCTTGTTCGTGTTATGCTTGTTCTCGCATGTGCACTCTAGCAAGGGGTGTAGCTTGTTCGTGTTATGCTTGTTCTCGCATGTGCACTCTAGCAAGGGGTGTAGCTTGTTCGTGTTATGCCTGTTCTCGCATGTGCACTCCAGCAAGGGGTGCAGCTTGTTTGTGTTATGCCTGTTCTCGCATGTGCACTCCAGCAAGGGGTGTAGCATGTTCGTTTTATGCTTGTTCTCGCATGTGCACTCCAGCAAGGGGTGTAGCTTGTTCGTGTTATGCTTGTTCTCGCATGTGCACTCTAGCAAGGGGTGTAGCTTGTTCGTGTTATGCTTGTTATCGCATGTGCATTCTAGTAAGGAGCGTAGCTTGTTCGTGTTATGCTTGTTCTCGCATGTGCACTCTAGCAAGGTTTGTTGGTTGTTATAGCATGTGCACTCTAGCAAGGTGTGTTGATTGTTATAGCATGTGCACTCCAGACGGTTTTTTGGTTGTATTTACATGTACTCTCTAGCAAGGTGTATTGCTTCGTATTGCATGTGCACTTTAGCAAGATGTGTTGGTTGTTCTCTCACGTGCGCTCTAGAAAGGTAAGGCGCGTTTCTTGTTCTTGCATGTGCACTGAAGTAAGACTTGTTGCTTGTTCTTTGCATGTGCATGTGAAAGGTTTGTTTCTTGTTCTTGTATGTGCACTCAAGAAAGGTTTGCTGCTTGTTCTTGCATGTGCACTCGAGCAAAGTTTGTTGCTTAGTCTTGCATGTGCACTCTAGCTAAGTTTGTTGCTTATTATTAAGCAAGGTTTGTTCTTTGTTCTTACATGTGTACACATGCAATGTGTGTTGCTTGTTATAGTATCTGCACTCTAGCAAGATTTGTTGCTTGTTCGTGTTATGCCTGTTCTCGCATGTGCACTCCAGCAAGGGGTGCAGCTTGTTCGTGTTATGCCTGTTCTCGCATGTGCACTCCAGCAAGGGGTGTAGCATGTTCGTGTTATGCTTGTTCTCGCATGTGCACTCCAGCAAGGGGTGTAGCTTGTTCGTGTTATGCTTGTTCTCGCATGTGCACTCTAGCAAGGGGTGTAGCTTGTTCGTGTTATGCTTGTTATCGCATGTGCATTCTAGTAAGGAGCGTAGCTTGTTCGTGTTATGCTTGTTCTCGCATGTGCACTCTAGCAAGGGGTGTAGCTTGTTCGTGTTATGCTTGTTCTCGCATGTGCACTCTAGCAAGGGGTGTAGCTTGTTCGTGTTATGCCTGTTCTCGCATGTGCACTCTAGCAAGGGGTGTAGCTTGTTCGTGTTATGCTTGTTCTCGCATGGGCACTCCAGCAAGGGGTGCAGCTTGTTCGTGTTATGCTTGTTCTCGCATGTGCACTCCAGCAAGGGGTGTAGCTTGTTCGTGTTATGCTTGTTCTCGCATGTGCTCTCTGGCAAGGGGTGTAGCTTGTTCGTGTTATGCTTGTTCTCGCATGTGCACTCTAGCAAGGGGTGTAGCTTGTTCGTGTTATGCTTGTTCTCGCATGTGCACTCTAGCAAGGGGTGCAGCTTGTTCGTGGTATGCCTGTTCTCGCATGTGCACTCTAGCAAGGGGTGTAGCTTGTTCGTGTTATGCTTGTTCTCGCATGTGCACTCTAGCAAGGGGTGTAGCTTGTACGTGTTATGCTTGTTCTCGCATGTGCACTCCAGCAAGGGGTGTAGCTTGTTCGTGTTATGCTTGTTCTCGCATGTGCACTCCAGCAAGGGGTGTAGCTTGTTCGTGTTATGCTTGTTCTCGCATGTGCACTCCAGCAAGGGGTGTAGCTTGTTCGTGTTATGCTTGTTCTCGCATGTGCACTCTAGCAAGGGGTGTAGCTTGTTCGTGTTATGCTTGTTATCGCATGTGCATTCTAGTAAGGAGCGTAGCTTGTTCGTGTTATGCTTGTTCTCGCATGTGCACTCTAGCAAGGGGTGTAGCTTGTTCGTGTTATGCTTGTTCTCGCATGTGCACTCTAGCAAGGGGTGTAGCTTGTTCGTGTTATGCCTGTTCTCGCATGTGCACTCCAGCAAGGGGTGCAGCTTGTTTGTGTTATGCCTGTTCTCGCATGTGCACTCCAGCAAGGGGTGTAGCATGTTCGTTTTATGCTTGTTCTCGCATGTGCACTCCAGCAAGGGGTGTAGCTTGTTCGTGTTATGCTTGTTCTCGCATGTGCACTCTAGCAAGGGGTGTAGCTTGTTCGTGTTATGCTTGTTATCGCATGTGCATTCTAGTAAGGAGCGTAGCTTGTTCGTGTTATGCTTGTTCTCGCATGTGCACTCCAGCAAGGGGTGTAGTTTGTTCGTGTTATGCTTGTTCTCGCATGTGCACTCCAGCAAGGGGTGTAGCTTGTTCGTGTTATGCTTGTTCTCGCATGTGCACTCTAGCAAGGGGTGTAGCTTGTTCGTGTTATGCTTGTTATCGCATGTGCATTCTAGTAAGGAGCGTAGCTTGTTCGTGTTATGCTTGTTCTCGCATGTGCACTCTAGCAAGGGGTGTAGCTTGTTCGTGTTATGCTTGTTCTCGCATGTGCACTCTAGCAAGGGGTGTAGCTTGTTCGTGTTATGCCTGTTCTCGCATGTGCACTCCAGCAAGGGGTGCAGCTTGTTTGTGTTATGCCTGTTCTCGCATGTGCACTCCAGCAAGGGGTGTAGCATGTTCGTTTTATGCTTGTTCTCGCATGTGCACTCCAGCAAGGGGTGTAGCTTGTTCGTGTTATGCTTGTTCTCGCATGTGCACTCTAGCAAGGGGTGTAGCTTGTTCGTGTTATGCTTGTTATCGCATGTGCATTCTAGTAAGGAGCGTAGCTTGTTCGTGTTATGCTTGTTCTCGCATGTGCACTCTAGCAAGGTTTGTTGGTTGTTATAGCATGTGCACTCTAGCAAGGTGTGTTGATTGTTATAGCATGTGCACTCCAGACGGTTTTTTGGTTGTATTTACATGTACTCTCTAGCAAGGTGTATTGCTTCGTATTGCATGTGCACTTTAGCAAGATGTGTTGGTTGTTCTCTCACGTGCGCTCTAGAAAGGTAAGGCGCGTTTCTTGTTCTTGCATGTGCACTGAAGTAAGACTTGTTGCTTGTTCTTTGCATGTGCATGTGAAAGGTTTGTTTCTTGTTCTTGTATGTGCACTCAAGAAAGGTTTGCTGCTTGTTCTTGCATGTGCACTCGAGCAAAGTTTGTTGCTTAGTCTTGCATGTGCACTCTAGCTAAGTTTGTTGCTTATTATTAAGCAAGGTTTGTTCTTTGTTCTTACATGTGTACACATGCAATGTGTGTTGCTTGTTATAGTATCTGCACTCTAGCAAGATTTGTTGCTTGTTCGTGTTATGCCTGTTCTCGCATGTGCACTCCAGCAAGGGGTGCAGCTTGTTTGTGTTATGCCTGTTCTCGCATGTGCACTCCAGCAAGGGGTGTAGCATGTTCGTGTTATGCTTGTTCTCGCATGTGCACTCCAGCAAGGGGTGTAGCTTGTTCGTGTTATGCTTGTTCTCGCATGTGCACTCTAGCAAGGGGTGTAGCTTGTTCGTGTTATGCTTGTTATCGCATGTGCATTCTAGTAAGGAGCGTAGCTTGTTCGTGTTATGCTTGTTCTCGCATGTGCACTCTAGCAAGGGGTGTAGCTTGTTCGTGTTATGCTTGTTCTCGCATGTGCACTCTAGCAAGGGGTGTAGCTTGTTCGTGTTATGCCTGTTCTCGCATGTGCACTCTAGCAAGGGGTGTAGCTTGTTCGTGTTATGCTTGTTCTCGCATGGGCACTCCAGCAAGGGGTGCAGCTTGTTCGTGTTATGCTTGTTCTCGCATGTGCACTCCAGCAAGGGGTGTAGCTTGTTCGTGTTATGCTTGTTCTCGCATGTGCTCTCTGGCAAGGGGTGTAGCTTGTTCGTGTTATGCTTGTTCTCGCATGTGCACTCTAGCAAGGGGTGTAGCTTGTTCGTGTTATGCTTGTTCTCGCATGTGCACTCTAGCAAGGGGTGCAGCTTGTTCGTGTTATGCCTGTTCTCGCATGTGCACTCTAGCAAGGGGTGTAGCTTGTTCGTGTTATGCTTGTTCTCGCATGTGCACTCTAGCAAGGGGTGTAGCTTGTACGTGTTATGCTTGTTCTCGCATGTGCACTCCAGCAAGGGGTGTAGCTTGTTCGTGTTATGCTTGTTCTCGCATGTGCACTCTAGCAAGGGGTGTAGCTTGTTCGTGTTATGCTTGTTCTCGCATGTGCACTCCAGCAAGGGGTGTAGCTTGTTCGTGTTATGCTTGTTCTCGCATGTGCACTCTAGCAAGGGGTGTAGCTTGTTCGTGTTATGCTTGTTATCGCATGTGCATTCTAGTAAGGAGCGTAGCTTGTTCGTGTTATGCTTGTTCTCGCATGTGCACTCTAGCAAGGGGTGTAGCTTGTTCGTGTTATGCTTGTTCTCGCATGTGCACTCTAGCAAGGGGTGTAGCTTGTTCGTGTTATGCCTGTTCTCGCATGTGCACTCCAGCAAGGGGTGCAGCTTGTTTGTGTTATGCCTGTTCTCGCATGTGCACTCCAGCAAGGGGTGTAGCATGTTCGTTTTATGCTTGTTCTCGCATGTGCACTCCAGCAAGGGGTGTAGCTTGTTCGTGTTATGCCTGTTCTCGCATGTGCACTCTAGCAAGGGGTGTAGCTTGTTCGTGTTATGCTTGTTATCGCATGTGCATTCTAGTAAGGAGCGTAGCTTGTTCGTGTTATGCTTGTTCTCGCATGTGCACTCTAGCAAGGGGTGTAGCTTGTTCGTGTTATGCTTGTTCTCGCATGTGCACTCTAGCAAGGGGTGTAGCTTGTTCGTGTTATGCCTGTTCTCGCATGTGCACTCTAGCAAGGGGTGTAGCTTGTTCGTGTTATGCTTGTTCTCGCATTGGCACTCCAGCAAGGGGTGCAGCTTGTTCGTGTTATGCTTGTTCTCGCATGTGCACTCCAGCAAGGGGTGTAGCTTGTTCGTGTTATGCTTGTTCTCGCATGTGCTCTCTGGCAAGGGGTGTAGCTTGTTCGTGTTATGCTTGTTCTCGCATGTGGACTCTAGCAAGGGGTGTAGCTTGTTCGTGTTATGCTTGTTCTCGCATGTGCACTCTAGCAAGGGGTGCAGCTTGTTCGTGGTATGCCTGTTCTCGCATGTGCACTCTAGCAAGGGGTGTAGCTTGTTCGTGTTATGCTTGTTCTCGCATGTGCACTCTAGCAAGGGGTGTAGCTTGTTCGTGTTATGCTTGTTCTCGCATGTGCACTCCAGCAAGGGGTGTAGCTTGTTCGTGTTATGCTTGTTCTCGCATGTGCACTCCAGCAAGGGGTGTAGTTTGTTCGTGTTATGCTTGTTCTCGCATGTGCACTCCAGCAAGGGGTGTAGCTTGTTCGTGTTATGCTTTTTCTCGCATGTGCACTCTAGCAAGGGGTGTAGCTTGTTCGTGTTATGCTTGTTATCGCATGTGCATTCTAGTAAGGAGCGTAGCTTGTTCGTGTTATGCTTGTTCTCGCATGTGCACTCTAGCAAGGGGTGTAGCTTGTTCGTGTTATGCTTGTTCTCGCATGTGCACTCTAGCAAGGGGTGTAGCTTGTTCGTGTTATGCCTGTTCTCGCATGTGCACTCTAGCAAGGGGTGTAGCTTGTTCGTGTTATGCCTGTTCTCGCATGTGCACTCTAGCAAGGGGTGTAGCTTGTTCGTGTTATGCTTGTTCTCGCATGGGCACTCCAGCAAGGGGTGCAGCTTGTTCGTGTTATGCTTGTTCTCGCATGTGCACTCCAGCAAGGGGTGTAGCTTGTTCGTGTTATGCTTGTTCTCGCATGTGCTCTCTGGCAAGGGGTGTAGCTTGTTCGTGTTATGCTTGTTCTCGCATGTGCACTCTAGCAAGGGGTGTAGCTTGTTCGTGTTATGCTTGTTCTCGCATGTGCACTCTAGCAAGGGGTGCAGCTTGTTCGTGGTATGCCTGTTCTCGCATGTGCACTCTAGCAAGGGGTGTAGCTTGTTCGTGTTATGCTTGTTCTCGCATGTGCACTCTAGCAAGGGATGTAGCTTGTTCGTGTTATGCTTGTTCTCGCATGTGCACTCCAGCAAGGGGTGTAGCTTGTTCGTGTTATGCTTGTTCTCGCATGTGCACTCCAGCAAGGGGTGTAGTTTGTTCGTGTTATGCTTGTTCTCGCATGTGCACTCTAGCAAGGGGTGTAGCTTGTTCGTGTTATGCTTGTTCTCGCATGTGCACTCCAGCAAGGGGTGCAGCTTGTTCGTGTTATGCTTGTTCTCGCATGGGCACTCTAGCAAGGGGTGTAGCTTGTTCGTGTTATGCTTGTTCTCGCATGTGCATTCTAGTAAGGAGTGTAGCTTTTTCGTGTTATGCTTGTTCTCGCATGTGCACTCTAGCAAGGGGTGTAGCATTTTCGTGTTATGCTTGTTCTCGCATGTGCACTCCAGCAAGGGGTGTAGCTTGTTCGTGTTATGCCTGTTCTCGCATGTGCTCTCCAGCAAGGGGTGTAGCTTGTTAGTGTTATGCTTGTTCTCGCATGGGCACTCCAGCAAGGGGTGTAGCTTGTTCGTGTTATGCTTGTTCTCGCATGTGCACTCCAGCAAGGGGTGCAGCTTGTTCGTGTTATGCTTGTTCTCGCATGGGCACTCTAGCAAGGGGTGTAGCTTGTTCGTGTTATGCTTGTTCTCGCATGTGCATTCTAGTAAGGAGTGTAGCTTGTTCGTGTTATGCTTGTTCTCGCATGGGCACTCCAGCAAGGGGTGCAGCTTGTTCGTGTTATGCCTGTTCTCGCATGGGCACTCCAGCAAGGGGTGTAGCTTGTTCGTGTTATGCCTGTTCTCGCATGTGCACTCTAGCAAGGGGTGTAGCTTGTTCGTGTTATGCTTGTTCTCGCATGTGCACTCTAGCAAGGAGTGTAGCTTGTTCGTGTTATGCCTGTTCTCGCATGTGCACTCCAGCAAGGGGTGTAGCTTGTTCGTGTTATGCTTGTTCTCGCATGTGCACTCTAGCAAGGGGTGTAGCTTGTTCGTGTTATGCTTGTTCTTGCATGTGCACTCTAGCAAGGGGTGTAGCTTGTTCGTGTTATGCTTGGTCTCGCATGTGCACTCTAGCAAGGGGTGTAGCTTGTTCGTGTTATGCCTGTTCTCGCATGTGCACTCTAGCAAGGGGTGTAGCTTGTTCGTGTTATGCCTGTTCTCGCATGTGCACTCTAGCAAGGGGTGTAGCTTGTTCGTGTTATGCTTGTTCTCGCATGTGCACTCCAGCAAGGGGTGTAGCTTGTTCGTGTTATGCTTGTTCTCGCATGTGCACTCCAGCAAGGGGTGTAGTTTGTTCGTGTTATGCTTGTTCTCGCATGTGCACTCTAGCAAGGGGTGTAGCTTGTTCGTGTTATGCTTGTTCTCGCATGTGCACTCCAGCAAGGGGTGCAGCTTGTTCGTGTTATGCTTGTTCTCGCATGGGCACTCTAGCAAGGGGTGTAGCTTGTTCGTGTTATGCTTGTTCTCGCATGTGCATTCTAGTAAGGAGTGTAGCTTGTTCGTGTTATGCTTGTTCTCGCATGTGCACTCTAGCAAGGGGTGTAGCATGTTCGTGTTATGCTTGTTCTCGCATGTGCACTCCAGCAAGGGGTGTAGCTTGTTCGTGTTATGCCTGTTCTCGCATGTGCACTCCAGCAAGGGGTGTAGCTTGTTAGTGTTATGCTTGTTCTCGCATGGGCACTCCAGCAAGGGGTGTAGCTTGTTCGTGTTATGCTTGTTCTCGCATGTGCACTCCAGCAAGGGGTGTAGCTTGTTCGTGTTATGCTTGTTCTCGCATGTGCACTCTAGCAAGGGGTGTAGCTTGTTCGTGTTATGCTTGTTCTCGCATGTGCACTCCAGCAAGGGGTGCAGCTTGTTCGTGTTATGCTTGTTCTCGCATGTGCACTCTTGCAAGGGGTGTAGCTTGTTCGTGTTATGCTTGTTCTCGCATGTGCACTCCAGCTAGGGGTGCAGCTTGTTCGTGTTATGCTTGTTCTCGCATGTGCACTCTAGCAAGGGGTGTAGTTTGTTCGTGTTATGCCTGTTCTCGCATGTGCACTCCAGCAAGGGGTGTAGCTTGTTCGTGTCATGCTTGTTCTCGCATGTGCACTCTAGCAAGGGGTGTAGCTTGTTCGTGTTATGCTTGTTCTCGCATGTGCACTCTAGCAAGGGGTGAAGCTTGTTCGTGTTATGCTTGTTCTCGCATGTGCACTCTAGCAAGGGGTGTAGTTTGTTCGTGTTATGCCTGTTCTCGCATGTGCACTCCAGCAAGGGGTGTAGCTTGTTCGTGTTATGCTTGTTCTCGCATGTGCACTCTAGCAAGGGGTGTAGCTTGTTCGTGTTATGCTTGTTCTCGCATGTGCACTCCAGCAAGGGGTGTAGCTTGTTCGTGTTATGCTTGTTCTCGCATGTGCACTCTAGCAAGGGGTGTAGCTTGTTCGTGTAATGCTTGTTCTCGCATGTGCACTCTAGCAAGGGGTGTAGCTTGTTCGTGTTATGCCTGTTCTCGCATGTGCACTCTAGCAAGGGGTGTAGCATTTTCGTGTTATGCTTGTTCTCGCATGTGCACTCTAGCAAGGGATGTAGCTTGTTCGTGTTATGCTTGTTCTCGCATGTGCATTCTAGTAAGGAGTGTAGCTTGTTCGTGTTATGCTTGTTCTCGCATGTGCACTCTAGCAAGGGGTGTAGCTTGTTCGTGTTATGCTTGTTCTCGCATGTGCACTCTAGCAAGGGGTGAAGCTTGTTCGTGTTATGCTTGTTCTCGCATGTGCACTCTAGCAAGGGGTGTAGTTTGTTCGTGTTATGCCTGTTCTCGCATGTGCACTCCAGCAAGGGGTGTAGCTTGTTCGTGTTATGCTTGTTCTCGCATGTGCACTCTAGCAAGGGGTGTAGCTTGTTCGTGTTATGCTTGTTCTCGCATGTGCACTCCAGCAAGGGGTGTAGCTTGTTCGTGTTATGCTTGTTCTCGCATGTGCACTCTAGCAAGGGGTGTAGCTTGTTCGTGTTATGCTTGTTCTCGCATGTGCACTCTAGCAAGGGGTGTAGCTTGTTCGTGTTATGCCTGTTCTCGCATGTGCACTCTAGCAAGGGGTGTAGCATTTTCGTGTTATGCTTGTTCTCGCATGTGCACTCTAGCAAGGGGTGTAGCTTGTTCGTGTTATGCTTGTTCTCGCATGTGCACTCTAGCAAGGGATGTAGCTTGTTCGTGTTATGCTTGTTCTCGCATGTGCACTCTAGCAATGGGTGTAGCTTGTTCGTGTTATGCTTGTTCTCGCATGTGCACTCTAGCAATGGGTGTAGCTTGTTCGTGTTATGCCTGTTCTCGCATGTGCACTCTAGCAAGGGGTGTAGCTTGTTCGTGTTATGCCTGTTCTCGCATGTGCACTCTAGCAAGGGGTGTAGCATTTTCGTGTTATGCTTGTTCTCGCATGTGCACTCTAGCAAGGGGTGTAGCTTGTTCGTGTTATGCTTGTTCTCGCATGTGCACTCTAGCAAGGGGTGTAGCTTGTTCGTGTTATGCCTGTTCTCGCATGTGCACTCTAGCAAGGGGTGTAGCATTTTCGTGTTATGCTTGTTCTCGCATGTGCACTCTAGCAAGGGGTGTAGCTTGTTCGTGTTATGCTTGTTCTCGCATGTGCACTCTAGCAAGGGATGTAGCTTGTTCGTGTTATGCTTGTTCTCGCATGTGCACTCTAGCAAGGGATGTAGCTTGTTTGTGTAATGCTTGTTCTCGCATGTGCACTCTAGCAAGTGGTGTTGCTTGATCTTGCATGTTTACTCTTGTTCGGTTTGTTGCTTGTTCATGCAAGTGCACTCCCGCAAGATGTGTTGCTTGTTCTCGCATGTGCACTCTAGCAAGGTGTGTTGCTTGCTCCCCATTTTTCTCTGTATATCTCTAATGCTTACATGTGTACTCGAGTTAATATTCTTGCACTTACGTCAGAGTCTCCAAAAACGTCTTTGAAAATCAATCTGCATCTCACAAGCAACTGACTTGCATTCCTGTGAAATGTTTGTTGCACTTGTATCTGAATCTGACTTGCATTCCTGTGAAATGTTTGTTGCACTTGTATCTGATTCTGACTTGCATTCCTGTGAAATGTTTGTTGCACTTGTATCTGAATCTGAGTTTCATTCCCGTGAAATGTTTGTTGCACTTGTATCTGAATCTGAGTTTCATTCCTGTGAAATGTTTGTTGCACTTGTATCTGAATCTGACTTGCATTCCTGTGAAATGTTTGTTGCACTTGTATCTGAATCTGACTTGCATTCCTGTGAAATGTTTGTTGCACTTGTATCTGAATCTGAGTTTCATTCCTGTGAAATGTTTGTTGCACTTGTATCTGAATCTGACTTGCATTCCTGTGAAATGTTTGTTGCACTTGTATGTGAATCTGAGTTTCATTCCTGTGAAATGTTTGTTGCACTTGTATCTGAATCTGACTTGCATTCCTGTGAAATGTTTGTTGCACTTGTATCTGAATCTGACTTGCATTCCTGTGAAATGTTTGTTGCACTTGTATCTGAATCTGAGTTTCATTCCTGTGAAATGTTTGTTGCACTTGTATCTGAATCTGAGTTTCCGATTTTAACTATCTCACAATAACATTTAATTTGATGTCCGCAGTGTCCGAGTGCAAATTTTATCATAAGTCTCCGATCATTTCCGATATATCATAAGCTACTACATGCGCTCTCCAGGGGAGTTTGTTTCTCTCGAGGTAATGTCTCCGATTTTTCGTTATCTTACAAGAACTCTCATGCTTACTCTTTCGCAGAAGAACTTTTTTGTACTCGAGTTATTTTTTGTACTAACGCCCGATAAAAACATCAAGTGTTCTAAATTTCTTGTTATCAAAATAATAGTGTTTTCAATTTATAACATTATTATTTTCTTAATCAATTGGCACGCCGATGATCTTATCGGAGATTTGATATTTGACTTTTATTTACATTAAAGGAGCAGTCTAGTAAACCTAGACTCAATATTATCCGCTTCACTCCTAGGCTAGGCGAGGCTAGGTTAACTTAGACTGATTAAAGGAGATTATCTGTGTTTTACCCTAAAACCCGAAAAAAACCTTAATAATGCGAGGGTAAGGCTTTCTAAGCAAAAGTAAAACATCTTTCGTAAAGTTGGAAGTTTTTTTTTCATGTTTTACAGGAAAACCTGACCCCAAAGTCGATTGTCTCATGAAAATGATCCTACATTGTGCATACCTCCAAGGTTGATTCGAACCTTCAGTCCTTTGACTCAGAGCGAAACACTCAGCCACTACTCTCATAACGCATGGTCGAGATATGTTAAACAACAATCTATGGACTGACGTCACGTTCAATCTTCAGAATTCGTATGGTGTAATATCAGTTAGTTTAAATACACTTTTATAGTAGAGTAAAAATGCATTGAATCATTCATCATGAATAGTTAAAGGGACAGTAACACGTTTGTTCTATCTACAATAGAATCAAAATATTTTCTTAATGATAAACATAAACAGGATTCTCCTTCAAAGGTTAAGCTTTACGAGAGCGCCTTAGGGTAACACACAGTCTCTTAAATAATCATACCCTTGAAAGCGTATTTTTTAAGATAAAAAAACAAGCCTCGGAAAATGAGTGTTAAAGTTGAATCAAAATCTAAACTTGCCTTTTAAGAGGTTTTGTTAAAATATCAGGTTACTCTGCGGGGGTTAGACTATGGTTGCCTTTAAAATTTGATTCATAGTTGCTGCAGTGGGGACGGGTCATGCATGGTGTGTTTGTTTCCACACAAGCTCCACTCCTTGGAGTTGTCAGCGACTTATTTATGTATGAATATAATTTTTTCTTGACATTAAATATATATCCTACTTGACAAAGCATAATGAAGATCATTGAAGTTTTCTTTCGATTACAGTAGAACACGGATATAGCGGAAAAATCTTCAAGTCCCGTCCCTACATAATATCATTAATATTTTATGCGTATAGCGAACACCGGATATAGCAAACTAAATTCTTTGGTCCCTTGGAGTTCGTTATATCCGAGTTCTACTGTAATTGTTTCAGATATATGTGAAATTTACATTTTTTGTTCAACATGATTATTATATTTTAATATCCACCTAGGTTATTGGTTGCGATGTACATTTTCACAGGTCTATGGGCCTTGTTTGAAAATATAACTAAGTTTTTAACAGCTTTTATACAGGAATTGTTTATATTGCAAAGATGAGGATATTGAAAGTACTTGGATCTTAAGAATTTGACAATGTTATCCACAATGTTGTTGAAATAAATACCAGTTAGATCATCTTTTTTTCAATGCTGCTTTTAACTTTTATCTAGTCACTTATCAAAACGAAAGTTTGTAGAGTTACCCGGAAAATGATGTTCCTCGGGTACATCTCAGCTTCTTTAAACCTATTTTCAATGCTCTATTGTGCATGATGCAGTGTGGTTACGATCCCGGAAAAGTTTTGTTTCTTTAACATATTTAAACTTTTTCAACCCCTTTCTTCGTCAAACACTCACCATAACTGAACTGTTGTTCTATAACACTATAACATCAACTAAAGTTGCACGTGCACGTTTTTTTAAATAATTCCCCCGTCCGAATTTGTTTCAATCAATATAAGCTTGATACCACATACATGTATATTGCCAAACATAATTTTTCTTAACCCGATAATGGGTAGTTGTAACAGAACGCCTCAAGTATCAAGCAAATACTACTTGTGCCCTTTTTTGTGTGAACACATTTAATACTTTTGGGATAGCGTAGTACTAAACTCGGTACGTTCGTTAAGAGCTATTTTTTTTATAAAAATAAAAACATTGTCTTGACATATTTTCATGTTTGTTTTACTTTAAAAAAAACCGTCCCCTTATATAAGGATGTTGATTCGAACTTTGAGGGAACATGAGGGATTTGGGAACATACACAGATATGGAATGTAATTGTAGAATTAAGGTTAATACTTACATAGTGCAGTATCAGTTCCCTTGTCTTGTGCTGTAGATGTTCCAGGTTTGGAAGGAGTTCCTGGGACGAGGTCTTCCAGAACACAAAGTAATGTCCAATCCTTCGCTTCACCGGAAGTGCCAGAACTATCACACCGGCACATAGTAGGACCGCAGCCAGAACGTTGTATTTGGACATCTTAATCCTTGAAAATGAAGTTTATGTTGTACGTTATAAATCAAAATGCTCTTCAAAAGAAATGAGGTTGAATCGTTTATCAACGGCGAGTGAGCTTTTAAGAGTAACGCTGACACAAAAGTGTAAGCGAAAGACAAAAGATTTACGATTCCCTTCTTTGTAGCCTCAACAAAACAAATCTTTTAAACGCTGTGTAAACGTCTACAGTTCAGAAGATACAAAACTAAGAATTTTCAGCAAAACAACGATCTCTCCACAACAATTCCAAGAAACAGAAAAAGTCTGTTAAATAGCAACATACAATGGAACAGCTTGGTAGGAAGTCGCAGTCTATCACACAATAGAAGAATCACTTGAATTCACTACACCAAATGGTTCATGAATGGAAGACGAGCGTTATTCCTATAACGTCTACAACGCTACAGAGGTACAGCGAAAATGGCCTATTGGTGTGTTCTGCACATGCGTTCATATAGCTACGGCCGGGGCTTTTAACCTGCTATTTTTAGTACCACGGTCATAGTGTTTGCCAGCTTAGGGGATTCCCCTTCACGTGGTGGGCGGGAATGAGTCGGCCTGCAATGACAGCGAGAATAATGGTGTCATCAAAAAGGCATTATATCTAGGGAAAATATCTACTCTCATCCTTGTAAGGGCACTTTCAACTTCCTTATCTTCCGTATACAGTCATGCATCTAGAGCTTGTGATTTCATTTCTTCTCGTCATATCCTGGCATTGTGGATTCTAAATGCGCAGATTTAAAGACCAAAAGATAACAAATTGTTATTTCGATTACATTCTGCATCCTTTTCCTTCGAATTGTTTGTTACACTCAAACCTAAGAATTCAAAAGCAGGCAGCGCGTTACTCGGTTTCGTGACAGCTACAATTTATAAATCTCCCGAAAACTCTGCAGACATGTTAACATTTTCATTCACTTTCTAATTAGCGTACAATTTGTGATTCACATACCAAACCAGCGAGCATAAATATTTAAGTACAACATTAAAGTCAGTCAGATTTTAACACTAGTTTTGCTGGAGAATCCCTTAAAGGGGCAGTAGCACGTTTTTTGATAATTTTACATTTTAAATATTTCTCTTATAATTGTAAGTAAATGCTAAATGTATCATATTGACAGTGTCACCAATCTCATTACACAAGCCAATCACCCATAGTCAGAGGACAAAGTATGAGGCTTCACATAAAATCCATTGGCGGCCATTTTTGTGTGAACACCTTTAATACATTTTTGTAAGGAAAATGAATCTCATGGCTGAACTTTACGTAATATATTTGAATTATTACTGCTTCGTTTAGTTTGAATACATTGTCTTTCAATTGGAACTATTTATTTCCATTTTCCTGACATCACCTTATATTCCCCCTAAAAACGTGCTACTGCCCCTTTAATCCCTTATCCCTTATCCTTATCCCAAGATGATGTATCATGAACAAACGATTACCCATCAGTAACTTTTTGGATTACAAGAATATGGATTTGCATGCATTCAATTTGATAACCCACGCCATAATCCTACCCTTCGTCACATGGCATGAGTCTGCATCTTCACTAAGGCGAGTTTTTACAATGGTGAAATATAAATAATTTATTATATGATCAGCGATGAAATACTGGGTTTTATTATATGAATTCTCATTTGACGTCACACTGTTACCGCTCAACATAAAATTGGCGTTTTTTCGTAATTAGAAGGATTTCATCAGATAATAAATAGTCATATGACTCGTGAAAATATAAACTGTGCCATTCGTGAAAATATATACATTCTTCCTTAGACTAACATTTAGTCTCAGAATTATTATTTTTTCAATATTGACAGCATTTTAGACAATTCATGTATAAAAAAAAAGGAGCCCAGAAGAAGCTTTAACTTCAGAGCGATCTAGACTTGCTATACTTTTACCTTCTGGCCGCCGCTACACAGTACCAATTACCAAGACTAAACGAGCTCGAACGTCTTTTATTCCGCAAAGCATTTCATTTTTAAACAAATGTTGAATGTCCAGTCATCATCTTAGTTGTTAGTAAATTTAAATCATATACCTTATCTCCGTTTATGCTGTTAAAACTACATATTTTAATGCTGTATGTCCAGTCACCATCTTAGTTGTTAAAGGGGCAGTAGCACGTTTTTAGGGGGAATATAAGGTGATGTCAGGAAAATGAAAATAAAGGGTTCCAATTGAAAGACAATATATCTAAACTCAATAAAGCAGTAATAAATCAAAATTATTATGAAAAGTTAAGTCATGCGATTCCTTTTATTACCCAAAATGAATTAAAGGTGTTCACACAAAAATGGCTGCCAATGTATTTTATGTGAATCTTCATACTTTGTCCTCTCACTATGGATGATTGGCTTGTGTAATGAGATTTTTGACGCTGTCAAAGTAATACATTTAGCATTAAGGTCCAATTATCAGTGAAAAATTGAAAATATAAAATTGTCAAAAAACGTGCTACTGCCCCTTTAAGCAATTTTAAATCATATACCTTATGTCCTTTTATGTTTATAACTACATAATTTAATCAAATGTTGAATGTCCAGTTATCTTCTTAGTCACTTCAACCATCTTAATTCCCATGTCTTATCTCCGTTTTTATGCTTTTATGTTGTACTTTATTAATTATGTCAAAGCTTTGTGATCCGGAACGAATTCCTTTTAAGGTAATAAAGTATTGTCTGTCTGTCTATGTCTAGACTGGGTTGGTCATCAATTAAATTTTTTGCTTTAGGGTCTGGATGACAGACTATTTCTTCCTAACTCGTTGAGATAAACATGGTATTGGTCAAGAAAAGACAGATATCCTTTATTTATCAGTGAAATAAACTGCCCATCAGGCAAAAGTGAATATTTGTAAAATTTGTGAACAGATAGGCGTAATTTTTCAGTTTTCAAATCATCTCAATTTCATTAAAAATCATAAAATAAATAGAATACGTAATGTGACATTCGATGAAATAAACCTTGTATTTGGTAAACTACATTCAGTACCCTCCATATATTAATTCAATAAGCCATTGACAGGTTTATTATTGAAGAGTTATTCAGGTGAAGAAGAAAGAGAAAGGAAGGAGAGGTAGAGGAAGATGAGAAGAAGAAAGAGAAGAAGAAGAAATATCTTATCGTACAAAATAAAAAAAACCAATTAAGCGATATCCCCTAGACGATATCGTTCTGACAAGGCAAGATAAGATCAGATAATTTTAATTGCACAGAGAACACCCTTCTTGGGCAGTGTACAAAACGGGAATTAACAAATTTCATGACATACATAATATATACATTACAATCAACAGAGATATGCAAATATACACAATGGCACCGCATGTCATTTATCCTAATCTGCATTGATATAATTCATATAACAAGTTGGTGGTTTTGGAGGTACATGGTGACTCTTATGGTTTAATATGGCAGGTAGGAGATCTTTCTTTGACAACCCCGCATTCGTCAGACATGTTGAACAGATGAGGTCCGAACCTTGATTATGGAAATTAGGACATGACATTATATAATGTTCCTCTGTTTCAACTTACGTTAGGTTGCATTTCTTGCAAATATGTCTATCTACTGGGGTGTTGGTGTATCGACCCCTCTCTATCTCTAGTTGATGGGCACTACGTCGTAATATAATTAGTAATTTTCTTTGTTCCTTGTTCTTAAAGGGGCAGTAGCACGTTTTTTTATAATTTTATATTTCAAAATTTTCACTGATAATTGTAAGTTAATACTAAATGTATTATTTTGACAGTGGCAAAAATCTCATTACACAAGCCAATCATCCATAGTCAGAGGACAAAGTATGTAGATTCACATAAAATTCATTGGCGGCCATTTTATGTGAACACCTTGAATTCATTTTGTGTAAGAAAAAGGAACAGCATGGCTAAACTTTACATTATATATTCGAATTATTACTGCTCCATTTAGTTTAAATACATTGTCTTTCAATTGGAACCATTAATTTTCATTTTCCTGATATCACCCTAGATTCCCCCTAAAAACGTGCTACTGCCCCTTTAAAGGGAATCAACAACCTAGCTCGTGAAACCTATTTGGCCATCGTTAAATAGAGCGTTCAGACGGGTAAGGGGGCTCACATGACACAAACTTGGTACTGGCTGTCAGCTGTAAGCGGTCGGTAACCAAACGATTTCGTCCCTACTCAACATTTATGACACTTTCGGGGCCCTGGTAATAAAACTCTGGAAGTTACAAATTCGGGTTGCAGACCCCCTTTAATTAAGAAATAAAGTAGCCCTAAAAACGTGCTACTGCCCCTTTAAAGGGAATCAACAACCTAGCTCGTGAAACCTATTTGGCCATCGTTAAATAGAGCGTTCAGACGGGTAAGGGGGCTCACATGACACAAACTTGGTACTGGCTGTCAGCTGTAAGCGGTCGGTAACCAAACGATTTCGTCCCTACTCAACATTTATGACTCTTTCGGGGCCCTGGTAATAAAACTCTGGAAGTTACAAATTCGGGTTGCAGACCCCCTTTAATTAAGAAATAGAGTAGCCCTAACCATCATGTGTTTTGCAATAAAGTATAGTTTTGCCCTGAACTATTATAGTTAAAGCATGAGGCCGAAGGCCGAATGGTTTGACGTTATAATAGTTCAGGGCAAAACTATACTTTATTGCAAAACACATGATGGTTAGGGCTACTCTATTACTTTTCTAGTATGTCTGTTTTTACTCCTTTAAGTTATTTCTACTCCAAAAAGACATATTTTGTAATTCACGTTAGGCCGCGAATTAAAAAATCCTCGATCAGGGCCATATCTTGTGACGTCATACCCGATTGTTATTGACGTCATGGGCCATTGTTTCGTGACGTCACTCAAAAACTATACTTTATTGCGGAATAAAGGGTGGGCGGCGCCTTTGATCTTTTCGGGAACAATACTAGAATTGGCGATAGAAAGTCCTTATATTGAATTGAATCTTCAACGTGTCAAAAACTGTCCTGGCATAGCTTCAGATAGATCAAATGTACACATCGCGTAAAAAGAAACTACCCGGCCATTTCACAGGCCCCCGGGTCATTGAGCAATCATCCCTTTTAAACTTTAAAATCTGGGGGTCATCTCAATTTTTTATTTTTTTATTTTTTAAAGTTTAAAAGGGTTGATTGCTCAATGACCCGGGGGCCTGTGGGCCATTTAGGCCCATGATAACCAATGATACAAATGATATTCAAATGTATAATTAAATACCATGCATTAATGTCTAAAACTGATACAAATGACAGATATAAACGTTTCATATCACGATTCAATAACAATTAGGAGATGACAAATGCAAAAATAATCGCTTGATTTTCGTATTTGTTCTGTGAATCAAAGATATGTAATGTGTTCTGATATCTGTCATGTGAACAAACTTTTTGGATGCATCTCAATAGAAATACTCTTGATACTCAACGACACACAATCTAAAGGAATTTAGGAGGAACCATTTAATTCGGAACAGGAAGAAGGATTTCCGTAAATCCTTGTTCTGCCTGTTAAAAATGTTTCATAGAATGATTTAAAGCATCCTGCTACATCAGCGTATATGTCTCCGCTAACGCTACAACCTATCCCCTGATATCCTCCTATGTTCTTCTGAAATTTTTTGCCATTTTTGCAAAATGCATGAATATTGCTCAATTTAAAGTTTTAAACATAAAAGTTTGGGTTTCAACTATGTTGTTGAGAACTTAACTGAAAATATTGAAATAACATTGTTTTCAAAATTTCAGTTTAAAAAGTGTAAAGTTTCTTTTGGACGTCAGTTTAGAAGAAAAATAAGGATTTACACATTTATTGCAAGGGAAATTGATGTGTGTAGCTTACTCGAATATACACTCAAAAGAAACGATACCAACTTTTCAAAAGCACTGTGTATAACCGTACACCGGAACTAGCGAGGTGTACGGCGGAGAAATGTTGCTAGCGAGGAGCGTGATCGCAAACGGGATCACCTAAAAAGCAATCATCGCCGTTTCATCAACTTTTTCTATGTTATTATCATGTCAATAGCTTTCGAGACATAACTATTTAATGTCATATCCTGTTCATAGTCAGAGATAGCAAATATGTTATTAACAACAGCATTACTCGCAACTGTCATTGTTACTGTCCCTTGGATACAGAATGACAAGCACATACATTTAACTAAGTATGTGTGCTAAAATTACCACATAATGTTGATTCTTTGAAAGTTATGAAGTAAAATATTACCTAACTTTCGATTTCGGCTCCTCGCTAGCAACATTTCCGCCGTACACCTCGCTAGTTCCGGTGTACGGTTATACACAGTGAAAAGAGTACAAAACAAAATCCTGTTGTAAATGAATTGCCACTACGAACCCTTGTGATAGGCACATCCGGTATGTCGAGGTACTAACAATTTCAAACATCAAAGTATGATACTTATAACTGTACGACTCGTCAAATACACGAGAAACGAATGACTTGTAGAAGAAGGACGTTATGTCTATGACCTAAACTTAAGAACAGGCGCACTATTTTGTTTATTGGTGCAAATGGGTGAATATGTCCGAAATCTGGGTCGATCTAACCTTGGGCTTGAAGTGTCCGACTACAGTGTCCCATAGGTCAAATTTGACCATATGTTATACTAGGCAGATTGTTTATCGAAGTCTATGTGAACTTTATTGTGAATGTCTGGCTGTATAAGTGTTGACACTTCCCTAAAGAATTCTCTCTCCCTCTAACAATTCAGAGTCATTATTGTATCGCGTGCCCTTTGTTGTTAATCCTTGAATAGCAGCCATAACCAATCGTAGTCTACTATCTTGTGTAAGCCCATACAAGGCACGGGGAAGAAGTGGAGGGGGAGGGAGGTGAGGGGTTGGCATGTGATTCCCATCTTATCCTTATCACATAGCACAACCCTTTACCTGTTTGCCAATCGGAGAGTCAAAGATTGTAATTGTAATCAGTAAACCTATTTATTTCTAAATTTCTAATTACAAATGATGTTTTATTAATCAACAAACCGCGTTACTAAAAACAATCTTTATGACGTAGGTCATTTTTATAAATGTATGAACATTAAATAATGGATCAATCTTCTCCGTATATTTAACTCATTTAAGCGCTCAAGTCGTTTTAAAGGTGTGGATTGTACCATATGATATCGAACTCAAGTAACCTTGCATAATCCATAGTGATGACGTCACTGTATTGTGGAGCAGTTGTTTATTTCCACTGATACTTATTTGATACATATCTTATTTCCAAGGAAACTACACATGCAATCTGGACGAAGTAAGGTCCACAGGTCAATATCATGTTACAACAATTAGTTTTTCCTTTTGTGAGAATTGTGGATCTCAATTTCATTAGATTGGCACACACGTGGATTGTATGTATATTACAGGCCATGTCATGTGATGCATATTTGTCAATCACGCAATAATGTAACACTCGCTATGAAAATAAAATTCAAAAAGGGAAATTTAAAAATAGTAATAATTATTGTTAATCTTTTTTGGACTGATAACCATCGGAACATAAAGTACAAAGCAGAGAAGAAATCTATACATATCTGCTATTTCCTCAAAGTAGAAATTGTTTCATACCCTTTATATACTTTCAGCCAATCATTATCTTTCATACAACTATTTTCGTTATTTGGAAAATTAAATATATCCTCTGAAGGTTTATGGGGATTCAATTTCAGACGAACAAATGCGAAAGACAACATCGATTTGAATACCTACAGTATCTTATGGTTTTCCAAAAACACATTACTTGATACGGAGTAAACGACTTCAGCAATGATGTCTGTTAAGTGTTGGGTATTGTAGGAAATAGTCGATTTTGTTATGTTGTATTCGTTAAAGAGTTTTGGGCGTTGTCGCAAGTTGTTTCCAGCTGACGGCAGATTTCAGGCGAGTTTAACAAAATTTCAAACATTTTCTTGAATGCAAAACGGTTTTAGACTTTAAACAACCCGGGCGATCTGGTAGAGTATTTCAAACGTAAGATTATGATGTTTTTAACACAGAGTCGATTTTTATCCTTTTTATCATCTTCTGAGGAGAAATGCAGTTGCTTATGCTTAAAGGGGCAGTAGCACGTTTTTAGGGGGAATATAAGGTGATGTCAAGAAAATGAAAATTAATGGTTCCAATTGAAAAACAATGTATTTAAACTAAATGGAATAGTAATAATTCAAATATATAACGTAAAGGTTAGCCATGCGATTCCTTTTCTTACACAAAATGAATTAAAGGTGTTCAAACAAAAATGGCCGCCAATGGATTTTATGTGAAGCCTCATACTTTGTCCTCTGACTTTGGATGATTGGCTTGTGTAAGTAGATTTTTGACACTGTAGAAATAATACATTTAGCATTTACTTACAATTATGAGTGAAAATTTTGAAATAAAAAATTATCGAAAAACGTGCTACTGATCCTTTAAAGTATTTGTGAATGATAAATCTTATTAAACAAGGAAACTTAATCCTTGAAGGCAGCGTTTGATAAACGATTTAAATATTATCATTTATCATCGAAACTCTAAATATCTAAACTTCACAAAGAGCCAAACATTAGGGAAATATTTTATGTAGATATTTGCTTGGTTCGTGAATTGCTAACTAGTTCGTACTTCATTTTATACATTTGGTATGATAATTCCTGCACGTGTGAATCTCTTTTGAGTTGCATTTAAATTAGATTAGCGGTTCATTAAGTTGTGAAGAAATACCTTCTTTCAAACAGATAACAACGAATATAAATTAAATCAATAACCATAGTGTAGATTGTGCAATGACTAAAAATAACATTTCTCCAAATTAATGAATCTATCATGAAAATTGTTATTTCAATTCCTCGAAAGAGGATTTCGTGTTAAAAATGGTGTTTCTATAACAACTATAATCATTCAAGAATATATTGGGATTTTTAATTATATCAATATTTTTTTCTAATTTCTCCTCCCTTGAAAAAGGAAGTTCATGTTTTCCACCCTAATGCCAATAAATGCAGCCTGAAACCCAAAACCTCTATTACAGAAACGCTCCAGACAGTGCATCGTTGGTGCCACGAACCGACTTGACCTCATTTCTGATTGGACAATAATCATCCAATCGTATTTCACCAAAGAAGGTCATAGTTATATAACCGTGTACGCAATGTCAAGCATGATACGATATGTGGGGTTCAGCGGCATCGATGTGTCTTTAAGGGTTTTAAATAGAACATAAACATTGATATGCACGTGCTGAACGTTCTTGAAATGACGCGTTAGTTATGGATTAAACATCAACTGTTCCAGAAAATGTCACCCTGACCTGGACAAATGTTTGGGTCAAATTACTCCGCCACAGCCTCAGGAACACTTGGCAAACGATCATGGGCCAATTAGTTAAAACATAACATTCCTTGTTACAACTCCTCGTCAAAACCAGTTTTATGAAATAACTCCCATCTGCGACATGATAGACCGTCAAATTCCTTAAATAGTAGACTAACATATAGTCCCTGAAAAAAAGTTTTTTTTTACTAAAATTTTAATTTCAAATATTTGATATTAAAATAAAAAGGAGCCCTGAACAATTCTTAATTTCCTAAAGCTGAGGCATCTAGACTTGCCAACATTGTCTAGACTTAAGAAGGCTCGTTTATTTTTTTTCGCTTTTTTTGGATAACATACTACCTAGATAGTTAAAGGTACCAGATATACATTCACTGAGTCTATGAGTATAACTATGCCATATTGAAATATTTTAATACTTTTTTAAGGATTTTGAGGAAACAATGCCTATGTCAATTAAATTTAACCCAAAACAACCCTTAAGAATGGAAAAATGGGGATTCGCCATTTATTGCGACCATAAAAGTAAATTGGTCGATGCAATTTGAACCCCGAATTGTTCATGAAAGTTGTTTGTTAATGTTCCTTATTCAACGAGTAATATTATCATGTTTGCGATTGCAATCGTCTGATATGTCCTTTCCATAAACCGAGTAGTGGTCTTAGCTAATTGTAAATATTCAAGCAATTTACCCGTAGGATTAATATAGAAATCAATTATTTTGTGCATTTCAACAATATCTATGTTAACAGAATCTACATCTTCAACTTGTCAATCAACTTGTATATATATAGACATAATTAGTATGAGCCGAGGCCAAAATTAAAAAAGTGTATGTTGTCTGTGCCTGTCTGAATTTTAAGTTAATTTAAGCAACAAGCAGGAATGTCTTATAAACCCCAATCCAATAACTCCCCCCCCCCCCCCCCAAACCTCCCCGTCAGCTTCTCTCCTCAACGCCCAAGATCTACATCGACTGCGAATGCGGAAGTACACATACGGCAGCGCGCTGCTGACATCAACCATATTCTTCCGCTCGCCGGAAATTGGCCGCGTTTGAGTCGCAGATAAACTTGGAGGGAAAATTTTCATAACTTTCAACAATTTTAACTGGTCAATGACTAACATGGTTTGACAGGATGTGACAGAAAAATACTTTCTATTTCAAATGATGATTGCAACACAGAATTTGGAAATTACCAAATACCTAAATATTCAGTTCTGTCTGATTAAAAGTTTGAACTTAGGATTGGATAATGTGTTCTAAATGACGAATATTTTCGTTATTGGAATTAACTTATCAAAAAAGAAAACCCCAAAAAGCACCTTTTTATTGCGAATACAAAATACAACATACAACATCAGAAAATAACCCTGAATAACGAACATTAAAGGGACAGTAGGACTTTTTTGAAAATTTCATATTTTCAAACTGTCACTGATAATTGTAGGTTAATACTAATCGATCATTGTGATAGTGTCAAAAATCTCATTTCACAAACCAATCATCCATAGTCAGAGGACAAAGTATGAAGATTCACATAAAATCCATTGGCGGCCATTTTGTGTGAACACCTTTAATTCATTTTGTGTAAGAAAATCGCATGGCTGAATTTTACATTACATATTTGATTTATGACTTCATTTAGTTTAAATACATTTTCTTTCAACTGGAACCATTTGTTTTCATTTACCTGACATATATAAGCTTATATTCCCTCTAAAACGTGTTACTGTCCCTTTAATAAGTGTAGAATAGGAATACCTTATAAGCATGAGAGAACTTTTGCTTAGAATTACCATCAATCTCTTAAATAATTCCCTGATTAATACAGTTTAGGAACCAAAGTACTCACTTAAGTACTGATATTCTGTCAAAATAATAATTCTCAAAAAAGATTATTTCATCAATTATTAAATAGGATCCTCGGAAACTTTTCCGCTACAAATCTAGACTGACTTTTGTAACAATAGAACTATTCCTTACCTGGTCTCAGTGAAGGATAATGATAATAATAGCTTTCTTATACCGCGCATATATCCATGACAAAGCATGCTCAAAGCGCCATGAGTATTATTACCCTGGAGGGATAGTATTTTCGGTGCCGCCGATTAAACAGCGCTCCGCGCGACAGTATAGGTCCATACTTCCCCTTTGTTCAGGTAGATACAGTCTCTGAAGAGTTCATGACTGATTTCTTTATTTTATTTAAATAATGATAAACATGAGACCTGAAATTGAGACAACTCGACTTGGAAAGATTTCTGAGACTTAAGAAAGCCCTTTATATTGTTTTCGTTAAGGGCCTGGTCAACAGACAGTCTTAGTAAACCTAGCCTTGATAATACTCGCTACACTCTTATATTGAGACAAGATGTAGCATTTAAGATAATCTGTTATCCAGACCCTAAAGTAAAAAAGATTAAAGGAGCCTTCAAAAGACAAGAAAATATTGGCAAGTCTTGATGCCTCATTTGAAAATAAGTATTGTTTAGGGCTCCATTTTACTTCATTTTAAATAAAAAGAAATCAAATTAGTAAAGAATTGAATATCAAATATCAGAATAAGCCAACTTTTCGGCGACCAATGACCCTCCAACGCTATATGTGCGAATACAGATTTTTGCGGCTTAGTAAGACGAGCCCTGATTGGTCTATTCGATAGGTCCGCTGACGCGATCCGTGACTGCATCCTGCTAGACTCAATGTGGGAGTTTGGAGTAGGCTAGGTTTACTTGGACTGGTTAACAGACTAAGTTTTAGACTACATGAGACCATATGACAATTAACACTCATTAATAACCGTACACCTTCATCAACTCCGGTACCGTGACGGGGAGAGGTTATGAATAGATTTTAATAATCGGATTGTTTCTATAGTTCTTCAAATTACGACTACTGATTACAATATCAACACATCTAAATATATTCTATATATGTGCGATTATGTTTTATATATTATTCTGTGTTAAACTAATATCACTTTGTATATGGATCGATGACCTACGAATAAACGACTTGATTTGATTTGAACTAATAATCGACTTGAGTAATGAGTTTACCCTTTGATGAAAACAAAATGTTGACACAACACAATGATTTTAGGGAAAAGTTGATCGCGACCATGGAACTTGGGATTGGTAATGAGATATGTCTTTCCCTATGGAGATAATAAACTATTTATATACATCTTGACTTGATTATCGGCTTGAGTAATGAGATAGTTTACCCTTTGATGAAAACAAAATGTGGACACAACACGATAATTTTAGGGAAAAGTTTAACTTGATTGTGCTGACATCTTATCTGACGATCGCGACCAGGGATATTAGGATTGGTAATGAAATACATGTATGTTTTTATCTGAAGATAATATATAATAATCAAATATTTAATGGCGAAATTTAGACAAATAATATTTTTAAAAGGCTACAGTGCCTTTAAGCGTCGTGCACTGTAAGATACAGACGCTGAGCTTATCAAAACTAACGAGATGTGACGTGCTTCCCAACTTAACAATTAGTGTTATCTACATCTAACATATGGATCAATTTGCGGACTGGAGGTTAATTCAACTTCTTCACAAATTCAGATAACAAGATTATCTAGAGAAATATCCTGTGTAAACACCCCCTCCTTATCTAAAGAAATATCCTGTGTAAACACCCCCTCCTTATCTAAAGAAATATCCTGTGTAAACACCCCCTCCTTATCTAAAGAAATATCCTGTGTGAACACCCCTCCCTTATCTAAAGAAATATCCTGTGTGAACACCCCTCCCTTATCTAAAGAAATATCCTGTGTGAACACCCCTCCCTTATCTAAAGAAATATCCTGTGTGAACACCCCTCCCTTATCTAAAGAAATATCCTGTGTGAACACCCCTCCCTTATCTAAAGAAATATCCTGTAGCACCCCTCCCTTATCTAAAGAAATATCCTGTGTGAACACCCCTCCCTTATCTAAAGAAATATCCTGTGTGAACACCCCTCCCTTATCTAAAGAAATATCCTGTGTGAACACCCCTCCCTTATCTAAAGAAATATCCTGTGTGAACACCCCTCCCTTATCTAAAGAAATATCCTGTGTGAACACCCCTCCCTTATCTAAAGAAATATCCTGTGTGAACACC
The DNA here is from genome assembly GCA_916613615.1 of Steromphala cineraria. Taxonomy (NCBI): domain Eukaryota; kingdom Metazoa; phylum Mollusca; class Gastropoda; order Trochida; family Trochidae; genus Steromphala; species Steromphala cineraria. The sequence continues at coordinate 49,332,706 of OU744726.1, forward strand.
CCTCCCTTATCTAAAGACATATCCTGTGTGAACACCCCTCCCTTATCTAAAGAAATATCCTGTGTGAACACCCCTCCCTTATCTAAAGAAATATCCTGTATGAACACCCCTCCCTTATCTAAAGAAATATCCTGTAGCACCACTCCCTTATCTAAAGAAATATCCTGTGTGAACACCCCTCCCTTATCTAAAGAAATATCCTGTGTGAACACCCCTCCCTTATCTAAAGAAATATCCTGTGTGAACACCCCTCCCTTATCTAAAGAAATATCCTGTGTGAACACCCCTCCCTTATCTAAAGAAATATCCTGTGTGAACACCCCTCCCTTTTGGTAATAATTTCTAAGAAACCGCATTGCCTTTCAGTGGATGAGCCATTTTAGCTTCAAGGATCTCAATTGATGAAAACCTTTGATTCCGTATTTCAGAATTCCGGTATCCGCCACTGATCGGTGACATGAAGTCTCGATTGCTGAAAACCTTCGCCCCCAAAACATTTCATATGAAGGATAATATAGGATGATTTCGCTCATTGCAAATGACAGGTGCCAGCGATGAAACATTTCCCTATAGATTAATTATGTTTTGTTGTTATAAACATTTACGAACTTTTGTTAACGATTGTCTTTCACGCTGTCTCTACAATGGTGGATTAATTCAGCTGAGCTTCATTTGACAGTTGCATGTTGAGAAACATCTTTTCGTACCCGACTATCATTTTATTTGTCCATCAGTAATAAAGAGTCATTCGTGATTTTCGCGATACTTCAGGTTCATCCACGATAATCCAACGCTTTCATTCCGATAAATCTACACTACAAGCCCTGGAAAACTTTTCGGGGGTTTACCTCAAAGTAACAAGATTTCGTCATTTGTTATAAAGGTTACCAGGGAAGGGAATTGGGTAACAAGGTTTCGTCATTTGATATTAAGGTTACCAGGGAAGGAGATTGGGTAACAAGGTTGCTTTCTTAGTTCTAAAGTTTACCATGAAATGGGGCTTTGGTAACCAGGTAGCTTTCTTTGTTCTAAAGTTTACTATGGAAGGGGCTTGGGTAACAAGGTTGCTTTCTTTGTTCTAAAGTTTACCATGGAAGGGGCTTGGGTAACAAGGTTGCTTTCTTTGTTCTAAAGTTTACCATGGAAGGAGATTGGATAACAAGGTTGCTTTCTTTGTTCTAAAGTTTACCATGGAAGGGGCTTGGGTAACAAGGTTGCTTTCTTTGTTCTAAAGTTTACCATGGAAGGAGATTGGGTAACAAGGTTGCTTTCTTTGTTCTAAAGTTTACCATGGAAGGGGCTTGGGTAACCAGGTTGCTTTCTTTGATCTAAAGTTTACCATGGAAGGAGCTTGGGTAACCAGGTTGTTTTCTTTGTTCTAAAGTTTACCATGGAAGGGGCTTGGGTAACCAGGTTGCTTTCTTTGTTCTAAAGTTTACCATGGAAGGAGATTGGGTAACAAGGTTGCTTTCTTTGTTCTAAAGTTTACCATGGAAGGGGATTGGGTAACAAGGTTGCTTTCTTTGTTCTAAAGTTTACCATGGAAGGGGATTGGATAACAAGGTTGCTTTCTTTGATCTAAAGTTTACCATGGAAGGGGCTTGGGTAACCAGGTTGCTTTCTTTGTTCTAAAGTTTACCATGGAAGGGGCTTGGGTAACCAGGTTGCTTTCTTTGATCTAAAGTTTACCATGGAAGGAGCTTGGGTAACCAGGTTGTTTTCTTTGTTCTAAAGTTTACCATGGAAGGGGCTTGGGTAACCAGGTTGCTTTCTTTGTTCTAAAGTTTACCATGGAAGGAGATTGGGTAACAAGGTTGCTTTCTTTGTTCTAAAGTTTACCATGGAAGGGGATTGGGTAACAAGGTTGCTTTCTTTGTTCTAAAGTTTACCATGGAAGGGGCTTGGTTAACCAGGTTGCTTTCTTTGTTCTAAAGTTTACCATGGAAGGACATTGAGTAACAAGGTTGCTTTCTTTGTTCTAAAGTTTACCATGGAAGGGGATTGGGTAACAAGGTTGCTTTCTTTGTTCTAAAGTTTACCATGGAAGGGGCTTGGGTAACCAGGTTGCTTTCTTTGTTCTAAAGTTTACCATGGAAGGGGCTTGGGTAACCAGGTTGCTTTCTTTGTTCTAAAGTTTACCATGGAAGGGGCTTGGTTAACCAGGTTGCTTTCTTTGTTCTAAAGTTTACCATGGAAGGAGCTTGGGTAACCAGGTTGTTTTCTTTGTTCTAAAGTTTACCATGGAAGGGGCTTGGGTAACCAGGTTGCTTTCTTTGTTCTAAAGTTTACCATGGAAGGAGATTGGGTAACAAGGTTGCTTTCTTTGTTCTAAAGTTTATCATGGAAGGGGATTGGGTAACAAGGTTGCTTTCTTTGTTCTAAAGTTTACCATGGAAGGGGCTTGGGTAACCAGGTTGCTTTCTTTGTTCTAAAGTTTACCATGGAAGGACATTGGGTAACAAGGTTGCTTTCTTTGTTCTAAAGTTTACCATGGAAGGGGATTGGGTAACAAGGTTGCTTTCTTTGTTCTAAAGTTTACCATGGAAGGGGATTGGGTAACAAGGTTGCTTTCTTTGTTCTAAAGTTTACCATGGAAGGGGCTTGGGTAACCAGGTTGCTTTCTTTGTTCTAAAGTTTACCATGGAAGGAGCTTGGGTAACCAGGTTGTTTCATTTGTTACATTTATTTCAAAGAGTTTACTTTTAGCATTTGCACGTTACGTCATCTTTGTGTTTATCCGCCACGGATTTCAAGCATATGCTGGAACTAAAACTAAGAAAAGCAAGCCTCTGTTATAAATAGCCAAATGGTATTGACAGGTAGAAATCTGATTGGAGGCACTCAAAGTAAGTTGTGCAATCAGCGACGCCGTTTCAAAAGTGGTCATTCGCAAAGCCTCGGTGATTTCCGAATGCTTCGACAAAGCTATCAATGAAATGTAACATCCAGGGAAGATAACCCTTTTTTTGACAAAATATAACTTTTTTACCTTCTCATTAGTTTGTTTTGATTATCTAGTAAAATAAAATTTCTCATAAGACAAATAATATTTTACACAATTATCAACCAGTTACTAGCTTATAAAAAAACACATTCATATCTGATTTTTTTAATGATTAATTAAAAATGAATAAAGAGGAATGCTATGTCACTATACGACCATTAAAAATGCTCTCAGTCAAAGGTATCCAAGAGGTCTTTTCATTGGCTGCAAATAAGGGAGATATTTTGAGTTGCAACTCTATGTCGCTAGGGCAATCTGCCGGAACACCGGGATCTAGGGTAATTAGAACAGAGGCTTGCTCGCACTGAGCTTCCTCTGTGGAGAGAGAATGCTTACACCCTGGCTTCTATTTTAAATGAACTCATGTCCAAAAGAAACGATACCATAAAAATCCCAAAATAACTCAATCCACTGCAGATTAATAAGACTAAAACATAGTAATATCATTTCTTCTGTAGTCAACTTACGTCTATCCAAAATTTGGAAACATTATCTTTTTATGTTTGCGAGAAACATGCATTTGAAAAATTCATCGATCTGGAATCTCCTTAACTAGGCGAGATAGCAGAGAGAAATTTGGACACTTTCGCTTGTTTTAAAACGTTCTAGTGCAGTGTCAAATAAAGTGTATTATATCAACAACATTTTTTTCTGACATAAATTCAATACTTTATCAATTTTAAAGTGAAATGACAAAAGTTCTGTTCATAAAACAATTTGAAATTTCGATTTATGCACTCCATGTACATTTGAAAAGACACAAAATCAAAAGTATCTTTTCCTGAAGAATGAAAATGTGCATACTTTTTTACAAGATATATGCCTGTTAGACACACTTAAATTCGACTCTGTCAGGTTATATAATTTTGTTTCGGACGACTTTGAAACTTGGTATCGTTTCTTTTGGACATGAGTTTATAATAATCGGTTTATAGAATTATATCTACAGAGACTGAGTATTAACCTAGGGGGCTTCAGTAGAACACTTAACTACAGAGGTCCCATGGTTTTAAATTCGGGACTTTATCTTATCAGTCAAACATCGTATATACAAAACTAAATGGAACTGGAAGTAAACACTAAGTTATTATGTAAGTAATCTTGAAATGCCTCTTAAAAGAGTAGGAGATGATTTGATTAGGAAAGAAGTTTCATAACTGTGGCACCCGGTGAGAAAAAGATTGATTTTCTGTCAGAGGACTTGAATTTATTTCTTTGGACAGTGAGCTAAAAACAGGCTAAATAAGGGTGGCTGTTAAACAGAAATAAATCTAAGACAGATCAACGGGATTCTTGCCTTGAAGTTGTTTGTAATTATGCGAATTATAATTTAAAAGGATACACATACTGGTTTACGATAATTCTCTCCCGACAGAGTAACAAATCAAATGAAAGCGTAGATATAGATTATTTATTGTAAGTGTTACGAGAGCTTAACTTGTGACACAGTGATCCCTTAGTCTATGAGCTATTGAAATAATAACTTACCTTCATTCATTCTATCAATTTCTTTAGGATTTTCATTTAAATTTGTGTATTCAGTCAATCTAGACTTGCAGAATTAGGACCTAGAATGAATTAAATACTCTTAATAAGTTCGCTCTTATTCTGTATGTGCTTAGAATGATTATGTATGCATACGGACTTTAAAGGGGCAGTAGCACGTTTTTTGATAATTTTATATTCTATTTTTTTTCACTGATAATTGTAAGGTAATGTTAAAAGTGTTATTTTGACAGTGTCAAAAATCTCATTACACAAGTCAATCATACATAGTCAGAGGACAAAGTATGAATATTCACATAAAATCCATTGGCGGCCATTTTTGTGAACACCTTTAATTCATTTTGTGTAAGAAAAAGGAATCGCATGGCTAAACTTTACGTTATATATTTGAATTACTACTACTCAATTTAGTTTAAATACATTGTCTTTCAATTGAAACCATTAATTTTCATTTTCCTGACATCACCTTATATTCCCCCTAAAAACGTGCTACTGCCCCTTTAAAGCAAAATAGAAAGAGACTGCGTTCTTGGTATAAAATCATGCACAGTTTGTTATGCTCAGTGTTGAATTTTTCGTCAAAATATCAATAATAGTTTATAATATTTTGTCCTCAACATAACATCTCGAAGAGCAAGTCTAGATCTGCAATGAAGTAGCCAGAGGCTCCTTTTCTATATAAAATATATCAATCGATTTAAAGAATTATTATTTCAGAGATTGAATATAAATCTAGTCAGCTAGCAACATATTGACTAAGGGTTGGTTCTGGTAACGTTTTTGAACTTTTGTTTCATTGTTTCCATTTACATTGCCAAAATACCACTACGTTTAGACACTTTTTATACAGTGTGCGACGAATGACGTCATCGGCACATCAACTGCAATTTGTGAAGTACAATATGCACGCTCATTTTGCCAGATACATGTTAAAAGAAGAATTTTCTAGACTAGATAAATTTCATTAGTATATTGTCAACAACCAACAGTCAATTAATTCCTTTGAAAAGTAACTTGTCTTTTAGACTTTTTGTAGTGATTTAGTGACGCATATTTCGAAAAACTTAAAAACACATGATTCTGATAGCAAACAAAAACAGCATTGTTAAATATTTGAACCCAGTGCATCCTTTGTTCAATGTTTAAATGACGTCGTGTATCTCTAAAGCAGTCAGACTCGTGTATCAAATAACATTGGGGTGAGTGAACGAGCAGGTTTTATTAAATAGTTTAAAGGCGTAATCTCACCTTGAGAAGGCAACACAAACAGCTTTAATGACGGTAAAATGTCTTACATGTACTTAGAAGGTTGCCGAAAAGATGAGGAAATTGTAAAATTTAACTTGACGATGTCAAAATTCTTTTTTGAAAGTGGCTTTCATAGGTGTTATTACTGCCTTAGATCAGAGTTGTGGGTTTACATATGTCGTACTGTAACTTTGATTGAATATGGCCGAGGGTTAGAATAAGACCGGTCAATGTATTAACAGTACATCTATGTCACCTGGATACTGCAATCTATCGTCATTTGAATGTGTCAGGTGTAATCAGCGTTAAAGAGCAACTACCTGAGTTTTTGGGAGTCACAAATGACAAATTTTTATGAAAAGTGTTATTTCATCGAGAAGTATCGACTGTTGTGAGAAAGTATCATTTCAAAGCTTATCGACGTTGTATAGTGACAATAAGAAGGTTTGACGCGTATCAATCAGTCAAACGTAATTTTGGAAACTTAACGAAAGCATGCAGAATGAAGGTTACAAGTTGATACTGTTCGATAGGTCATATAACTGGTATCCATGTAAGTTGGCCGTGTCAATTTAAATTCCGCGAACATATCATATATTTTTGAAGGAATTGTGCCATTTACGTTCGTATCAAAGCAATACTAATAATGGACATCACGGAGTGGATCTTTTAAGGTTACCGATTGAATTCTCATCAATCTAATTAAAATGATATCATAATTTCTTTACTACGTTACGCAGATTAAAGTGTAGCATAGTGTAGCATATAGATCATATTTTAATAAGATTGGGATTCTCATTTAAAGTTTTCCGCTGATAGATAACTGTATACATGGAATTATTTACAAATGTGTCGAAAAAATAATAAAAACAAAATAAGAATTTGAAATTTACATTTGATGATTAACGAGAAGCATCAGTAATAGTGATTTTTAAAACAATTTGTTAGTAACTAACCTTCATGTAATCATACATCTCAACAGTTGAAAAAGATAATCAAACTCTATAAATCATCATCATCATCATCATCATCATCATCATCATCATCATCATCATCATCATCATCATCATCATCATCATCAACATCATCATCATCATTATCATCATCATCATCATCATCATGCGTTAAAATATGATAATGACAAAACTAACGCATATGTGTCATAATATCATCATCTTTATGTCACATGCTATTCAGGTAAAACTAACGATTTAAATGTAGAATCAATGTAAACAAAGAACTGACATACTTTTACTTACTCTGTTGCTACATGTATATCGCCAGCTGTTTCTTCACTGATATCAAGCTATTTTCCTCTATCGTTACCGCGATCGAGTATACGGGCGATACCATTTTTCTTAAGGGGACACAGGATAAAGTTAAAGAAATAGGTTCGTTAGTCAGAAATAAAATCGTCAAACTAGAACTTTGACTTTAAAAGTTGACTTCCTACATAATTTATTCAATGATATTTCTAACAATTAACAATTGCACTCATAATCGGTGATTGTATAATAGGCTTTTTATCTATTTTCATGCAATGCAGGGATGGACATTATTATTAACGTACAAAACTATTAACCAATATGTTTAAGGCTGCATTCAAACTATTTGCAATATACATGGACTGATCATTCTCATTCTATCATAAACATGTTTAAGGAAACCAAACAAGCTCATATAATTTTTTTAACGAGATTTTGATTAAGCATTAAATAAGCAAAAGCGAGTTTCATACCAAATCTTTCACAAGATTAATAAGAAAGAATTAAATGGAAAGAAGTTTTTTTTACTCACCAATACTAATCAAGCCAATTGCCGAAAATATGATTCTTTGCCTTGTAACGGTGGTAGTACAGCCCTGTTCGCATGCACCCTTATACATGTACATACTATGTTCACATTTGCTATTACATACATATGTAAATTTACATATATGTAATATTGCACACATGTGTAAAAGTTGTGCATGCGAACAAAGCATAAGATTGTAAGATTATATATATATTTACAGAGATATTACACTAGTGTACTAATGTTGTATAGACACCATACTGAAATATCTTACTTCTTGATAAACTGTCGTATCAATTATTTGAGAGACATGCTGTTATTTGGAAAACTACATTCATTTTTAATTGAGTCGATTTTTACTGAAATATATAATGAAATAACTTTAATACAGTAAGGTCACTCACATTTGAACACATAGCCGAGAGTAGTTGACCAGTGACGATATGTAATATCGATATTATATATCGTCACTGGCCACATATGATGTTGTCATTGTGGACGAGTAGATATATCTGATCATATCCCGTACTTCTGAACAGGCTGTCGTATGTATTATTTGAGAAACATGCTTACAAAATGTCCGAAATAAACCTTTATTAAATTTCTGAAATCTACTTCGATCAAGATATATGTTAATTAAACAATTATGCACGTTGATAAAACTGCGGGACTTTGAGTTCCAAAATGGAGGTTGTCTCTTATACTTCCGGTTTCGTTATTGGAATTTCTAAAGCAAAATAAACTCAGACTTTCTTTTACTAAAAAGATCTTTAACAACATCGATACCGTTACATATATGTACGGTTTGTGATCTTTAAGAAAGTACACAAAAACAAATTATATTTAAACTGTTTTACCTCTAAGACGACAAAGTTGTTTGGATTGTCCTGTTCGTTGTGTTTAAGAATGAGACGTTTAGTCATGAATCAAACACCGGTGTTGTATGATTCAAATATTATATCATATCATATACTTATGAAAATGACATAAGAGGTTGCACAGGAAATCACTTAATTAAGGTAATCGTTCTTACCTGAATACGACGTTCACCTATTTGCAGCACATGAATGAAACGCATAACATAATAGTCGTTTCTCTGTTGAATTATTCATGAACTGACGTTGGCGACAATTACAAGCTGCGGCGAAGGAAGGGTTAACCAGCTAAGTCTTTGAACGGTCTTATTGTCATGTTAAATCGGCCAGCGTCAATGGGTACTACTTTAAACAAAATTGAATAACGGTGTTTCAATAACGCAAACTGGGTTAAATTTAGTGTTGATCTATTTAATTCAATATCTTATCTTACACTTTACGGTTCCTAGTGCTGACATAGTGGCTTAACTTTTCTTTATCTTTAAGAAACCTCTAACGCTACTCTAACTGCAACACGTTCTAGATATTTGATTTGTTCAAATATTCCCCCGAAACGTATAAAATAATGTAAGATTTATTTTCAAAGGTTTAACATCAAGTAACTCTATCAGGTTATAGGCGTTTAACAAGTTATCAAGCGAAAACTGTATGCGACCATTTCAAATTTCCACCGAAACGTAAACATCAATGCAAAGTTTTCTTCAGAGGGCTTAACATTTAGTTCATATCATAGGCGTAGAACAATGTACATTTTGAATCAAGCGATAACTGCATGCTGTCATTTAAGCGTGTCCACCTTAAATTCTTTGAGTTATGAAAAGGAATTTTCGTTGCTTAATTGTAGCTTCGCTAACGAAACCCCTTTATTTGATAAAATTTATTGCTTTGTAATTTGCAACTTTTGTTTTCCTAGGCCTTTTGGTATAGTAATGCTTTCTGACTGTGCATTAGAATATACACAATAAAATAGAAGCATTTGACACAGGCTATGTCCTCATTCAGCGAGTCAAACAAGCGTAATACTACGATGGTAAAATGACGTTTTCCGTGAAATATTTTGTGAATGAACAAAGGTCAACACTTAGTTGTAAATGATGGCAACATTAGTTTTTTACGAATAAAATATATCCTAACAGCATGATGTGACAAGAAAAACCGTCGGTGACGAGTTTTACCCTTTGCATAATTATGCTTAACCACACTGAAATTAAGGATTTAATTTCTTCATGAAAAATACCCATGTTGTTATTGAAGATAAATAACCACTCGTCATCGCATCCTAGTTTGTCGATCTAGGTTATCAGTTCTAATTCATGGGATTTATCTGACTTCAAAAACATGTTTTGCTGGGGGTGTCCAACGCTCATTCTCGAAGAATTTTGAATGAAGCGAAGTCTTTCATCCTGTTTTCTATGTCTGTCACGAGTTGCTTTCACCACACGAGGGCCATTTATTGACGTTAATCTGTCACATGCCGAGTGCAGCAGCCGACTATACGCAGCAGAAAGGTCAACTTTCACTTCCTTGTTACACGCGGATACTTGGGCTAGATGCATTTGTTAAGAACGACAGAAAGAGTAAAAGCCTTAGTCTATCACAGCTTAAATAAGGTATAAAATCTTAAACAATATATCTAACAACTATATACAAGTTACACATGATGAATGTAACACCCGGCCTTTAGGCCTAAGAGATATTTAAAAACGTTAAAACTTCAAATTGATATTAATCAATTATATATTTTTGTAAGTATGGGCTAGACTTAGTCTTTCAGTTTCATGACATATGCACAAATCAAGTCATCCTGAATTGAGTCATGGTTTAACATTAATTAGCAAACATTGGCTTATCTCCTGTTTTCTAGTTGTTAAAAAACATGGTATTTACTTGAAAAGAAACTTAGGCTTAATTTATATGAGCCAAAATTAGATATTTACGTTGATAGAGCTCCAGAATATATAAAAAAAATGTCTTCCTTAAAAAATAACGGTCACTCTATTATCGTTAAGGGTCGATCAGGGTGATCTAAAAAAAAAAAGATTACCATTTGCAAACAATCATTTCTTCATTTGTTATCAAAGCAAGTACTTTTAAAGGGGCAGTAGCACGTTTTTGAAAAAAAAGTTCAATTTTTCACTGATAATTGTACGCTATTGCTTAATGTACATTTTTTATGGTGTCAAAAATTTCATTACACAAACCAATAATCGATAGTCAGAAAACAAATTATAAAGATTCACATAATGTCCATCGACGACCATTTTTGTGTAAACACCTTTATTTCAATTTGTGTCAGAAAAGGGAATTGCATGCCTGATCTTTACACAATATATTTGATTTATTACTGCTTCACTTAGTTTAAATGCATTGTCTTTCAATTGGAACCATTTATTTTCATTTTCATGACACCTTATATTGCAAGGGTTATACATGTCATCCCTCAACTCGATAATTCAGGGCTCAGTGAGTCAACGGTTGTATTCTACGCAAGCCGCTTGTACTTGTGTAAGCAGTCAGTTGATTCTATACAAAGATCCACGTCAATAACTTTGCAATTATTAGCACGAGGTCGCCACATTGCAGCAGAATCCGATGTTAAGACCTCAAACAGTGGGTTTTCCTTACAGCCTTTTATGAACCAATCCTTTCTAAGAAATCCACATTTGCTGCAATTTCTAAAAATATAAAGACTCGCTTATAGAAAAATTTGCTGAATCGTCACATATTGCTGACTGAAACTGTTTATAATAACATCCGTAAGCATGTGCATATTTGAATTGCGTTTCTGAAACTGCCATCTCATTTGAAACAAATTTCCCAAAGCCATGTGATAAGACCTTATTTCTATACATTTGTAATGTTTAATTCAATATCAATGCATGTCTAGGTGCAAAGGGATACACCGAATATATTCACATGATGAAATTTCAAATGATGTTAAATCCGAATTATTATGAATCCGTCATGTCTATTGATTCTTATTGTACCCCGCCACATAGCGGAAGGGGGGGGGGGGGGGGTGGCATTGTATTCAGCGACGTCCGTCCGTCCGTCTGCACGTACGTACGTCCGGATTCTTGTTATCCAATAAACCGTTGGACCAAATGTGACATGTCTCAAATTTGGTCACAGCCTACATCAGAGGACCACGCAGACACCAGTCACTTTTGGCGACCTTGACCTTAATTTCGAGGTCACCAAGGCACTTTGGCCACTTTTGAAACTCTTCATTCAACTCTTGAACCATTGCACTCAATGTCAATATGAATAATGCATTTGCTTATTGTGAGAACTACTTCGAAATATCTCAACGGCGGGTGACATTGCAATGTTAGTGGCAAACATTTGTTATCTTTTATTATACGATTAAAATGTTTATGTTTACAAAAAATTATTTTTGAATAATAAACATCGTTACTAACAAGTATTGCAAACTAATCATGTCTTGAATAAGAAACATTTCAGTGATACATGGCAGTGTGAATACTTCATAGATGAAGAATACATACCAGTTGTACAGGTACATTTGAATATGAATGAAAGCCAAATCTATCTTATTGAAACATATACACACACATCGTCACCATTTAGTTTGATCTTATATCTTATGAACCTCTAAGCCAAATATCTTCAAATTTGGTCAGATCCTACATTGGGGGATTGACGCAGACACCAATCTCTTTGGGTGACCTTGACCTTAATTTCAAGGTCACCACGGCATATTTTCTCATGACAGTTGCCAAACAACGTTTATTAACATTTATGTTTCTAGGCCATATGAATATAAGCTGAACTAAAATGAGAATAAAAATTTATATACTTTGCATGATAAATACGGAAAAGACTCAAAGGGTATTTTTCATGAACTGGAGTCGAACAATACAATTTGTATTTCCAACTGGTTATTTGGGAAAACAACTGCATTAATCGTACAAATACGGACTATTACACCGCGTGATTCTCCGCTGACAAAGCTAGACGAACGCCGAAATAAATCAATTGAACAGACTGTTATTAACATTGGGTCACCAAGACCTTGTTAGAGTAAATATGTGGTTTTCCGGAAAACCGTTTTTGGACACATCATGTTTCCAAGAAATGTTACGTTATTCCCTTAAATAAACACTATTTAAAAATCGGATGTGTTTAAACAAAAAAAAACATATCAGTTTGGGAAATATATTTGAAATTGATTATTTTTGACAGTTCTGACTGTAAAATGATGCTTCGTTGGTTAAACGGGTCATATTTATCTGTAATAGTTCGTGATCAAGCACATTTCATAGCATTTTTACAACGTCAATGTTTTTTCAAACCCAGTAGCACTAGTGAGCAGGGGTCTGTTGCACAAAACGATAAACTTTTTTAACATTTTTGTTTTCGAATATGTATTTTTCAATTTTATGAAAATGTTTGATTTAGTAGTAGTTGTACAGCTATTTTGAATATCATTTGATTTACAATTTTGGATATAGCGCTTTGTTGTTATAATTTTTTTTTTTTTTTCATTTTTTAAAAATATCATCACACAACAGTATTCATACTGACGGATATGCATGGTTACGCGTTATGCATTTGGTTATTTAATTTTTTTCTTATAAATGATAATTTATTGAAATATAAGAAATTAACCCGAGAGAATAAGCTATTTCAACGGGTAGTTCTATAAAGACCTACACAAGTATTGTTTTTCTTGATGGACTGATAGATGGATGGATGAATGAATTAAAGTGATGGATGTGGTTGATGGATGGATGGATGGATGGTTGGATGAGTACCGGTGGTGGTGGTGTAGGTGGTGATGATGATGATATATCTAGTTTATCACAGTCACATGTATTACATCGATTAAGAGACAAAATCAGAGTACAGTTTAAATCAAACACCGGCCGACATGACCCCTTGATGAATACATATACAATGATACGCATATAATGTCTACGGTGTGAGCAAAAGGCTAGACCCCAAAGTATGCCAATTTTTATATTAAGTGTACTCACTGTGTATGGTTTATTCTGAAATTGTCGACAATTTAACTGGTAAGAAAACACTGCAGGTAGGCAGATGCCGACATTCTTCACGGACTGCTGGCTGGATACAATAGGATTAAACTGCTGTTTTAGTCACTTGGGTAGCACAAAATTCGGAAGCGGTAGACAAACGAAATGCGTCATTTATTTCACATTAAATGTAAACATTTCACTGTATAATATATACATGAAATTATAAATGTATAATATATACCTGAAATTATAAAACACCCACATTAATATTAAATTCTGAATTCATGGCAGACAGTTGAGTCACATCACAATTACATATATACCGTCAGAAGCATTTTAAAAAATTATTTCACAAAGAATATACTTACATCCGCCAGTGGAATCAGAGGCAAGACTGCACAACTGATGGTTGTTTTGAGACGAGATCATTGACTGTAGAAATTGTGGAACCACAACCGGATTTCTGACATTTCCAAGAAACCCAGCCCTCTGTCCTCCTCTTGTTAACTCTATACATGTATCCCCCCATACACAAGTATCTGCCACCATGAGAAGTTGGAAGAAAGTTATGCTGAAGCTGTGCGTTTGCCATGATGGAAGTGATGTTGAGATACAATTGTCCCGACATTATATAGTGACAATGATTGGCTACCCTAAGTAAATTGAGTGAACTCATCATATGTTTAGATTAACTAGGTAAATTGAGTGAATTCGCTAAATTGGTGAACACATATCTCGGAAAGTAAAGTAAGTGAACTCCACTGACTAATTGGTGAACACATCTCGAATAGTCAACTCCATTAACTAATAGGTGAACCTATCTCAATCCTGTTTCGCACCTGAGTTCAACTTTCAGTGACACCCACACTTTAATCCGTTGAAACAACATCACAAAAACAACACGCCACATCAAAGGATTTTTTGGGTCGACCCCAACTGTCGACAATTTCAGAAGACACCCTGTGTATAACCGTACACCGGAACTAGCGAGGTGTACGGCGGGAAAATGTTGCTAGCGAGGAGCCGAAATCGAAAGTTAGGTAATATTTTACTTCATAACTTTCAAATAATCAACATCATGTGGTAATTAAAGCACACAAACTTAGTAAAATGTATGTGCTTGTCATTCTGTATCCAAGGGACAGTAACAATGACAGTTGCGAGTAATGCTGTTGTTAGTAACATATTTGCTGTCGCTGACTATGAACAGGATATGACATTAAATAGTTATGTCTCGGAAAGCTATTGACATGATAATAACATAGAAAAAGTCGATGAAACGGCGATGATTGCTTTTTAAGTGATCCCGTTTGCGATCACCCTCCTCGCTAGCAACATTTCTCCGCCGTACATCTCGCTAGTTCCGGTGTACGGTTATACACAGTGTACTGGAAACCGCCAACGCTTCGACGAATATATGTAACCCTATATGTACTTATTCTGAAAACGCAGTCACCGCAAAAAAACTGCGTGTTGATATCGTATACAGTATGTATACGTATGTTGATAAAATATATATATTTATTACATGATCAGCGATGAAATACTGGGTTTTATCAGTGAAATAAACTGTCTATCAGGCATCAGTGACAATAAATTATATTTTCACTGTGACCAGTGACGATATATTATATCGTCACTGGTCAGCTGCCGGAACTACTTTCAGCCATGTGAACAAAAGGGGTAACTTTTCAGTTTTAAAGTCATCTTAATCAAATATTTTATTAAAAAACCACAGAATTCTTGATGTATTTTTCCAAATACCAGGTTTATTTCATCTCTTGACATGGGTAAAGTTGATATGTAATTATGTCACATGCAACCTTGATCGTTCCGAAAGAAGTATTATCAGTAAATTGCGTTGTGGCACGCTCCCTTTGCAAATTGAACATGGTAGATTTTCACGCCCTGTAACGCCATTACAAGATAGGAAATGTAAAATCTGTAATAATGATCAAGTAGAGGATGAGGTGCACTTTTTAATTTCATGTGAAGCTTATTCAGACCTTAGGTATGATCTTATCAAATATATTGAATTAATTTATCCCTCTTTCCTTCAGTTATCAATTGTAGACCAATTCAACCATATCATGACAAACAATGCATCTAAATCACTAGCCGTATTACTACTGAGAATGCTTAAACGGCGGAAATCCCTCAGCACCCACTAGTTTTTTACAATGTCATGTTTTAACCTATTATTGTTATTTATCTTATATACCTATATCTATAATGTATTTTAATGACCTATGTGTCTCGTAGGCCTTAGTAGGCCGGCAGGTGTAATTTTATAAATGTATCAATTATGCTGTAACATGTATTGTACAATCCTGGTGACACAATAATAAAATAATTTTCTTCTTCTTCTTCTTCTTCTGTAAGTTGAAATATCAACTTTACCCATGACACTCGATGAAATAAACCTGGTATTTGGAAAACAACATTAGGTATCATCTATATGAACAAGGTGCGCAGTAATTGCACCGCTGGCTATAACATAATACACTGTGACAAGGCCAAGGGCTAGACGACTAGACGACTAGACAAGATAATTATACCTATAGAGATAGACAGAAGAGGACACAGCACGAGACAAAGAAATGGTAGAATGAATTTGAAGCGATTTTGTACAATCATATTTATTAAGTAAAATAAGTGTTGATATGAATAACTATATATATCTCATTTGATCACACACTTCAAGACTTTTCAGCGACAAATGATAGAAAGTCATAACTGATTAAGGAGAGAAAACGCGAAGAGACTAGATATTATCAGAACTTATCAATATTAATAATAATTAATCAACCGAAGAGACACAACGCTCGCTTACATAATGCAAGAAAAAGTTAATTCAGAGTAATCGAAAGTTACTGTAGCATGTTTCGTTTGAGGAAATTTGCGGTCTCATGAATATAAAATTTGAAATGACCAATTGCTAGATTTAATATTAGTGTGGATTTAATATTAGAGGTATGGATATGTTGATATTTAGCCACTCGTGTCGTAAAAATGGTATGCCATGGACACTCATATAATATCCTTTATTTCTTATTTCGAACATCCTTTGATTGAAACTTTTACAAGGTGTTCACACTAAAATGATAACATTATATTTTATTTATATGTGAAACATCGTATGGCAATTATTGAGTTTAGTAATGATAGGTTAAACCAACTGTAAATCATTTTACAAACACTACACTGAAAACGGGAAAGGTTTAACAAAATAAAGTTTGCAAAACAAATGTTACACCACTGTTAATTTGAGGACAAAGTACATGTATGAAGATTCACATAAAATCCACTGGCGGCCATTTTTTTGTGAACACCTTTTATTAATTTTGTGTAAGAGAAGGGAATCGCATGGCTAAACTTTACATTATATATTTGAATTATTACTGCTCCATTTAGTTTAAATACATTGTCTTTCGATTGGAACAATTTATTTTCATTTTCCTTACATCACCTTATATTCCCCCTAAAACGTGCTACTGACCCTTTAATATTATCGCATGGGAAGGTATATATAGGCACAGCGTCATATTTATTTTGGTTTTGTTGACCCACAGGAAAGCCTCGCCAGCTGATCGCCTTACTGAACTCGCAGTACATCAGGCGATGGGATTTCCTTATCTCTAAAAATGCGTCGTTTCCCAAGAAAATTGATTTTCATCTTTTCTCAGCAGGTTTTGGTGTCAATATCCCAAATCTACGGAAGCGCCTAAGGGTCACGATAAAAAAAACTACAAAAGCTAACATAAAATGATTTGTATCGTCACAGTCTTCGGATGTCGATATCGAAGAGAATCTTGTAGTAAACAAAGGCATTCTAATGCGCGAAACTCGTTTTTTTCCACCGTTATTTTTTCATCGTTTTAACTTTCAAAATCTTATAACTTGCATTTGGGTATCTATTTTGTCCAAAACGAACAATTCAACACCAATATTTAATACACGTTGAGAAATGATTTTCACACAAATTACATCTGCCAATTTCTCCAAGTCGAGCACATGATGCATTTTTGGACTTAAAAAAAGAAACCTTTTAAAGGGGCATTATCACGTTTTTAGGGGCAATATAAGGGGATGTCAGGAAAATGAAAATAAATGGTTCCAATTGAAAGACAATGTATTAAAACTAAATGAAGCAGCAATAAATCAAATATATAACGTATAGTTCAGCCATATGAGTATCCTTTTTCTTACACAAAATGAATTAAAGGTTTCACACAAAAATGGCCGCCAATCAATCTAAATGAATTTTGATCAACAGATTTTAGAATTTGTCATACATGTACTATGACCGAATATAAGACCTGTTGATCTAAATTAAGATTCGCCGCCAATGGACTTTATGTAAATCTTTATAATTTGTTGTCTCACTATGGATGATTGGTTTGTGTAATGAGATTTTTGACACTATCAAATTAATAATTTAGCATTAAGTGAAAAATTAAAAATATGAAATAAAAAAAAACATTCACTCTAAATCTTTTCAACACATGTTCTTCAAGTGAAGCCCTATATTCCAATCAATAAGTTGCAATTGGCAATGTTTAACTAACAAATATACTTGTTAATTATAGTGCTTGTCTTGAACGTTATAATCTAATCAAGGAAAATTGGCGAGAGTATTTTAACCCTCTCGCCCCCTAAAGTCAGAAATCAGGCTTAATATATATGTTATGTTTAATATTAATGTTTATAGTTTTGTTACTGTTTCTTAAAGGGGCAGTAGCACGTTTTTAGGGGGAATATAAGGTGATGTCAGGAAAATGAAAATTAATGGTTCCAATTGAAAGACAATGTATTTAAACTAAATGGAGCAGTAATAATTCAAATATTTAACGTAAAGTTTAGCCATGCGATTCCTTTTTCTTACAGAAAATGAATTAAAGGTGTTCACACAAAAATGGCGGCCTATGTATTTTATGTGAAACTTCATACTTTGTCCTCCAACTATGGATGATTGACTTGTGTAATGACATTTTTGACACTGTCACAATAATACATTTAACATTAACTTACAATTATCACTGTAAATTTTAAAATATAAAATTATAAAAAACGTGCTACTGCCCCTTTAAGGGCGAAATAGTTTATTGTATTCGACATAAGCGCTGAAGTGTATCATATCAATATCATACTAATATGATTAATCCTTTTATCCAAAATTATTGTTGTTATATAAGATCTATGGACGAGAACATGATTGAAAGCATGGTGACCGAAAAGGTCAGGCGATGTTTCAAACAGACAAAACCATACCAAATAGCATATGGGTAGTTTTTTCCTTAAAGAGACACTCCGCGTGTTATTGGAGTTATATTTTCCAATGTTGTCATTTGGTCGAGAGATAAAATTGTAATCGAATATAATCAAATTTAATCTTATCCACTCTGACTGTTGGTGTGACAAAAACAATTTGCTCTCACACGGAATGTGGAACTTTTTACCCAAAGCAGAGAGAGTGACAGATAAAGTAAGAACTGTTTCAACGGGTTTACAACTAGTATTCATGCAAATGATATTCGCTTCTGTACATGTAAAAGGGAGAGTGCTGGATTTCTAGTTAAAACTATCAATAAATCATGCAATTAGCGTTTAGCAATTATATAGTGTGTTATTTCAATCCATGTAAGTATTAGTGTTTTTTTGCATAATCAAATAATTTGTATTGCAAAATAAAAAAATAAAAATAGTGTCGGCCCTCTCTATTCAATTAAACGGTCATTTATCTAAAAATTAAAGCTGCCGAAATAAATTCAAATGTTTCAAACAAGCTTTGTCTTTATTAAGCATATAAGCACTGTATGAAATACAGGGGTATCGCAATCGCTTGCATCAAAACTTTCTGTGTAGTGCCACCCCATAGTAACCCCAGTTTGACTTATGAAAGTTGATTACAGCCACTCAGGTCCAACAGGAAAACTGGTGAGATTTTATTACGCTTCAAATGAATTTTATAGAATAACAACATACATTTGCATCAGTGTTAGACATTAACTATTTTAGTGTATAGCAAGTAATTGCTATCTGGTTCAAAAGTAGGTAGCGAATATCCCTTTCGTGAAAGCAACAAAGGTTATCAAACAATTGCATATAGAATTAGTAAAATAACAATCAGCATTATTCAGTAAGTTTAGTTACAATTGAAAATTCATATAGGAGATCTGATGTTTACAATTGACAAAAAAATCGATAAAAATATGTTATTGAATTCAAAGTAGCATGTTATTGCTAGTAAGTTCTTTAATAAGTAATACATTTTATGGAAGCAAATTTGCTACCTCAAAGTGCTAATGTCAAACCCTGTTTGCATTGAAGTGTTGTATGTATGTATGGGATATGGTCCGAAAAGTCTCCAATATTTTTGAACGTGGGACTCGTTGGAGGCCGTTAGGCCGACAACGAGTCCCACGTGCAAAAATATTGGAGACTTTGAGGACCATATCTGACTTAAAACAAAGTCTGTCTCCAATAATCCAACGTTCGCTGAAACGCAACTTTTGGAGGCCTCGTGTTTGCTGGCCGACATGAGATACACGATTTAATGTTTTGCACGTGCACAGATATTGGAGATCGTTCCTTGGTCCGCGCAGAAATATTGGAGGGCGGATGATAACAAGCACACGAGTAAATGCATGTATTTGTAAATGTGTATTGTAACTCAGCTTCCGAACAGTGCAGACCGTACCTGATGACACAGCTGAAATGGATTCGGATAACGAGATGTTCATTACTCAAAGCAGCTTCAAAAGTTCGTATCAAGTTGCAATAAATTCTGATTTTGAAGATTTGTTAAATTCTAGCGGTGGTGAGATTGTCATACCTAATTTTGATCTGAACACAAACGGTTTCTCTAGTAGTGATTCGGAATTGGTTGTGTTATCACAGAAGAAAGAGGAAGCTGCTGTTAATGAGCCGCAAACCATCTGTAATATTCCCAAAAGTTCTACTGGAAATGAAAGCACAAACGATTTCTCTGGTAGTGATTCAGAATTGGTTGTGTTATCACAGAAAATAGAGGAAGCTGCTGTTTATGAGCCGCAAAACGTCTGTAATGATATTCCCAAAATACCTACTGTAAATGAAAGTCGTTTTGCAAAACCGATGACAGATTCTGATGTTGAAAGTCTCTGTAATTCGGCCTTATCCACAAACACCGAAAATAAAAGCAAATGGGCTTATAATGTTTATAGATCATGGGTTACGGAAAGGGAAAAGCTTGGAAAATGCAACGACATTACGTTAAATGCTGATATCATCGAATTGTCAAAAAATGAAATGGAATTGAACAAAGTGCTGATGAAATTTGTGATGGAGGTGAGAAATCGTAAAGGTGAAGAATATCACGGCAATACATTGTATGAGCTCGTTGTATCTTTGCAGTATTACCTCCGAAGAAACGATGTTGAGATTGACCTTCTTGAAAGAAGAAACCCTTCTTTCAAGGGGTTGACAAATGTGTTGGATGCTAGAATGAAACAATTAGCACGCGCAGGTATTGGGATTGACAGAAAACAGGCCAATGTCATTTCAGTTGCTCAAGAAGATATTCTTTGGAATAATGGAATTTTGGGGGAGGACACATCTCAAAAACTACTCAACACGATGGTCTATTTGATTGGATTAAACTGCGCACTAAGAGCTGGCGACGAGCATCGGAACCTGCGAATCGGACTGAACTCCCAGTTGAAAATCAGCGAAGGAAGTGACGGTGCTAAATATCTTGTATATACAGAAGACACATCAAAAACCAACAGAGGAGGTCTAAACAGTCGTAAATGTGACCGGAAGATAATCAGAGTGTCGGAAAACTTGGAACAGCCTCAAAGATGCTTGGTTCGACTCTACCAGAAATATATGTCCCTCAGGTGAGATATGAATGCTATTTTATTTTGGAATAAAATAGTTCATGTTCGTGTAAAATAGAACAATGGCTTGAATAAGGCGAAAGCGTTATTAAATACTAGTAATATATCGGCAAAATATGAATAATGTATAAATTTATATATCGCAACAACCACACAATGAAGATTGTTCTGTATGCTTTTCCGTCCGATCAACAGTCTTTGCATTATGTTACTTGCTCACTTCCCTGGGGAGTATACAACCCAAGATGCCTGTTAGGCGCCAGAAGGTTTATTCATTCACTTACAATTGCGACCTTCCGATGTACTTAATATTTATAGATTATATTGCATATATAATTATTATCATCGATGTTTGATATCACGGTTCGAGGCAACATTTTAAGTGTTTTCCGTCCATTTTTCAGACCCAAGGACGGGAAATGTAATGCATTTTATTTGCGTCCCTTGCACTACGCTAAAGATGAAGTCTGGTACGCCGATGTTGCTGTAGGCAAACATCCACTGAGATCAACGGTTACCAATCTCTGCAAGCAAGCTGGCTTCACCGGATTCTTCACCAACCATTCATTGCGTGCCACGGCAGCGACAAGATTATACAACAGCGGGATGGACGAACAACTTATCGCGGAACGAACCGGACACAGGTCGCTGGCTATTCGAAGCTATAAGGTTATTATGCATATATTTTATTGTTCATTTTTACATTGCTTGAAATCTTATAAAGTTTGACACATACGTGTACGAAGTACATTGGTTTCCTCTCGGTTTTGAAAGAAGTTATTTCTTTCAGACAAGTAATTGTTTTTGATTGGTCATTAAAACTTTATTTATCACCGATGTTGGATTTCCTCCTGCACAATTTGACTGCGCTATATTTATGTGAGGGTAATAATATTGAGTGCGACGTAAAATATCAACTGCACCTCCTATACAGCATGCTATATTTATACATGCTGACCACTGATTATACAAAGCTATACGTATCATTGCAGAGGACATCAGCAGAGATGGAAAGTCGAGTGGATTCAATTATCCAGAGAAAACCCACCAAGGCTACATCTGTGGTCACGCGGTCATCCACTGAAACAGTCGTTACAGGAGACAGAGAGTCGGCAGACGCTACGTCTGGAGCAGCGACAACTGCTGCCGAGAACACACCAACGACGGGGACGTCAAAACAACTGAAACTCGTTCTTGCTGACGGCGCTTCCCTGTCATTTTCTTTCTGATTATCTGATTAAATACTTAAGCTGTTCTCTGCGTTTTATTTACCTATATACACGTGAAGCGACGTGCTTATTTGAATCCTCTACGACTGAGTATTAAGGGAATTTCGTGTAAAGAGATGTATTCGTATACGCTTATTCATTTATTTTGTGAATTGTTGAAGGGACAGTTCTATCGGGATCCGGTCCGCCATTTTGAATATCGGAGGCATCACGTATAAACGGGAATGTCCCCCCGAATTTCGTCTCCACAAAAATATCCCGATAGGACTGTCTCTTTAAGAGATCCACGTTAGCGAGTTCTGAGTGAATTTCACCTCCAATAGTTTTGCACGTTTTCCACAGTATGTGTTTGGGTGACTGATTTTCCACGAAAACCCCGCACATATAAAAATACTGGAGGGCGTTCCAGATATTGGAGGATGAACAATATTTGAAAATATTGGCGGCATGGACTGCCTTATTTAAGATATTGGAGGAATACACTATCAACGCAAATGACGTGTTTCAACTATTGTACATGTGACTTCGTTTTAATTGTTATTCAAAATTCTTTGACAAGAATGAAAACATACCTACCAATATATCAAATGAAATTATAATTATGACTATTGCAATGATTATTACATGAGTAGAGTTCATTCAAACTAGAGATTTGACGTAACAGACATTTGACGATCGATGCGATACTTATAACGATAGTTCATAATGCTACGATTATATGCGACATAATGATACCCTATTTCTATGGTTTCTTAAAAGTAATAAGGATCAACTTTAGACAATAACTTAAATTTTCATTTCCTAATTATTCAATTGATTTCAAAAGCATATTACGCTCACGATCCAGAACAAGTATCATGATACGAATTCGCTATAACTCTACTTAACATAATCTGCACTAGGGTAGTTGACAGATGATCAAAACAAAGAAATATAGAAGATTTTATAACGTTTCACATGAATTGTATCGAGTGCAGACAACAGTAGGCTAAACAGATTCTTACAAAACAGGCTCAGCCGGAGAGTAAAAACATCATCTTATTATGAAATATTATGAATGAATTATAAAAAGATATCTTGATCTATATAGATGTTCCGGTCTCACCGACAAAAAAATATTTGTTCAAAATTTGGTATACAATGGTGCCTCTCGGAGGCCTTTTCGTGATGGCCCGTGCATAATGCACTATTTGTGATCCTAAAGGGGCAGTAGCTGTTCAAAGTCATCATTAGTTTGTGCAACATGTATCATATTCATATGTCCAAAAACTCTTTACTGAATCCGATAATGCGTAAATTAGACGAAATTATTTTGTAAAAAAACACAAAAATAGTTTTTGTGGGAACAAATTTTGTTCAATTTAGATGGGGTCATGTTGAGATCCCTTAGAATTGCAAATGTCTTGAAAATCTATATTTGTATTCTTCTTTAAATGGGGGGGGGGGGGGGGGGGGGGGGGGGGCTTTATCATGGGCAAACTTTATCTATAACGACGTATTTTATCAACATTTGCATATTATATTTTTGAACCTCAAAGGCTCAAAAATTCAATAACAAACAAAATATCTCTATTATTACATTTTCAGAGTTTTGTTTGTTTTGCTACAACATCAAGAATGCAAACTTGCAGAATACAACCCTATATTTCTATATTGGATCGTTCAACCGTCTTTTCAATTTAGATAATATTTTCGCCACAAATGAATTTGATTACGTGCTGACTATTGACTTATGAAAGTTGCTACCTTGAATTCAATAACATATTTTTATCGACGTGATTATTTTATACGTGCTGACTGACATGTATAACTCTACATTGATAAGTCTTTTGGATAAACATGCTCCAGTTCAATTTAAGAATGTACGGATGAGAACAGATTCTTTCTGGTACAATGATCAAGTCCTCAACGCGAAGCGAGAGTGCAGAGTGGCAGAACGTCAATGGCGGAAGTCTCGACTTGAGATACATCGACAGATTTATCGGCACAGACGACAGGAGCTTAATAAAGTTGTTAGAAAAGCAAAGGCTGATTACTGTAATAATAAAATATTGGAAATGAAAGGATGCTCTGACAAGTTTTACAAATTCGTAAATAAACTCCTCGGTAAAAAAGACAATGTGAAACTGCCTGAATATGATTCTGATGAGGTTCTAGCTAATGACTTCGCTGAATATTTTGATACCAAAATCAAGGATATTCAGGAAGATCTGAAAAACTCTTCAAGTATGTCAAAACAATCTGAAATTCCTGATGCATCATCAACTCGCCATGAATAGCCCACTTTTGAACCTTTCTCCCAACAAGAAATTGAGAAGATTATAAGAGCATCAAAGAAAACAACTTGTTCGCTGGACCCTATTCCCACTTCTATGTTGATGGATTATCTAGATTTACTTCTTCCTTTCATAACGAATCTGGTGAATTCAAGTATATCAAGTGGAGTTTTTCCAGACTCTCTTAAATCTGCTATTGTGAAGCCTCTTTTAAAGAAAAGTGACTTGGATCCTAACAATCTGAGAAACTATAGGCCTGTATCAAATGTGTCATTTATATCGAAAATCATTGAAAAGGCCGTGAATGTAAGACTTAAGGATCATCTTCGAGAATATGAGCTTATGGATGATTTCCAATCTGCATATCGTGATAACCACAGTACAGAAACGGCTTTGCTACGAGTCATGGACGAACTAAGAAGTCGGGTGGATTCAGGGAATATTGCTACATTAACACTCTTAGATCTGTCGGCAGCTTTTGACACTGTGGATCACAAGCTTCTACTTTCGAAACTTCAACTGGAGATGGGTGTAACAAATGTTGCGCTCTCCTGGATTGAATCGTATTTAAAAAACAGATCACAAACCGTGGTTATACATCAAGCAGAGTCTAAACGCTTTTCACTTGCGTGTGGAGTACCTCAAGGATCTGTGCTGGGTCCAGTGCTGTTTGTACTCTATACTAATAGTCTTGCTAGAGTGATAGAGGATAATAAAATGGATCATCAGTCTTATGCTGATGATACGCAACTGATTGACAGTTTCAAGCCAGAAAATGTACAGGAGGCTCTGCAACGTACTACTGATTGCACAACTGATATCAAGTCATGGATGTCATCAAATATGCTGAAGTTAAATGATGAGAAAACAGAGGCACTGTTAGTAGGAACTAAACGTAATTTGCGTGATATTCAAGCTACCTCTGTTGAAATCGGAACTGCTACAATCCCTTTTACTGACCATGCAAGAAATCTTGGAGTCATCATTGATTCTCAACTTTCAATGAACTCACACATAGATAAACTCTGTAAAACTTGCTATTATCATCTCCGTTGCATCAGTCAAATACGTCATCTTATAACCAGAGATGCCGCCAAAATACTTGTGCAAATGCTTGTTCATTCACGACTTGACTATAGTAATAGCTTACTGATTGGAATCAGTAAACGTCAGTTGTACAAGCTCCAGAAAGTTCAGAACGTAGCGGCAAGAATTGTGACCAGAACACCAAAAGCATGTCACATAACACCTGTGCTTAAGTGTCCACATTGGCTTCCCATCGAAGCGAGAATCAAATTTAAAGTTCTTTGTATTACTTACAAATGTCAACATAATATGGCTCCAGCATATCTTTTAAATTCCTTGGAGGACTATACCCCTGCAAAAGATCTTCGATCCCAGAATTTGAAGCTTCTCCAGATGCCAAAGTATAAAAACACCAGTTATGGACTTAAATCTTTCAGCTGTACTGCTCCAAGACTTTGGAACCAACTTCCTTATGTCATCAAAATGTCATCCTCACTGACTGTTTTTAAATCACAGCTCAAAACTCATCTATTTTCTAGCTATTATTCATAGATTCTACCCATAGACTCTAATTATAAATATCCTTAATCAATGCTACCAGTATTACTTTTAGGCTTTATTTCATAGCATTTCATCTCATCACCTTAAATTTTCTTATTTTCAATGCGCTTTGAGCATGCACCTTGTGTATGGATATAGCGCTGTTTAAATGCCCATTATTATTATTATTATTATTTACACGTCCTCGTTTTTGAAATTCTGAAATTAACCATCAGTAAATTTGAATAAATATTTATATATATATACGGCCGTCTTCTCAGTTAAGCTAAATATTTTCGATAAAATAAATATTTTCCCTTTTATCAGCGTTTTCAAAATTCTGAAATTTACTAACAGTAAACCCTTACAAAGAGCATATCCATTGGTTCATTGAGTGACGTATTCATGACGAACAATGTTGTCATTTAAGGATGTTCGCTCCTCAAATTTATAGTATTAAACTTTTTTTCTACCTTATATTTTTTAAAAGATCAAAGTTTATGATTGGAAAATCAGCATTAAAAAATAGGGGGGAACGTGGTTTTTTCTCGAGATATGACGCCTGTAAGATACATGTAGTGGGGTGAAGTACAATTTTAACATGGGAGTCTATGGGAAAATGAGAAAAAAACTGCTTAAAACTTTAGAATACTACATTTCTAGTATTAAACTTTTTTTACTTTTGTGATATGTTACAAAGTTCATGTTACCCTACCGAAATCAATGAAAAAATATATGTGGTAGCATGGTTTTTTTAAGCTTTGTCACGAAATGTACCTGAAAAAAACCCTTTTTAGTCAAATTTAGGCCATTTATGCTGTTTTTAGAGGTTCTAAAGTCATCTTTTCTTTATTTCATTTGTTTTTTAAAAGTATGTAGTTGATGTAGAATATCATGAAGTAAATAAAGATGAGAAAAAATCTTTACTTAATCATATTTCATTTTTAAAGGTTAACAGTAAGGACCTAAAGTTGATAAAAATTACAATTTAAAACTCATAAGTTTTGTACAGTTATAACATGAAGGATAAATGTGTGTACATGATCGAAAACCGGACAGTCACGAGCCAACATACTAATTCAAGAAACGTATCTCAATAATCCATGAGAACGGTCATAATTATAAAGCATTTTATTCAGAAATACGGCAGCACTAACCATAACGCGCTTTGCAGTAAAGTATAGTTTGGCCCGAACTATTATAAAGTTAAAGTGCGAGATCGTGTAAACTGTACTTGTGATTTAAAGTTCTGTTCGTGCATACAGTTATTTTTAGATTTGTATTTGTCAGTTGGGAAAAACAAAATTGTTTTGTATTAAATCTATATCACCATATATAGTAACATACACGGGATGTAGGTTCATATCAAAGTCTTTTTTAAAAGCACTTAATTCTACAGTGGGCGTTTGATACTCCTTTATAGGTTAGGTATGTTATGTCATACATATATATGTCATTGTTCTGTATTGTAAAGATGGCTGTCGATTTTTGCTTTCAAATCACACCACGATACATTTATCAACGCCCAACTTTTCATTCTAGTTTCCGTTTCACTTTAGTTAAAAAATAACTATAGATAGCCTATGCGTCATGGTTTATAAGTTATTCATGAGTTGTACAAATAATTTACTATACCATACAGGTGATTATTTATTTTGTCAAAGGCTGGCACTGTTCGTACGGTCGTATCTATACCTATGTAAGTATATTTTATATGTATTGTATACTGTATAATAAAAGCTGTTTGTTTTGGTAAATCAATATTCAATATATATATCTGTGAAATAAAGTAAGGTCAATATTCGGCAAAATAATCAATAAACACCAACATTGATTAAATGTGTGAGGTACTGACGCGAGTTTATTTGGTAAATTCCTTATATTGCATATAGTAAATAACGTTTGTTTTGGAAAATTGAATGTTGACGTATTACTATGTGGCAAAATAATCAATTAAAATCAACATTGATTAAAGCCAAGATGTCGCAAGATGTTCAACATTTCTTTATCTTCATTTTTTCCCCAAATAGATATTACTCATGTTAATCAATATAAGAAGTATCAAGTGAAAATTAATGTCAGCCATTTAAATGTACAACATTTAATCATAATCATAGGAAAAAGGATTCGAACCGGTTACATTTATTTATAAACTAGTGCTGCCACTTTTGATAACTTCTGTCAATGTCTATATATTTTTGAAATATATTAAATTGGCAATAATAAAAGAATATATATACATACCTACTTTTACCTGTTTCACTCTTCCATAATATAGATATATGACTATGAGATAACCCTTAATATCAATATTATCTGTTTTGGTATATTACTCTCATGCCGAAATTTAGGTTACAAAGATATGATACATTGATTGCACACATGTAAGTGTATGTACACATTGATTTGATTATTATGTGAATACCATATAAATATGATAGATTATCAAATTATTAATCATATTTCAATCGACGTTTGATGATGTCCTGGACATAAAAAACGTGTATATTTAATTCCCACTTAAAGGGGCAGTAGCACGTTTTTTGACAATTTTATATTTTCAATTTTTCGTTGATTATTGTATGTTACAGCTAAATGTATAACTTTGATAGTGTCAAAAATCTCATTACACAAACAAATCACCAATAGTCAGAGAACAAATTATAAAGATTCACATCAAATCCATTGGCATCCATTTTTGTGTGAACACCTTTAATTCATTTTGTGTAAGAAAAGGAATCGCATTGCTAAACTTTACATTTTATATTTGATCTTTTACTGTTTCATTTAGTTTAAATACATTGTCTTTCAATTGGAACCATTTATTTTCATTTTCTTGACATCACCTTACATTCCCCCTAAAAACGTGCTACTGCCCCTTTAAATTATTATCATAAACTGAGAAACAAATGAAACGTCAACATACCGTAAATCCTTGAATAATCACCTGCCTGGAATAAACGCCTCGTTTGATTGAGCAATGTGAACAAACTTTTAAAAAGCACCTTTTCTAAGTACTTCTGTCATATATGCATATCAATGAAACGTTTTGATAAGAGACTTTAATTCAATGTTCACAATACGAAATTCCTGATAACGATGGTTTTGTTTCATTCGTTTCAATAAGCAAACATATGGCTTTAAAATAATATTTGCCTGCCATGAATAATGGTTGGGTCAATCAGTGTTTGAAATTAACAACCCCGGGCGATTATTCAAGGATTTACGGTACAAATATACCAGATATTACAAACCATATGCGGTGCGGCGGCGGCTATAGTCCGCCTATGCTAAGAGGTAGGTTCTGAGTATTTCCTTCGATTTTGGGACTACGGCAATAAACAGAATATTACATTCGTGTCCATGACATACTATGTTTACGACACTCGTGCCCAATATAGGTATTTTCCTCGTTCTCGCTCGGGAAAAACTTATATTAAGCCACTCGTGTCGTAAACTCCGTATATTGTATATAGTTAATAATGTTGAATGTAACTGAAAAACTTACTCTCTATCAAGCTACAGTGACAATATCTTATACTTTCACTGTCACTGGAATATGGGAAATGATTAATGACATTTAATTCCACCTATCGATTAAAGAAGTTTACGAAAATGATAAAAAGCGTGTTATGTTACGTATAGCTTGAAAACTGTGACAGTTTGATAATGCAATCATGAAGTTATTGCACAAGTACATACACAAGCAGACACGCCCTACCCAATAGATTCCGGGAACTGATAACGGGACAGTTCGGGGAATACTGATCACGTGACAGAGAAAAAAGGCTTCCACGCAAACAAACACAACATTAAACGTTTGGATTTAAATGTTGCCATAACTCCAAGACAGATTTGATAACGAATTATGGTTGTTCAAGGATATTACCTATTTAGGATGTATTTGTATACGTGTATGATATGACAGAATCGAAACCTCTGTGACGGAAATAAATCGCTTTATAATCTGATTTCTCGGAAGGTAAACAGAAAGTAGGTGTATATTTTAGGTGGTGTCATTTTCATTTCTCCATAGATTGATATAGCGATGGTGTATAATAGTTGATTATTTGTACACCTAAGGTTCGTATGTTCTTTTTTATGTTCTAGTGTATGTATGGAAAATAAAGAAAAAAACAATTTTCAGTTTTAAATGATCAGTGAAGTTTCAATTATAACGACTATATACGAAAATGGAAACAACATCTCAATATTACCTTACATTCTTACATGTATATGTTCCTGCTTCACGTCCTACAAGACATTATTATTTTTCAAATTTTATATTTCAATTTTTTTTTAGAGATATCGTATTTTTTATTTGATTTATTACTGCCTCACTTAGTTTAAATACATTGTCTTTTAATTTGACCCATTTATTTTCATTTTCCTGACATCACCTTATATCTTATATCTACACCTTATTTATGTTATTTGTAATGATAAACAAACGTAAACTGTGACATATGTACGCTGTTTTTATGAAGATCATGTTCAAGTTTTATGCTTTTAATGTTTCCTGTGATTGTAAAATTACATTTACTCTTGACATATCAATGGTTTAGTTAAGGAAATGGTGACACACTATGTTTTCGTCGTAATTCTATTAAGACTTAAATCAGCATTGAATAACAAAGACGCTTTCTCCTCCCTACTCCCTGAAAGGAACCTGTTTAAAACGACATAACGTCAAATACAAGTACGTTTTTCTTTAAAACATGTTTACAAAAAAAAGCAATATTCTCTTAACGTTTAATCGACAATGAATGTCATTGATGCTTCAAAATCCCCTGGTTATAATCTTTATGAGTAATACTGAGATGCGATAAGTTAAGATAAGATAAGACTTTACTATCGAGGAGGAAATTCTTTTGACATAAACACGGCCTCATATATACAAGGCATACAACGATAATCATAGATAAAACATCATGTAAGAAAAATCACACATAATTAAAAGTAATAAATAGCTTACAGTCATATAAAGAAATTTAGTTTAACAGTAGATAACAGGTTTGATAATGTTAATATCTACAACTAGAAAGTTGCAGTGTTGTCTTCAAAATAATATTTCTATATAAAAACTTAAATATAAAACGAAACTGATATCTTTTTATCCTTTTTTAAAGATGCAATTGTAATCAAGGATGGATAGACATTCACAACGAATCCCTGCGCCCCTTTATCGCCATCACCGTTCATCTGATGAAGAATTTCTTGATCTGTTTTGGACAACAAATATAATAAGACCCGGGCGCGGGGTGGCGCTTCTTTGTGTAAAGCATAACGGGAGACCACTCCAAGAGGCTTTCGTCAGTGACCGGAAGTTGCACGCCGAGGAACACATTGTTAACTTCCTGAGAAGCGTTTGGGAGGATAAAGGTTTATACGGTCACCTGAACATAGAAATCTTCCAGAATTATAGTCCTTGTGGCAAATGTGCCAGAACATACTGTGATTTTTTCAAAATGTTGAAAGAAAATGGCGTCAAATTCAAGGCAGATATCCATTTCGTTAGTCTATTCAGAATTTGTGACTGGGTAGATTCCCCGGATGATATTAACTGGCACTTGAATAAATTTCTTCATTGGAAAAATGTAAATGGTTTGAAAGTACTCGCACAGGAGGGAATCACTCTCAAGACATTTACAGAAGTGACGTGGGTGGAGCTGATTGGACGGATGGAAGTGAGGCTTTATCCCCATTTCGAGCAATACTATAAACAAAACCGAGAGATTATCGATTCCTTTAATAAGGAGAAACTCCAAAAGGTATTAGGTGAGTATTCTCAATAATGAGAGTTACATTTATTTAAAAGATTTCTTTTGACTTTGATCCTTTTAACTTCTTGAATGCATTATGAACTATTGTTTGTTAGCATTGAGGTGTAAATTACTTTAACGATTAATTATACAATAAGTTACTAATAAAACCAAAATGTTAGTTGTCACGGGAATTGAAAAAAACATTTTTTTTAGATAATATCCACGTACTTGTTTCTTTGAAAATGCTATGACACGAGGGTCGTATATAATTTTGTATGCACAAGCCAGTTTTTATTGTGTGTATTCATTCTGTTTTACAGCATGTTCCAGTGAAAGGGTTGCCGAAGGTGTGACATCTGCAAGACAAAACAACACGTTCAGGACAGACCATCGACAACATCAATACATGTATAGGGTTGATTATGACTTTGGATATGACCCCTATTATTGTAATAATCATAGGTATTACAGGTAAAAAAGTGAAGACTATCGTCATGATCACTAGTTCTCTGGGAGCAACTTATTCATTCACAATACCACCATTTGTGTCTATCAATGAAACAAATCGTATGATCAAGTGGAAGGGTACAGTTTTGAATCAATAAATGTACACATATATTGACTCACCTTGTCTGAACCGGACTATGAAAACTTACGGAGTAAACATCACACCACAGAAATGTTTTATCAAAGGTAATTTGTCATTTTATCATGTGACATGTTCAAACCTGTTTTAACAATCAATGTTGTGTATTCTATCAGAAAATATAAAGATTTTTGAAAATAAATGAATTCTTAAAAATATGGAATGTCTTTGGTCAGATTCGAATATCTAAAACTGATCCTTTGCTTTTGGAAAGTTTCTCCATCGTTTTCATGTATGTAGATTATTATTATTATATTATTAGATGAATATGAATATTTTATCATATGAATATTTATATATAGCGCACATATCCATCCACTCGTGATTGCTCAAGGCGCTTACATTGTTTCCCCTGGTCAATGGCATTCTTTCACCGTCCAATCATTTTTCCAATTCAACTCCCTTGGGAGTATTCAACCGGCATCCATATATGGCGCTCAGGTTAGGGACCATTCTATGCCTCACAGGGTACCCAATCACAGCTGGGTGAACTGAGACACATAGTCACAGCAGTTTGTCGAACACTGCTAACGCTGATAACCGACAGCTCGGTATGCACGTGTTCATGTATCCATCATCCAGCCACTGACATGAATTCGTGGATCTTTTAAGTGCGCAGTTTTTGTTGCACTGCACACTAGGGCTCCAGGGTGAAACTTATTGAGTTCTAACAGAGGTGAACCCTAGGTTTTTAAGCCTTGGCCTGGATGGGATTCGAACCCCGAACCTCAGCAACGTGAGACCGGCGCTCCTACCGACTGAGCTATCCCGATGATCGAGACACGCTATGAACTATGATAATAGGATACATGCAATTCAAGGCAATGCTGCCAAAGATGCAATGCCATAAAATGATTTCCATTCGCAGACTTGCAGCAA
Organism: Steromphala cineraria; assembly: GCA_916613615.1. Lineage (NCBI taxonomy): Eukaryota > Metazoa > Mollusca > Gastropoda > Trochida > Trochidae > Steromphala > Steromphala cineraria. The sequence continues at coordinate 49,366,377 of OU744726.1, forward strand.
GGCTTAATAGGATCTCTCTTTTTCTCTCTTTTCTTGGCACTTACTTTGCACCGGTTGCTGCGAGATACAAAATAAATACATAAAGGCCTGTATTTGGTTAAGGCCTTGACGTGAATGATTATATCTTTAAGGACAGGGGGCTTTAATAAGAATTCTTTATTAAAAGTGACTTAGTCCATGTTACGGGATACCCCTAACCCTTAGCACTGAATCGAAACATTTCAAATGATTATTTTTGGTTTGAAGCAACGTGCCTGCTAAATGATGTCAACTTTGCATCATACGAAATCTCAAAAAAAGTTTTGTGTCCATTTTCCTTTAAAGAATGTTTGTTACTATATAAGGAAGTTTTGTGGCAAATAAATTATAAATATTGTCCCATGGAGAATATCCCTTTCTATAACCATATTCTGTTTTGAGGTCTCGATGTAGAAATATGTTTTTAAGGGGCAGTAGCAAGTTTTTTGATAATTTTATATTTTGAAAGTTTCACTGATAATTGTAAGTTAATGCTAAATGTATTATTTTGAGAGTGCCAAAAATCTCATTACACAAGCCAATCATCTATAGTCAGAGGACAAAGTATGAAGATTCACATAAAATTCATTGGCGGCCATTTTGTGTGAACACTTTTAATTCATTTTGTGTAAGAAAAAGGAGTCTCATGGCTAAACTTTACGTCATATATTTGAATTATTACTGCTCCATTTGTTACAATTGTCTTTTAATTGCAACCCTTAATTTTCATTTCCCTGACATCACCTTACTTTCCTCCCCAAAACGTGCTACTACCCCTTTAAAATTCACATCACTAGATTTTATTGAAAATATATTAATCTTACAAATTGGATACTAGTACATTGTGGCTAATTTTTTTTCCTCAGAAAACTAAATATTATCTGTTAAGTACAGGTCTGTTAATATACTACAATGATGTAAAAAAGGGTTTGATGATGTCTACTGTTGATGATTTTTAAATATTTTTTAAATGTATTTTTAATATTATTTATTATTTGATTCTGTTTGAGTATGTTTTTTATGCCTTTAATTCATACATGTAGTGTTTTATTTTTAAAAAATATATCATATTCATCCTTCTGTCTTTTGTCATTGATGTATTGTTTGTAAATATGGTATGTTTATGAAAATAAACATTTTTCGTATCTAAGAAACACTCTCTTTATCAATCATAATTATTATCATCATCGGCAATATACATATATGTTAGATTAACACTGTTTATTTTAAAATCATAAAGATACCAATCGCATAATTACTGTAAAATATCGTAAAGCAAAAAAAGAAAGAAGGATTTAAAGATGAAGTAGACTGAGAAAATATTTTAAGTTTATATTTCTATATCAGAGCTAAAGTAATAAGGGATTTAATACTGTTACATTTTTAACGTCGTTTTGCGTCAATCAGTTTATGACATTAATCATGTTTCCTTCTATCCAACGTGATAAATACTTATTATTTATACTTAACTAAAATAGTAAGCTATAATCTTATACATTGGATTTTAGATAACGATATATATAAATATACATTCTGACGTTCGTACTACGATAAGCTGTTTGTCCAAAGATATCAAATATCCGTATATACATGTACATGTATGAACATATGTTTTTACAAGTCAAATAAAATTATCATACATGTGTGTGTATACTCATAAGTTGTGAAGGTACCAACACCAAAACATGGATGTTAGAAAAATTCTGAAACATGTTAGAACTTATATGAATAACTGTAATTCAAGAGAAACATGCAACTCTGTTGAGACGAAAATATTTATTTTCACGTGCGTTGTCATAGTGGTGCGCAATTGACATACTATGCTTATAACTCACCACTTAAGAATAATATTTGTTAAAGACAGTTATTACCCTGATGACAAAAATGATCCATGCGTGCATGAGTTTTTAAGAAGAATAATTATGTTATTTTATCACAGTTTATAACTAAAAAAGACATATGATAAAAAGAAAAAAACATGTTTGTCTAAATGAACATTTAAAGCTTTGATCATTTGCACGTAATCAATAATTTACGTTCAATTGTATGACATTAAACCAATACAAACGGTCTAGAATATAAAATTCAACAACTGAACTAATACAGGAAAACTGTACAAATGTAACTAGAAAGGGATAAAAGACTTGAACGCCATTAGATCATCATCAACAACAACAACAACAACAACAACAACAGTGTTACGAGGCTTAAAGGCAATGATAAACAACACAAAGCAATAAAAGTCTGCATTCACAAATTCAATAGGTAGCAGTAATAACGATATACTGTTATGTAACCAAACACGACTGTCATTATCGAAATATTCAAAAGGTTTTGTAATGTCCGTTGTCAATGCGAGGTCCAGATATTGACACATTACCTGGAAAAGACGTGAGCCGATAGCTTCCTAGAAATTGACGCCTTATATGAAAACAGAAAGTAGAGTTATTCAGTGTATAGCACATTATTACTTTACAAAGCTACCTGAGATCGATTTCCGTCATTATAGATACGTATACCGCTTATAAGCCTACCTGTGTCAGCCGAATAAAGGTGAGTTGGTAAAGTTACATTATATCTATTGAATACATACATTCAGTAATACATACATAGAAACATATATCCATCCATCCATACATACATACATACATCGAAACATCATCCATCCATCCATACATCCATCCATACATACATACATACATTTGTAATACATACATTTGTAATACATAGATACATAGATACATGTACATACTAAAGTCATTACAACGAGAAGTCAAAACGTAGATCACCATTATCGTTTATCAAACTATTACGTAATAACAAAGTAGGGCTACGGTTAAGAGGTGAGGTGAGGTAAGGTGATGTTGGGTTCATCGCCGCTAGAAAGAGTATTTCACTTATATCGCGGCTGCTAGTATTATTGCAGGGAGAAAGCCCGCAACACCATTGTGTCTATGCATTGCGGTGAAACCTGCGAGCATCGGCTGGAACTAGCAACCATGGGTGGTACTGCACTGAAATTCAGTGTAACATTGAACCCAAACCTCAAGGCGTGTAGAACAGTTCTCTACGTAAAGGTTAAGGTACTCAGACTCGGTCTTGGGGCCTGTAGATAGGCCGCAGGGGGAGTCGGGTAGGACAGATAGGGCCGCGGTCTATCTGTCCTACCCGACTCCCCCTGCGGTCTATCTACAGGCCCCAAGACCGAGTCTGAGTACCTTAACCGGCTTATGAACTGAGGGAAGATTGCATTTAAAAAATAAAACAAAAATATAGCAGTTCAAACATAATTACACCCCTCTATGAAAATGAACTGGTCCAAATGACTTCATAGGTTTGTGACAGGATTTGGAAACCATTAATAACAATCGTTTTAAAAACGAATTTTAGTTATGTGTTAAGTAATAAAAAGCTGAAAAAAATATTTTCCTTTAACATTACAAACAAAAAGTTGACAGTAAATATAGTGTCATCATCAGGCGACGCAGCCGATCACGTGACATTGTGCCCGTGCATTTCGTGACACGCTTGCACACTAAACTGCTCGACCAATGACAACATGATCAAAGTTATCCCAAACACAACACAACTTCAATAGTTACAAGACCTTTTGCACATAAAACATATTGCTACATTAATAATAATAAAAATAAGTAATGCAGAAACTGGCAATTTTACAAGAGGCAATGAAATAGTGTAATCAATTGGTCATGAAAAAATCATTCTAACTTCAACTGACTCCGTAGCCTAATGGTATGCACGTTTGGTTACAAATCGAAAGGCCAGTGGTTCGATCCCCGACTTTCGAGTGATATATTTGGAAAACTCTTGTGTTGGAAATTATATGAATTTTATAATGGGAAATGTTTGAGATTTGAAAAGAATTTAGTTTAAAATCTAATGTTGAGGTCTTTAAATCACAGATAGGCCTCATACGAGGTCTTTAAATCCTAGATAGACCTCATATGAAGTCTCTAAATCACAGATAGACCTCAAACGAGGTCCGTAAGTTACAGATAGACCTGACTTGATGTAGCCAAGGTCCTACCTCCAGGTTACAGAACGGTGCTTAACAAAGGGATGACGTCACCAGAGGTTTATAATGCAGACAAAGTTACCGAGCCCCTGGTGGGATTCGAACCACCGACTTCCTGATCCGAAGCCGAACGCGCTAACCACTGCACTATCCCGCCCCCACGGTTAGAGAAGAAGACACAATATCGTTGCAACATAGACGGCAACGGAATAAGATGCAATGTCGATAGCAGTAACTGAACTTTCAACACTGTCATATAAGGTAGATATGAGAGGTCTTTTACATTTCGTTTAACAAAATGCCTGATTTTATTTGTTACTTTCGTTTCACAGACACATCAATGAATGAAAACTCTAGACGTCATCGTGTTCTTTTCTCTGGATCTCAGAAGACAAACTCTTGAACAAGAATAACGTTTGCTGATTCTTCATCAACAGGCAAAAATTCAGATTGAATAATTTCTTTTCCTAAAAGAAAACTGAATTATTCAAATCCACACCAAACAAGGAAACTGTAAGAAACCACATCACTAAGGAAAAAAACATACGAAGTAAACTAATATATTTTAACAAAGTGCAAACAAATGTTTTCATGCCATCAAAATAGATCAACAATATGATTGCAATAGGTGGATTATATTATCTATCATGATCACATGAATTTGTCTAATCATCAACCGCATGTATAATGAGATGATTCAAACAGTCATTCAACGACACAAAACCTGACGAATCATTCCACGCCCTCATCCAAATGATTCCAACAGAATGATTCCACTAGCTCACCCAAATGATTCCAACAGAATGATTCCACACGCTTACCCAAATGATGCAAACAGAATGATTCCACTACATCACGCAAATGATTCCAACAGAATGATTCCACTACAACACCCAAATGATTCCAACAGAATGATTCCACTACCTCACCCAAATGATTCCAACAGAATGATTCCACACGATTACCAAAATGATTCCAACAGAATGATTCCACTACATCACGCAAATGATTCCAACAGAATGATTCCACTACCTCATCCAAATGATTCAAACAGAATGATTCCACACGCTTACCCAAATGATGCCAACAGAATGATTCCACTACCTCACCCAAATGATGCAAACAGAACGATTCCACTACAACACCCAAATGGTGTCAACAGAATGATTCCACACGATAACCAAAATGATGCAAACGGAATGATTCTACAAGCACGTCCAAATGATGCAAACAGAATGATTCCACACGTTCGTCCAAATGATGCAAACGGACTGATTCCACAGACTTACCAAAATGATGCCAACAGAATCACGCCAACCCTTTACCCTCCGCCACTTTTATTTCCTCAACAAAGTGATGCAAACAGAATGAATCCTTACATTAATGCTCAACAGGCTTACCCAGTTCCTCCTACGTTACGACCACTAAACAATCCATTCCATCAAATCAGACCACAACCAAATTCAGTTACAGGACCAAACCTATACTATGGTAGGCCAAGGACTACAGTTGCCACAAATGCAAATATGGTCTATAATGATCATCTCTTGCCATATGGAAGAATGTGCATGGGCGGTCGTCAAATTGGAACTGACCTGTCACTATTCCATCCAAGGCCCAGCCGGCCTTTGTTTGTTGATGAACGGTCCTTTGCATATAATCATCCAGTTCCAAACAGAGTCCCGAGACCATTTATACTTCAAGGAAGATCGAGAGATGATATGCAGTGCCACACATCTTTGACGGGTCACTATGTTGGAGATTCCAGACGGAGAGGAATATCTACAGTGATAGTGGACAATAGAGACATGGTCCTCCGGGCATCGTTAAGAATCAGCTCAACAAACCAACATTGGTTTCCTGTGGAGAGTATCAACACGCCTTTGCCTTTACAAGGACCATTGACTCAACTGCAAAGCAACAACCAGTCTACCCTGTTGTTCCAGTACATCTTCAAATCAATACTGTCAACCATGGCAAATCTTTCTCTGGATGTTCATAACGCGGCAGCTGTGGTCATTGCAAGAGAGTACCAGGTACGTGTAACAGCCCTTACTTCCCAAGGTCAACCAGGGTCCCGCTTGGAATACGAAACTTTGATTCAGTCCATGAGGTCAATGGACTTAATGTTCAGTCTTCACATTTCAAGAGAAGCCCTAAGACCTATGCCAATCATATGGAATCACAACGAACGTAGACAAATGACCACCAAAGAGCTGTTTGAAATATTCTGGGTGACTGGACTACCTGCTGCAGAAAGACCAAAGTTAGGCGTGGCAGTCTGCGTGATATATGGCGATCCTGTTGCTAAGCTGTTTGCTTCAGATATCACCATGAACACTCATGCTGAATCAACCATGATTGACTTCTTATCTCGGGTTCTTATATCAGAAAGGATGTCCAATATGCCTGATCCCTCACAAATTATTCACGTAGAGGTGTTTCAGAACTACAGCCCATGTGGAGACTGTTCAAAAAAATATTTCCTCCTATTTAACGAGTTTGCAAGATTTGGCATTCGGGTTAAGATCACCATTCACTTCGTGTCGTTGTACAAACTGTATTGGGATATTGCAAACCCACAAGGTAACTTAGAATGGTTAACGGTGGAAGAGCACTGTGATAACAGGGACTGGCTGCTGAAACTCATGAATGGAGTTTTGGACATGTACACATTTAACGAGATCACTTGGATTAGATTACTTGGTGCACTTGGAATAGAGGTCGGAAGAGGCATCATACCAAAATACGTGGGTTGTGGACGGTTGAAAGCAGATACGTGGGCAGCGCAAACGTTCAACAGGTTGAAAGGTATGACATGCCAGAATAGTTGATCAAGTAGCTTCTGCCTCAGACATCGTATATAAGAAATATACTTATCTCTAACTTCATAAAATTCCATTCGAGGCCTGTTGGACGTATTGGTAAGCTCTGTGCTGGTGGTATAACCTTACTCTGAGGTTTTGGTACAAGTGTCAGAAAAACTTTTAAAATGTAGTCCATATTACAATATACACAAAAAAGGTTGTATATCTTAACTTCAGAATTTGCAATGTTCCTTTGTCACATACCGTTTTTGTTTTAGCGTGTATTCCTTCTAATAAATATTATCAGATATCTTCCACTATTTAAAAACCCTGTAAACGCCGTAAAGATAAAATGTTATTTATGATTTGTTGATAATTTATTTTTATTTGCAGAGTTTGGGGCAACACAATATCCTCCAAACGACATCGTGGCTTTCTTAAATAGACTGGCCATATCGGGTGGACATTCTGAAATTCAGATGGGGCACTAGCAATGCAAAGATGATGACTTTTGGGCATAGCACAAACCTTGTTATAGCACAAATGGTGAAGGATAATATTGTTCATATGTGCACATTTGAACCTTTCACTTTTGCTAGCTACAGCATATTTTGTCGATTGTGATGTCATAAAACTACTGTTTGTGACGTCACTGTAGCAAAGAGTGCAGGCCATTTTAAGATATTAAAATATAACGTAAAAATAGAATAGAATGCATAATAAGAAATAAAGTAATAGTATGAAATGTTTTTCGTTTAATGCAATATGACACACTGCCCTGGTTTGTTAAAGCTATTTATAAAACAAGGGGTAAACAACGAGAGCCTGAAAAGTATCGCCGTATAACTCTGTATCGTTACCTCGGCAAACGTTTTACCTTCTTACTTAGTATTAGATTGAAGTTATATCCAGAAAATGATTGAATGTTGTCGGTAGCTCAGGTCGGTTCTAGAAAAGATTACTCAACAGTCGACCACATATTGAATTTGTTTAACCTTTCAGAGCTTTGGAAATGCAAAAAGAAAAATCAATTACTCTGTGCATATGTTTATTTCATCTGGTGTGTGGAACTTTGGTCGAGGCTTGTATCAAATCATAACAAAAGGTTACTTGGTTTACAAAATATGCATCGAAATATTAAATCATATGATTTTCGTAAAGATAGTTATTCTTACCTTTTCCAGTGTAAATCCGGTGTACGCGAAGGAGAGGATTTAACACCTATTATTTTTATTATTAATGATATTGAAATGTGTTTTGTTGAAGATTTTTGTAAAGGCGTAGGGTTTAAGCCTTAGGGGTCGTAGCAGGTTTTAGGTGGAATATAAGGTGTTATACCCCACTTCCGGTCTCGTTGCTATGGTTTCCTTTGTTCTAATTGTAGGTATCTCTCCTTTCGATGATGTAACTGTAGGTTATCCACTGATACACCTCTACTTTTCTGATACACAAACACTGCGCACTGTGTCTAGTGTTGTTCTGTTCAGAGATTTACATTTTTTCTCTGAGATCTCAAAATGAGTGAATTTGAATTATAAATAGAATATCACCCTCGTGTGTTTTGATTTGAGATATACCAACAATCGTTGATGAATGTAAAAAATATTCATAACTTTCAGCAATTCGTGTTGATAGAAATTAATTTTGTAATATTAACTTTGAGTAATACTCGTGTTAATATTACTGCTGTTATCCAGTGTTGTATATATTATCACCCAAATTGTTCGACAAATCACAATCTCCTTCATCTGCCTATGTGGCACCAATCATGCCTTTTTAAAGGCTTTTCTTGTTTAAGAAATAGAAGACGAGTTGGTGTGCTTCTATCGTTGAATAAAACATAGCAGGGAGCTTAAAACACGAAGGGCGCAGCCCTGAGTGTTTTATGCTCTCTGCTATGTTTTATTCTACGATAGATGCACACAAACGAGTTTTCTATTTCTTATATGAGATATCCTCAGCAATAATTCGCTTTTAGTATAAAATTAGTTGAAAATTATGGTAATTTGAAAAAATACATATTGAAAATAATGATGCCTCACTTCGTAGAACATATTCAGTAGCATTTGACAAGTCCATTATTATGTATAGGGGTGTGCGCTCAAATAATCACAAAATCAAATTAATTGTAAAATCAAATCCATGTGAATTATTTTTATTGTACATACATAATTAAATATTTACACGAAATATCTATTCTCTATTACTTGTGCTTTGGTTTCGAATTGACAGACGGCGAGTCGGCCTTGATGGACAATAGATGCCCCCTCGAGTTTGATCAATGGACTTGACAATTATGACGTCATTTGATAAGTAACGTTCTAATAACTGAAATGACGTCATTAATCTCGCGCATGGTTGTATCGTCAACTAAAGCACGTCATCGGTCCCATTGTCCGCCATTGTTTAATGTCGTGGCTATCTTATATTCCGCAATAAAGAATAGTTTTTGAGTGACGTCACGAGACAATGGCCCCTGACGTCGATAACAAGTGGCTATGACGTCACTAAGTATGACCCTGATCGAGGATTTTCAATTTGCGGCAGGATGTGATTTACAAAATATGTTAATATTTGGAGTAGAAATAATTTAAACGAGTTAAAATCGACATACTAGGAATGTAATAGAATAGCCCTAACCATCATGTGTTTTGCATTAAAGTATAGTTTTGCACCGAACTATGATACCGTCAAACCATTCGGCCTTCGGCCTCATGCTTTAACTTTAATAGTACAGGGTAAAAATGTACTTTATTGCAAAACTCATGATGATTAGGGCTACTTTATTTAGGAGATAAACCTAGTGTGTTTGAAAATCAGAGACATGTTATACTGGATTGATTGCGAGTAAATTTAAAATTGAAACCAAACGCGCATCATGTGAGTTATTTGTTCAAATCAGTAATCAGCAAGTCTTCCAATATGTCTTAGCAATGCAGAAACGATGCCCGTCCCTCAGCCCTGTACCTGGTTACCTGATCAGGGATTGTTACGTTTTAGGTGTGTATCTAATTTTACCAATGGAATCTACAAAAGACCAATGTTTTGCTGTTAGTATACTCAGATATGTTTAATAATTGTAGTATTTAATCCGCGTAAACTCCGTATTAGCAAATAGTTAGGTGTTGCATATTGCCTGTAGAGTCAAACCGTCAGTCATTTTGCTTAATACAACATCCGTGAAGCTGTAAATATTCATGAAAAGAATCAAGAACCTTTGTTCTCAGTTGAGATATGAGTAGCCTACACATGAAAGAGCTGCTCACATTCCTATTTCATCCGTTCTCAACAACACATTTTTTCCCCGTTTTGTGCAACCCCAATCTTACGCATTTTGATTTCTTTGGTCACTGCGACCTTCTCAACATTACATTTCTGATTGTCGATCAATTTGTGAGAATAAATTTTTCTTTGCGTCAATAGAATATTAAAGTATGTGTTAATATTCTCTTAAATAAGTATTTTGAGCTTGAATTTTATAATGTGTGCTATGTGTCTTTCATATATGTTACCAGTGAAAACATCGTTTATTGTCTGTGCGAAATGTGTATCGGTGATCCCAGCAAGACGATCTGGACTTTCTTCAGCGGCAAGTTCCTTCTGTGCAATCAAGATGGCGTCAGTCAGGTCTCGCTGGATATCTGAGGTATCAATCTATATCTATAGGTTATCAATGAAAATTGCAAATGTTTTTGAAAACGGTGATAAAGCTCAAAAGGTTTAACGTTTGCAGGGTTTACATCAATATTCTTAAGGGTTTGGCAAACGTGCCCCCCGTCCCTGAGTAGGGGACTTTCTATCTTCAGGTTATTTAATTCAAATCAAAATCTCGCTCTCGTGTTTTATCCATAACACAAATTCAAAATAACAAATAAACAGATTGACTTCGATTTTATGGCTTTCTTATTCCGTATTTTCAATCTCTATATACCTCTTTTCTTAAATGTTATTATTGTTTTAAATAGCTTTTTCTCTTCGTGTGGAATATAGTACCGTCCTATCACTTTTAAAAAGCATTGATAAATGACGAAATACTTATGTGTATACCGCTGAACTAATAGGATAAATGTATTAGTTGAAAATCAATGAAGATATGGTGTTTTGTACAAACATTACTCAAACTCAAAGAAAATAAAGGTTTATTAAGGAGTTTCTTCGACCTTATTCCTCTCGCAGCGTATTAGCCTGGTTAAGCTTCGAAAAAATGATCACATTATCTGATGTAATTGGAAATCTTTTTTTGTGTAGTGAACCCGCACAGCATAACTAGGATTCTGATGGTATCACTAAACGAGCCCGTTTAGAGTACGCAACCGGAACTAGCGAGGTGTACGGCGGATAAATGTTGCTAGCGAGGAGCGTGATCGCAAACGGATCACTTAAAAACAATCATCGCCGTTTCATCAATTTTTTCTTTGTTATTATCATGTCAATAGCTTTCCGAGACACAACTATTTTAATGCCATATCCTGTTCATGGTAAGAGATTGCAAATATGTTACATGTGCGAACAACAGCATTACTCGCACCTGTCATTCTTACTGTCTCTTGGATACAGAATGACAAGCACATACATTTTACTAAGTATGTATGCTAAAATTACCACATGATGTTGATTATTTGAATGTTATGAAGTAAAATATTACCTAACTTTCGTTTCGGCTCCTCGCTAGCAACATTTCTCAGCCGTACACCTCGCTAGTTCCGGTGTACGGTTATACACATTGAGGCCAGGAACTTGCGAATTGTCATATTGTACATGAACAACGGTTCAGGACGGATGAACCGACATCGTGTTGTATGTTAATGAAGTTGTAGTATTCAGACTGTTGAACCTTTTGAAATATATACTCACAGTCTATGTCTAGTTTTGATACCTGCAGCAACACAACATCTGAATAATCTTCAAGCAGAAAAAAAGCCCGTCCCAATACCGACAGGGGTTCGAATCTCGGAGTGGACGATACAACAAACAAATAGAGCCATGGGCTCTGTAGCTCTTCAGGCTTTACATTTGATTTCGCTATTGGGTGTGGCCAATGTGGTGCCCCCTTAGAAGGGGCCGTGGGCCCACCAAAGCTACTCACTAGTCAAGGAGTCTGTACATAAAGTTTTAGCTTTCTAGGCCTTATGCTTCTGGAGAAAAAGATAAAAAATTCAGCTCTCTTGGCTGCATCTGGAGAAGAAGATGAAAATAAGTTTTAAGGGCGTGGCCCCTGTGGCTCTTAATTGGCCAAATCAGAATCCCCACATGCAAAGGTACTTGTACACACAATTTCAGCTCTCTGGGTCTTCTTCTTCTGGAGAAGAAGACGAAATGACGTTTAAAGGGCGTGGCCCCTGTGGCCCTTAATTGGGGTCACAGGGTCACAAAAGCTACAAATTAGAATCCCCATATGTCAAGGTGCTTGTACATAAAATTTCAGCTCTCTTGGGCTTCTGCTCCTGCTTCTGAAGATAAAAATAAGTTTTAAGGGCGTGGCCCCTGTGGCCCTTAATTGGGGTCACAGGGTCACCAAAGTTACAAATCAGAATCTCCACACGCAAAGGTACCTGTACACACAATTTCAGCTCTCTAGTGTATATGGTTTATGAGGAGAAGTCGAAACTGTCAAAAGTTCAGGCCTGATGAGCTAAAAATCAAAACCTGAACTTTTGCACTCATATTGTTTTCATATGTTGAAATAAACCTACATCCCAATTTGAACGAAATCGGTCAAGAAATAGAGATTTAAGCTTATTACTTATTATATAGAATACAGAAGGGGGAAACTGGCCGACTACGGTAAAATATCGGCAGTTTCTGTAAATCAAACACGCTGCCGTGAATGAATCGGAACTGGAAACGCCTCTCATTGATTACTTTCCACGTGCGCCCGTGTTGTCATTTCAAATTGATAACTGTTGGCAACGGTTACAAAGCATTTTTTGGTTATATTGTCCACTCCGAGATTCGACCCCCTGTCCTAATACCGCCCGTCAGTGAGTTTCTGCTGAGAAACGCCAATGTGTTGCCATTCAAGCTAAGTTAACTGTCTTGTCACTTATGGGAACATTAGGGGCGTATGGTCAGGTCAAAATCTGTCCTTCAAGGAAACCACCGAGAGGTTGCCCAAGCAGTAAGCCAGGACTGGCAGAGAATACCAGATCGTGTTGTCTTATATATCAGATATTCTCAGCACGATTAAGTTATGGATAACACATGATCCACGGGCATTATCAATAATAAAGGATGTATGCCTGCGGGATTTACCCACGGGATAATTATTTGAAGGGGGTATATCATAATAATATCCTGCCTTGCGATTATGTTGATAATAACATGCATCTGAAGGACATTACTCGCATATTAGAGATAAAAGCTAGATAGTGAACAAATGTAACAAGATGCTTCAGAAGGACATTAAAAAATATAAAGACCTCCAAGAACAATGGAGGGACGTCACTAAAGGTTTATAAAGTTCAGACATGTATCGAGGCCTGTACCGGCCATAGTAGATATTGACACGCTTGCTTATGCCACTTTAGCATTCTGAGCTGCTGATTGAATTCAGGGCAATTTCATGCGAACACTGTAGGAGACTGTGTGTTTGTACATACATCGGAAACACTTACCATTTTGGATCGTTTCATAGAGTACTCATCAGCATTGAACTACATTACATCATATATCATTTCATTCTCTCCCGACAGAGGCAGCTCAGTCATACCCGAGTTAGCCTCTGTTATATTGCAAAAAGATCCCAGGGTTCCGGCAGATTGCCCTATCGGCAAAAACTTATAATTCGCCATATCTCCGTTAGTTGCAGTCAATGAAAACACCGTTTGGATATCCATGAATTGGAGAATTATGATCGTGACATGGAAAATATCATGTCTTCATGTTTTTTTAATGACAATGTTACAGGGAAATATTTGAAAAATCAGATATGGATAGGGTTTTTCATTAGAAAGATAATGTTTTATAAATGTGTAAATGATTATTTGTTTTATGATAAATTTTGTTTATTTATTTGCGAAATAAAACTAATTTGAAGGGAAAAGCGATGTTTTATAGAAGGAAGAGCTTTCTCCCCTGGATGTTAATTTTCAACGATAGCTTTACCCATCAACACGGAAATGGCCGAGGTTTTGCGAATGACCACTGACGGCGTCGCTGATTGGACAACCAACTTCTATTGCTTCCAATGAGATTGCTATCTTTCTATCCCATGTATTTGATCGAACAGAGGCTAACTCAGGTATAACTGAGATGACTCTATGGGGAGAGAATGATATTTAGTTTTTGTCAGTTATTCGTCAATGACTCCTAGTATCGTTTCTTTCGTTTAGAGAATCGTTTCGTTATCGTTTAGAGAATAAATGATTTTTACTAAGCAAAGACAAGAATAAGTAACAAACAATGTACACTTGTTCAGCGAAAAGAATGCATGATTTTACTTCAAAGGGCTTTCATGTACACTTCAAAGACATTCATCTTCATGTCGTAAATACAAATAAAATGTTTTAAACATATTTCACAATATTTGTAAAATGATTCGTACGAGTTGATTTATAGACAATAGGATAGAACAAGTTTACCTATGAAGGTATATTGAAGATGTGATGATAGTATATATAAATACATGGCACGAATAACACATTATATATGATGTTGAATAATAAGGATGCGCGGTATTATCAATATATCGGTATATTACAATACAACAACACAATATATACCTCTGAAAATATCAAAAACATCGAAAATTTAAAAACAACAATTTCAATCTAAAATGGAGAAAACACAACCAAATAAAACATGTTATTACGGAACGTTCTTTAAAAAATGTTAAGCTGTGTTGTGAAAATAGCTCAAATATGTATACAGGTCATAAAACAGTGATTGAAAATTTTCCCTTTACAACACGGCTGAGCAATGATGCTCTTATTTGAACAATATACTATGATAAATCTTTGCTTTTTAAAGTACCAATACATTGCAATACACTTTTCTGTATCGTCATATATATAACGATACCCATCCTTTTTTAATATGATATGAAATTTTGTATATTGTTTTACACAAGAAAATAAGATTTTTGTATAATGTGGATTTGATCTTTTGATTCAGTAAACTTGACGAATCCTTATCCAGATTTTCAGCTGTAACCAAAAACATTATCCAACCTCTGATTGGTCAACGTGACCCTGGATGAAATAAGTTATAACCCGGCACATAAAATGCATGAAAAAAACCGTGCAGATTGAGCGACTTAAAACGTACAATGTATGTTACCTCAACACATGATCAAGCTGGTTACTTTTGATCAACCGATATGTAGCTTTGAAGAAACTATAGTCAAAACTGCTTACGCAGTTGACGTTTTTCTTACTCTTTATTTCAATATTATATGCCTTTTGTTTACACATTCGGTAAGATAAATTTGCTAAACCATTCCATCCTCGATAATCCAGCGCTTTCATTCCGATAAATCTGCACTACAAGCCCTGGAAAACTTTACGGAGTTTAACCTCAAACCCATTTACCTCCCTTTGCAATGACTCAGCAAAACGCTTGCTTTCTAACAACCAATAAGATCACTTCTAAAACCAGCTTTCTGTCTCTCACTATGCCTTTCATTCCGCCTTTTCTCTCGTCCTTTCGATCCCTTTCTCCCTGAGCTGTCTACTCTTTTTGGATGGCAATATCCACGTGTCACAAAGCTGAAAAATTGCTGACAACACGTTAAACCCCAACTCACTCACACTTGATGTCGCGAACGGTCGAGTTATTTACGCACTTGGTGTCTGCGTTTCGTTTCTGATTGGATAACATGTATGTAAAGGGAGGTAATTGGATTTAAGGTAAAACCCCGTAAAGTTTTCCAGGGCTTGTAGTGTAGATTTATCGGAATGAAAGCGCTGGATTATCGAGGATGTGTTTAGCTTATCAACTGCAACAAAAAAGCTTTGAATAGTAAGCCATAATTGAAATCCCTGGGAATGCATGTCCATTTACATAAATTTATATGCCATTTACATGCCAAAATAATTTATGCCAATCCTAACAAATATATAGAGGATACTTAATTTAGTTTTCTAAATACCAGGATTATTTCATCGAGTGCCATGGGTAAAGTAGATATTTCACGAGTGGCGCAGCCACGAATGAAATATCAACTTTACCCATGTCACGAGATGAAATAAACCTGGTATTTGGAAAACTACAAGTATTCTATTTATTATATGATTTTTAATACAATATGTTATTGAGATGACTTTAAAACTGGAAAGTTGCTCACATTTGCACACATGGCTGAAAATAGTTCCGGTGTATCAGCCTCAAATAACTCTAGGCAAAAGATGACTCTAGAGTTATTTCAGGCTGGCCTCAGATAACTCTAGAGTCATCTGAGCCTAGCCCAAAATAACTTTAGAGTGCTCTGGGCCTAGTCTCAAATAACTCTAGAGTCATATGGGCCCAGGGAAACGCCCAGTCTCAAATGACTCTATCCAGGCTCAAATGACTCTACCTCAAATTCAACATTTTCCAAACTTTATCGATGAAACTAAGATAGAGACATTTCGGGCTAGCCTCAGATAACTCAAGAGTCATCTAAACCTTGCCCGAAATAACTCTACAGTGCTCTGGGTCTAGTCTCAAATAACTCTAGAGTCATATGGGCCCAGGGAAACAAACGCCTAGTCTCAAATGACTCTAACCAGGCACAAATGACTCTCAACATTTTCCAAACTTTATCGATGAAACTAAGATAAAGTCATTTCGGGCTAGCCTCAGATAACTCTAGGAGATGAATTAATTGATGACCGAATGTTGAATTTATTATAGCAATAATTTGTATTTTGTTGACGACTTCAGATATCTTATTTAATTGAATATTTCTTTCAATTTCCCATTTTATTATTGTTGTCGAGAAGGCGGTAGTATGTATCAAAACCCCACTTTATCCTCTGCTTATAGATTGGTTATTATTATTGTGAAACTTAACACAACAGTCTTCCGGTACACTAAGCCATTTTTATCCCGATAAAGGTTTTAAAAGTAACCACAGGACAAGTGGTCTTTTGAATGAATCATTTATTCAAGACGTCAATTTTACCGCTATATATAAGCCAAATTTGTGAGAGAAAACATATTATCAACATATTCTAACTTTAAAAAATGAGGGAAATGTACTTATCAATAACTCCACAACATGTATTTTTTTAATTTAGTTTAAAAAAAACCTTATTGGCAAACCGATAGACAATAGAGAAAGTTTTGGAAAAAAACACTGCATGAAGGCAGACATCTGTTACTTGAGACATCCTCAAACGTCTATCTAAGAACATGTTCTAATTGTTACTCCAGTGATCAGTATAATTTATCGACTTTCCTTTAATGGAGGATTGCGCGTATATTCCTTGTATACTTGTAGAACACTATCTTCACAACACATAATGAAGTATAGAAATAATTTTAAAAATTACGAATACGTTCTGGTGGGAATAAAAATAATGTATAAGTCCGAGTTGTTGTCAATGACAAGAGTTTATCAAAAGTTCTTTGTGATATTATGGCGTTAACATTGATAATTGCTGATGAACGATAAAATCAAGGTCAACTTGTTTTTTCATGACCGACACACAACTGAAACGCTCAACTTATTATTTCCATAGTTTATATCCAACCCTTTTCACTTTGATCCTGATGTTATGTTGCTGAGTTATATATATTTCCCTTACAATTTATGTACGACCTATTTTCAATATGTTCAATATGTCTTTATATAGATAAAGAGTAACATGAATTGATTTAAAAACTATGAGTATTTTTCGTTTATGCATGCATGCATACGTGCGTACGTGCGTGCGTGCGTGCATGTGTGTGTGTATGTGTGTATGAATGTATGGATGTATGTACAGTATGTGTGAATGAATGTGTGTATGTGTGTGTGTATGTCTGTATGTCTGAATGTATGTACGTGTACGTATGTATTATGTCTTCTATTGTTATATGTATGTATGTTTTAAAATTAATTTTTATATTGTAAATGTGCCTGACTACAATGTCTCATAGGTTAAATTTGGCCGTATGTTATACTTTTAAATATGTCAAGTTTCATGGGAATGTCTGTCTAAAACTTTAAAAAAACAATTCTTTCTTTCTCACGCATATTTTCGACCTTCCTACCTACACACTATACAGCAATGCTATTTAGATAAATCCCACTTTCATGAGTCTATCGTATGTCTACATGTCTAGAGGTTAAAAACTTAATCCTGTAGTTGGTGGGTTGCGACAACAATCCCTGCGACAAGCACATGAGCTTTGACGAAGTATTCGCAATGTCATTCTTCAGAATATGAAATTATTATTTTTGTGACTGTTCAATTACACTTGGGATCCAAGAACAGCTTTTCCAATATGTTTTTCTATTGCTAGAAAGTTCGGAAGAAGAATTATGAAACTTAAAAATATAATGAAAATAAATTGTTATGTAAAAAAAAAATTGAGAGGCATTTTAGAAGTTGGAATGACAATGAGGAACAGATGGATGACAATTTCTTTATTCATGTTAGGTGACGTTTTGACACAACTGCTTGTGTCGTTGTCAAGCTAAAGATGTGTCGAAACGTGGCTTAAGATTACAAATACTAAACAAATACCTTGATTGATTTTATTTTGTTTCGCAAATTTATTGTATAGGACGCTAAACTCACAAGCCAGTTTTCACTATTCTATCTCCGCTAGCCAAAGATATTTTAAAACGACATAACTTGTAATGCGTTTTATGAAATCGTGAACAAGTATTGTTCTAGGAATTAGTTAATTTCAGTTTGGTTTGTAATACAAAATATAAACAAACAGTTCTCTTATTATCAAGATTCAAGATTCTTTATTATCCATAAGACCACCAATGGTTGTATAAGATCACATTACAATAAAATAGATACAATACAGTAGTGGACAAGATGGTTTGTTACACAGTACAACAATATACATGATTTGAAAAGAAAGTGCTCATGAAACATATCTTAAGATGATATTTATAAATTTAGTCAAGGATCATACTTGACCGTGATTATTACTCACATGACTAGCTTTTGCCTTCACTAAACTGGCAAACAATGATGCGATAGATTTATTCAACCGATTATTCGGTAACATAATTTGCTAAAACGTAGAACATAAAATAATTAAATAATTTAAACAGGTAGCCTGGCAGTATGGAAATCTGCCATTCAGATACTTAAATAGATCTACAAATTGAATGACTGTGATGTAGGTAAACTATGTTAATCATTCGATTAATAAATATACATAATACTATGAAACAAAACCCCGATTTTACCACATTTCGAAATTTGTAATGAAGTGAAATGGTATACATAGAGTGAGCCTTTTTAAAAACAAGTGCTTTCCACGTTCCTTTTTACAAAACTTTAAAAAATTTAACAAACGTGTCATGATGGTTACAGCAAAGAAAAGAGACATACACATTTGATGTCTTAGGAATAAAGTCATAAAACAATTGGTTAAGATGATACGTATGATGACGATTTAAACTAAACTCTGCTAAAAAAAACTCTTCATTTGTAAAATAATTACAGACGTATGATATGAATAACTTGTAATATAATTGATAATGAAATGGATTTGGTGTATAATTTTGAATAAAAATCGTTCATTATCAAAAGGTTATAATACTGTCACCTAATCTTCCGTCTTATGTCCTTTATATCAATTGTTCATGGAAAGTTGCCAAAGTACTTCTTTAAAAATCTTGCCATACCATACTGCAGTACACAAGATGTATATATTTCTGTAAATATGATATCTCAAAACCTTGACAAATTTGTCCTAAGTTAGAGCAAGGTGGTACCAGACGTCAGCGGTCAAGGGTATACAGGGACTTGGATACCAAGATCCAGAGACTGAAGAACCAGCTGTTCACAGGGATGAAGACACCCTTGCAGTTTGTTGATGCTGTGGGGCACCTCGTCAAATTTCAATGACATTGACTTCAAATAGTTACATCAGTGCAGTCAGATGTATAAAAGTGTCTAGTGTCAAACTCCATCAAGGAAGCATGAAATGTCATGAAATGTATGAAGTGAAGTCAGATGTATAAACATGTCTAGAAGCATGAAATATAAAAATCTGTTACTGTTTATTGTTATGAATTAAATTATCAAACCTCTTCTTTTTACTTACTTCAAGTTGAATAGTCCATTATCAAACATAGGTTGGATGAACCCATTACACAAACCACCCATTCATGTCTCTGTTTTGATTGCAGTGTAGGCACATTGGGATGTAGGCACATCGGGAACATGCCAATGTAACTGACCTTGTATACAACACAGGCCCCGGGTCATTGAGCAATCATCCCTTTTAAAAAAAAAAAAAAAAAAAAAAATTGAGATGACCCCCAGATTTGACAGCGTTCGTAGATACATAATATTAACAATGTTAATATTATGTATCTACGAAACGCTGTCAAATAATGTTAATATTATGTATCTACGAACGCTGTCAAATCTGGGGGTCATCTAAATTTTTTTTTTTTTTTTTTTAAAGGGATGATTGCTCAATGACCCGGGGGACTTAGGTATACAACGCATAACATGCTAATGTATGCCATCGATGCATTATAAAAAAGTAGTAGCAAAACAAAATGTGACATGTCACCGGCTGAACATAATATCAAAAATCACTTTAAAAACTCCAAATTCAGAACATAATTTCTATGACTGAAAAGAAACGACTTTCTAGAGTCCATAAGCCAAGTCCAATTATGATGTTTTCCATCAAGAAAAGAGCTTAACATCTAGATAATTAATATTTGCAACCAATGATTTGTTGAATAGAAAATTGCCCTTTCTACTTCTTCGTTGTCGTTGTCAAAGAGTGAAAATGATCCTTATTTCAAGTCACATTCATTAAAACCTGGATAAATAATCATTTTACTTTTCTATTGGTGTTAACATCTTGTGTCAACTGTCTTATCTTCATTCAATATCTTTTCCTCTTTGACTTCTTCCAGATTATTTAAACAACGGTAAACCAGTCTTCAGTGAGAGGTTTAGAAGAATGTTTGCATGGATCCAGCGTGGATTACAAATGATGTTCTTTATTGCGTGTATGACACCAGCGCCGAATCCGTAAAAGTTTCCAAGAATCCTAACAGTTGTGAAATGTGGTCCTGTGTCAAATGAATTTGATGGTCGCAACTTGTTGAGCTCTGCTTACAACACTTTATCTGCTTACAACACTTAGAACTACTTTATTGATGTTGCAAAACGTTCTATTTGCCGTTAAAACGACATTATGCTGTTTGAAATCAACTTACTACTTGAATTAGCCAAATTTCAAAGATTATGTACACATACACACGATAGCACGCGTCCTTCTTCATGAGCAGAATCATTGATTTGAATTTTTTGGTAACTCGCAGAGAATTCAAGCATGTTAATGATTGAATAAAATGGCTCAATCCTGTCACCTCTTAAATACAATTTTTTTCCGCAACTGACTCAATACAGGCAAGCTTGGCCAATGCAAGAAAACCGGACCAATTCGAGACAAACTAGGCCAATACGATTCTGAACATGCGCATATACACACACACATGGCGGAAGAACGAATCTATCTCTTTATAACTGATGGTTCAGCAATCTCAATTATAATTTAGATTTCGATGAAAATGAACTCTCTAATGTTGTGAAAGTACAGTACAAAGAAGATCAAGAAATTGGTGCGTTAGAGAACAAGGATGATGACAAGGATAATCATCAGTTATAGCAAAAGTAGTGTTTTTACTCTCCCGTAGAAAATATCGCTGTTTAATAAATTTATCATGTTATTACATATATGTTTGATAACATCGCACATTGACCGAATTACTTGACGTTATACTGACGTCATAGTGGTTAAGTTTGACGTCACAATGTCAGCGGGCAGGCCGTGATGGTCATGTCGACGAATATCTTTGTTTTCGACGATTTATTTAAGCCAGTTATAAATAAAATACTAAACTCTGTCCCGTTTAATACCATTTTTATTAAACTCGTGAATGGTACAGGTATTTAACTAGCCTTCGCTCGTTAATTATCAAACCATTCATTCGTTTCATAAAAATGTTATTAAACAGGACGTCGTTTAGTATTCTATATATATCCACCAGAGACAAAAGTATGATGAAACGATGTTTTTTAAACTCATACATTTGAACGATGGATATAAAAGCTAATTCAGGCCACAATTGTCTGAGTCAACTATAGCTGCGTATATATATTTATTTTCATCTACCTGCGTTTTTAGTGCAAATATCATATAATTTTGAATGTCTTTGGGGCATCATAGCAATGCGAAAACGAAACGGTTATCGTTGAATTTTGAGTACACAAGTTAAAATTCAGTTTGCGTTAACATTTTCGTATGTCATACCTTAAAGATAACCGTAACCAATTTGGCAGGGCTTTGAAATGAGCAGGGGTAAACATTTTGAAAACACTATTTTGTATTTTTCGCTGCAAAATCCTTCATTAGTGATCAATAACTTTAGACCTAAGTAATATTTTTTCCTTTGCATTAATGCAATGTAATTGTACTGATTTCTTTCTTACAATGTTTATATGGAATATTTAAGTCGAAATTTAAGAAAATCCGAATTTCACAAATATGACCCCATCTGTGTATTTAATTATGCCAAATATCTAAATTCAGTACCAGTGACAAGACGATCCTAAAATATGGTTTTGGAATGATTGTCTTACTAATGGATATTTGGTTGTCGCTTGTAGGAGCTCCTTTGAGTTATTTTATTGACGTCAAAATCAAGATACACAAGCAAAGGAACAAAGAAATAAGGTATGCAGTATTTTTCATGACCAAAGGTTACAAGTGACAATGACTCTGTAGCGCATCGCTATGATATGATTGTATTTCATTTTAGGTAAAACTATCGTGAAAGAGCTTAAAAAGTACCTAATTGCAGTAACGATTTCTCCTTGCACTCCTCCAATGCCAACAGATTAAAAATAACCATAATACATAAAATAGAGCCATTGGCTTTGTAGCTCAATAGGCTTCATATTTATGTTTGCTGTGGCCAATGTGGTTTCCCCATTCGTAGGGGCCACAAAGTCTCAAGTGATGTGATTTCAGATACCTGTAATTAATACAGAAATGAAAATATTTCATATCATGATATAGGGAATATATTTTAATTGTAAACTTATTTTGCGATGTACGCTCATTGTGTTCTTCATGTGAAGACTATTTTACCATACTTGTGTAGACACTTGACATTGATTGAAGCTGCATTGAAATATCATATTTCAACAGTAAACCTCTCCTTGTCAGAAATTTTCTAGGGAAGCACAAATAAAATATCTCTTAAACTTGATATTTGTGACTTTCTGTTGGTAGTTTTTAACTCTTTGGTCTTTGGTTATGCTATTATAAGTGTAATATTTTCCTAATTTGGGTATTTTCTTTACTTTGCAGTCTTTTACCCCTTAAAAGCCATACCACGGCCAGGATTATCTGTTTTCGACAGAACAAAGAATAGGTTTTTAGGGTGTGGCCCCTATGTTCCTTATTAGGGGCCACGGGGCCACCAAAGCTACAATTTATAATCCTCACTAGTCAAGGAGTCTGTTCATCAAGTTTAAGCTTTCTGGGCCTTATGGTTCTGGAGCAGAAGATGAAAATAGGTTTTTTGGGTGTGGCCCCTATGTTCCTTATTAAGGACCACAGGGCCACCAAAGTTACAATTTATAATCCTCACTAGTCAAGGAGTCTGTACACACAGTTTCAGTTTTCTAGGCCTTATGGTTCTGGAGAACAAGTCTAAATTCCACAAAGTTTACGGACGGATGGACGGACGGACGCCGGACACCATGTCATGCCATAAGCCCATTAGGCCTTACAGGCCAGACGAGCTAAAAATGTAACCATAACAAGGTATACCCGCCTCTCACCCAATTCAAACAACATAAAATATGACAATGAGTCAGTAATGTTAACGTTATCACCTATAATAACAAAACAGAACTTAGTGGTCTCGATCAATGGACGTCTGAAATATGTTTTATAGTCTGAGGAGATCATACGTCCTGTGGCAGAAAAGAGAACAAGGCACTGTTTCAGCTGAAACAAGACAGCAGTCACTTTTCTCCATACGTTTCATGTGTTCCGCGATTGTTTTGGGAACACCAACGTCATAGTGTTTCTCTGGCCTGCTATTAGTCCTATCATAAACCCCATAGAACATTTATCGAATGCTCACGAGGGGGTACTCGATTCCAATGCTCCTAGTCAATTTGAGAACAGCTGTAAGTCACATAGTGTATGGTGGTATACCGTATTTCCTCTAATAAGCGGCCGGGCGTTTATTTTTTTCAGCACAACTTTAACCTCCGGCGCTTATGCATTTAAGAGGCCCGGCGCTTATTTGTTTCATAGATTATTGATGTTTGTTTTAAGCCGTCTTTTTCAACAAGATAACTGTAAAATGTTTCCTGAGGGAATTCAATGGTTGGGACCTTGCGCTTATTATAGACCCGGACTTATTTTCTCTTGTTCTATCAATGACCCCCTGCGTTTATTTGAGGAAATACGGTAGGCTCATACCTATTAAAATGTTATTTTATGCTGTTTTATTGCTTTCCTTTAGTTTGTCATTGATACATGTGTAAATATCGGGTTATGATCATACGCCATATTTGCATAGTGTGCAAAAATATATTTGCACTTCCTCTGTATATAGTGTTAAATTGTATACTATATAAGTATACACAGCTATGGAATTGCCTCCATGCGATACTTTTACATATCTATGAAGACATTCACATATATATGCCCCTGTAAAACAGAACTGATGCAATTATGACTTGATGTTAGTCATAAAAATGTAACACATGAAACAACCTGTTTTCATGGGGAAAAACATTTTGAGTAACATACTTGTTTGAGTAAAACTACTTTTGTACACCTCCGGAGGTCACGCAATTCAAATAAAAGTATGGAAACGCGTTTACATGGTCACTTTACTTTGTTTATTTGTTTTCACATTCACAGAGTCAACACTGACACAAGAAGACAATCAAAAGAGGTGTTATTAGTAAATAATATAAAACATTGATATGGTGATTACGTATTAATCATTTTGTTAAAAGTTGGGATATAAGCGATTTCAGTTTTTGATGGTTTTTAAAAAATCAAATTAAATATAAATATTTTCGTCGTTGATGATGGATTCCATGTCTTTTTTCCCTTGAGAAGCATGTTACGTTCTTAATCGCCTCAGTGAGAGCATTTTTCGCAGCACAAGCCGATGAGGACCAACATCACGAACAAAAAGATGAGACCGCCAACTACTCCTCCAAAGACAATCCAACCAAAATTGCTGAAACGATAACAAACATACTTTTTTCAGAATTCTATGACATAGGATATATTTACAATGAAATACAGGTCTACAGAAATAAAAAACAAATAAAATGTAGATAGACGTTAATAGATTAAAAACCTGACAGGAAGTGAAAAATCCTAATAAAAATATAAACTCTCCTTAAAGGGGCCGTAGCACGTTTTAAAAGGGTGATGTCAGGAAAATGAAAATTAATGGTTCCAATTGAAAGACAATGTATTTAAACTAAATGGAGCAGTAATAATTCAAATATATAGAGTAAAGTTTAGCCATGCAATTCCTTTTTCTTGCACAAAATGAATTAAAGGTGTTCACATAAAATGGCCGCTAGTGGATTTTAGGTAAATCTTCATACTTTGTCCCCTGACTACGGATGATTGACTTGTGTAATGAGATTATTGACAATGTCAAAATAATACATTTAGCATTAACTTACAATTATTACCCACGTGGTACTTCGTAAAGGGGTGTCAAAACAATCTGTTATGACACATGTGTCATAACACCTTCGAGTGATTTGATTGGCTAGCGGTGAACTTTGACATTGTCCAGATTACTTTATTCATTCATAAAACGAACGTGATTTCATTCACAACTATCAGTGAAAAAAAAAATATTAAATTATCAAAAAACGTGCTACTGACCCTTTAAGATACAAGGTGTAGTAGCTTATCTCCACACAACCCAGAAATGTTATATATTCATGCGCACAGAGTTGATATCAAATTTACAATTTGTATAATAATTGATAAGTTTTATAACTCTAAAGTCATTTTTACCTTCTTCTCCAGAGATTCTTCTCCAAAAAATCGGAGATCTGGGTTTAGACCCCTTACCAAATCATTAAGTAGATTTGGTGATCTCATGGTCCAAATTTCAAACTTTAAGCAAATCTGTTAATATCATTTTCTTTAGTAAAAAGTTAACATAAATTGTAGATTGAATTAAATTGGAATAAAATCGAATTAATATGTGAATGAATGTTGCCTAAGTAATCATAAAAGTCTACTCAGAGAATTTCCTAAAAATGAAGGGCCTCGTTGAACAACACAACAACATATATACTTGCCCAACCAGTCTGATTAAAATCGACCGTGCTCCAAGGAATACAAAATCAAAAATATTGTCTCTATCGGGCCTCGAACCATTCGGGATATCCTCTCCGTCTCGGTCTGAATGCACCCACCTCTATCGCGTGTTGCTATAACCAGTTTAGCGCAGACAGACCCAGTCGTAAGCTATCCAATCACATCCTCGTTTTTAAATAGCGTTTATCGGCGTTTATGTATAACGAATGGTACACTGGAGTTACCTGCCCCTGGGCGATACCGAAGCTTTCACTGCGCTCCTTTCGATTGGCTAGATGAGCTTGTGTCAGAACATGCGGGCAATAGAGGTGCCTTCAGACTGTGAATGAGAGGAAAGCCGGGCTGGGTGAGGTTCGAACCCCGCTAGAGATTATATTTTTACACTTTTTTCCTCGAATCACTGTCGATTTTAATCAGACTGCTTGCCCAACGATTCCATATTAAAAAATGCCCTATCGTCCAATGAAGGATGGTAAAGGAGACATTTAGACGAAACTGTCAAGACTCCCGTTGGCTTAATGAAAATATACCTTTGCACTAAAAATGAATCTGCGGCAATGTTGATCGTGAACTTGCAAACACATCTAAACTTGGTGAAGCCAAATGTTAGACGTTTCTCCTAGAGTTCGAGGTTTGACAAGCTGTTGCAGGAAGCGATTCAAGGGATACCTTTTGTTGTTACATACGGGGAAACATCGACACTGTAGGGGATATGATAAAATACTAATTTTTATAAAGGATATGTCTTACACCTGCCTTCGTTAAACAAAGATATCTAAACACAAAATTAACCAGACACCTCTTATTTCATTCAAACTACTGCTAAATAAAATAAATAAGTCTCATAGACATACATACAGTACATCATCGTCCAGTGCAGGCGATCACTTCATGGAATGTCTCAGAGACTCCTTTCTCTTCCAACATGTAAGCATGAGGAGAGCAAACACCGTAGATTCGATACCGGTATGTAACATTCGAAGCCTCACGCTAACGCGTTCGGCTCCGAATGACATAAACATATATCGAATTTACGTTAGACCACGAAAATAAAAAAAACACAGTAGGTTTATCTCCTAAACATCCTAGACTTGATTTTCACAAGCGAAGAGAATATGATCTAGAGCATTAATCACGAGTCACCATCATCTACAGATGTACTAGAGTTTTAGTACAACTGCTGTACCATTCAGCTATGCCACGTCTCCTCTACAGGAAGGACTATGATAAGATAAGGGAAACTTAGGAGCTGTGCCCTTGGAACAAGACTTATCTGAGATGGATGTAGAAGACTCATAGAAATACTTTAATGATAAATCTGAAAGAAAGATACATTCCCAGCTCACAGGGTCAGATTAGACAACAAAGCCCGAATAGTCTAACTTGCGTAGATCATGGCCACAAACGTGATTTATCAAAAGCTATGTTAAATCAAAAGTTGATATTGTTTTTGTTGAAATCATTGCAAACTATTTGACGGCGACCGTGTCACACAAGTAATTAACATCAAAACAAAACCAATAGAGCTTGTGAAATTTGCAGCATCACTTTCGACCTGCGCAAGCTGAGATTTTGTCATTTGGGCAAGGGAAACCTAAAGGTTCGGACGTAGATTAACAGCTCTGCCCGACGAAAAATGTGCTGGTGAACGTGTTGAGTATTTAAACGATATTACAATGTAAGTAATTGACAACGTGGCGGATGAACGATTTTCCGATGCTTAGATATTGAACTGTTTCATACTGTTCGCACTGGTAACCCTATCTGTAAATATTGTAAAAGTTTGAAATGTTGTCATTGCAAAAAGTCCACAGTCCTGATTTCTTCGTTAATTATCATATACAGGTATTGGGAAAGGACCGTGCAGTCATCTCGATGCTATTACACATCGATGCTATTACACGAATTGCTTAAATGCGATTGATAGATGCCTAAAATCCACGGAGGAGATCCACCGAAATGAATTTACAGGGTACTTTTTGAAATAATGACCTGAAAGGCTGCTCAATCTGTAAAATCAATTTTATGTGATAAAATGCATATTTTTGTTGTGTTGTTTTTAATAGGAGTTCTTTTTAATCAGGACATACGGCATAAGAAGTAACATCACAACTGGATGAGATACTTCTTATCTGACAAAAGTCAATGTGTCCGAGTGTATTATGTGCTGTCCCACGGGGTAGTGTGCTTGGACCAATATTCTTTATGATCTTTATAAAAGACTTGCCTAGGCAAACATGTGCTTGGACCAATATTCTTTATAAACTTTATAAAAGACTTGCTTAGGCAAAGACAATCACCGAACTAGAAATATGTGCATGTGATGCACTGTGATGTCCCCCGCTAACATTTAATCAGAAAGTGACCCTACCCCCTTATGTACAAATTTCAAATCGTTTCCATGGAAACCAGAAAAATAACAATTCAGAATAACCAAAGTAGCAAAAGGCACCACTCCTCCAGTAGTTCTAACCACATATCAAGTCTAGTAAAAATATTTTGAATAGTTTTTAAGCTAAAGTCCGGAAAAGTACCCTACCCCCCATATACACCTAGTTCAACTTGTTTCTATAGAAACCAGAAAAAAAATTCAGAATAACTAGAAATGATAGAAAAAGGCACAACTCCACCACTAGGTCAAACCACATACCAAGTTTCGTAAAACAATATCGAACGGTTTTGGAGATATGGTCCGGAAACGAAAGTATTTAAGAATTACGGAATTACGAAATTACAGACATATCGAGGTTCATATTTTTCATATGTTGCCCCAGGGCAAAATATAATTTCTCATTGTAACATCACGTTATAAACAGTACTTTTATGTAACGGTTCACCTATGACGTCACAATGTATACGACCCGGCGGTGGCTACTCCGCATATGCTGAGAAGTAGGTTTTGAGTATTGTTTTTAATTTTGGGACTACGGTACTAAACATAATATTATATTCGTGCCCATGACATGGTATGTTTACGACATTCGTGCCTAAATATCAGTATATCCCTTGCTCTGACATGAATGATTTCACTGTAGTGTCTACATGTATATATTTTAATAATCGAAAGTCTAACCTGCTTACTGCCGCCGCAGTAGCAAAGAGACTTCCTACACCCCTTTCTATGGCTGTAAAGAATCACGGGTCTGATGAGTACAAAACCTCTTTATATTTATCTTTTATCGATAAAAACTTCTTCAATACATCATAAGTAAATACTAAATCATGAGCTTCAACTTATGCAAACACGCGGCAACGTCATGATACAAACTTTTATATCTAATATCCAAATTTGATTAGAAGAATATGTAACTAAACATTCAAACTAATTTTAATATATATTATTCCTAATTCGAACCTATGTAAATGAAGTATTGTATTAAGACAAATTTTAACTAGAAATATGTGCATGTGATGCACTGTGATGTCCCCCGCTAACATTTAATCCGAAAGTGACCCTACCCCCATTATGTACAAATTTCATATTGTTTCCATGGAAACCAGAAAAATAACAATTCAGAATAACCGAAGTAGCAAAAGGCACCACTCCTCCAGTAGTTCTAACCACATATCAAGTCTAGTAAAAATATTTTGATTAGTTATTAAGCTAAAACACGGAAACAGACCCTACCCCCCATATACACCTAGTTCAACTTGTTTCTTTAGAAACCAGAAAAAATAAAAAATTCAGAATAACCAAAGTAGCAAAAGGCACCTCTCCAGTACTTGATCTAACCACATACCAAGTTTCATTAAAATATATGGAACAGTTTTGAAGATATGGTCCGGAAACGAAAGCATCCCCCAGTATGCACTAAGTTCAAAATGTTTCCATGGAAACCATAAAAAACCCTACCCCCCATATACACCTAGTTCAACTTGTTTCTTTAGAAACCAGAAAAAATAAAAAATTCAGAATAACCAAAATAGCAAGAGGCACCACTCCAGTACTAGA
Source organism: Steromphala cineraria (assembly GCA_916613615.1). Classification (NCBI taxonomy): domain Eukaryota; kingdom Metazoa; phylum Mollusca; class Gastropoda; order Trochida; family Trochidae; genus Steromphala; species Steromphala cineraria. The sequence continues at coordinate 49,396,702 of OU744726.1, forward strand.
TCTAACCACATACTAAGTTTCGTTAATAAATATTGAACGGTTTTGGAGATATGGTCCGGAAACGAAAGCATTCCTCAATATGCACTAAGTTCAAATTGTTTCCATGGAAACCAGAACAAAATAAAAAATTCAGGATAACCAAAATAGCAAAAGGCACCACTCCAGTATTAGATCTAACCACATACCAAGTTTAGTGAACAAATATTGAACGGTTTTGGAGATTGAGGCCGGAAAAGGTTCTTACCCCCAATATGCACTAAGTTCAAATTGCTTCCATGGAAACCATAAAAAATAAAAAATTCAGAATAACCAAAATAGCAAAAGGCACCACTCCATCACTAGTTCTAAGCACAGACCAAGTTTCGTGAAAAAATATTGAACGGTTTTTGAGATATGGCCCGGAAAAGAAAGCATTTCGGAATGACCGAATGACGGAATCACGGAATGACGGACGGAGGTGAAAACATTATTTATTATATAATTAGCAATGAAATATAGGGTTATACAGTGAAAATATAATCCATATTTTAAGAAAAGCCGTAGAAAGTCATATTTTCACTGCAGTGAAAATATAATCCATATTTTCACTGCGGTGAGAAAAGTAGGACCGAACCTATTACCTCCCTTTGAAACACGATTATCTCCCTTTGAGGAAATCGAACGCTTGCCTCGCGTCACGGCGTTGGTTAGGATCGAAGAAAAACGACTCTTTAGGATGTTTTCGGTATGTAACTGTTTTCAGTTTACAGTGCCAATGTATCCTTCGATATCCAAAAGCAACCCGAAGTTCATATCTTGTTGCTGTAGTTAATAATTGTTCATTTTATTGCAAAATAAATTTACGAAGCGAGTGATCTGTCACACCGACATAGCGCTTCACTCATTGTATCCGTTCGCGTCAAAACTGACTTTCCAAAATAGATAAGGAGCCTTTGTTTCACCTAGTAATAACCAAACACATGTTGTGGATCTGATATCATTTAACATTCCCTCATCATATATTTTTCATAAAATTATTTCCGATTAAATATCGAGTTATTTCTATCAAACTTTTTTTTTACCGAGAAAGGATAAATTGAGTTGCTAGACTGTCATTCATCATAGAGCAAAACTTTGCCTTCCGATGTCTGACAACTCTGTTTTATGATCTAAAAATTATATAATAAATAGACTAATTCATTGTTTTTGCCGAATATCATTTCTATCTCATCTCGTGAAGTGAGAAAGTGTCATTTTCACTCGTGGCTGCGCCACTCGTGAAAATATCACTTTCTCACTCCACTCGATGAGATAGAAATGATATTCGGCAAAAACAATGAAATAGTCTCTATGTCTCCCGAAATAAATTTCGGGGGACATAATAATACGTTACTTACTTGAACATACTGCTGAAAGAAAAATAAGAATTTGTGCCGCCAAAAACTTCATTGTTGCGAAAATAAATTGCTTTTTGCAAACTGAGAGTTCGATCTGAACAGACAAGGAAGTGGCTATTCATACCCTTTGATAAGATCCTAAGCTACACATAAATTGTTTATTTTTATTATTTTTTTTTTTACTTATCGATCACAAAGGAGGACCATGATCCACCTGCTTGTGCAGCATTGTAAGTGTTATTTCTTTTCGAGATAAGAGATTTAGAGTACTTTTAAAGGGGCAGTAGCACGTTTTAGGGGGAATATTAGGTGATGTGTGAAAATTGAAAGTTAATGGTTCCAATTGAAAGACAATGTATTTAAACTTAATAGCCAGTAATACTACTAATAGAGAATGTAAACTTTAGCCATGCGATTACTTTTTCTTTCACAAAATGAATTAAAGGTGTTCACACAAAATGGCCGCCGATGGATTTTAGGTAAATCTTTATACTTTGTCCTCGGACTATGGATAATTGGTTTGTTTTATGAGATTTTTGACACTATCAAAATAATAATTTAGCATTACCATAGAATTTTAAGTGAACATTTTAAAATATAAAATTATAAAAAAAACGTGCTATTGCCCCTTTAACGTGGTATTATTATGTCTGTTCGAATTGTGTTTCATATCATAATTCATTACCAAGATATCTATCTATTTGGTATTTCTATTCCCTAAAATGACAACCATTTAACTATATTAATACATGAAGACATGGACCAAAATTTTACCAATCTGCGTGCCTGATGAAGGTTAAGAATTTAACGAGATCTTAAAATTAGACTAGTGCACATAGAAAATACGAAAGTGGATGATATCCCAGTATGAGAAGTAGACACTGTCTGAATAAACCTATAGATGCATATTCAAATTTGCATGCTATTCTCGATCAAATTTAGCTATTGAGAAAAGGAACACATTCCTCGGTTGATAAATCCTTCGTCGAATGTTTGACCACATATAATTGTATTTTAATCAACAATACAAAACTCATTTTGACGTCAGAACTACAAGTACCCTCTGCAAATTATATTATGCCTCGCAAGCTCGGTTTGAAATTATATTTAGGGGTAAAGAATGCACGACATACAACCCCAAAATAAAAAACAGAATGGATTTATCCCCTAATTCGAAACCAGTTTGAGTTAAAGCACAACTTGCACGTGAACCTCGCCACACACGTCCCGTTTACTATTGACGAGTTTTTACCTAATGACGACTTATAAAAATCAATCACGTGAGCTCAATGTCATTTTCAACAGCTACGCTCAAGGAACAACACCGTAACTGAAAATACCCCAAAGAAAAATCATGTTATGCCATAAATGTAACATATGTAAGTTGATGTTGGTTTCATTTTACTAATGTAGTTTCGTTGTTTCACTTCTTTTCACTAACAGAATCTATGAAATATAGGACTCTATACGAAAGTCTAAAAAGTAGACGTGCAATTCACAATTTTCTTATTTTAGAAGAAAAAATATTTATTTTACTAATAGGAATTGTAAGTCATACATTAAATCGTTACGAAAGGTAATCATGGAAATAGAAAAACATGGTTTTTGGCGTGCATTTTTATGTTACTCAACGAATAAGTTGAACGGCTACATGTGTTGAAATAACAAATTTTGTTCACAACAAAACCTAGTGATGCATAAAATATATAATAATTCTCCACAAATTATCATATTTGCCACACATTTAGAGCACAGGAACCCGATATCGTAAATAAAATGTAGGTAAAACGTGGGTCAGAAAGATCCGTTCCTCTAGTTTTGCTGAGAAATGTATAACTAAGTGATTCTTGTGTATGTGAATGAGATGTCACCGATTTGAAGCGATAATTTTGACTTAACTCGAAAGCGAGTCGAGATTTTGACTTAACTCGAAAGCGAGTCGAGATCGGCAACATGGATGCCTTTATTCCTTTACTCTATATACATATAGGAACGGATCTTTCTTACCCACGTTTTACCTACATTTTATTTACGATATCGGGTTCCTGTGATTTAGAGACATTATATAGCCCATACCAATGCGAGATTAAACAAACATTCAAAGCAATTTTCACGGGATGCACGTGCGTTGTCACAGCAACTGTGAAACTGACATCAAACTCAACAAACGAACTCGTCAGAAACAGCATTTGTAACAGGCGCTAAATTTTAGGACTGAATAACAAACGTGATTTTTGAAAATCATTGTCTGTTTTAATGTCACTAGATGTATAACTATTAGGGAACAGATAATAAATAATTAGTGTACAGTTTCAGTGCCAATATTGACATTAACAGCTAATTACCGTTATATTTAAAATTATAACAAGCTGTCAGAAAACGCAATTAACTCTCCTATTAATCTTTCAAAAACACCTTACTGAACAAAATGACAATTAAGCATTAAAATTTCAACTCTGTACCATATTAAGAATATGTATGTCATTGTATTTCAACATGTATTTTAGAGTTAATTCCCCTTTTCTATTGCTTTTTGCTATTCATTCCGTATTCCGAGAGGTTATGGGGGTAATGGACCCGAAGCAAGATTTGAGAAATAAAAGTGTTGAGCAATTAAAATGCTCAATATAATATATTTTATGTGAATTATTGAAGTTCTGAGGTGTTATCCTTTTGAAGACTTTATGATTTTGTTGCTCTTATGCATGCTTAATTACATAACATTTCATTTTGAAAGCCATTAAACTCTTTATGAAACACCCCTATTTTATAATTTTTATCGTATTATGTTGTAGATTCAAAACAACCCTACTGGCGTAGGAGAAAAGAGCTGAAAAGCTCAGAGAGAAACCACAGCAACTTGCATGTCATATGTTAAAAATATAAACATCAATAATCTTAAACAATAGATGTTAAGTTCTATTGTATTTTAAAGATTAATACACTCGATAGAAAAGCATGTTGTGTAAATACAGAAATACAGAACTATAGTATTAACGGAAAAAGAAAAAAACATGCTTTTGCGATTGTTTCTTTTTTTTCAACAAAGTTGAAATTTGAATTCTAAATTCTAACATTTCCCAAATTTTGTTACCGTCAGTTTTTTTAAAATTCCCTCAAATGTATGAGTTTACAGGAAAGAAAAACGTTTACGCCTCACACTTATTTCGAAGTCGAAATGTATGCATGTCTCTGAATCAAGTTATGATCTGTAATCTCAGTACGATCCGGTAAAAGGAGTTGTTTAATTAAAATAATCTATACATCTATCTTATGTCCCCTATAATACGTGTTCTTCAAAAGCAATTTTGCCTCTAAGAAAGATATATAAATTAATTTTTTGCAATGCAATCATAAGGCCTAATTGAGAAAACATAAGTAAGAACTACATTATCAATCCAGTAATGAATAGACGCCAAATATCATTTCATTTCTATTTCCGTGAGTAAAAATTCAAAATTATAGCCGATGTAAGATAATCTGTATAACTAAACTATTTGTATTTATCAAAACGCTTTTATTATTTTATTTGAGGTTGCCATTAACTATGTTTCAATTCTGATATAAAAAAAAAATTTGAACAGAAAAAAATGCTTTTAGGTGAAATTTAAAAGAAAATCTGTTTTTGGAAAAACCATGAGATTTAAACAGAAATCTTAATTTTATTTCCTCTGAAAGCAAGTTCTCTCCCAAGGTGTACCCATTCAACTACAGGCAATACGTGGCGCGTGCAGCACGTATTTCAGTTGAGGTGTAATCTGCACGTGCAACTCAAGATGCGCGTGGTTCTGATGGCTGCTAGGTTATTGACTATTGACGAGTAACAACCAAATTTATAGAGACTATTTCATTGTTTTTGCCGAATATCATTTCTATCTCATCGAGTGGAGTGAGAAAGTGATATTTTCACGAGTGGCGCAGCCACGAGTGAAAATGACATTTAATCACTTCACGAGATGAGATAGAAATGATATTCGGCAAAAACAATGAATGAGTCTATTTATTATATAATTTTAAGATCATAAAACAGAGTTGTCGGACATCGGAAGGCAAAGTTTTCCTGTTGTGATGAATGACAGTCTAGCAACTCCATTTATCCTTTCTCGGTAAAAAAAGTTCGATAGAAATATTGCAATATTTAATCGGAAATAGTTTTTCGAAAAATATGTAAAGTATGAATGTTTAATGATATCAGATCCACAATATGTTTTTGTTCATAAAAAGGCTCCTTATCTATTTTGGAAGGTCAGTTTTAACGCGAACGGATACAGTGAGGGAAGCGCTATGTCGGTGTGACAGATCTCTCGCTTCGTAAATTTATTTTGCGATAAAATGAACAATTATTAACTACAACAACAAGATATGAACTTCTGGTTGAAGGATACATTGTCACTGCAAAATGTGAACAGTTACATACCGAAAACATCTTAAAGAGTCGGTTTTCTTTAATCCTAACCAAAGCCGTGACGCGAGGCTAGCGTTCGATTTCCTCAAAGGGAGATAATCGTGTTTCAAGGGGAGGTAATAGGTTCTGTCCTACTTTTCTCACCGCAGTGAAAATATGGATTATATTTTCACTGCAGTGAAAATATGTCTTTCTACTGCTTTTCTTAAAATATGGATTATATTTTCACTGTATAACCCTATATTTCATTGCTAATTGTATATTAATGACGTTTTATTATAGATATTGACGATTCTCCCTTGGATATTGACGAGTTTTTAGAGCTGAACATACGACTATTGACGATTAATTTAGGTTTGAAGTTAAAAAACGAGGTCGAAGGCCGAGTTGTTCGACGTTATAATAGTTCAGGGCAAAACTATACTTTATTGCAAAACACATGATGGTTAGGACTACTCTAGTACTTTTCTAGTATGTCGATTTTAACTCGATTTTAAAGCTATTTCTACTTCAAAATAAGCAAATTTTTTAAATCACATTCGGCAGCGAATTTAATAAAACTCCTCGATTAGGGCCAGGGATAATGATGTCATAGCCGATTGTGATTGACGTCATGTCCCATTGTTTCGTGACGTCACTCAAAAACTATACTTTATTTAAGAAATAAAGTTCGCTCTACCCCAATGTGTTTTGTAATAAAGTATAGTTTTGCCCTGAACTATTATAGTTAAAGCACGAGGACGGTAGTCCGAGTGCTTTAACGTTGTAATAGTTCAGGGCAAAACTATACTTTATTACAAAACACATTGGGGTAGAGCGAACTTTATTTCTTTTCTAAGATACCAAACTTATTTGCAGGGAAATATAAACATTCTTATAATTTCAAATTAAAATATTGTTAAAATAACTTAGATTATATATCCATGAACAGGGCTAACTGCTGGCTATTCCATGTTTAGAACTCACCCCCTATTTCAAAAATATTGTTGATTGGTGAAACAGTTGATTATGTAAATGTAGGAGTTTTATTTTCTCATTTATAAAGTATCAAATTTTATTCTCTTGTTATTTTTTCATTGTTTAAAGCGTAACACTTGGATAATTTAGAATTATCCAAGCCAAACTGTACATTTATGATCGTGTTTTCATAATATATAGTTCATATTATGAATTTACGTGAGGTCATTATATTTTTAAACTAATCATAAAAGTGATTAATTGCGATTTTAAAAATAGTAGTAAGCTTCCTGCCTAGATCGTGTTGTTCCGTAGATTTTACCGGAAGTTACGTCAACTGTGGAAAACAAGAGTGACGTTACCGCCAGTACTAACGTAACCAACACCACGTTTTATTTCAGTGATCATGTTCTTGTCGATATTGGCCCGTCAAACCAAGTTTTAGTGATTACATTTTAATATCTGCTGTATGAAAGGATATTCTTAGTGAAGGAAAAGCTATATGATTATTTCGGCAAATTTTACGGAAACAATTAATGTCAATTATCCGGTATATTGACAATGCCATACTCGGAAAACCTGTGGGCTGCACTGTTTTGCCTCTGGTGAGTTAGTCGTTGTGTCTGTTTTCCTTATATATTATCATCTGTTTGTGTATGGAATCTTTCATTTACCATCTTCGTATTAAAATTCATTTTGCATGTGTGAAAATATTTCAATATTTAGCCTTGAAAAAAATATCATCTGCCGTCTTTCGAAACGTGGCTCTCCGTGTTTGCAGTATGTTGCCTTTGGTTCGTTTTCGCCGCATGCATTTCTTGATAAACGGCATATAGACTATAGCCCCATTTACATCAGTGTACGACAATATACGTTGTAAATATGATTTATCAAATTTAAATTTTTTGTCCAATTTCAAAATCATGATCTGGCATCACTCACTAAAATAAACATTTACTATTTTTTACTTACTTTGAAACTCATGCAAACAATGAAGGAAGTCATTATTATGGTTTTACTTTTTATAAATACATATACTATGTTTATTGGAAGAGAATGTTCGATCCTTCAAGAATAGTTTTATGTAAAACATAAAATGGAAATATTCATTTGGAAATAAATGTGACTGAACAAAATTTATGTTTATCCAGTGATTTCTGGGACAATGATGATTTATGTTTTATTTATGTTCATATGAATTTTCCCATGATTAACAAATATGAGGCATTTGTTAAATATAATTGAAACTAAAAAATCAATGCATGTGTTTTTTTTTCTCAACTATTATCTTTTAAAAATATTTCATGTTCCATATTAAAAAGTGTTTGTTATTTGAATGAACAGCACATTTATTTTGTTTGTTTCAAAATAAAATATGTCATATTTTCTTGAGCAATCACTCAAAGTAATAATGACAGGTATAAATATTTGGAGTAGCTTTTCTGGAAAACATTTATTTATTTATTTCTGTACCCTGATCCCCCCACCCCCCCAAAAAAAAACTTAAAAGTATTTATTTGATATACAAAATAACTTCCTTCCATCAGTCAATTATCTTGCTGATGTGAAATTCAAAAACACTTAATTTCTTAACAAATATATATGTTTTTACCAGGAGGTCTGAAACAATTTTCAAAATATTTATTGAATATTAGGAATAATTTTATTCTATCAATATCTAGTGTTTGTGCATGTATTAATTTAGAATACAGAACGATTTTTAATATTAGTTTTACAGGCAATGCTCAATAGAGTCCACAAAACAGCAATAAAATCAAATGGAAATAAAAGAAAATGTGAATGCTATGTGCATATCCCCAGAAGCTTAGCTATAAGAAGGCGCCAACATATTTAAATTTAATATATATTTTATAATAAATAAAATATTTATTGTTAATTATTTACCTCCATGCATAAACATTTTGTGTCATGGAGGGGACTTGAGGAAAAAAAATTAATAATCAAAACTTCCTGCGGAGGAATTTCGAATTTACTTTTTGCAAAAATGTTGATATTAATATATAATTCTAATACTGTAATTATTCTATAATAATATTAAATATGATATTCATTTAATAAACAAATCTGAATAAGTTTTATTTTATATTTCCCAGATCTTATTAACAGTTACATAGAGAACAATTTAAGAACTATTTTTAATTTTAAAACTCTGAACTGTTATTGACTGAAATCGTTGATATTTAATATCAATTACTGATAAAAACACTTATAAAATGCAGATATATAATCAATTTAAATTTTATTTTGATATATATTAGATAAAGACTTCGCATATATCGTAACATGATCGGTAAGTAATATAATATTTATAGATATTTAGTGAAATTGTAAAATTATTGAAGGATATATTGGACGATTTCACGTCCACCTGTTACGACATTGCAACGCAATTCATAACATATTGTTTTGATAACTTTTCATTATTTATACGTATAATGTAAAAAAACCCTAAACATTTCTTATAATTTGGTATTTCCTGTCGGTGTTCTGTGGAAGTAGTCCTTCTAACCCGGCCCGGACTTGGGTATCGTGCTGTATTTTGCAAAATCAAACTACAAAAAGACAATAACAAAAGACGCAATTTCACTGATAAACAAACCCACATACATTAGAAATCATTTATGTAAAAAAACCCGATGTTTTCCTAGATGTATTTGAACTGAAAATCGCATTGTTTCGCTGTACGATTCCATTGAAGGGATTCATTTCCGGGTTGGTTAATAGATAGTTATCAAATTTTATCGTCAATGTTGGGGTTATTCCTTTCAACTGTTGCTTCAGAGAGTTATTTACAGACATTTTGCAAGTTTTTACATGGATTTGTCGAGTGGTATGGCCGCTACAACCCTCGGTGTTTATTTGTTTGTCAGTGCTAATAATACGACAGACGCCATTTTGCGAGCCGTGTTTTCCACAGTTGACGTCACACATTCCATCGGCAACAATCGAGATTTTTCCGGTCTTTTCCGTAAAACAAAATGGCCGACACGTCAAAAAGCGACGTAAACAGTACAGTTTTTCGCCTTCTTTTACGATTTTCATGAAATATACTTGATTGTGATGGCAAAGAGGTGTATTGAATTGATTGTTATACCTTATCAATGCGATTTTTACGTCTTCGAAATGTACATGCTAAGCATTGTGAAGATATATGAACGAAGTTGGAGCAAAATCACCCGGGAGTTGCGCTTTAAACAAAACAAAAATATCAGACAACTAATGTTTAATAAAACGTTACTTTTGAACAGTCAAGTTGTGCGATCATGCAATGCGGGCAACACTGCCCATATAAGGCTTATCACGTGATATTGACATTCCACAAAGAGTTGTGGGTATTGTTTGTCAGGAAGCGTGGTAGATCGAGATCTATCATTCTTTTTTGGCTGTTGTCATAAAAGTTAATATTAGCTGACTGTGTACACGATGTAAAGGAGTACAAACTGTATTGGTTGAGCTATATGGCACGTTGTTTGGCAGAGACGGTTGACGTGTGCAAACGTCACAAATGCTACGGGGCGCCGTGACCTGACGTGGAATGTCAACGTGGTCACTCGACAAGCATGTCGGAGGCAGAGCATTGGTCGCAGCGTTGTTCCCCTGTAAGATGGAGTTGTTATGTAGAACGACTGCTCATTTCTGTGACCAGTGACGGACATGATACCAAGGGCCCCAACCCCGTCTTCGGAAAGTTTGGTTGATAGGGATGCGCCATGTTGATTGATAGAACCGAACCCAAAGGTTACCATGGACACGCGTGTTTACGAGGGGGCAGCTGGGAAGAGCGGATGGCGTCATTCAATTGTTACGTCATGTAAAAACTATACCTTTATTGTCTGTTCTAAGATGCCTAGCGGTTAGAACAATCGAAAAAAAAGTACTTTATCAGACAATAAAGGTATAGTTTTTACATGACGTAACAATTGAATGACGCTATCCGCTCTTCCCCGCTGCCCCCTCGTTATCACGCGTGCCCATGGTAACCTTTGATCTCGGTTCTATCAATCAACATGGCGCATCCCTATCAACTGATGGCCAAACTTTCATGTCCGTCACTGGTCACAGAAATGAGCAGTCGTTGAAAAGCTACATAACAACTCGATCTTACAGAGGAACAACGCTGCGACCAATGCTCTGCCTCCGACATGCATGTCGAGTGACCACGTTGACATTCCACGTCAGGTCACGGGGCCCCGTAGCATTTGTGACGTTGACACACGTCAACCGTCTCTGCCAAGCAACGTGCCATATAGCTCAACCAATACACAAATGTACATACTCCTTTTCATGGTGTACAGCTCCTCCAGTCAGCTGATATTAGCGGTGGTACCATTAACTTCAACTTTTATGACAACAGCAAAGAATGATAGATCTACATCTGACACGCTTCCTTGCAAACAATACCCATAATTCTTTGTGGAATGTCAATCACGTGATAAGCCTTATATGGGAGTGTGGCCCGAACTGCATGATCGCACAACTTGGCTGTTCAAAAGTAACGTTTTATTAAAAATTAGAAGTCTGATATTTCTGTTTTGTTTGAACAATGAAAAAACAACAAGAGAATAAAATTTTAAACTTTATAAATGAGAAAATAAAAGTGCTACATTAACATAATCAACTGTTTCACCAATAAACAATATTTTTGAATTAGGGGGTGAGTTCTAAACATGGAAAAGCCAGCAGTTAGCCCTGTTCATGGATATATAATCTAAGTTATTTTAACTATATTTTAATTTGAAATTATAAGAATGTTTATACTTCCCTGCAAATAAGTTTGGTATCTTAGAAAAGAAATAAAGTTTGCTCTACCCCAATGTGTTTTGTAATAAAGTATAGTTTTGCCCTGAACTATTACAACGTTAAAGCACTCGGACTACCGTCCTCGTGCTTTAACTATAATAGTTCAGGGCAAAACTATACTTTATTACAAAACACATTGGGGTAGAGCAAACTTTATTTCTTAAATAAAGTACTTTTTTTTCGATTGTTCTAACCGCTAGGCATCTTAGAATGCGGAATAAAGGGTGGGCGGCGCCTTTGATCTTTACGGGAACAATACTGGAATGCGGAATAAAGGGTGGGCGGCGCCTTTGGTCTTTATGGGAACAATACTAGAATGCAGAATAAAGGATGAGCGGCACCATTGATCTTTACGGGAACAATACTAGAAATTTTAATAATCTAAAGTCTTACCTGCTTATTTCCCCCGCAGTAATTACACCCGAAACAAGTTTTCCTAGACCCCCTCCCGTAGCTGTAAAGAATCACGGGTCTGGTGAGTACAAAACTTCTTTATACGTATCTTTTATCGATAAAAACGTTTTCAATACATCGTAAGTGAATACTAAATCACGATCTTCTACTTATGGAAACACGCGGCAATGTCATGATACAAACTTTTATATCTAATATCCAAATTTGATTAGAAGAATATGTAACTAAACATTCAAACTAATTTTCTTATATGTTATTCCTAATTCGAACCTATGTAAATGAAGTATAGTAACACTATTAAGACAAATTTTAATAATACGTTACTTACTTGAACATACTGCTGCAAAAAAAATAAGAATCTTTGCTGCCAAAAACTTCATCGTTGCAATAATCAATTGCGTTTTGTAAACTGGAGAGTTCGATCTGAACAGACAAGGTAGTGGCTATTCATACCCTTTGATAAGATCCTAAGCTACACATAAATTATTATTTTTTTTTTTTTTTTTTACTTATCGATCACAGAGGAGGACCATGATCCGCCTGCTTGTGCAGCATTGAAAGTGTTATTTCTTTTCGAGATAAGAGATTTAGAGTACTTTTAAAGGGGCAGTAGCACGTTTTATTGGGGAATTATTAGGTGATGTGAGAAAATTGAAAGTTAATGGTTCCAATTGAAAGACAATGTATTTAAACTTAATAGCCAGTAATAATACTAATAGAGAATGTAAACTTTAGCCATGCGATTACTTTTTCTTTCACAAAATGAATTTAAGGTGTTCACACAAAATGGCCGCCGATGGATTTTAAATAAATCTTTATACTTTGTCCTCGGACAATTGATAATTGGTTTGTATTATGAGATTTTTGACACTATCAAAATAATAATTTAGCATTACCATAGAATTATAAGTGAACATTTTAAAATATAAAATTATAAATAAAAACGTGCTATTGCCCCTTTAACGTGGTATTATTATGTCTGTTCGAATTGTGTTTCATATCATAATTCATTACCAAGATATCTATCTATTTGGTATTTCTATTACCTAAAATGACAACCATTTAACTATATTCATACATGAAGACATGGACCAAAATTTTACCAATCTGGGTGCCTGATGAAGGTTAAGAACTTAACGAGATCTTAAAATTAGTGCACATAGAAAATACGAAAGTGGATGATATCCCAGTATGAGAAGTAGACACTGTCTGAATAAACCTTCAAATATTCAAATTTGCATGCTATTCTTGATCAAATTTAACTATTGAGAAAAGGAACACATTCCTCGGTTGATAAATCCTTCGTCGAATGTTTGACCACGTATATTTGGTTTTTAATCAACAATACAAAACTCATTTTGACGTCAGAACTACAAGTACCCTCTGCAAATTTTTCAAAGCATTAAACGAGCTCGCTTTTGGTGAGGTCATCGTTATGTGTGTAGATTTTACATAACGTGTAAGTTACTGTAATTTCATCTGACGGACATGACACGGCTATGACAATATGAAAAAAAAAATTAGTCGTGCACGACAAAGACAGATTTCGATCGTACATTTGGAAAAAGCAATTGTGAGAAGGCACCAGCGGTTGACTCGCCTTTATGTCGACAAGGAATTAACAGATGCCATTTCGGTTATTTTGTTAAATCGTCTCCTATTTAAAGAATTTTGGTCCGATTTTCTCAAGGTTGGTCGCAAAGTATTGATTTATGTACTTCTATAAATGAATTAGATAATAAACTTCACTACATTTTGATTATGGCTATTTAACTATATATTGGTTGTTTGACCTTTGTCTTTTTGTGGTCTGTTGACCTGGTTGTAAGCTCCCGGTACAGTCTGCGCCGGCGCTTTTTGACAATTTTGAAATTATTTTGAAAATAAAGAAAACGCAGTATCCTTTACTTTTTTTAAAAATTTTGGATTTAAGGACCAACTCATGTCAGAGTGTAAGTGATATAAGTGTTAAGTCTCGAATATCTCCCCTTTCTTCAAAACTTGGCTTATTCAATAGACTAAGTCTTCTGGTAAGGTAATATATAAACGGCATGTAAAACTTCTGCTTCTTAATAAGGCATTTTTCTACAATATTAATTAAACAAGTAAATATCAAATCCACATTTTATGTATGTTAAAGCCTAATAAGTTACATATAATTCTATGAACGATTCAAACTTCCTAGTAAAACAACGTGATTTTACGGAATATTATATCACACGTGCGAAAACACCTATATTGAATTCAATTCAGAATACTCTTTATGTTCATTCGTATTTCCATTTATTTCTACACATCATGTAGTATTTGATACATGGCCATTTATACGTAATAAATAAGCTGAACATACATAGTCGACTGTAGCATGTAAACTGATTTGACGTGTGTCTATAAATTGACATAGTGTGAGAGTAAGATATGTCAAACTACGTCAATCGTTATCTACCAGGAAACCAAGTCTGTTATGTAACTCACCACCATCACATAACTTATGTTGTTCAGATAAACGACATTGTGACGATATATAGGCCGAGTTTTTTACCATATATACATCTACGGTTATCTTACCTCGTTTTTGATTGGCTGATGATCTTAAGTACCTCGCGACTCTCACCTCCCACGGTGTTCAAATTCCAGGTACCCCTCTGCCATAGCAATCGCTCCTCTCCGAGAAGTGGTGTCGCCCACCAAACGTTACCAAATGACGCACGCAGTGTGCAGAGTTTTCATAAGTTCGATCAGCTGATTTCATGATTATTATTTATAGTAGTCTAAGTAAATCTAGTCTCAATATTATCCGTTTCACTCAGATGTAGAGTCTAGAAAGGTCTAGTAGAGCGTCGCTTCAGCTGACCTTTCTGCGACCTATGAGTATGACCCTCCAACGTTATACATGTACGTGCGAAGGCAGACTATTGTTGCTTGATAAGATGAGTTCTGATTGGTCAATTAGAATACGTGGTCTGACGCGACCCTCTATGAGATCTTTCTAGACTCAACATCTGGTAATATTGAGGCTAGGTCAGCAATGTATGTTTTATATGGAAACACATTCCCAATTGAATTACTTGCACATGCTATAGAATTAAAATCAAAAGCATGTTTCTGTTAGTAGTTTTACGTAACACGATAACATTTCAGTCGGGTTGGATGACGCCATTATCTTCACATTGAGGGCCATGGCCGTTCAAGCGATGATGGCTCATCCGTAACTCCGTTAACGGCAGTCAAACGTAAACGAATATATACTCATGGTAATAATGGTTGACACCCCTATACAGGAAAGTGATTTGAGCTTTTTAAATGCAAGGATTATTAACATTGATCAAATTTCTGGTATTTTCGACATCCAATTGCATTAACACATCATGCAAACTATAAAGTACATGCATTTTATATGTTATTATCGAATAAGGCTCCGCGAAAGGTATTGTGTAAAAATTGGGTTCAGTACCAACAATTCTTCAGATACAATTATCCTTTATTTAACAGAACCAAAATGAGCACACTGATGACCTGTATCAATGTACCTGGTGAGTGAGTGTCCGTCCAATATCAGGACCTCAAGATGTCGGATAATCACATTTTTAAAAATAAATTTTTGTTTTTCTTTTATTCACCTTTATCGATTATGTTTTTTATTAGTTGCACAATAGCACATGTTCAAGGACATTATTCACAAGAGTATATACTATACTAACATATATTACAAAAAAATAATCGAAAATGACACGTAAAAGTTGTATATATAACTTTTCTTTCCTATAATTATTAGGGGTGTCAACCATTTTTACCATGAGTATATTTTCTTCTTACATTTCGGTAAAATAAATTTGTTGTATGCTTCACCTTTGGGTAATACGGTCTGATGTACCATCTTTGTCGAAATGTCAGCCATCACCTGGCGGCTCGGGCAACATTTCTACAAAGACGGTACATCAAACCGTATTACCCTCGTGAGGAGCATACGACTTATAATATCTACTTCTTATGCGTTGAAATGGGGCTGTTTCAGTCAGTAAATGAATCTTTTAGCGTGTCAGAGGAGAACAACGGCTTTTAGCGGAAATAACTGCTAGAGCCATTTTACCCAAGGGGGAAAAGGGAATATATAGCAGCTTTTCCGGGGGAAAGTTATACTATATAGCCCCTTTTATATAGCCCCTTTTTCGGAGGAAATTGGGCTAGAGAGAAAACTTTCTATATGACACCCGGGCTAGCATGTCCTCCAGGTATTAACCCTATAGAACTCTTATAGGAACACCGTAAACAACAAATGTAAATACTACCAGTGTCACCTTTCACCGGTCAACAACTTGTATAAGCCCAGTGGGTAGGTGAAATAATTGTCCACATCGTTATGAAAGCATGAAATTTAGCAGATATGTCGCTTAAACCTGTGTTATCACATACAGATCGGGAGGCTTCGCGGATCGTGGTTTTCAACTTCTTGGTCTTTCTTCTTTTTAGTACGAGTTCATTTGAACCTTGTCCACAGTCTGCAGATGACACCCTGGGACACAACGAATGCTGCAGCAAAATCTCGTTGCGTACTTCCTTTATTGAAGAAACACTTCAATCGTTAAACCCCACTTGTCCACCGTATGTACAGGAGGAGATTGTTAGATATCACTTAGAGCTGAATGTGTTGGGGGGGGGGGGGGGGGGGGGGGGGAGGGGGGAGGTGGATCAAGATTGAAAGGGTTTGTATGGGTGTGCGCTTGTGTGTGTGCGTGAGTGTGTAAGGGAATTGTATGTATGTGTATGTATGTACTTGTATGTTTTTACAAAGATTTTTAAAGTTATATTGTGTCTCGTAGACCACATGGCCGGACGCTTTTTTAAAAATGTGATTTATACCCAAAGGTATTTTAATGTATATTTCAGCGTGTGACACTTAAATAAAATATGTTCTTCTTCTCCTCCTCCTCCTCCTCCTCCTCCTCCTCCTCCTCCTCTTCTTCTTCTTCTTCTTCTTCTTCTTCATTAATCATTACTGACACTAGCCTGATTTCGCTCATGAACATGTAGATGGCGTCTTTTGGGTGACAATGGTTAATCAACTGTTACTTTGTACAGTGTCACGCTGTTACTATTCAGTGGAACGCATCAACTCATCTGAATCAATGATATAGACTATTTATCATCCAAAACTGTGTTCCACAGGAGATATCGCTTGTGAAAGATCAAGGAGATATCGCTTAGACAGTAGATTTTGAACAATGCCTTGTATTACTGTTACTGTTGTAACCAGAAAATACATGACATCACAAACGTTTTACATCATCAGTAATGATGTCACAATACTATGACGTCATAAACACAATGACGTCACAATGCTATGACTTCGTTAGCACGATGATGTCTACATGCTATGACACCACTGGTTTAGGAGTTGGAGGGCTATGCAATGTTCGAAGATGTACATTTATCATGCTAATGTGATGAAAAATGATTTTGGATGATAAATAGAATCTCACCCTCGTGTCTTCTGATATCAAATATATCAACATTCGTCCATAAAAGTAAAATATTCTCGGCAAGCCTCGGATATCTGTTACTTTTATCAACTTGTGTTGATATCAGAAGACACTTGCATGGGTGAGATTCTCTATATATTGTTCATGTTGCTCTCATACACGTGCTAACCGTTATAAGATTGTCACATGTAGTGCCTACTCCACTTGAGCAATGTAGTTCACATAACAGTTTGTTCGCCCTAATTTATTTTCTCTGGTATACATGTTTTTCTGTCTATAACGCTTAGGGCAACAGAAGTTATAACATTACAAAACCCGCCACGACAGTAGGTTGCTTCACCTACGAACCTAAGAACCAATGCTTAATCGTCAATTCCCTTCCAGTCACAAATATCTCTTTTTGAATTCAGCATAGAATGAAATACATCCAAAATTAAATTTAACGAACAATCCTGGACAGTTGTATGTATGTTTAGGGTCAATCCCTGATGAGTTTTAAAAAAAATGTTTTTAAATCTCTATACAAGAAAAAACAAATGACAGTCGATTGAGTACTGAATAATCAAAGCGTTAGCTTAATAAGAAAACATTTGAATATATATAGGTTCATTAAATGTACTAGTATGTTAATGGCATCAAAATAGTTAATGATAAACGTATATGGAGGATAACATATGCACAAAAGTAGTTGCACTTATGCTGGAGATGACATAAATGTTTACTTATTTCGCTTGATTGTCTAGTTCAGGAGTTGTGCAAGAAAACAGTCATTGCTCTGTAACATAATTCAAAATAACAACTAGAGATCCTATTGTGTGGACAGAAAACAGAAAAGATTATACAATGACTAATCTTAATTCACAGAGGAATGTCCAAACAAATTGTCAGAATGTTATAGCGTTTCATTATTGAGAAATAGACAAACAATTTTTCGGATGTAGAATTGAGGGGTTACTAATATTTGTCAGCTTTTTCCATAACTGCATAACATCATCATATTAATTGAAGTTAGGACGTTGCTTGGAGGATCTTCTTGATATGTTTATCAACACAAAAAGAATACAATGGTTGATGATTAGTCGAGGGTATGCTACCAACACGAATACACAAACAAGAGGCGAATCCATGAAGTTAACGTTTTCATGGAACATCTCCAACTTCGAGATTGGTTCAAATTTCTAACTTTATAAAAGTCTTAACAGTATGCTCGTAAAATATTATTCAGGAATTTAACCAAAAATAATATACAACTCGACGTAAATTATCTCGGTTTTACCGCCGTATTGATCAATTATTGAAACCTCTTTTAGAAATAAAAAAGGACATTTCTTAACATGTAAAAGTGCTTTTATTCATCAATTCCTTTTTGTAATTGTGAAAGATGTGACGTGACAAATAACAGTATTTTAATTCATGATATATATGCCGTCAGTTTTAAAGGGGCAGTAGCACGTTTTTTGAAAATTATCACTGATCATTGTACGTTAATGCTAAATGTATTATTTTGATAGTGTCAAAAATCTCATTACACAAATCAATCATCTATAGTCAGAGAAAAAAATATAAAGATTCACATTAAGTCTATTGGGGGCCATTTTTGTGTGAACACCTTAAATCCATTTTGTGTAAGAAAAAGGAATCGCATGGATGAACTTTAAATCATATATTTAATTTAACACTGATTCATTTAGTTTGAATACATTCTATTTCAATTGGAACCATATATTTTTATTTTCCTGACATCACCTTATCATCCCCCTAAATACGTGCTACTGCCTCTATTATATTTGAAATGGCGAATAGATATTATGAAATATGCAATCCCCGGATTATAGGAACGTATGTAACGATAAGTATTCATAACAAACCGTCAAAAATCATTGTAAACAATAAACTTTGGCGCATTTATCCCTTATTGAGCAGACTGGAGCCGGTTAAATATTGATGAATAAAAGTAAAACAATCGGATTTATTTTCTAAAGATGTCTTATTAAGGAATGCAGTTGGACAACAACTACGGTTGATAACGGTCATACATACTTCTTTGCCAAAATTATATTCATAACTCATATTTATCAGAACAAATTATCTATTGAATGCACTAATATTGTTTTGGAAAATGTATGACCACCAATTTATCGCGGTTTGCTTAATAACTGTAATTCTTTTTCATATAAATCAAATAGGCAATCCATTCTCCTTTCAAACCAGAAATTGTATCTTGCAATACAGCTTATTTTCGTTTGTTTACCGCTCCATTTTTTGTCTGACCCTAGCTTGAAATACCATCGCCCGGCTATTGTTAGTGTTCGGTGAACATTGAAATTGGTCTTCCCCGAGGTCGACTGTGAGTAAGGAGGGTTTAACTCATGTACCAATAAGCTGTAGGACATAAACCCATAAGCTGTAAGTATCACTGAGTTATAGCTGTACTAAAGATATTATTTACGTCCATGGTCCAAAATATACATGTTTTTCTATAATAGTGTTATGTCAGCAACTTAAATGTTTTTGTGCAGAAATGCTTTGTCATTAAGTGGTGATCGTTTCGTGAATGTATAGGGTTTTCTCTCATTGTAATTTGGAATCGACAGAAAGTGTATGTGCAAACAACTGCAGGTATGTGACACTGGTATAAGTCTACTGAATGTCTGACTTTTAACAGCCTTTTATACTGTGATATATATACGTACAGCATGCATTGATTGTTAATCTGCACTGATGCAGGAGAAGAGATCTTCAACGTTGGCAAATAAACGGACTTGTAAAATTTAGTATTTTATATTTTTGGGAATTATAATTAGAGATAGTGGGAATCGAACCAGGGACCTTTATGTTGTTGAGCAGCGCCTCTATCGACTGAGCTAATTTTCATTTTCCTGACCTGTTAGAGATATACCCACACTTCCCTCGGTGTATCGCTCAATAACCTCCTGTTTGAATCGTGGTTTCTCGACTCCGCTACGCTACGCCTCGGAGACCCACGATTCAAACAGGAGGTTATGTAGTAAATAATGACCCGGTACCGAGGGGTTATGGAAAATAACCTCGCGAGGGCGTAGCCCGAGCAGAGGTTATTTCCATAACCCGAGGCAAACGGGTCATTATTTGACTTACACTCCCGCGGAAGACTCCTGCAATAGTTTCAACTTAATTTGTTTATAAACAATTAATTTAAAAACGTTTTACTGATATCATTCGCGGGTTTATCATTTCTTGATAAGAAAAAATACTTAAATTACCCCTATATTAGGGTTTTAGAAATAAACGCTTTATTTCGTACAATAACAACTATCTTATTACGGTGTTTTAACTAGATCGGTTTATATACAAATAATTGAAAAACGGTTAAGTGATCTATTTTGCGGGTCTTGGTAAGAATACTATTTTAGACTACTTACAATACCCCCTGCTAAATGTTTTAGAACTAAAAACTTGATTCCTTACATTAAAAACTATTTTATTGCAATATTTATATATATTATTAGGGGAAAACAAAAATGACACACACAAAATTACATCAACTGGCATGGATCCACGGTAGCTCAACAGGTACGAGCGCTGCTTGACAATATAGAGGTCCCTGGTTCGAATCCCACTTTCGTTGTTCATAAATCTTAACTTTCTTGTTTGATTAAAAATCCAAATTTACAAGTCCAATTGTTTGCAATTGTTTACAATCTTATAACCGACCAAGGTGGTTATGAGATAACCAACCTACGCGGATGGCGCTCACGGCATATAACAATCAACAAAAATAAAGGCAATAACTTCCCTATAAGAAGGTAGTTATGAGTTAAAACCAATTGAAAAAAGAAGGGATATAACCGCCCAAGGGGTGTAATGAGCGATACACCTCGGGAAGTGTGGGTATATCTCTAACATGTCAGGAAAATGAAAATTAAGGGTTCAAATTGAAAGACAATATATTTAAACAAAATATATAATTTTAAGTTGAGCCATGCGATTTCTTTTTCTTACACAAAATGAATTAAAGGTGTTTACACAAAATGGCCGCCAATGGATTTTATGTGAATCTTCATACTTTGTCCTCTGACTATGGATGATTGGCTTGTGTAATGAGATTTTTGACACTGATAAAATAATACATTTAGCGTTAACTTAAAAATATCAGTGAAATATTTAAAATATAAAATTATCATGAAACGTGCTACTGTCCCTTTAAGACTTTAGTGTTAAATTGGAAAATTTCATTAAACCTTTTCACATTATTATACATAGATCATGCAGTTCTTTTTGCTTTAAAACCCAACTGATCTACAACACTTGCTGGTTTCTATAGCTAACTATTGATCTAGATAGAAATACAAAACATTATTTTTTGGCGGATCAATTTTTTTTATTAAACCACTTCAAAATTGGAAATAATATTCTAGAAATTGTTCAGTCCTACACATATTTAGGCGTGGAGTTCTAAGGAATTAGGAGATTGACATTGACAATAGAGACTATCGAAAAAAACATAAAAGCAAAGTATTTTGTTTATAGCAATGGTCGTAACCTGCATCTTACGTATTACCTACAATGACGCTTATTTGATTCTATGGATAGGTACATTAAACTATTTAGCTTTGTTCTATAATGTTACTTTAAGTGACTTTAAAAGATGTCACTAGTAATTATTAACTAAGATATCATCTCTAAGTTTATATACAGTCGAACCTCGTTTATCCGGTTATCTGAATCAGCACATCATTGTGTTTGGTATGTATAAAGCGAAACTAAGTTCAAACGTTTAGAAATTTATTCACTTTTAAAATATCACCGACATGAAGAGTATGTGATAGCGTAATAAACAATCACACCTAGACCTACATGCATGCAAGTTTACAATTGCAGATGCATGAGGCTTCTGATTAAAATCTTGAAGTTTCTACTGTAAGAAGTCAGTACTCAGATTCAGATTCTTTGTTACTTCCTTATTTGATCTGCAAGCTGTGATTGAGCCTTAGTGTCCCTTTTTATATATACTTTTATATTATCATATATATATACATATATATATATATATATATTACTTTTTAGCTCATCTGGACTGTAACGCCCGATGGGCTTATGGCCTGGCATGGTGTCTGGCGTCCGTCCGTCCGTAAACTTTCGACTTCTTCTCCAGAACCATAAGGCCTTGAAAGCTGAAACTGAGTGTACAGACTACTTGACTGGTGAGGATTATAAATAGTACATGTAGCTTTGGTGGCCCTGTGGCCCCTAAAAAGGGCCACAGGGGCCACTCCCTGAAAACCTATTTTAATCTTCTCCAGAACCATGAGGCCTAGAAAGCTTAAACTTTGTGTACAGACTCCTTGACTAGTGAGGATTATAAATTGTAGCTTTGGTGGGGCCACACCCTTTAGCCTAATTTCACCTTTTGTCAAGAAGCATCATGCCTAGAAAGCTGGAACTTTGTGTGAAAACTCCTAACTTAGATAAGGAGGATTCCAAATTGTTCAGTTGGTTACCCTGTGGTCCAAAGTAAGGGGGTAAACACATTTGCCACACCCTAAAGCAAAATTGATATGAAGCCAAATGAGCTAGCGAGCCACTGGCTCTATTTTTTTTTATAGAAGGGACACATTACTCATTATTATATACCTCAAGGTCCATTTAACACTATTTGAAGCGAGTTTTTATTCCGTTAGAACATACCAGTGAAGGGGATTAGGGCCTTACAGAGTGGGTCGTTTGGTGTATAATAACCTGCTTTAAAGGCCTTAAACGAAATAAAGCCCTCCCAGCCGGGTACTAACCCTTGCAAGGCCCTCCAAATAATTGTCTTCAAATAACTATATTTTTAACAAAAGTGATTTTTTATATTAAATTCAAAGTTTTACTTACGAAAAATAACTCGGAAACAAAATTTAAAAAATGCAAATGTTTTGGCAATATGCCGACGAACCCGTGTTTACCAGGCCTGCCAATCCAAAGCCGACGATCATACCCACTACACCACAACGGATGAAATGGTTGCAGAGCATTCTTAGACCCTTTTATAACAAGGGTCATATTTTGGTCCCTGTGATATTTTATGAACGTTTCTCCTTTTACATTATCTTTTTAATCGACGCAACAATAATCATAGTTGGTGGTTCATGAATAGAATAAAACAAGACCCGTGGATAATGCTTTGGACCGTCATGTGATATTTGATTTCAGGAGTGTGTTTGATTGAACCACACTATATTCTAGATGGTAAACCTTAAAGGGGCAGTAGCACGTTTTTAGGGGGGATATGAGGTGATGTCAGGAAAATTAAAATTAATGGTTCCAATTGAAAGACAAAGTATTTAAACTAAATGAAGCAGTAATAATTCAAATATATAACGTAAAGTTTAGCCATGCGATTCCTTTTTCTTACACAAAATGAATTAAAGGTGTTCACACAAAAATGGCGGCCTATGTATTTTATGTGAATCTTCATACTTTGTCCTCCGACTATGGATGATTTACTTGTGTAATGACATTTTTTGACACTGTCAAAATAATACATTTAACATTAACTTACAATTATCACTGAAAATTTTAAAATATAAAATTATCAAAAAACGTGCTACTGCCCCTTTAAACGCTTAGCTTCGAGGAGGGCTTGACAAACCATAAAAGTGATATTTGTAATATGTTTCGCTATATAAGATAGATAACATCCTTTTCCTCGGGCGTCCTAGCAAAGAGAGGCCTTTGCCTACGGTAAGCCCTCGTGTGCTAACGCGCACTCGAGCGTTCCCTAGGGCAAAGGCCTCTCTTTGCTAGAACACCCTCTCAAAAGGGTGTTATCCATTACGGATCCGGAGAACATGGCGATCAAGTTAAAGCAACAGAATATGTAAATTTGTAATTGGAATACTTTGGAAAATGAGCTTCACTTCTTAAACCACATTACTTCAGTTACCCTATGTGTATATTGCATATATTTTGACCATTATAGCGCTGAATGTGCTTTTAGATATTTCATTGTGCTCAAGTGTCGCATAGGCCATGTTGGCCGGGCAGCGTGCCATATTTACCGTATTTGTCTCAATTATGTACGCTGTGTGACACTTAAATAAAATAGTTTCTTCTTTCTTTCTTGTATCCTATGTTGTTAATTATTCAAACATCCGACTCAGGGAAAAGTAGGCATATGCTTTCAAACGCTGAAGAAGAAGTTGTTATTAAGATGATCGTGTTTATTCATAGATGTTTGATCTCATGGGAACGCCCAGAATGTCAAAATTTACAAAACAGTCGCAACTCGTGAATTGTTAAAATCAACTAGATAAAAATGAAGTTATTTTCGTTCCGTCATTATTTTTGTAACAAATTTTTTTTTTTAAAAGTAAAATGTTGGATGTGTAATAACTTATTTTCGTTTTCGCGGAATTCTACTTATTAACAAGCTTCAACTGAAAAGACACGATTCGAAAAAAATATACATTCACATATAAATTAATGAAAAGCTGAAAATAGTTTGGCATCGCCTGAAACATTTCGTGAGACAGAATATATCGAAAATATAACATGAGACAGGTATATTGATCTATTCATTTATTGAACAAAGCATACCGTCTTAAATAATGTATATACATGTAAGAGAATCCATTTGAACTTACATGCTCAATGGATTTTAATAAGTCATATAACATAACATTTACACACGTAAATCGTTTATTCCGATGCCGAAGATAACATAAATTGACACTGCCTTAAAACGACAATAAGCCAGCCATAAGCCAGTCAGATAACATATATCTTATACTGCAACTATCTCCAACACTGCTTTCATGTTTCATTCCTTGTCTTTATATATATACTCCACCGTCAGTGCATTTCAAAACATCACTTCCGAATGGTCGTAACACTAAGACCAGTTTATGGTGCGGACACGATATCGCAAACTACGCTGCGTCTTTTCGTAAATTTAAGTCCTCTTGCAACAAACAAACGGAGAAAAACCAACATTTGATGGATTTTATGATCGCCCTGCTGATAAATATCCTGTGTTTCTCCAAAGATCAAAGACCTCTTTATCAATACCCGAATACGAGTGATCGTAACACCTAACGTGGTTTACGATTGATTGTAACTTCAAAGCAACTACGCCTCATCGTGGTTCACGGAAACACTCAAATGTTCAATTGCTACAACGGTCTAGTCCAAGGAAGCACTATTCCCTTATGAAAGTGCTGATATCTCCTTCTGCCGTATATTCTGATGCACTGTCTTCGACTGAGCTCCATATCGCCCACAAAGCATTGCCCCCTCTCGTTCCGAAATGAAGGACATGATTGTACCTGCGACGAAGGGGCTGGAAAAATAAATATTGTGGTTGTTATATATGTATTGTATTGTTTATATGCAGATAGATATGGATAAACTTGAATATACTTTATATGAGACTGATACGCGATATTTCGAAGCGCTTGTAAAATCCCAAAATCGTTTTATAGAAAATGTGTTAAAGAGCCACTCTGTGAGTTGTCAGGGGTCATATATGTCAAACTTTATCAAACGTGCCATCTGATCGAGAAGTATCGACTGTTTAAGGAAATTATTTTTCTATAGCCTATCGGAATGGTACAGTGAGGTTTGAAGTCGAGATTTTGATCGAAAACCGGACATTGCGTGCGTCATTCACTCAAACGTGATTTTGTAATCTTATCTAAAGCAGTCAGAACGCATGTCACGAGTTGATAATGTTTGATATGTTATATAACTAGTACTCATGTTAATTGGACGTGTCGGCTTCCGCGAATTGTATGCCTATTTTAAGATTTTCAAAAAGTTGTATTCATCATCTATTTTCAATAGTGGGAACGATTATGTAAACGAATTCAAATTTATATCATAATTATGAATTATTACTTTAAGGTTCGTATCAAAACAAAAGATATCCTACCTCGCAATGTTTCGTACCCTGTGGTGCAAACTGTAAAGGAAATTGAAATATATCAATAACAATTCAGTAAAAACTGATTCTATATAACATTTACAACTCGTAGTGATGCCATATATAATAAATTCATTCATAATGATTCATTGTACGTTGATCCATCGAAGGAGGTTAAAAAAAGCTATGGCAATATTAAAAAAATATAGTCAAGTCAAGTCTTTTATTCGTATGAAGGCCATCGGCCCATATACAAGAATACATAGCTATAGGTAGTGAATACAATACATACATAATACAAGTTTGAAATAGTTCATTAACATGTAGGGCTTGACACATAAGAATTAACTAGCAAGGTGATTTTGCCTTAATTCAAAACTCAGACATAAATATCTACATAAATTGTTCAGTAATTCTCCAGATGTAGAGGATAATAGTTGATTAAATTTATAGATTGCTGGGTTTTCACAATACAATAGAAAGTAGCCAATACCCTTATGACTTATCAATTCTATGAATGAATTAAGCAAGATCGGACTTGAAAGCAAACGTTTCACGTGACAAGATCTGATTTGAAATAAATATTACATGACTGCGTTTAATCTGGCACAGTACGTTGAATGGAGGTTTGCAATGAAATGTCTCCGATAAATGATCAATATTATAGTCATTTTTTTCTTTTAGTCAACGTGATGATTCCTTTAAAAAAAGAAATAAAGAAAATTGAAATAGATACCTAAGACATATTGCTACAAAAGTGTATATGTCTCCGCGTAAGGCTACAGCCGTATCGCTATATATAGCAAGCCAATCAAATGATGCCCTTTCAGCGATAGCGGCAAACTAGTTTCTTGGCTTCGTTCCGCGTGCTAACCTCGTGATTCAAATTAACCAATGGGAGTGCTATTAGAAAATAAATCTGATTCTCATTGCAGGCTCCCTCTAAGCTCCAAATCACGCTCTCTTAGACATCATTGGACAACAGTGTATGGAGTTCGAAATAGTTTGACTGAAAACAGACAGGCTATAAATAGCGCCGAGAAACCACCCGTCAGCGATACGGCAGAATACTATAGGAGGATATCAGGGGATAGGTTGTAGCCTTACGCGGAGACATATACACTGATGTAGCAGGATGTACCTAAGAAAATCGTTGATCCGAAATAATTTGTAACAGTTCCATTTCAGCACAAATCTAACGGATACATGATAAGATCGAGCATGTTTGATATGTTAAAGGGGCAGTAGCACGTTTTTAGGGAGAATATACATGTAAGGTCCGGAAAATCAAAATAAATGGATCCAATCTGAAGACAATGTCTTTAAACTAAATGAAGCAGTAATAAATCAAATATATAATGTAAAGTTAAGCCATGCGATTCATTTTCTTACACAAAAGGAATTAAAGGTGTTCACACAAAAATGTCTGCCAATGGAATTTATACGAATCTTTAATACTTGGTCTCTGACTATGGATGATGACCTGTGTAATGAGATTTTGTACACTATCAAAGTAATACTTTTAAAATTAACGTACAGTTATCAGTGAAAATTTGAAAATATAAAATTGTCAAAAAACGTGCTACTGCCCCTTTAAGGACAAGGTGTGATACCCTGCCAGTACTATTGAAGTATTGCACAACGTCGAAAATTAATCCTAAATGTATGGTGTTTCTGGCATATACAAATAGTGAACAAACTTTTGGGACGCAACAGTACGCACATGTACTCAACGGCAGAGCAACCTCTGTACTTCAATGATAGAATTTGTCTAGTATTGATTATCAATGGTTTATTAAACAACCTTTCTCAAAATTTAGGATTTGACCTTACATTACTCATGATATAACAATTTTCCATTAAGTTTTTTATACGCGCTTCAAACACAGATCAAGAAATCTCATTAAAATCGGATAAATACAAAACGTGTTAATTGCAGAATTTAGGTTTGATCTGATTAAATCATTTTTAAAGACTGCTTGTTTAGGGGAGAGAACAGAGTAAAATGGAGTAGTTTGATAAACGCTTTCTGACTTGCTTAAAAAGGTACCCAGTCGAAGAGTCTCTTTTAAAACAAATCTTTTAATTTACCTTGGCCATTGACAAGTGCTCTTCTTCCGCGACAAACGTCCCCCCACACCAACGCCTAAATTGAACAGAAACATTCAAATAATAAAAATGATAATAATGATGATGATAAATTAACAATAATCGCAAGCTCGCTGGGTTCACACGAGTTTGAATGTAGCTTTGACATCGTTCATTTTTCAGTACAAACACAAAAATAGACATTCAATTCTTAAATAGCTTTTATATTGCGCAAATCTCAACCTTATGAACTCTCAGTTCATTCAGGGTTGGGGAAACCCATCCATCCGGCGAGTAACGCCCGATGTTGCTTAACTACACTGATTGCGATCAATCCGAGCTAAGCACGAGACCACGTGCCACCATACAAGCAAATAACCTTGAAGGGCATTTCCTCACTAAGCATTGTTACCTTAAACTTATCTCTATCAAAACTGGATAAAAAAAGGTCTTATAAATGTTCGTTTCTAGAGAAAAATAGGTTGGCCTGCACCAATATTCGATACAGTAAGTATCACGTTGGTGATCATATATTGTATTGATTACTGTAAAAGTTAGAATTGGGGTTTTCGGTATATACAAATATCAAAATTAAATCGTAGTCGTTGCAAGACCATTTGATTAATTTCTTGCTTTCAATTCACCTAGCAGTAAAATATTTTCTTGAAGTGAATTTAAGATGCACGTGAAAAAAGAGAGCTGAAATTCATTTTAGAGCAAAAAGAGCAAGGGGGAAAATTACCTCAACTATGTAATTGATTATTTGTAATATTCGGTGGCCAAATTATATGTCTTAAAATGTTTTATTAACATTTTTGTGATTTGAAAATTAATTTTAATTAAGGATAAAAGTAAAACTACTCACAACAATTAAAAGAGACAGCTTCTGTAACCACATGATGACTGATACTATGATAGCCTAAGTGGTGTGAATTTGGACTGATGTTTACATCCGTTTCCGGTCCAATTCGAGAATGAGGCTCACTTGTGGAGGGAATATTCCAAAATGAAGAGGACGAACTCGGAGATCATGTAGGACAAAGATTAAAATAGTTTGTACCAGTGTCTACAATGTCAATTACTGTAATCTTGGAAGCTGAAAATGCAATTTTTGCTTCAATATGAACTAAGAATGATCTATTTCTCAATTTCTTTACAAACTGTACAAATAAGTTAACAAAAAATCGGCAATAGGTTAACGTTAACTTGGATAGATAGCAACAAAAATAATATCATATTGTATATTCATATTTCAAAACCAGCCGTTGTACATTTTAATATAAATTTTTCAGAAACTGCTTTTTTATCTGTGATCTTTTAAATTCATCAGGGTTGTAATTTTGAACATTGCTGTTGGCTAGAATATTTTGCCACACGATGTTCTTCGGTGTTGAAATCCTTAGACAAAACAAAAACTTCTTTTCTTCACAGGAGCGACATTTCCGTCTAGATTCTTATACCGTTTTCAAACATTCAAGGCAAACATAGCCTACAGCAATTTATACATACGAATGTGATAATGAAATAGCAGTTACAACAGGGTAAGGTAACAATTACACAAAATGATGATAAAGTAATACCATCTTCTAGAATGCCACTCAAAAAGTTGAAGACAGATGTGAAAATTACTTTACCATTCAACGTGTCCATTGATAAAGTTCGCTGACATGAACTGACTTCCAGCGTTAGTTTTCTTGATAAGCAGAAATTCGTCCTCGGTCAATATTGTTTTCCTCGGGTCTATAAAAAAAAGGTATTGACCTCATCACCAGTGTATAATTTTATAATAATGACCCAAAATTAACAAATCGTGCAACAAGTCACAGTGTTAACTATACGACGTCAATCACATCATACGGTAGTTTAATATTGATATGCGTATTTTTGTACCTAGCTACGACAAAGTTAATCTTTGAAGACATGGTCACACATCAACAGATCATAACATCAAGTGGCAGTTTTAACTATATGACGTCAATCACATCATATGGTAGTTTGACATGAATTCATGTAAGCGTATTTTGTACAAGTTATCTACGACTGAGTTTACTTCTCGAAGTACTAGTGTAAACCACACATTAATGATCACATATTAACACATGGTACAACAAGTGAAAGTGTTAAGTTTACGACGCCAATCGCATCATATATACGGTAGTTTAATATTGATATGCGTATTTTGTACAAGTTATCTACGACTAAGTTTACTTCTTGAAGTACTAATGTAAACCACACATAAATGATCACATATTAACACATGGTACAACAAGTGAAAGTGTTAAGATTACGACGTCAATCACATCAAACAGAAGTTTGTTATTGATATGCGTATTTTGCACGTCCTAACTACGACCGGGGTAATTTCTCGAAGTACCAGTTTAAAGGACACATCAATGCTCACACATCAACAGGTCAATAGTGTTAACTATATGGCGATAATCACAGCAAACCGTAGTTTAATATTAATATGCGTATTTTGCACAACGAATAAGTTTACTTGTCGAAGTACAAATGTAGATCACACATCAATGATCACACATCAGCAGCTCACCACATCAAGTGTCAACGTTACCTAGTATAAGACGTCAATCACAGCAAACCGTAGTTTAATATTGATATGCGTATTTTGCACAACCTAACTACGAATAAGTTTACTTCTCGAAGTAAAACTGTAAACCACACATCAATTACCACACATCAACAACTAAAACGTCAAGGGCGTTTGTTACCTATGGTATAAGACCTCAATCACAGCAAACCGTAGTTTAATATTGATATGCGTATTTTGCACAACCTAACTACGAATAAGTTTACTTCCCGAAGTAAAACTGTAAACCACACATCAATTACCACACATCAACAACTAAAACATCAAGGGCCTTGTTTCTTATAGTATAAGACCGCAATCACAGCAAACCGTAGTTTAATATTGATATGCGTATTTTGCACAACCTAACAACCAATAAGTTTACTTGTCAAAGTAACTGTGTAAACGACACATCAATGATCACACATCAACAGGTCATAACACCAAGTGCAATTGTTACCTATAAGACGTCAATCAAAAGTTTGAAATGCGCATTTTAACTTAACTACGACAAAGTTAACCACTCGAAGTGCCAGCATAACCGTAAGTTCGAAGTAAACACAATCTACTTCAGTTTAGGATCCGCTCCACCATTTCTTATCACCCTGAACGGATGACCAGATCTTCTATCTATAGATATAGCGGATGTCAACAATCGTCTGATGGGAAGGTATATTATAGGTCAAGAGATGAGGATGACTTATATGAGGAGGGTCCTTCACGTATGAGGTTACTACCACTGACGAAATAGGTGTACTTTTAAAATTGAGCTTATATATTTTGATAACAAGATTTTTTTCTTAGAAGGAAAGTTTGCAAACAGGTTAGATATGGTAACATTGGCATGCTAATTAACGGGATTTTACTACTTAATGTCAGTTAATTTCGAAGTGAAATGAAAAATAATTCAGTGTTCAAGAACAGCGAAACAGTTCACTTAGACTATAATAACCACGGAAATAGAGATAAAATGGTTTATTTCTTTATAACTCGATTGATACATGTAATTATCACAGGTTTTGACAACAGTTTCTACAAAGTAAGCCTTATAAAGGCATTTGCAAAAATATAATTCATTTTATATTTTTACAGGTGAAAATGCCCCAAATTTGCATAATTGCAACACATTTTGAAAACATGTTTTAGCTTACGTCACTATCAGCAATGCGTGTGACAGTTCTTTGTCTCATACGTTTAAGTTTAAAACCTTCTGGTCAAAATTAATTACTGACAAA
This sequence comes from Steromphala cineraria, assembly GCA_916613615.1. NCBI lineage: Eukaryota > Metazoa > Mollusca > Gastropoda > Trochida > Trochidae > Steromphala > Steromphala cineraria. The sequence continues at coordinate 49,428,949 of OU744726.1, forward strand.
GCCAGCAAAATATTTTATATTACATATTCAATTGTATATAACCTCTATAATAATGGAACTTACACTTATCGTTGGTTGTCATGTATCCATAATATCCTTAACAGTATTGGACAATACTATATATGGTTATCACAGACTCCTGTTTCATCTTCTTGGCTCAAACAAACTGCCCTCTCTATTTTAACCGATAATGCTAAACAAATGTGGAGGTCTCAGGTGGAAAACTCGAAAAAGGTTTATATTCTGTTTTGAAACCGCAACTTGAACTTGAAACATACCTAATGTCCCTTCCCCAAAATAAAGCTATCCCATTACTACTGTTTCGAACCTCTTGCCACCATTTACCGATTGAAAAAGGAAGATGGAATAAGATACCTAAGTCTGAAAGAAAATGTAAATCGTGTTGTATGAATGATGTTCCATTATATTTTTAGATGTGAATATTTTACTTTAGAAAGAACCTTGTACATACCTTTACATTTCTCAAAGAGACCAAATATGCTTAAACTTCAAAATCTTTTCATGTGTAAAAAGGTATCTATATTAAAAAAACTTAGCACATTTGTAAAATCATAATGCAAACTGTAAAATCTTCCGGCTAATCACTTATCCGCTTGTATGATGCATTTACTGTCATGTTGTATATCTCATATGCCGAGGATATCGGCCTGAGCGTAATAAAGTTCTGTTCTGTTCTGTTCTGTTAACATAAAGACAAAAACACGTAATTTTTCAATTATTTCATGACTTTTAGTATTACTGTAGGTATGGATATTAGAGGACATAAGGTAGATAAGTAATGAACGTTGAACAACTCCTTTTATCTGACCGTACTGAGATTACAGCCCATTTATATACTTGAGACTATAGCTTGCATCAGAAAAAAGCAATAACAATGATTTCGAGGCGTAAAAAGGCCATGTTTTTCTCTCCTGTAAACTCATACATTTCGGGTGAATGTACAAAAAGTGTCTTAGACATTAAGAAAATAGGAAAAACCATTGTGAATGAATATTTAGAATTCAAATTTAATTCTTTTCCAAATGAAGGGATGGTCGTTAAAAATCACTTTATTTCTATTTCTACAAGTACTGATATATCCTTAGGTTTATGTTCTTCTCTCTGACGATTCGATTTTAATTCCCGCATTTAAAAAAAAAAGTGAAATATTGAATTCATATCTGTGCTACTTATGTAAAGTCACGTGACAAATATGAAAGAAAATGCTCAATATTGACAATGAACCTCGACTTTTATTTCTAGTATTGTTCCCGTAAAGATCAAAGGCGCCGCCCATCCTTTATTTCGCAATAAAGTATAGTTTTTGAGTGACGTCACGAAACAATGGCCCATGACGTCAATAACAATAGGCTATGACGTCATTAGTTATGGCCCTGATCGAGGATTTTCAATTTGCGGCCTAACGTGATTTACAAAATATGTTTATATTTGGAGTAGAAATAACTAAAACGAGTAAAAATCGACATACTAGAAAAGTAATAGAGTAGCCCTAACCATCATGTGTTTTGCAATAAAGTATAGTTTTGCCCTGAACTATTATAACGTCAAACCATTCGGCCTTCGGCCTCATGCTTTAACTATAATAGTTCAGGGCAAAACTATACTTTATTGCAAAACACATGATGGTTAGGGCTACTTTATTTCTTAATTCTAGTATTGTTCCCGAAAAGATCAAAGGCGCCGCCCACTCTTTATTTAAGAAATAAAGTAGCCCTAACCATCATGTGTTTTGCAATAAAGTATAGTTTTGCCCTGAACTATTATAGTTAAAGCATGAAGCCGAAGGCCGAATGCTTTGACGTTATAATAGTTCAGGACAAAACTATACTTTATTGCAAAACACATGATGGTTAGGGCTACTCTATTACTTTTCTAGTATGTCAATGTTTACGCGTTTAAGTTATTTTTACTCCAAATATAAACATATTTTGTAAATCACGTCCGGCCTCAAATTGAAAATCCTCGATCAGGGACATATTTAGTGACGTCATAGCTGATTGTTATTGACGTCATGGGTCATTGTTTCGTGACGTCACCCAAAAACTATACTTTATTGTGGAATAAAGGGTGGGCGGCGCCTTTGATCTTTACGAGAACAATACAAGAATCCGAAATAAAGTATAGTTTTTGAGTGACGTCACAAAACAATGGCCCATGACGTCAATAACAATCGGGTATGACGTCACAAGATATGGCCCTGATCGAGGATTTTTTAATTCGCGGCCTAACGTGAATTACAAAATATGTCTTTTTGGAGTAGAAATAACTTAAAGGAGTAAAAAACAGACATACTAGAAAAGTTATAGAGTAGCCCTAACCATCATGTGTTTTGCAATAAAGTATAGTTCTGCCCTGAACTATTATAACGTCAAACCATTCGGCCTTCGGCCTCATGCTTTAACTATAATAGTTCAGGGCAAAACTATACTTTATTGCAAAACACATGATGGTAAGGGCTACTTTATTTCTTAAATACAACAAACAAAACACACAAGGAAAACATAAGAAGGTAAGAATGGACAAGATATTCCAACAAATTCACTCGTCAAAAGAACTGTCATTGTTGCAGCTTTGTCAAAATACAACAAAGAGCTATCAAAATTCAAATAAAGATTTGTGACGATGCATACATTAATATTGTACATTAGACAATACAAGAACTGCTTCATGATGACCTTTATTTGCTCACATAAAACTACCGCCTTTTTTTTCTACGACTGACATCAGTTTTGGTAATCAAACCACCAGGCAAAAGAAAGTACACATCACAGTTTTTGTAAATTTACTTTCCATCAAGATCTATTGCGTTATGTCAAGTTAACAACATTAACAACATATCTGCAGTCGTTTGGTAAATATTTGGTGTTTTGTTAATGAATTGTTGAAATATTTTTGTTTTATATAGTCAGGGCTAAGAAATAGAATTTACACGTTCGTGACCCCGTTACTTTTTTGTTGATGAGTATTCATGTTATATAGAAACTGATGTTTAAAAATGTATTTAAAAAAATCATTTTTGGAACAAAATAATTAAAATTAATTAATTTAAAGTATCTTTGAACGATGATTTCATTCTTGTTCTTATAAGTTTAAGAATACGGCATAAAAAACTTGTAAATGTAATAAAAAATCTTACATATGATAAATTCAACTGAATGGTGTTCGTTTATATTTTTGCGCTTTATTAGTGCGACAGATAAATTCGACTGCCTGTTATACATATAAGTAGACTTGACGTGTGACTAATATGATAAACCAGCAAAGAGTTACGTCGGAATTGCCAAAAGCATTACAGTGATCGTCGACCTCTTAAGGTTTGTCATCGATTGAACGATTTTGTGATGTTCATGTTTAGACACAAACATTCCGGCTGGTGGACATCAAAGCAAATCTATCACTTGAAACTAAAACAGCTGTGTAGTGACCTAAAATGACATTAAAGAGGATTTAACACATCATAGCATCATTGAAATCAAAATAATATTTATGAAACAAGCAAACAGGTATCAACAATTATATTTTCGTGCATATTTTCACATCATAGGCCTATATTTCCATTGCAATGAATTAAAATGAAATATTACAATATCAAAAAGGAATAATATTTTCTGTAAAAAAGACGTTTAAGCCTATAAAGATAATCCGCGATGTGGATATCAACTACAACGGGAATATGATATCAAACAATTTAACCTGTGACTTGACAGCTTAAATAACTAATCAGGTTTCCATTTTTGTCGTTATTTTACAATTGAATTTCCCGCCATGTTTATACGTCATTAGACCTTGACCTTCAACACTGAACGCGGAAGTACATGCTCGCTGCGTAGATAATGAAATGAAACCGAAACCATGGCGATGTTCAAGGGTTAACATTAACGTTACCATATTTTCATGATACGGCCATATCATGGTGAGTATGACTAGGAGTTATAGGTTTGATATCCCGGTTGGAATGTGTAAGCAGCCAATAAGAGGTCGACCTAAATACCTTTGTTGTTATCATGCAGTCGGGTACAGCTCGTGACAAATGTAACGGTACACGATTATTGATACATGTGGATGAATAGCTATACAAATACTATGGATTTATTGCAATTTATCATGGCTGTGTGATTTCTTGTGATGAATTGATTGATCAAGCTGATAATCTCTGGTATATTCTGACATTTAATTATAGACTAACATTTAGTCTCAGAGGTATTTTTTCCAATATTGAGAATATTTTAAAACAAATCATGTATTATAACTACACGGAACCAAGCAGATGCTTTACGTTGAGCGATCTAGACTGGCTATACTTTTTAAGACTTGGTTGGTCATCATTATTTTTTTTTTGCTTTTTAGTCTTGATGACAGACTAAGTTAATCACATTAATTCATAAAAATCTAAACGTTTTTAAATCCAGCCAATATGAAGCTACTATGGTGATGGTTTCTAATATGTTTATCATATATATTGCGTTTACATACTTAAAAATATTTTTTACAAATATGATTAGAAATCATTACAATATCGATGCAATATAATCGTAGGATTATTTTTTGCAATAGAATCTGTGCTTTCAAAGTTTTACTCAAGTCGGTATAGTTGATTTGTAAGAAACTATTTATTATACCAAGATCAGTGGATTTTTTAATGATCTAATGAGCTAAAATACGATGTTCGAGGTTGAGAATGAGTAGATTTCGAAAGTGAAAGTAGAAAATCTACAGCGTTTGTCATTCTGTTTTATATAGCTAGCCTTACGTAAACAGCAAACAATATGCAACTAATAATAGCACATTAGTCATTGAAAAGATATTTCCTAAATAGGAAAAACACAAAAGTGACAAAGTGAGGCTATGGAATCACGTATTATAAACTACCTAAATAAAACGATGAATTTATAGTAATTATATATACATCAAATGATAAAATCAAAATATTTCTTTCTATGTTAAAATTAAAAATATGATTTTTATAGAAGATCACAATTTCTGGTGCAAAAATAATTTGTTATTGTAATAGCACAAAAGAAACGATACCATATGAAATGCTAGATAGTTAATGCCACGAGCTGAAATAAGGTTACATCAGCGGCCAACTAAACTGAATTTAAAAACATGATCTGGGCACGTTTTTAAAAACACGCCATGTCAAAAGTCTCTTTTTGAACCCCTTTACTAGACGACAAACAGGATTGAAAAATGACTTTTCTTTGTTTTCTGGCGCCCCTCAGTAAATGTGTGTTTTCAAAGTAATGACACAAAGGCTATATACGCCATATTATATTTATTACATTTCTTCAGTTCATAATATAATTTCAATATGAAAAACGGTTTTAAAAAGGCCAAAGTGTATTTGAGTTGACATGAGATTAAAAGTATCCTTCTCTGCTGACCGAACATGTGAGTACTTCTTCACAACACTTCATCAAATGTTATTATTGCAGGGGAAAAGGTCGCCTTTCGCTTACAACAGGTTTTATATTTGTACTTGAAAAGTTGCTGTCGCTGTTAAGCCCCTTGGTCCATTGCACCTCTGTATATCCCCAAAGCAATTGTTTACCTTGTCTCAATGAAATAGAGTCCTTACAGGGCTTTAACCTGCAGTTGTAGTTAAAATTTAGACATTAAGGTATTATTGTCTGTCAATAGTTTACATCTGTATTCATTAAAGAGACACAGAGTATGTTGAAAGGATCACATACATGTATGTCAAATTTTGAATCGATGTTATTACATCGGGAACCACTTACTGTTACTGAAAATAACAAGTGTCGGGTCAATCAGTACATCTAAGCGAAAGTACGGCCATTCAAAATCGGGATTTTGATCGAAAACCGGACAATGTGGCTCGAGTGGCGCGCGCAAATTTGCCAAACCTAATTTTGAAACCTTGTCATAAGCTTACAGGAAGATATATTCGATTCGATAGTGTTTTTTAGGTATTGTAACTAATAAGTAGATGTTTTCTTGATTTTTCCATTAAATAAAGCATTTTAGAGATGTTATGCATAAATGTCATATATATGCAAGTCCAATGATGAGATATGAACTTCAATCAGCAAATTATATATTTTGTAGCTTATCAAAACCAAATAAAATTTTAAGAAAGATAATCTGTGACACTTTAAAGGCTATGGCTACATATTTAACAAAAATACATGATTAATCTTTTGATATGTCATGATATGTCATGTATTTCATTGTGTATATTGTGTGTAAGGCTTCTTTTTTTTGGTAGATATTATTTTTTGATAAATGTACATTTTAACGATCGGGAATATCACAGTAAATGATAAACATGTGATTGAATATTTAGATATAGTTTCAAAAAAGTTGATATCAAATAGCTGTGTGCGATTAAAATGTAAAACTGGATATATAAGTACATAATATTTCAATGTCTAAAACAAAATCTAATACAATTACTGAAATTAAAATGCTTGTTATTTCAAAAGATTTTAAAGTGTGAGAGATGGTGTACCCTAAGCATTTCGCCTGTTTACAGATGAGAGTCCTACGGTGATGCTACGGTGATCCATTAAGATGCCGCTAACAAAGGAAGAGAAAGACAGGGCATTGGCCGAGGTGCTGAACTCTCTAGTGGAGAAGGAGGAGAGTGATAAAGCTGACGTCATCAAGGCTCTAGGAGCATTAGCCGATGATCTTGACAAACACACACGAAATGGTAAAATAGCAGACCTCACTTTTGCATCGTCCGGCATTGTGGCCACCGGGTTGACCATTGCCGGAGTAGCCACAGCCCCTTTCACCTTCGGGACATCACTGGGCTTGACCATCGGTGGCCTGGCTCTTGGAGTGTCCAGCGGAGCTGGTACCATCGGCAACTCTATCGTTGGAAGAATCATCAAGAGTAAAACTTTCGAGAAGGCCCAGACTGCAAAAGACAAGTATTTCGAGACCTCAAATCAGTTGATCAAAATTGCAAAGGTTTTAAACGAGAGCGGGAGTAACGAGATCCTTTTTGCTGATTTGACCTCCGAGAGATTTTCATCCGAGGCTTCAAGATCACAAACAGCCTCCCTGGCCTTGAGGTCAACCGTTGGAGGTACTGGACAAGGCCTCAGGGTTGCTGCCGTAGCTTCTGCTATTGCTACCAGAGAGGTTATTGATGCTACCACGAAGACCATGGCGGGAGTTCTGAAGACTGGACTGATGGCTGCAAAAGTAGCTGGAGCTGTGATATCAACTCTGAGTGTTCCAGTAGACATCTACACCATCTTTGTGAACAGCAAGGATATCCACAACAAGACACCTGCTCAAGGAGCTCAGGAGATCAGGATGGCACTGGAGGGCATCAGACATCTCAAGATGTTCAAAGGTCTGACTTCATTGCATTAGCCAATGTCTGTGTTTTCACATGTAAACTTTGTTCATGCAAAATCCTTGAAAGTGGACATGGGGTGGGGGTGTTGAATTTTTCAATAGATTCGGATTAAAGTTGACACGATGACAAAGAGTATAATTAAGTCTAGTTTTAATCATCTCATTACTTCTCATTTGTGATATGAAATTTCAAATACTGAATATGAATATAGTTATCAAAAGATACTTCTATTTGTATTGCTTTAAAAATCCCGAATGTAATTGTAACAATACCTGTTTAATAAAATATTAATCATTATTTATTTAATATGATTTGTCTAGATGTCTTTTTTCTAAATTACAAGTTGATGAGTTATGTAACATGACATGACATGTTTATTTTAGACAAGCCTTCGACACTACAGATAACATCAGACCGTAAAGAACCAGACTTTCTGGAGAGAAATCAGTGTGAGTCTTCTATGGTTGTTTTTTATTTTATTTTTCAAGAACAACCATTAGATAAAGGTTAATAGATTATGTGTATGAGTCTATGAGCCAAAGCTTAGTAATTTTGGATCCCAAACTGACTTGAAAGATTAACGGAGAGCAATTCCTGTTTCACCGATTCGTCGGGAAATTGCTGGTAATGATCAAATTGTCAATGAAGATATATGTTTTACCTTCGCTTGCCGTTGCCGCCTCCTATCATGGATTTTAGTTCTAATTCTCAGAATGCCTTTATGACGTCATAATTTTCATATTGGGTTAAATAATTTTGCAATATTTATCATTATAGCTCTGAGCCTGATTCTAGAGGAAAGCGAGGCACTGAAGAAACTTCTGTATTGCACCAACTGTTTCACCAAGGAAGCTGACGTCATCATTTTGCCTTGTGGTCACGTGACGTGTTGTTCCTCCTGCATGAAGTACTTCCGGCGCTGCTCGATCTGCAAAGGTCATATCCGCGACGTTGTTGGCAACGTACCACGTAAGTATTATACTAATGCGTCGGTTACATGAAGGCCGCTCTTAATATTGCATGTAAAACTCTTTTGACAGATTGTATAGGCTTTTGAGAATAATGTCTTTGATAGTTTGAGGTAAGGAGATGGACAACCTTTAATTTTTATCCCCTAAAGAGTAAGGCTGATCCATAAGGGAAATTGAGTGACTTAAAGTGGGTATATTTTTATGTTTGATTTCCGGAATGTTTTCAGCTCAAAAAGTTATAAGAGTTTGCTATCAATATTGTTATATACGTTGGAAACACGTTTCTCCGGCCCCAGGAAAATGGACATAAAGCTTATAAGTATGATTTGTCTAAACCATCAGATGCAATGCAGCATGGGTATCCCTTTGAGATCTGGAACAAGTGCGGGCAAATTCACAATCTTAAGCACACGATATTCGTTTTAAATGACATATATTCATTGACAATTATAATTATGTTTTAAAATCTTTGCTTGAGGCATTTAGTATCCCCGATCCAATTTAATATATGGCATTAGTAAATTCTAATTTGCCTACATACTGTTTTTATTTTTTTTTAATACTTCATACAATTGAACCACAGAGGAAATTTGTGACACATTCTTGTGTTACAAGGTTTCAATCACAGTTATTACTTATCTTCTGATCTTTATTAGCAGCCCCGTCTAAGGACGGGGCTGCTATCAGTTTTTGTGAAGTTTCCATCGCCGCCGCCGCCGCCGCCGCCGCCGCCGCCGCACTCGTACTACTAGCTATAACCTTTTTCCCCTAAGCTTTCCAGAACTCTTATTCATACCTTACTCCTCATACCTCGGGGGAACGATTTTGACACGTTCACTTTCAAGGTCAAAGGTCAAGGTCACGAGCTATGTATTCACACTAAGAATTCCTTGTAAACGCGATAACTTGAAAAGTTTTTGTGCTATGAAGCTCTAACTTGGTATATATCATCCTTGGAAAAGTAAAAAATTTTGAAAAGGTTTTGGCTACAATCCGTTAAGGTCAAGGTCAGAGCAAGGTCATGACGTAAGCATGTTTTAGCGAAAATGCTTTATTTTAACTATGAACACTTTTAATCAATACATGATTGTTATACTAAAAAAAAGTGTTCAATGATTGTGTGACCTTGAAGGTCAAAGGTCAAGGTCATGAGATATGAGTTATTACAAAATGCACTAAATTGGGGTATAACTTTATCCCATTTAGCTTTTCAGAACTCATGAACATGTCTAAATGTTAATACTTCTAGGGAATCATTATGACATGTTCACTTTCAAGTTCAAAGGTCAAGGTCACGAGTTATAAAATCACCACAAAATTCTTTGTAAACACGGTAACTTGAAAAGTTTTTGTGCTATGAAGCTCTAACTTGGTATATATCATCCTTGGAAAAGTAAAATTTTTTGAAAAGGTTTCGGCTACAATCTGTCAAAGGTCAAGGTCACAGCAAGGTCATGACTTAAGCATGTTTTAGCGAAAATGCTTTATTTTAACTATGATCACTTTTAATCAATACATGATTGTTATACTCAATAAAAAGTGTTCAATTATTGTGTGACCTTGAAGGTCAAAGGTCAAGGTCATGAGATATGAGTTATTGCAATTCCTTCTAAAGACAATAACTTGAAAAGTTTAGATTTTGTATATATTATCTCTTGAGAAGTTCAACATTTTCAAAAAGTTTTGGGTACTAACTGTCGAAGGTCAAGGTCACAGCAAGGTCAACATATATGGAGAAAATGGATTAATTGTATTTTTAACACTTTATTTCATTACAATAATGTTATACTCAATGAAATGTGTTCATTGATTGTGTGACCTTGAGTGTCAAAGGTCAAGGTCACGAGAAAATTCCCAATTTGGTGAGGCCTGTAAAAGGCGGAACAGGGTAAGGCGAAACCCAAAGTTCCGGGGCTGCTCTGCTTTTGCGGTATCCCGCAAACGCTAATCTAGTTTATAAGTCATTTGTGATAAAATATTGTAAAGAATATTTTCCCTTTCAAACGACTGGCACCTACATTCATCCGGGTACGTTACACATTTCTCATCTGACACATATTTGAATATGCAGATAAGGGTCAACCAGTGTTGGGACGAGGCGCATCTGCTGTCGAAAGATTGTAAACAACAGTTAACAATACACATGTTTTTGGTCAATTAAATCCATTTCCTCTTCGAACTCGGTAAATATAGTTAGCTGTGTTCTGGTGAGCTATTCAAGGATCAGTAAAAAGTTTAAAAACTCACTGATTTTGAGTTTTATATCCGAACTACCTACTTTGAGTCCTAAGATTGGAAACTCTATATAAAAGCTGCCGATTATAAAAGTATTATAATAAGCTATTCTATACTATAATACTTAATTTGCAGAAGAGGTCCTTGACTCCTTGGCTGGCATGTTTGATGGTACTAACGGTCAGCAAGGTGAGTAACCATTTAAATGGTTTTATTTTCATCTCAATAAAGATTTACGCTTTCATATTGTGATCAATCTCATTAAATTCAGTTGAATTGGTACTAAAGATGCTTCCTGATTTGGGTACTGCAGTAGTGACCTAACTACTTTTCAAATCAAAGACATGACTTGAGGTGATTTCTTTGAGTTAATATTCTTATTTGGTAAGATAAATTGGTTCACAAATTTAACAAGTATTGCTCGCATAAATGGCCTTATTTTCATCTCAATAAAGATTCCCACTTTCATGTTGTAACAAATCTCATTAAATCCAGTGGAATTGGTACTAAAGTTGCTTCCTGATTTGAGTACTGCAGTAGTGACCTAATTACTTTTCAAATCAAAGACATGACTTGAGGTGATTTCTTTGAGTTGACATTCTTATTTGGTCAGATAAATTGGTTAAAATTGTTTACAAGTAATGCTCGCATAAATGGCCTTATTTTCATCTCAATAAAGATTTCCGCTTTCATATTGTGATCAATCTCATTAAATTTTGCAAGTATTGATCAACTTTTAGATATTGTATATAGAATTATGGAATCATTTATATTATTATCAATTATTTATTATGAATAATGTTTTGACATTGCAAACAGAATTAGGGATTTGTTTCTGAGCTAGTTTAGTTACACTGTGAAAAGCAAATCTTGTTATCTTTATTTCACGAAGAACTGAAAATAAAACTTCATCACGTTCTGAAAAATATATATTTCATTGCATGAAGTTTTCTTTCCATATTCAGATATTGATACGGACTGGGTGATTTTGGACGAAGAGCACTGTTTCGAGAATGGCCTTGACATTGCAAGGGTGGGCGACCTTGACCGTACACAAGAAGAAGATACCATGTGAATACTATTTCGGAAATGTGGGAACATATTTTTTCATTCCATAATAAAAAGCGATAGCCTCTTAGGGGAAACCTCAACCATGGACCTTCGAAGCGAAACTCAATTCATTGATCCTTGATGAGTTATGCAGTTAATGGACTTTTAAATGGCAGTTTTTTATCTTTCAACAAAAACAGTCGTCTATTGATCTTAAGGTGAAAATCCCGTCCAAGAATTTTTAGGATAACTACTTTTATGGATCTTTAAATGAGGAACAAAGGTCAGGGACCTTTTTGAGGACCACAGTTTATGAACAGTTATTAGGAACACTGCTTATTGACCTTTTAGACAGAAAACCCAACATGGACCTTAGAGAAAAAATATTATCTTTCCGCAGATCAGGTCTGGTTTCTTTCCATTTCTGAATAACTATTCAGGAATATATCTTTCAGCGATAGGTATTGTAGAAAAACTATTCAAAGTATACAGCGTTTTAATAAATGAATTTCACACGGTTCTAAACTGTTTGAAATTCGTAAGTTTATTTTTTATACATATGTAATTTGCGAACTAAGCAAATTCAATAAGATATCAGTTTAATTCCAAAGTCTTAGCGGAATTCATTTGCAAATATATGCTTACTTGTGTAGAGTCCTAAGATACCGACTGGGTAATCACATTTTATGGCTTTGTCAGTATGAAGAAATTCACCTTATGAATATAGCGAAGGGGTTTTATTTGAATAAGATTAGGAGGTATCTTTAAATGTCCATGTTTTCTTTATCACAAAAAGCTCAAGATTAAATATGTACGGGTCGTTCACGAGGTGACTTCACAAAGAAGATATTTCTTAAATGATTTCCAATATTCTTTGATAGAAATTCTATGTGAAAGTGAAATGATGTGAAAAACACGTGTTACAATATGATAACGTAAAACGAAAATATTGTGGTACCTTTTATTTTACAAAATAGCTTATATTGTATATTCTACAAACGTTCATGCAATTTATTTGAGTGTTGTTTATGAGTCACCTTTATTCCCTTGTTATATTGGGATTTATATATGTTTCAGTTTTTATGGTTACTGTTTTAATTTAACATAGCCTTGCCCTTTTGGCATATTCTGTGATTTTCTTTAAATCAATTTTGCAAACTTTTGTTTTACAATTTGATCAGATATATGGTTTAACTTTATTTCTAAAACTTTGAAGAGCGGTGATGATAAGGTGGCTTTAACTTACCTTCAGAGTGTGTTCTCATGTTTGCTTTTGAAATATAAGATCATTTAAGTAGCCCTTTGACACATATACTGTGGTTATGATTTTATTGTATTAACTTAAGACAAATGTTTAGAAATTTGCGTTACAGTATGACAAAGGCTTTGTTATTTTTGTTATAATTTTATTGTATTAACTTAAGACAAATGTTTAGAAATTTGCGTTACAGTATGACAAAGGCTTTGTTATTTTTGTTATGATTTTATTGTATTAACTTAAGACAAATGTTTAGAAATTTGCCTTACAGCATGACAAAGGCTTTGTTATTTAGTTATCAGTTATCTCTTTTAAGTCTTGGAATTTTATAGGTTGTTCTTCAAATAAAAAATCTATAAATATTTGTATCTTACATTATTAATAAATATACAAGATGGCTGACTGGTATGCGATAGAACCCACTCTTTAAGAAACGGTGGTAATCTGATTGAAAACTGTGTTATTTTGCTGATATTCTTTTCGATTTTTGTGTATGCATGTGATTTCAGTGTAAATAAACTTTATGAAGAGACACTCTTGATATGTTTTAACCCTTTATGATAGAATTAGTTCACATTTGTGATATGATGGGTCTTTATATACAAAAAATACAGAAATGCTTTCAATTCGTGAAAGTAGGGAATATTTAGTGAGACAGAAGGAAATTAACATATCAAATGACCTCAAAAACACAGAGCGACATCAATATAGGTTTGTAGAAGTAATCCTTTGTTGCTAACTTAACTCTTTACCGTGCTAACTTTAGTAAATATTTTGACCTATCGAAAAGCAAGGTTTGATTGATAGTACATTTCGTTGAGACTTGCCTCTTATATAGGAATTAGATTATATATAATGAAGTTTCTCAGAATTATGTAAGTCTGATACAAGTCTAGACACATTCTGGTCTGATACATTTCCATAATAGGTCAGAGAATGGTCATAGCAAAACTATCACTCCTGCTGTAGGCAAAGTTGCACAGAGGCCAAAGAAAAGGCTTCCGTACTGTAACCATGCAATGAAGCAAAAATAACACATTCTTGCGATCATGGTCCATTCAACTAAAAGTCTTTGGAATAAAAGATGATTAAGACCTATTTGATAACGAGAAACTTGTGTTTTTGTCAACGTCAAGTGTTTGAAATAATAGATCAATGAGTGGCTTCAATTCTTCATATAGACGATATAAACAAAGGATGAATACAATGAAATATATGAATGAGATAAGCTCTCGTAAAATATCAATTTCAAGTCATACCAGAAGGACCATGACTTCTCCATTTTGAATTTTCAAAATTAAGCATATTTGTGTCGCAGTCTGATTAAAATCTGCCTAATTCCGAGGAATAAAAGTTTTTAAATATCATGTCTATGGCAACTGAACACGTTACTGCAATAGGTATCCTCTCCACTGAGTCCTAGTGTAGAGTATTCAATATCTCCTGCAGTTAATATTTTGAATATTTTATTCCTCGGAACTAGGCCGATTTTAATCAGACTGATTCGTGTCGCTTTAAATTATGTCATCATATGACAAAATCCACGAAAAATGCTATTTTAGAAAAGCGTGTTTATTCTCAACTAATTAAATAAGTATCTTATTAAATAATTCTTAATTTCGTTATACATGGAACAGACATATCAGGAATAATTTCATAATTTTTGAAATGATCAAATGATATTTTATATTTTTACAAATCAAAAAGAATTAGTTCTGAATATGTTGTTTAATAATTCATTCCGATTTCGTTAAACATGAGATGTGCTGTTATTTTATTATCATACCTTGAAAATTTAAACTATTTCCCCGTATCAAAATACACTTAAATCTATTTCATTAAAATATGGTTTAGAACTTGGTACAGAACTTGTGTTCGTTATTTGCATAAATTCAAATAAATCCCTCTGGCGTGAAATCAGCCGAGAGGTGTCGCTGCAAGCAGGAAGTGATCAAGGTAGGTTGGGGTGTTACACTCGGAGTCAGCATTTGACTTAAAGAAGTATAAAAGAGTTGACTGATAACCTATACATACACAAACTATCAACAGGTAGTTTGGGGCACTGTTGTCTAGGATTAATTCAATAAATTGGATTCCTAGAGTTGTATTTTGACAAAGAAATTTTCTTACTTTCTCATTAGGTTATGGTAAGCTTAACAAAATGTATTAACAAAATGTACACCCAAATTTACATTTAACAATGAATAAAATATCAAAGATGATAAAGTGTCATGTAAGCATTGCTATTAGATGCCCCTAAAGCAGAATGTTATATAAAATCTCTATTCGCTTCTTTATAGGTCAAACAGGCTGCTACATGTAGCTTAGATAATATTGTGTAGAAAGGGAGGTAACTTCTGCTATACTTGTTTACCAGGCGAAGCTTGTCAGAAAACTAGAGCAAACAGACATATGATTTATTTTATGTTTTGGCAATGCATGATTATACTTTAAAGTTGATAACTGCACGGGTTAGTTGGATAAAAAGATAAAAATCAGTCAAACGAAATCTATTTAACTATTAAACGCAGTTTGACAAGTCATGGAAATTTATTCGGGGCACTGTTATCTTGTTTTCTTTCGATTAGTTTGATTTCAAGGGTTGTATTTTGCCAAACGAATATTCTTACTTTCTCTTTAGGTAAGTATGCACACCCAAATCTTATATAAAATAACAAGTTAAACGGTAAAAGTTTTGGTAATGTATGATTATGCTTCAAAGTTGATTACTGCAAAGGATACACTCAGGGGAAAAAGAAACGATACCATATAAAATACATAATAGGTTAAGCTAGGAGTGATAGTTACGGCTGAAACTGAGTTCATTCGTGTCTTCAAGAGCCAACTGAACTAAGTTTTTAATTTCAAAGCTATATCTGTTAACGCTTTTGAAATACAGGCCTTTCAAAAAACGCTGTTAAAAAATCTCCTTAACTGGACGAGATAGGAACGCTAAAATGGCCCTTTTGTGTGTTTATAAACCCACATACAGGCAAAATGCGTGAACAAATTAACTTCTACCCGGTTTATTTATATTGATAACATCTTAGATTTATAAGATTTTTACCTTTCATCATTTTTTTATTCCAATTCAAAAGATTATGACCCAAAATAACATTGAAAAAGCTGTTTTTGGACCCCTCGTGTCTCTGAACAGTCATACAGTTATAAAAATCCTACTTTGATGTTCGAAATTGTTAGTACTTCTTCACAACTAATGTGCCTATCACAAGGGGTCGCAGTCACATTTCATTTACAACAGAATTTTTTTCTGTACTCTTTTGAAAAGTATCGTTTCTTTTGCCCCTGAGTGTAGTTAAATAAAAACATAAATAGTAGCCAAAAGTTTTCTATTTATCTACTTAACGCAGTTTGAAAAGAAGATGGATATCTATATATTAGTGTAAAATTAAAATTGACATCATCAAATTCATACTTCTGAAGTAAGCTGAGATTAGTTTTTAGTGTACAGTGTGAATCAAGTAGAGATTGATAATCAGATACTTCTTTGACAGGTAATCTATGAGCTGATGTGATGAAGGAGAACACGTTCTATTGATAAAGTCAACTTCTTTATTACAATATATGCAACGGTTTGGTGCAGATAATATCAGTGTTGTCATAAATAAATTTAAGCAAAGATTGAAAAGAAAGAGAGCATTATTGATACAAATGATTAATAGTAAAGTGACGTTTAATTGTTAACTATCTTTGGGGTTTGAGAAATATTTAGTTGAAGTTTGGTCTTATAATTTTTGGTGAATGCAAAATAATTTCATTTTATCTTTTTTATACTGTAGCAAGACTTCAAACATTATTTGTTTTATTGTCTTTCAGATGGACGCTCTCACCAAACTAAATGAACACTTCCTGTCCTGTAATATATGCACAGAGACCTTCAAGGACCCCTGTACTCTTGGCTGCTACCATACCTTTTGTAGAACATGCCTGACCAAATACACCAAAACTCGACGAGACGCCATCACTGCCAAGTCAATCCTGTGTCCAAACTGTAACCAGATGACGAAAGTTCCTCGAGATCAAGAACCAGTTGACCGGTGGTGTCAACAGTTCAAGCCGAGTTTCCTCATACAAGGTCTTCTTGATTCATTCGCTGGTCAGGAGATTTCAGGTAGTTCATCAATCTTAACTTAAACTTAGTTAATAACATTTTAAAATAATGAAAATCTCTTGAAAAGCAAGTCTAGATCTGTAGTGAATGAAATTCTGATATAGCCCAATCTTATCTTACACATTTTTATATTTAATTCATATAATTGAATGTTTTTCAAGATTTTTTAAAAAAAGAAAGGATAACTCATATGTTTTAATGAACTATTTATGCCATTCTCTTTCAGACCCTGTTGATGACTGTTGTTTCACCTGTGAGCATACGGGGAAGACAACACAGGCCACATCAGTGTGTGAAGATTGCGACACAAAGTTCTGTGAAGCCTGTGCTAAATTTCACTTAGCGTCTCCTCGTAGATCAGATCACGTGATTTCACCCCTGGGAGCTGGATCAACTCCACAACTCAAGAAACGAAAAGTCATGTGCCCTGAGCACAACTGTTTGGTTGAGTTTTGCTGCAGAGATTGTCAGAAAGCTGTTTGCCAGAAATGCTGTATCGTTTACCACAGAAGATGTATCTCTGTTGTCACCCTCGACTCAATGATTCCTGAAATGAAACAAGTACTGCAGCAGAACTATGATGATATAGAGTTGCATCGACAACAAACAGGAAACACTTTGAAGAGTAGGAGATCAGAAGTGGAGGAAATCACACAACACAAATCTTCTCTGCAGTCAGAGATCAGAAAAGTCAGTCAGCAGGCCATGGATCTGATCAGAAGAAAGGAGAAGAAACTCCTGGATGAACTGGAAACACTCACAGAGACGCAGACTGGAGAACTGAGAAGTCAGATAAAAAATGGAGAAATTGACATGCAGACATATCAACAATACACAGAATATATCAAACAAGTCCTACAATCAAACAGCTCAATGGATCTGTACGATATGTACACGCTGTGTCAGTCAGGGGAGATAACTGCTGAGATACAGAGAAAAGACAAACAAGAACAGAGAACAAAGAAGGTTGTGTTTGAGAAACAGTTAGATGTGGATAATCTTGACAGGACCTTACAACTCGGTAATGTGAGGTCAGTTGAAGATACGTCCAATCTTGAAATGAGGCCAAGCCTAAAAGATGCACCTCAAACCAAACCAACAGTCAAAAGTGAACTAAATCCTGGACAACTTCTGTCTGCTAAATCAAAAGATGATAAAAATCAGCCAAATCCCCATGACGTTGAAATTTTGAATATCAGAGGTACAGAGACACTGGTTGTTACAGATTTTCAAAATTCAAGTGTCAAGTCATGTTACACAAAAGATAAAACACCTCACTGCACATCTCTCAAACTCAATGAAAGACCCTTTACATTAACAAAGATAAGCCAGGACAGAGTAGCTGTATCTCACTACTCACACGACAGTATAGAACTAATCAAGTTGACTCCTGACCCGGTCCTGATCTCCACAATCAAAACAAAGAAGATGTACAAATGTCTGACCGCTCTCAGTGACACGACTCTAGCTGCAGGTAGTTATCCTTCAAGTATTGACGTCCTGGATCTGTCAGGGAGAGTCCTGAGATCTGTGATCACACCCAGCACTGGTCAGCAGCTGATACAGGACCCATGGTTCATGTGTACAACACGTCAGGGTCACATTGTAGTGTCAGATGGAGGGTCAGGTTCTGTCTACTGTGTAACACAACAGGGGGAGATAATCTACAAGTACAAGCTGACAGTAGGAGGGTATGGGATAGGTTGGGGTGGTGTAACAACTACAGACACTGGTTCTGTTATCGTGGCTGATTACAATGACAACAAGATCGTCCAGCTGTCAGAGACAGGGCAGTATGTGAGAGATCTGCTGACTGGACGAGATGGGATTGTTAGACCACATGGAATACGTGTACACGGGAACAAACTGTATGTTACAGAAGAGAACAATGAACATATCAAAATATTTCAATTGTAAGTCAATGCTTGAAAGCAAACAATGTATTTCCAGTATTCCACATCTCTAAATTTAGTGCAAAATCATATACACTGTATTCCATTCCTGAAAATCATTTGTCTCTAAATTTGATAGTAAATCTCTTATTGTAAACAATTTGTAGTATGAAATATGATATCAAGTATTGTGAATGTGTTATACTTGACTATAAAAAGTCTGTTGATTATCATGTGTTATTAACAATATTGAAGAAACCTGACTTTAGTGCTATAAGAGTTAGCAGAATGATCTATTGTGATAAAGCAAGGATTAAATAAGAAATGATTTCTTAACTACAAGATATAATCAACCTGTCGAAATTGTGCAATTGCCACTGTAATATATTGGAACTATGTAATACATCAGAATCTATCAGCAATGAAATAACTTTTGAATAGTTTGTTTGCAATATTTTGAAGTTTTAGAGCAATTTTGAATATTCACACAAACTCAATGAAACATAAAATGTTATGTTATCCGGAATTGCAGATGACGGGTAATGATTTTGTTCGAGTAAATTCATTAGGTTTCTATTTCTGATGAGCCTTGTATAGTTACATTAAACTGTGTCCTAATCAACATAAAGCTAGTATTATAAGACACAAACATATTGATCATCTAAATTCTTCCCATCCTTTATTTCAGCGTTGTTAATGAAAATATGATGCTATGACAATTAAAATGGTATTTTCTACCTTTACAGTAATTTAGACAAGGCCATAATAATGTTATTTGTTATTTGTTATTATTGCTGGGGTCAGTTTGCTGATCTGCATTATTTAATATGATTAATGTTATTTTCCTAAATCAAAATTGAAAAATATAAGAACTCAATTCGGTTTTCCCTTCTATTTTTTTGCAAAACAACAAATCAATTTAAATTTAATAATGCATTATCGTAAGCTCTGATTTTAATGACGTTGCACTATATATATTAGAACCAAGAGTGTAATTTATGAAGAATAAGTTTGAGATACGGTTATAAAGTTAATTATTTTGTTACATTTCTGAAGGTTGCTAGTTTACAATCGACTGAATTTATATAATACCGGTATGTATAATTTTAGAACAAGGTAGTTTTCATTTCCATTGAAGTTTCGTAAAATCTGATCCATCAACCATAGATTATTTGTTAGCCTTTGTCCCCCAAATTTACTGCAAACATGTATGGGACATGATGACCGAGAAGAGCCATTTTGTATCATCACACGCATTAATGAAAGGAGGGTAAGTTAAAGGGGCAGTAGTACGTTCAGGATGACGTAAAATCATATTTAAAAAAAGGATATGTGTAAATAACTTAATAAAGATAACATTTCAATTGACAATATGATTTTAAAGTATGTATAACTTATATGCAAAAGGATCTCTTTTCATGAGTGTGTACATTTCTCATGAAGGAGAACAAGTTAAATGGATAGTCAACTTCTTTGTTGTAATATACTGGACAAATATACTTGTAGTAGAGTTATAGTCCTGTTCCCTGACTGTATAGAATAGGAGCCCTGAGTACAGTCTAGTCCATATAAAGCAAGTCTAGACTACACTAATATATATATAGTAGAGTTAGTCCTGTTTCCTGACTGTATAGAATAGGAGCCCTGAGTACAGTCTAGTCCATATAACACATATCTGCGAGAAAACCAAGAAAAATATCTGTCACTATTACTCATCATATTTTACATAATGTGAATATGTATTTAAGAGGAAGAATGATTTATATTTATTTAATAATTATTTTTGAGACCCTTTTAGTTACTTTTACGCAGATCCAGTTATAATGAACGAATTAATAGTGCACAATTCTAGTTTAATTATTTCTTGAATACTCATTAAAATCATATTATATTATTTATAATTTAGGATTTTATTTGCGTGAATTCAAAATATTTAAATATTGCATTATTGTATGACAATGTGCTTTTGGGAATAATAAAGAATTGTTTTTTTTTAATTTGACATTTACATTAAGGCTTAAGTTTAAAGGAGGTCCGAGTGTCCACTCACTTGACCTGTTCATGATTGACTCTAAATTCTGTAAGTTTTAATTCTTATTTATTAGTAGATCTCATGAACAAAACTTGTAATCTAAAGTTAAAGCTGAATTATGCAAAGAGATTGTGAGTCAGACTTGATGAATGTAGCTATAATTCACCCACATGGTCAAACTAGTGACCACTCCGTCCTGGTCAGAAAGTAGTCCCGGTCACAGGGTGTGGCACACCTACATGTGTGACGTCACAGTAGAGTGTCAACAAAGTAATAGCTTCTATAGTGCTTGTATCCCAGTACCGATGTTTTATGATGTTTATTATTAGTTAAATATAGAGAGATATTCATTGTCAGTTAATAAGGTGTATTCTGCATAACAATAAACTCTGTATTTTCAAACAAAATAACATAGGAATAACAGTTAACATTGAAATTGCTTTTTTTGGGGTTGCTTTTCTATTTTTTGTAATTGGTTGATTTCGTTTAAATCAGATGTCAGTTGATATGACATGACGTGAATAAAACCTGCGTGTGGATGAATTATTGTACCAATCTATGTGACTGTTGTTCTATTTTATTATCTTCTTTCATGTCAATATTTTGAACCAATGGTTTTTGATTGACAAGTATTATTTAATAAAATCTTAAAAATCCAAGAGTTGTACATTTTGCTTACACCGATAATTTAGTATGGTCATTTTACATACATTGTGAAAGATTCAGAAAAAATAAATATAACGTGATGCAGTGATGCAAGTTGTAAAAAAAAACCTTGAAAACTCATTTCTACGCCAACACAATTGCAAAATTTACGACATTTACATGGTTTCATGGTAAAATCTCTTATCCTGACGACTTGAAGTCCCATGTTTTAAATCTGTTTTCAAATTGCACGATTTCAATCTTGAAATGTCCATAATCCAGAACAATCAAACTTATTTATGCACGAAATGCACGCTTTCATTCTTTTCGCGATATCACCTAATCGTGTAGATTCCAACTTGTTTGTCCTTGATTCAACCGATTCTCATTAAAACATCGAGATTGTATTTTATGCAAGATGTTGAGCTATTTCATGTCTCTTGCATTAGTCACTATTGAAGGTGATATTCATTCTGTACTTTTAGTATTATCATTTAAGGAAAACATTATATTCAAATAGCGTTCGACTTCGGATAAAGATGTTACTGGTTCGAATCCTGCCAGGGGCTCCGCAATTTTACCTGAAATAGAGAACAGTTAAACACGCAGTAAGGATTGGGTATCATGCTACAGTGAATTTCAGTGCAGTATCAACCATGATTCGCTAGTTCCAGCCGATTCCCGCAGGTTTCACTGCAATGCATAGCCACAATAGTGTTGCTCGCTTTCCGCTCACTGCAAATAATACTAGCAGTCGTGGTGTAAGTGAAATTCTATTGAAAGCGGCGTTTAACCCCAAATCGACTCACCTATATTCAAATCATGACGATCTAAACATTAAGAATGATATGATAATTGTTGATTGTAGTGACAAACTGAAAAGTAGTTAATCTTTCAATGTAAGTTAATGTTATCGAAATGTTATCTGGAAATTACCTTACTTCGTCCTTTTTCATTATTTATATACTTTGTACGTACATTGTTTTGATAATCTATATTCTCTCATAACCTTTCCGGTGGTTTCTGTATTTTCACAATTTAATATTTTGATATACTATAATTGACCTTGTAAAGAAAGTGTTACTCAAATAAACATTTTATCTATCTCAGCTTCTTGGAGTAGAATCTCTTATTTGCTCGTGCTCAGGTGGTATACACTGGAATACCACCTGCGCACGAGATACATGCGTGTGACCGGATCGCATGCAAACGAGTCTTTGCAAAAAATGACATAACACATTCAAATTGATAGGGAAAGATATTTTGTTTATTGATCCTATGGGCAAAGTAGACATTAACACGACAGATGTACATCAGCGGTTTTATCAGCATCACTTTGGTTTATAGTAGATTTTGTAG
Organism: Steromphala cineraria; assembly: GCA_916613615.1. Taxonomy (NCBI): domain Eukaryota; kingdom Metazoa; phylum Mollusca; class Gastropoda; order Trochida; family Trochidae; genus Steromphala; species Steromphala cineraria. The sequence goes on from OU744726.1 coordinate 49,451,880, forward strand.
TTGGCTGTCACTCGGGTATTTGTATTCAAATACAGCGTTACACTGTCTTGTGTCCTTGTCCTGGGGTCAATTTTACGATATTTTATCCCTCCACGATATTTTTCCATACACACTCCGTATACTCCAAATATTTGGCTCCAAAATCAACGTTCACTGTAGAGTTTGACAAAGTTATATACTGCTATTCTTCCCCAACGTAATCAAATATCTACAACAGCAGCATGCTAGACACATCTCAGAGCTTAAAGGGGCAGTAGCACGTTTTTATGGGGAATAAAAGCTGATGTCGGGAAATGAAAAATAATAGTTCCAATCTAAAGACAATGTATGTAAACTAAACAAGCAGCTGACATGGTCGAGCTATATCCCCCGCAAATTGTACAATTTGTATAGGTTTTCCTCATCATATTGCTGATTAATTTTTGTTGCACAAAATAACAAAATATTTCCAGGATATGAAAGAAACTATTCTAATAAAAAACTAAATCATACCAACTTTATGTTCACTGTTGGGCATAATTCGAGTAAACTGACAAAATTAAACCCAAATGGATGAATTTATGTATTATGTATTTGGATCTCCAAGATCAATTTGATCATATCTAAACAAACATATCTTCAAAACTGTTCTTCATGACACACCAACATATGATTTTGTATCTCCATAACAAATTTGATTAAAATGTGATGATTAGTTTAGTTGTGAGATACACAGGACTCGTAACAGATTTCCAACAGAGTCCTCATTTTTTGCCAAAAAAGGCAAAATTTTACAGAAACATTTTCAAAATTGTTCTCCATGACACCTTCATATGATTATGTATCTCCATATCAAATTTTATCAATATGTGATGATTAGTTTAGAAGTTATGAGCCGGACAGGACTTGTAACAGTTTTCCAACAGAGTCATCGTTTTTTGCCAAAAAAGGCAAAATTTTATAACAATATTTTCAAAATTGATCTTCATGACACATCTTCATATGAATATGTATCTCCATATCAAATTTGATCAATATGTGATGATTAGTTTAGAAGTTATGAGCCGGACAGGACTTGTAACAGTTTTCCAACAGAGTCCTCATTTTTTGCCAAAAAAGGCAAAATTTTATTAAAATATTTTCAAAATTGTTCTTCATGACACACCTTCAGATGATTATGTATCTTCATATCAAATTTTATCAATATGTGATGATTAGTTTAGAAGTTGTGAGCAGGACGGGACTTGTAACAGATTTCTTACAAAATTTACCAATTTTTCTCCAAAATCCTAATATTTTATGTAGATTTTCAGAAAATTGTTTCTCATGACACATTATTACATGTTTCTTCATGTCCATGACGAATTTGAATTGAAATGGTTGATTAGTTAGAAAGTTATGAGCCGGACACAAAGTGTAACGGACGGACGGACGGTACCCATTTTAATACCCCCCGCAACTTCGTTGTTGCGGGGGATAATAAAGCAGTAATAAATCAAATATATAATGTAAAGTAAAGCCATGCGATTCCTTTTCTTACACAAAATGAATTAAAGGTGTTCACACAAAAACGGCTGCCAATGGATATTATGTCAATCATAATAATTTGTTCTGACTATGGATGATTGGTTTGTGAAATGAGATTTTTGACACTATCAAAGCAATACATTTAGCTTTAACTTACAATTATCAGTGAAAAATTGGAAAAATAAAATTGTCAAAAAACGTGCTACTGCCCCTTTAACAGGGTCATCGTCTCCTAATAATTTGACCTGCCAGAACACACCCCCTTGATCAACGCAAATGACACTTTTCCGACATGCAGCCTGCATGACTTTGTCTAAAGCACTTTTCACAACAACATAATCCGGGTCGTCAAAGAAAGACACTATGATTAACCCCAAATGGCGCTTTAAAGGGGAAGTAGCACGTTTTTAGGGGGAATATAAGGTGATGTCAGGAAAATGAAAATGAATGGTTCCAACTGAAAGACAATGTATTTAAGCTAAATGGAGCAGTAATAATTCAAATATGTAACGTTCATTTTAGCAATGCCATTCCTTTTTCTTACAAAAAATGAATTAAAGGTGTTCACACAAAAATGGCCGACAATGGATTGTATGTGAATCTTCAAACTTTGTCCTCTGACTATGGATGATTGACTTGTGTATATTTGTCACTATCAATATAATACATTCAACATGAACTTACAATTGCCAGTGAAAAGTTTTGAATATAAAATTATCAAAAAACGTGCTACTGCCCCTTTAAGCCATAGATCATTTTAAACAAACTAGTGCCTTTATATTACCTCCCTCGTTCTTTACGGAAAGCACACATACAGACACAAACATTGCGTCCTTTATCAGTCATTGTCACCATATCCTCATTATCCAAGGATGTCCATTTTCCCCTCGAGCTGACCAAAATGTGATATATCAAATCCGCTCTCCATTTCAGAAATGTTTTTCTTAAAGTATTATTCACATATGTTGGTCATATTTTCAAGAATTTTCGTTTCCCTGGAAAAGAAAAATAAACTTCATAAATAGGGTGAAATATACCTCAACATTATCTTGTGTAAGTTAACAGTAGCTCTGCAAGAAATTATTATCATAGATCAGTAACCTATATAGTCCATATTTCATACATATTTCAGATACATTCAAGAAGTTATATCAACCGTGGAGAGAAGTTGATAATGCATTTTCCACCTCCCTGACCTCTATGTTTGGCTTTGCTATATATAATTGGCAATAAAGATGGACATGCATTTTACATTCGGAAAACTGTGCGACATACGTTCATGAACAATATTTTTTTCTACTCACCTGCATGCAAATATCGGCGGTCTTTGACGATCCTTTGCTTGTGGTGACGTTTTCCTACACCTTGGCATTAGACACATCTATATATTGTAATCAAAGGACTTGAATTAAAAGGTTTTCATTTTTCGTATGCAAGTTTTATTTATTCCTTCCTTCGCCTCTAATACAGTTACAAGTTAGATCCTGAAATGTTTACATCATCATACATTTAAGTGAGAAAGGATTACTGTATTATCTGCATTCGTGCGATTCTTCATTTATCTATTAAGATAGTTTTCAACTTATGATGACTATTATAGACAGGATAACTTTTTGTTCAATCCACTGGAATCCGTTTCAACTAAAAGTACCTCAATATTTTGTGAGATCATAGCGGTAGTTCAGTTACTATGTGTCTTTACATAAACATTTTATGATTAACAATGCTATGATAATTGATCCTATATTACTTTTACGTTAATCAGCAAACGTCAATTAAAAGTCGGAAACATTGTATGTTTTGAAAAAGCACACATAGTTTTACATACCTGTTATCAAGTGGTATCTAGACATTTCCTCGTTTTTAAACTACGTCCTTCCAACTCGACGTCTTTTCATCAAATGATCAAATGAAATTAATGACTTGTTGATCGGTAAGACGGTTACCAGCCTCGTTTTGAGTGGGTATGAATTGTAACACCGTTTCACGTGCAGAGCGTAACACCGAGCCGCCACGCACTGCACGTGCATCGGTATTACAATTCATACCCACTCAAAACTCGACTGGTAACCTTTACAGATAAACAATTACATGAATAAAGCGAATGTAACAAGGTGAGTACTTGGATTCTGTATCAATGAAAGCCAGGGGACTCCAGTACTACAATGATGTTAAACATGAAGGAAAGATTTATGTACCTCATGTAAGTGTAGGATATGGTCCTCAAAGTCTCCATTAGTTTGGCACGAGGGATTTGTCTTAGGCCGTTAGGCCGTGGACGAGTCCCACGTGCCAAACTAATGGAGACTTTGAGGACCATATCTAACTTAAAGGTCGCGGGTCGCGGGTCGACCCCAACTCAGAATAAAACGTTAGAAGGTAATCTTTGAAAATAAATTACATATTTCATAAATAGATTTGATTATTTGAAAAAAAATTACATAATCACCCGGGTAAAGCCTCAATTAATGTTTAATCAGTTTATAAATCATACTAGATTATAGATATAAGAGTAGTTTTGACAGAACTTAAGTTGTTCACATTATTGACAGATATGAACAAAAGTTATCATATCTTAAATGAAAGCAATGAAGTTGAATTTTCCTTTGTAGTTTGAATATATATGTCTTTGGATAAAATATTAACACATTGTTAAATTGCTCTAATTTTCACCTCGATATTGTATTATCGATAGCTGATTTTTTTATGAGATGAATTGGACTAATAAGAATCGACTTTAAATTCTAGATTCCTGAGGAACACAAAGGATGTTCAAAACAGAGGAAAATTCACAAAGAAGGCAAAACAACCTGGAAACAGAACAACCAGAAAGGAGTCTACGGCTCAAGGAAAAGTACATGTTACTCAGGTAAATGTGTTGCATGGTGCAGTTTTACCATAGTGCTATATAATTAGGTCCTGGTCTATGGTCTGGTTTACATGATATATCAAGATTCATTTTATTGTATTGATTTGAACAAATAGTCACAAAAAATCAATCAGCAAAAGATCTGAAGATTACACATTTATAAAAATACCATGTGGTCATTTGTTAATCGGGGTTTTTGCATGTTGCTTTTTATTTACCAGCTATGACCAAATACTTTACTTTGATATAATTGAGAAGTTTTTGGTTGAATAAAGAAGTTGGATATCCACGAAAATCTTGTACTGTACATATATTTTCTGTTACTTTGGAACAATTCTAAATATTGAATTGATCACTTTATATGTTGAAGAAGATATGTTTGTTTTTGAAATCATCTTTCCTTTAGAGTTTTTTCTTTAAAATACCGTTTTTTTACAGGCCCGTTTCTGAAATGTGACAATTGCAAGCATTGTATATTCGGCCGCTTCAGTATGTAAAGAAGCATGTTTAGAGAACATCTTCAGCGAAGTACTAGATGTTCCTGTACACCGGCCACTAACACAACAGATGACGTACCTACTCTGACGTGGTCATGCAATACCACGTGGTTTTGACCATGGACGGGACCATTGTGAAAAATTTATTCTGAATAAATGTTTAACTTGTTTTTTGTTCTTCTCTTCGTCTCAGATGAACATTGTATGAAATTAATCTTTGAAATGAAATGAAACAAACGGATGCGTTTGAGCGATTAACTCACACGTACGACACACAGTACTATTGGAGGTTGAACATTAGTTAGAAATGGAGGGGAAACAGACAATACATAACTTATTGGAGACAGCCATAAAATCATATCGTGACGCAATACAACTAATGTTTACACAACTTTGTTTTAATCTCAGGATAAAGAAGTTGTTTTCTTTTAATACTTGCCTTAATACATTTGTTTACATTACAGTCAACACATGTCAGGTTTAATGCATAACGACTGCTTAGGACCAGAAGGGATTATCTAACAAAATCATACTTAGCGCCAAATCGACTTTAAAGTTTGGCGTTGTCTATAAAATCAGTATATGCATGTACAATTCTTTTTGTAAGTCCATGATGTACAACTCATGCCTCTCAACATTTACACTGAATATTGGCGCATACTTTTCTATTGTTAAGTAATTAGACCCTCATTAGATGATAAGCCCTTTGGTCCTGATGCACTTTTTCCAATGTGCTTAGCGCCAGAAGGGCTCAAGTCACCTGTTTCCAGCTATAAGTGAATTTTTCAAATATTAAATTCTGTGGACATATGTCACCTTTTTACTGAAAACACATTAAAATAACTCAAACAATGAATTTTTTAACAAGTGTATACACCAGGGGAGGTAAATCAGTTGGCTGAAGTGTCCATTGACTAAACTCTTCTTTGAATCATTTAATATTTCATACAGTTATTCAGCTAAGGGAAGTTTTTATAGTAACATATTGCAAATGTTCATTTAAATTTCATTTAAACATAATGTTGCTGATATATGAGATAAGAATTTTTTTTTGCTGAAGTTAATTGACCATATTTTTAGGACCAGAAGGGCTAAAGTCTCATTCTCAACATTGAAAAATCAGTGTGACAGATACAAGATGGTATGTTAAACCAAAATTAATCGTCAATAGTCGTATGTTGTGCTCGAAAAACTCAGAGAAAATCGTCATTATCTATAACAAAACGTCAATATTCGGTTGTTACTCGTCAATAGGCAATTACATCGCAGCCTTCAGAACCACGCGCATCTTAAGTTGCACGTGCATATGTCATTTTCACAGAAAAGCGTGCTGCACGTGCCACAGGTTGCCTGCAGTTGAATGGGTACACATTGGGAAAGAACAAGCTTTCAGAGGAAAGTAAAATGGAGATTTCTGTTCAAATCCATATAACAGTTGGGTTTTTAAAAAAAAATCATCTTAAAACAAATTTCTCCGTTCTCCGTTTTCATCAAAATAGAAACATGATTATTGTTGTACTCTCATTATTAGTGACACTGGTATAAATGAAATAATGATGAACAGGTAACATGGGAGTTAATTAAATTAATAAAAAGATATATAGAATAGTTTCATTATAGTTATCTACAGATATAGATTGTCTTACATCGGGTACGCAACACAATGTATTTTGAGTTTTTGATCGTGCTACGTCATCAAGGTGAAGAGACATAATTTCAAATTCTAACCCACGGAAATAGAAATTAATGATATTTGGCGTTTATTCTTTTATTACTGGATTGAAAATGTAATTCTTACTTATGTTGACATTACAAAGTTTGTCTTTATGAATGCATTGAAAAAATATGATTGTTATATCCTTTTTCCAAGTAAAAATGCTTAAAATGTTCATATTTGCAAAAGATTTTAAAACACGTTTTAAAACGTCACTATTAGCTTTGAGTGCAATAAAAACCTGCAACGATGTTGTCACTGAAAGTTGCACTTGTCACGAATGAAAACGTAAGAATAGTAGTTTATAACATGCTGTGAACATAAGTAAATCACGTTCAATATTATATAAAGTATGTATAATAAGGGACATAAGATAGATTATCATTATTATTTTAGATTATTGTAAATATAACAACTCGTTTTATCGGCCCCTATTGCGATTAGAGCTAATTTACACACTGCAACTTGCATTAAAGATAAATTTCGACTTCTAAATAATTTCGAGGCGAGAAATGACACGTTTTCCATTCCTACAAAGTCATGTATATTAGCATTCTCGATAATTCAGAATTTACGTTCCGATAATATCTCCACTTAGTTATCAGAACTTAAACTCTGGATTACCGAGAATGGTATTTAAGGGAATGTTAAAAATTAAGAATTCAAATTTCAAGTTTGTTCAAAAATAGAAATAATCGCCAAAATGCATTTTCTACGGATCAATTTTCCCCTTTTACCGTTAACACTAAAGTTCTTCATTTACGCAAAATGTTTTGCAGCGAGTGTGTTAATCTGTTAAATAAGCGAGAACTTGCAAAAATGAGTAAAATTTAATGTTTGAGTTGATGGATGTTTAATTGTTTACATATGACATGCAATTTGCTGTGGTTATCGCATTGAAGATATTTCTTAAACGCAATTGGATGAAATAGATAAAATAGTGGTGTGTCATCACCAGTTTTATGACTTTAAAAATAGAGCCATAATCAATTATGCTGTAGAGTGTGGCCAATGTAATTCTCCCTTTGTAGAGGCAACAGGGTCACCAATCATAAAATTAAGTATATACAGGAAGGCGACAAGTTTAAGTTTTCTAGGCCTTATATATCTGGAGAAGAAGATGAAAATAGGTTTTTAGGGCGTGACCCCTGTGGCCCTTATTAGGGGTCACAGGGCCACCAAAGCTACAATTCATAATCTTCATTAGTCAATGAGTCTGTTCACAAAGTTTCAGCTTTCTAGGCATTATGCTTCTGGAGAAGATGAAAATAGGTTTTAAAGGTGTGGCCCCTGTGGCCCTAATTAGGGACCACAGGGCCACAAAAGCTACATTTTATACTCCTCACTTGTCAAAGAGTCTGTACACAAAGTTTCAGCTTTCTAGGCCTTATGATTGTGGAGAAGAAGATGAAAATAGGTTTTAAGGGCGGCGCCCCTGTGACCCTTATTAGGGGTCACAGGGCCACCAAAGCTATAATGTATAATCCTCACTAGCCAAGGAGTCTGTACACAAATTTTTAGCTTTCTAGGCCTTATGGTTCTGGAGAAGTCGAAATTCCACAAAGTTTATGGACGGATGGATGGACGGACGGACGGACGCCGGACACCATGCCATTCCATAAGCCCATCAGGCCTTACAGGTCAGATGAGCTAAAAATGGAACCTGTTAAGTATTAAGTATAAGAACAATAAAATCACTCTTGTTAACAAGAGTTGTAACCTAACAAAGTACCAGTTTTCCCATCTTTGTATACCTAGTCAGATCGAACAAAAAATTAATCATTTGAATCTGGGTTAAATGCTTGAATAAACGAAATGCACATATTATGTACTAAGGGATGACTTGAGCTCCATAGCATTGTGAAAACGAAGCAGATATTGAGGTCTTTCACTGCAGAATTGGGCATTCAATCTTCCTTAACATTATCGTTCACCATGTATACCCAAAAGTTAATAGAAATAGTTTGGACTGATAAAAGAAGTAACGATGAAGAGGTCCAATTTTCGAAAACACCATATTTCATTGTCTCTACAACAAAAACTTTTTTCTCTTCAAAATTGAAACCCCGTGCGCAACTAATGACGAGTTTTCGGAATCTACTCTTTATATAAAATGTCTCTGATACACACTTTTCTCTCTTTCATACACACTAGGTCTGTCACCTTACTGATTATGCAACAACTCAAAGTGAGATATGTAGCCTTCAATATGATATGAAGGTTGAAATGATCTATTTTAGAACATTAATTCCAACTGTTATCAATTTATAAACGGAATTTTTCGCATATTTTGATGTGAGTATCCTTTCATAATAACAACAAAAGGTAGGTTCTTTTAGATTCATTGTGATAGTCCAAACAGTCTTTAAACTTTTCATATTGGGCATAATTATACAAGAAATGAATACAGAACATATAGTCTCAGTTTATTTGAGTGAAACGGTTTGTTGGAGGCTACATATGAAATTATCCTACCTCATGTAAGAATTTCGATCTCTGATTGGTTCACGTGACCCTGGATAACTACTGATATCATCCTCTTGAGCGGGATGATAAATTATTTATACGGACATGATTGATGACGTAGTTTTCAAAACAACACTTCCGGTTTGTGACCCTGAACTTTATCAATATTGTTTGCACATAAGTACATTTTGTAGTTGTTTGCTTCAAACTTTGAAAATTCTAGTGTTATGGTCCACTGACTGCAAAACTAAAACTGGAAATCACTCTATTCAGCTTAGCGAGGTACAGTTATACAATAAAAAAACATACCTAGAAAGACGGTACTTCTTTCTGGTTTAACTGTACAAGTATGTTGTAGGACTAAGTTCAATGACACGTTAAGATTTCTCTTCATGGGTAAATTTATGTAAGCTATCTATTCAAAAGACTTAGTGATAAGGACTAGACTGCAGGCGAGAATGAACGTCCCGCGCTATGACGCCACCCATATAACCTCTCAGAGCGCCCTCTACACAACCAATAACCTCCCTTTGCATATGATTCACATCAAAGAGAAATCATTTTAAATCTTAGTCTTTCCACCACTGAACCACATACAAAGAAAACAACACACAATGGACGTTCCCTGCAGTCTAGCTGAGAAAAAAGGAAAGGGCAAAAGGAATGTTCCTGAACATCTAATACACTGTATGCTGAAATATTACAAACCCTAAGCTTTCGAAACACAAAGTCTTAGCTAAATTGTCATTTAGGAATAGTTCTCTTAGTTTGGTATAAGATAAAGGTTTATTCAACGCTCTTTACAAATATTTTCCGTTAGCAAACACTAGGGGTCTGAAAACAAACACGCTTGAATCAGGCGGTATGTCAGCTAATCCAAATACTGCTTCACATGTTTCACAGGGCAAATATCAGTAGTTGAAGTTGCTATAACCACCCATGTGCCATCCCTATAAACATCAGTCTTTGACTTCTCTATGAAAACAGACATGTAATTCTCATACAAGATGATGTCACATCTGGAAATACTTAACAACTCATTTGACCGAAGAAATCCACAAATTGCCTGAAAAGATTCAGCTATCTTTCAGGCATGATTGACACTCTAACATGAGATGAAGACTTCTTATCTGAAAAATAGTAATTGTTTTTGTTCTTACTAATTGGCTTAGACAGTCTTCTGCCACCAGCTTCCTAAACATGCTGCACTAGAGTATTGTGTGTTGGACAGCTCGTCCATTGCTATATACAACCCTAGTTGCTGAACTGTCTGATGACACTGAACGTCAGCTATTCAAGGAAATATTAGAAAACCAGAAATGTAACTGATCAAGACTACTGCTAGCCAATCTGATCCTGTCACTCCATGACACTCCTAATATATCACACGATAAAGATCTTGTCATCAGCTGACAAACCGAACCAACCACCTGCTTCATTGAAACTACTAGCCCTACAACTGAAGAAACAATACTCGTGGGAACTTTCATTTCAACCAAAAGACCGGAGAAGCACCTGCTCAGTTTGTCTATCTTTCTGTCAGGGAGAGAGAGAGCGTAAACAATGAAGTATTAACACAAACCCCCAAACATTCTGGAGTCTGAGACGGTAACCAACAAGATTTGTCAGCTTTAGGAACAAAACCTGACATGAGAATATCGTTCTTAACCCTCAAATCTGAAACACTACAAACAGACTCGAAAGACTCCACCATGAGCCCATCATCAAGGAACATTACTATGCGAAGTCCATCGTATCGTCAATATTCAACCAACTGTCTTGTTATCTTGGTAAAATATAAGGGGCTGACTTTAAACTTTAGTTTAAGTCACTATTTAGACCTCTAATAACCTTCAAAGTCGCAATATCTCCAAAAACAATAATTCAAGGAACATGGTTTAGTACCAAAAGATGGTCGGTGTCAACTGTAATGACCTCTTGAAATCAATGAGAAGTGTTTGGTTAACAGATTGAACTCAAAAGAATCCAAAGATTATTCCAGCCATTTCGTCAAAAATTGACAATAACTGTTGAAAACGGGATGTCATTTCAACGACCAGTTACTTCCTAATTTTGTAAGATAAGACATTTTTCGATGTGTGGAAGTCAAGATAGTAACACAAATGTTATTTTTGATGTCTAAAACCCATTGTCTATTGCCTAGTTTTGGCACTACAGATATAATTATGTTAGGTGAAATTTCAGTACTATTACAAATTCAATCGTCATTTCATAAAATGCCTACATTGACGATATTTCTGTGAAGAAATTATCACAAAATTAACATTTTTATGTTAAAGAGTCATTAATTTATTCACGGTACCGTAACTTTGCCACAGCATCATGTTTTAGTTTTCGAATTTAGGGGGTGCTTAACTTTTTTCCGTATAGATATTTCACAGACTGTTTATATATATATATATGATTGTTCAAAACAGAAAGATCTGATCTAAGCCTTTACTTTCCTGAAGACTGGATGGCTACAGACAGATGATTTACAACATATGGGTTTTTCACCACATTCAACAATCAAATCCTTCTTTAACAATTCAGCAATGGACTCACATGCAAAGTCCGAAAGCCTACAAGCTGACATATTATAGGGCCTGTAAGTAGGTCACGAGATCTTGCAAGATGCCCTACATCCGGGGATAAACCGACTAGTTTTTGGTACTTGCGCGCCTGGGCAATGCTCATTTAATGAAACCATGATTTCTAATTAATTATTCCTACAAACGACAAGGAAATGATATTTTTATAATAATATCAGTTTTTGAAACGACCAATGACCTTCATGAAACTGCAAAACAAGATTAAAACGGCCTTATCATTCATACTTCCTGGTTTATGTAGATAGCTGCGTGTGTCGTTTACCAGCGCGACTAGTCATTGTTGGATTATTTTTTTAATATTAATTAAGGCTAAATTATATTTAAGAACTTTTTGTTTGGCAATAAGATAAAAAGTTAAGAATATTTCATAAATTAATAGAAACCTTTTCTAGTATCAGTTACATTTGCGGTTTATTCAAAAGACACAGACAGACGAGTTAGCAATCGGTCCAGTGACATCTGAGACAGGAATCTGAACATAGTTTTTAGATATCAGAGTGTTAAACATTTTAATTTTTTTAATGGAAAACATATCCTACGATAGTCCAGTGTTTAAATGTTCTTTAACGTTTATGTTTACAAACTGCCATAATCAATATTTATTTGTGTCGATTTTACTACACTTCCCGAAAAGACAAATCATTGATTATGCAGAAGACTTTTGCAATTATTTATCTGCATAACATTAGAATTTGCAAATTTTATCGTTTCAAAATTATCGATTATGTTCTTATTAAATAAATGAAGATAATAAATCTTGTGATATAAATACAGGTCTTGTCAAGAAGAATTCTTTGATTTTATAATATCAATTAAATTAACGCACACTGAGCCTACAGCATTGTTGGAGAAAAAAAACATGCAACGAAAAATAGAATAAATAACCAAAGAAGACCTGACTTCAACACATTTTCAAGTCCCGTCCCTATATAATACCATTACAATTATATGCGTATAGCGAACACCGGATATAGCAAACTAAATTCTTTGGTCCCTTGGAGTTTATTATATCCGAGTTCTACTGTAGATTAAGTATTTAAATGGTTTAAATAATACCGTGATGGACCTTTGGAGTAATGAAAAATGACTGAAGAATTTTTTTTGCTGTGAGTATTCACTGTGAAACATTAAGTTTCAAAACATAAAACTTTTTTGTTCTTTGTATACGACGGATGTTCATTGTATGCGAGGAACAAAGAAGTTGTCATCCATATATTCCTCAGCATTATTATTAGGGTACGGGATAGCTCAGTCGGCAAGAGCACCGGTCTCACGTTGCTGAGGTCCGGGGTTCGAATCCCATCGAGGCCAAGGTGTAAAAACCTAGAGTTCACCTCTGTAAGAACTCTTCAAGTGTCACCCTGGAGCCAGTGTGTGTAGTGCAACAAATAACTGCGCACTTAAAAGATCCCACGAATTCATGTCAGTGGCTGAATGGTGGATACATGGACACGTGCATACGCCGAGCTGTCGGTTATCAGCGTTCAGCAGTTTTTCACAAACTGTTGTGCATGTTACAAGAAGTATGAATATAAGTATATATATGACTATCAGGGGGTATTTTGCACCTTAAATAACTTTTCATAGACAAAACAAATGTTAATAAACCATTTTTTATTGATAAGTAAAGACAGAACATAGGTCATACAATGTAAGTCTATGATAAAACATAGCGCAGCTTTCAGAGACTGGGGACCGTGTCGCGATATGACGCAATAAGCGCAGCTTTGCCCAGCCGCGCGTCAAGCACAGAGCTGTTTAGTCATTACCCGGAAAAATGCATGATTATTGCTCAATTAAATGTTTTAAACTTGAAAGTGTTGGTTCCAACTATGTCATTGCCAACTTAAATGAACATGTTAATATGAGATCATTTTCGAAATTTCAGTTTTAAAATTGCAAAGTTTCTTTTGGAATTCATTGTAGACTGGATAACAGTCGCGGAAGGTTGCCTGTAGAGATTGAACTTATCAACCTTAGACCTCTTCTTTTCAATTTTCCTGATTGCGCGGTTCTAGGCTCTTGACATTCTTCTTTCATCTTCACTATTCTCCGCCAACTCATTAGCCTCGTATTGAAGTACGGTTTCCCATCCCCCTCAAAAGGTGTCGGCCAGTTTGATATGCTTATTTCTCTTTTCTATCATATCTACCTCCGAATCAAGGAGTTCAAGCAGATAGTCAGACTTGTCGTATTCAATGGCAAACTTAGCTTGTTTTAGGTTATCGATAGTTTCAGCATTAAACTGAAACTGTATCTTATGGCCTTCCCTTTTTCCAAACAAAGTATTTTTCTGCGTGCAACTTCTGCAGTTCGAGGTTGGTTTTATTGTTACTATCATGCAGACCAGCAAGTCTGGAGTCGACAGCTTTAACAATTTCGTCATGTGTAACCACCTGCGAGAGAATGTTGTCGAGTTTCTCACCAATGTCGGGTGAGGTGACCATAATTCAAAATGTCTAGACAGGACTAGACTGCATGCAGGCGAGAATGAACGTCCCGCGCTATGACGCCACTTATATAACCTCTCAAAGCGCCCTCTGCACAACCAATTACCTCCCTTTGCATATGGTTCACACCAAAGAGAAATCAATTTCAATCTTATTCACTCTGTTCAAACGACTGAAATTTCATATTCCAAAACGATAAATGTTGTAACTAACTATTTTAACTAAATATTTATGATTTAAAATCGAAAATGCTTTTAAATGAATATTTTTTTAACTAGAAAGAATTCCATGTAGGTCAGAAAATTATTCAGACCTAATTCAATGCTGCGAGAAGAGAATAACACTAAATACCTTCAAACCAATTTACCATAAAGATCTCAATGAATATTACATAAATAATAACATATATAGAAGGACAATATATTGCCTTTGTCGCAAAAATTATGAAAGACCTACACAGAGTCATATTTCATAATGTTCTTATCTGATCATGAATATTGAAAATCAAGAATTGTGTTTACGTTAAACACTGTAGTAACCCAGTATGTAATCAAAGCTCGGTTGAGATCGGTTTTAAAAACGATATATACACGTATTTGGCCTTGCAAGAGCGTTTCAGTTTGAACATCAAACCAAATAGATCTATATTACATATAGTCGGAATCATCCATTTAGCATACTGTAGTTTGTATAACTAGACTCAACACTGACATATAAGGGATCTGTTATTGTGAATCCCTGACAGATGTAACCGTGGTAGAAGAACAAAAGCCAGCTTTTATGAGCGTCAAGTAACTAAAGCTGATACATGGTAAGTATTTTACTGAATGAATCTGTAAAATCTTAATTTTTAAAAAATAATATATTGATATAACCCTGTATATATTGTGTGTTTTGGGGGGGAGGGGGTATGGTGTCAACGTTCAAAATACGTATTTCACCATTCATTTTAAACGTTAAAAAAGCGATTATTTATTCAAATTTCAATGCTGTGAGAAGAGATTAACACAAAAAATACCTTCAAACCAATTTACCATAAAGATCTCAATAAATATTACATAAATAATAAGATAAATATGAATTATAATTGCATGTAGAAGGAAAAAATATTTATATCTAAAAAATTATGAAAGACCTACACAAATTCATATTTCAAAATATTCATAACTGATCATGAATATGGAAAATCGAGAATTGCGTTTACGTAAGACACCGTAGTAACCCGGTGTGTAATCACAGATCGGTTAAGCTCTGTTATAAAAACTATATATACACATATATGGCCGTGCAGGAGCATTTGATAAGTGAGTTTATAAAGCACATATCTGTTCGTCGGTAAGGAGGGTCCAATCACGTGAAAAATATCTTGTACATGTACCTTGAGCAAATTGATTTTCTACTTCAAGCTTATTAGTTTTAACACCAAACTAAATAGATCTATATTACCTATATTCGGGTTGAGCCGGGATTATCCTTTTAGCATACTGTAGTTTGAATAACTGGACTCATCACTGACATATAAGGGATCGGTTAAATGTGAATACCTGACAAATCAACCGTGGTAAAAGAACAAAAGCCAGCTTTTATGAGCGTCAAGTAACTAAAGCTGATACATGGTAAGTAATTTACTGAATGAATCTGTGAAATTTTTAAAATTTTGAAATAATAAAAAAATGGAGCTATGCTAAGATTTAACCCTGTATATACATGTACATACCCATTCAAACTCTAGATCTGTATGAATATTCACTATCTAAAGCTGAAAGGATTAAGAAATGTCGTTCAAAACAGCACATTTCATAAGGCTGGGAGGTTGATAAATAGATTTAAGGTCATGTTAATTGGTGTGATGTATTGGTCAAAATAAGTCTTTTTTGGAATAGAACCCATATCATGACACAAGTATTGTTATGAAACATCTGGTGATTGTCATACCCTGAAAACTATGTGATTCACCATTCATTTAAAGTTATTCAAATTTGTTTCATGTATGTAAATAACTTATCAAACAAAGTGTTCATTTATAGATTATAAACATATTTTCAGTTTGTCTTTGTTCAACTTCAAAGGTTAAGGGACTGATCGTTGTAATTATTACTGGCTTTAGACTCATATTTATTTTCAACTAATAGACTAGCGATTAAATGGTAGGATTCCAAGATTTTGTAATGCACCCGTTGTGCTAGTCTCCACATAGCAATGTGCTCAAAGCACTAACAGAATTCATTGCTTCAGCTGTTCATGGATTAAAGAGATATGTCTTTAGATGCTTCTTAAATTAGTGAGAGTTGGGCATGGTTTTATGTCAACTGGGAGAGTATTCCATTCAGTGACAGCATTGTATGAAAAGGATCCTCCACCGAATGTTCTCAGATTAATGATCTCACATTTAGGAGCATTTGATCGCTGGAGCGGAGAGTTCTTGTTGGGACATATTTTCGACAAGAGTACACAGGTAACCTGGACCTGAAGCATTTACACACTGATATGTGAGGGTGAGGATTTTGTACCGTATCCGTTGATACTTGAGGCGTGAGTACTGGCGGGATGATAAGATCTCGATGCTATGTTAGGGAAGACCTTTAACGTGATATTTATGTCAAACCTACAAATGTGCTGAATTGTAGCTATATAGCATATAAAAAATCTTCTTCAACCTAGATTGGAAGCTTCCTACACCGTTACAACCTTAGAAGTCAAGGAATGGAAAACATTTTGACTTGAGGGAGAAATTTGCAGATTAAGATAATTCCCAGACTTTCTTGTTCAACAGTACATACATATAACGTTAACAATTGATACCATATTGTTTACCTTGAACTGTCATACAAACCTTAAAATTAACCCTTTTCAGACAATTGGTAACATTTGGTTGATAGTTATCTTCAGTGTTAATTTCCTTCTTGAAATTAACAATAAACAACCCCATTATGCCAATTGCTTTTAGCAAATGTATATTTCACTTAATTATATGATGGACAAGTGATCTGTCTTCTGATTGGTCGAGGAAGGTGGTCATCGACAATGATCAAACCTTATGTTCACCTCGTGAAACGTCACGCAAGGTCAACATAACAATCCAATGACCTAGAGCTAAAATAGATCGCCACTACGAGGAGCGCTGTAAAGAGTTTCTTCCAAAAAAAAATAATTGAATAGTTTTCAAAATAACTGAAACTTTCATAATTCATATAATAAAACAGTTGTTGGCTTAATTTATCGTCGAATCTAATGGTTTATTGACCTCGGAAACATTACTGTTTCAAGGTCAATAAACCATTGGATTCACCTCAACTGAAGTTAATAATTGAATATTTTTATCATGTGAAAGTAATTATCTGGCAATCCGATTGGTTAAGAAGTGGTCACATGACTGTCGACAGAAAGTGATATTGACTTGAGTTACTAAAAATAGATCCAATGACGTTAAACCGTTGTTTCATGGCGTTTCAGGAAGATAAATAGTTGCGTTGTTAAAAATTCTGTGATTCATTGTTATTCAACACTTATAAATTTAGTTTAAAACCTATGGCGTTAACTGGAGGTTTTTAACGCGTAAATTTGCAAGTGTCATTTATGAGTGAGATTTATGAAAGAGAAATCAGTTATAATTCAAAAAACACCAGGAACAAACCCGACTGAACAAATATCTTAAACTCGCCCAGACCATTGTGACGGTGAGGCGTTCATTATGACGTCATAACTGTTCGCCTTTGTCACGTCGTGCCATGGGAATGACATTCGAAAAGAACCGGCCGCATGGCACAAGGCGGCAAATTAGGAGGAACTTAACCAATCAAGAAAGTTTAGTTACATAAAACTAAAGCAAATAGGACAGGACTGGACTACAGGACTGCGCAGTCACCACTCAGCAAATACTTGCAATACAGAGCTGATTCTTACATATGTTGTAGCTGAGGCATTGTCCTTTAACTAATTAACTTTAGAATTTGCGTATGTCTTAAAGCTTTCATACAGTGACCATTCAAACTTTGTCAATTTTGAAAAAAAGACCAAATTCAATATACAGTAGAACTTGGATAAAACGAACTCAAAGGGACCAAAGAATTTAGTTAGCTATATCCGGTGTTCGCTATACGCATATAATTTTTATAATATTATATAGGGACGGGACATGAAATTCAATTTTTTAAGAGATGCGCAGTAACATTGCACCCAAAAAGTCAATCATGACAAACTTGTAGGTCACATGTATATTATGCCATCTTGGTTTTTGGAGTTTTCTGCACTTTTGGCTAAGCTTGATCTCATGCACGTTTACATACTGTCATTACTCACCAACGAGAAACTTTACAACATTGTGAATACCTGAAGGTCAAACATTGGACATAGGTGAACGACTTGACGACCGCCAGTGCTGCCTTGACAGCCCTAGTTGTTCTTTAGAATTAGACTAAGAATTGAAATGATTGACACATCTACTTGTCCTACTTTAACATTATGCAGTATCTTAAATTATAGTAGTTGAATTGATTGGACCTTTTTAAGCTTTGTAGGCTTATCAAGTGTCACTTATAACATTAAGTGATTGATTATCCAATTCACCCATTCATAGAACATTGCCAGCTTGAACTTTAGATGTTAAAGATATATTTGGATGGTAAAGTAAACTAGAGATATGAATCACTCAGATGCGGTGTAGAGCATGTGCTGACTAACGCTGTGAACAAAGTAGGTCGTGCAGATATCGTTGCTATGTTGATAAACAATAAACATTCTGCTGTCAAACGTCTGTATTGTGAAGAAAAATTAAGTTCTCTCTTCAGTGGTAAGGCAGGATAAACAATGCTATCGACCTTGAAAACAATATTAAGAAGAACAATATTTTGTTTCATACCATATAATCATTGTTAAGCGTATCGATTAACACAGTGACAGGTTACAGTAAAAATACTCACGTTTACATTGACAAATTGTCTAGCAGGAAAAAAACGTAATTTTTCAGATGTATAAAATATTCCCGTCGAAGACTAGAGTTTGAATATACAATGTTTGTAATCATATAATTTAAAAGCTAGAAAATTGAAATAAGGTAATCTCTTTCACAATCAATGCTGTTGACTTTAAACTGGGTATTTTTGATTCACAATTGTTAAAATATCGAGCTTTTAAATGACTCATAACCATAGAAATAATTGCATACTGATCACCAAAAACCAGGACTTTATTAAATGCTTAAAAAGTTTAAAATATATTTATTTAGGAACGTGGAGTGACAGACGTGGGCGGAGACTAACACCAGAAAAAAGCTCTAAACCAATTTACCAAACATTGTAAATTATTATATGAATGATTAAATGGAAATGTTAATTGCATATAAACAAGGATCATATTTGGCTCTGTCTCAAATGATTTATCATCTATTCATATGTCATAATATTGATATGATATCTGAATTTTCAAAATCGGGAATTATGTTGAGGTCATACAGATACCTTCTGTGGTAACTTAGTTTGTAATAAAACATCAATTCATCCCTGGTTTAAAAACGATCTTGTACCTCATGTTGCCATGTAGACAAGTTTGAACAGTGAGTTATGAATGACACATTTGTAGGTTGGTAAGGACGCAAACGTCATGTGAGATATATCTTGAACTTATTGATTTTCTCCTTCAAGCTTATCAGGAAGTACGTCAAACAAAATAAATTTATCACCCGAATACATGTAGTTTGGTTGAGTTAACCCATTTAGTATAGTGTAGCTCTATAACTGGGCGCAACACTGGCATATAAGGGACAAGTAAAATGTGACACTGATAAATTGAATCGATGTAAAAGACCAAAAGCAATCATTTATGAACGTCAAACAACAAAAGCTAGTACAGGGTAAGTATTTTACTGCATAAATCTATCTTATCTTAAACATTACAATGATAAATTTAATCAATTCAATGTAAACCTCTGGCAAGTTGAACCCATGTGAAACGCATTGCGAGAGTTGAAAGGGGTTAGAAAGGTTTGTTCAAAGCAGTACATTTCACAACGTTTCGGGTTGGTAAATAAAGTTAAAGTTGTTAAATGGAATGTACCCGTTAACTATCAAAATATGTTTACTTGGAAATATAACTCGTATTAGGACACAGGTATTGTTCTGAAACAATTGGTGAAGGTCAAAACCTGTAGATTGCGTATTTCACCAGATAAAGATTGTTTTTAACACTCTGCCAATTATCGGATTTAAGTTTGGAATTCAATTAATCTAGAGATTAAAAAAGCAATTCTTGATTTTAATTTCTTCCGTACAAGTTTATACTTATTATAAATATCCTTAATCAATGCTACCAGTATTACTTTTAGGCTTTATTTCATAGCATTTCATCTCATCACCTTAAGTCTTTCTTATTTTCAATGCGCTTTGAGCATGCACCTTGTGTATGGATATAGTGCCTTATAAATGCCCATTATTATTATTATTATTATTATTACCTTACCAAGGTGTATTTACCTTATATAGTCTTTGTTCAACTTAAAAAGTATTGGGCCGATGGTAACTGTTAAGAGCTTTACACTGGTGCCAGTGTTAAACCAATAGACTTGCAATTCAAAATTAAAAATACATTATTAGTAGGTCTCAATTCTGTTTTGGTGAAGATATTTTACGCAGATTGCATGTTAAGACCTTCAAAATGAATGTGCCAAATTCTAGCTTTTTAAAAGTTTGCCATTGGTATATAAAACTAGGTTGGCAGCTATCTACATGTAGGTGTGAAAAGAATTATTGGCTTTGTTGATCAATCTACATATGTTGATATTTCCAAGATTGCACAGATCACAGATCAACTATATATAGAGGATATCCGTCTTGTCTTGACTAATAACATGTTTATCTATTCGAGTGGGGTAAACATTATACAGAGAAATACAGTGTTTCAAACTGTTTCACTTGATGAGATGAGATAAACATTGTATTTGTGCAGATATTAGTTGACAGATATAATATTTTTCATATACCAATAGTAGGGACACCATGAAACGTTGCCGGTTTCTGGATTGTGAGGCTGAGCGACACCCGTGTGCACACGACGTGAGCGCGCATGCAGTAAATGCTCATGCACCTCTCGTGCGAAATAAATATATTAGCGACTTTAAAGGCCGTTCTGAGAAAACAATATTTACGTTTTGTTATATTTTCTATGCTGTGGGGATGTCATCGGATTGGATCATAAACGGAATTATGAGTACATGTAGGTTTATTTTTTCTGATGAATTTATTTACGGAGTAACTGACTGTCGAAGATATGATTAGTGCGCGTGTCAATGGAATACTATTAATTAGCATAGTATTTGTTTTATTCCAACATAACTTTACCAACTGTGATTGACACACTCATTCTATTCATAAAATTATCATTGTTATGTTTTACAATTAATGTTCAATCGTTTCCAGTGTCAATCTGACGTGGTAAGCTTTTAAGGCAGGTTTTTTAAATCCGAGTTATACCAAAATAACACTTGTTGTTCACCAACAGAAACGGTCCTGACCTAGATTTTATGAATACAAATAAAACATTATATTAAACAGAAAACAATGAATCATTTAAATATTACTTTAATATCAAATAACTGATTAACATTCTAAACATTACATGTAGCTTTTCTTGTCCTTTTCACTCCATGTCCAGTTGCCATCAGTGTTAACATAGATGATAGAGTGTGTAAGCAGACTACAACTGGATATAGCAACTTCGTAACCAAAAGAACTCGTACCGGAAACGTTTCCTCATTTGATTTTTAAGTTTCGAAATTTCAACATTGAATTGGTGTAAATATGTAACAACAACTTTGTTTACACCAAGACAATACTAAATGTGAACAAAAAACTACAAATAGCTTTCTTGTCGATATCATATTACACATATAAGAAATTTATATGCAAATTAGGCAGTTTTTCATTCCGTCAAAAATGAGATATTATAACAAAACTTGTCAATAGCCGGTAATAGAATCCACTTATGTAAATAACTTCAACTTGTTCTTTCAAAATTCGAAAGTTTATACAAGATTCTACAAGAGGAAAAGGGAAAACTATCAACAAGTATTGGAATGTGTTCTAACACATATGAGTGACATCAAAGATAACATGTCAAGCGAAGCGCCATAAAATATTTTTTTAGAAATTAAACGAGTTACGGAGTATACTCAAGATGTATTTTAAGATATCCGGTTAGCTTGGACGCCATAACAAATCGGCCATTGCCGTCTCCAATTTTAGTACAAAGCTTTGAAAGCAGATTGACGCACATCTGTTGAAGTATGATTAGTTTTTAAGTTTGCAATAGCAATTTCATGGTATGTTATTGTATCCACTGCATGAAAAAAGGCAACTGGACTTTTTGTTTCAAATCTAGAAAAATACTATGGCGTCCCTACCAATAGAAATCAAGCAGCACAAGTTTCAATTTCTATTTGATTTCAAAACAGATGATTTCAGGTAAATTTAAAAGCATCCAACATCTTACATCTCAGGACTAAACTTGATGTTATCATAGTGACCAAGAGGTTCATAAGCTGCCAATCTTGATAATCAAGATGGTCGTTGAGGCAAGGCTGTTTACTCGGGAGAGCTATCTTGCAAAACTGTTCAGTGGCAGGATTCGGGACAAGAAAACCCATCAGGGGCAGCAGGGGTTCAGTTAAAAAAGCAACAAGACTTGCCTGGTGTGATTTGAGTGTTGGTTGAAACAATGCATGGAGGGGAAGGGTTCTTGATATGTTTCATAAACTCTTTGGAAGTATCTATACTAAAATATTTTCATTCATGTATTGTTGAAACTTAGGACCAATTGTTTTGATGCTTATTTCAGATGGACGCACTGACAAAGCTAAATGAACACTTCCTGTCCTGTAACATCTGCACAGAGACCTTCAAGGACCCCTGTACTCTTGGCTGCTACCACACCTTCTGTAGACCATGCCTGACCAAATACACCAAAACTCGACGAGACGCCATCACTGCCAAGTCTATCCTGTGTCCAAACTGTAACCAGATGACGAAAGTTCCTCGACCTCAGGAACCAGTTGAACGATGGAGTGGACAGCTGAAACCGAGTTTCCTCATACAAGGTCTTCTGGATTCATTTGCTGGTCAGGAGAGTTCAGGTAATTCAACTACAAACATGTTAACATTAGATTAAAACATATTTTATCAACATATAACCTTCTCACCTGAAAACCCGATGAGTTGAGTCATGACATAGCATGTTGTCATGTGTCCGTCAGTATACTTAGGCTTTTATATCTTCTTCTCCAGACTTGAGAGATTTGAACAAGTTTGTACAGTTTTCTTTGCCAATTGGAGCTCTTACAGACTATGTTCACTTACAAAATACACTGTATACAACCTAATGAGCTAAATCTATTTTGAGAATATTTCAATCCCACTGATCATGTAATGTAATAAGAAGATAAGACTTCTTTGTGTTTATTTTAAATATTTGGTTCTTTCAGAGTCTACTGGACAGTCTTGCTACACCTGTCAACAGTTTGGGAAGACAACACAGGCAAAATCAGTATGTGAAGACTGCGACATCATATTCTGTGAAGCCTGTGGTAAATCGCATTTGGAAGCTCCTTATGGAAGAGATCACGTGATTTCACCTCTAGGAGCTGCATCAACTCCACTACTCAAGAAACGCAAAGTCATGTGCCAAGAGCACAACTGTTTGGTTGAGTTTTTTTGCAAAGATTGTCAGAAAGCTGTTTGCCAGAAATGCTGTATTATCCACCACAGGAAATGTAACTCTGTTGTCACCCTCGACTCAATGATTCCTGAAATGAAACAAGTACTGCAGCAGAACTATGATGATATAGAGTTGCATCAACAAGAAACAGAAAACACCTTGAAGAGTAGGAGATTAGAAGTGGAGGAAATCACACAACACAAATCTTCTCTGCAGTCAGAGATCAGAAGAGTCAGTCAGCAGGCCTTGGATCTGATCAGAAGAAAGGAGAAGAAACTCCTGGATGAACTGGAAACACTCACTGAAAAGCAGACTGGCAAACTGAGAAGTCAAATAAAATCTGGAGAAATTGACATGCAGATATATCAACAATACACAGAATTCTTCAAACAAGTCCTGGGGCCAAACAGCGCCATTGATATATACGATATGTACACGCTGTGTCAGTCAGGGGAGATAACTGCTGAGATACAGAGAAAAGAAAAACAAAAACAGAGAACAAAGAAGGTTGTGTTTGTGAAACAGCTAGATGTGGATAATCTTGACAAGACCTTACAACTCGGTAATTTGAATTTTGTTGAAGATATGTCTAATCTTGAAGTAAGGTCACGCCTAAAAGATGCACCTAAAACCGAACCAACAGTCAAAGGTGAACCAAATCCTGGACAACTTCTGTCTATAGTCAATGCTAAATCAAACAATGATGAATATCAGCCAAATCCCCATGACGTTGAAGTTTTGAATATCAGAGGTACAGAGACACTGGTTGTGACAGATCATCAGAATTCAAGTGTCAAGTCATGTTACACAAAAGATAAAACACTTCACTGCACATCTCTCAAACTCAATAAAACTCCCTTTACATTAACAAAGATAAGCCAGGACAGAGTTGCTGTATCATATTGGTCACACAACAGTATAGAACTAATCAAGCTGACTCCTGACCCGGTCCTGATCTCCACAATCAAAACAAAGAAGGAGTACAGATGTCTGACCGCTCTCAGTGACACGACTCTAGCGTCAGTTTGTGAAGATCCTCCTAGTATTGACGTCCTGGATCTGTCAGGGAGAGTCCTGAGATCTGTGATCACACCCAGCACTGGTCAGCAGCTGATACGGATCCCATATTACATGTGTACAACACGTCAGGGTCACATTGTAGTGTCAGATTCAGGGTCAGGTTCTGTCTACTGTGTAACACAACAGGGGGAGATAATCTACAAGTACAAGCTGACAGTAGGAGGGTATCGGACAGGTGGTGTAACAACTACAGACACTGGTTCTGTTATCGTGGCTGATTACTGGAACAACAAGATCGTCCAGCTGTCAGAGACAGGGCAGTATGTGAGAGATCTGCTTACTGAACAAGATGGGATTGTTAGTCCACAGGGAATACGTGTACACGGGAACAAACTGTATGTTACACAAGAGAACGGTGAACATGTCAAAATATTTCAACTGTGAGTCAATGATTGAAAGCATGAATTGTACTTAAAGTGTTCCCACATCTATGAATAACGAGGAAAATATATTCTTCTTAAAAATCTTCTGTCTAAACCTTTTCTCTTATTGTAAACAATTTGTAGTATGAAATATGATATCAAGTATTGTGAATGTGTTATATTTGACTATAAAAAGTATGTTGATTATCATGTGTTATTAACAAGGTTGAAGAAACCTGACTTTAGTGCTATAAGAGGAAGCAGAATGATCTATTGTGTAGAAGTTACACAGCTTGGATTAAATAAGAAATGATTTCTTAACCGCAAATACTACAAGATATAATCAACCTGTCGAAATTGTGAATTAGCCACTATAAGAGATTTGTACTAGGTAATACATCCGTATCTATTACCAGTAATGACATGACTCTTAAACAGTTTGTATGCAATTTATAATTTTTAGAGCAGTTTTGAATATCCTTTTGAAAACCAATGAAACATAAAATGTTATGTTATCCGAAGTGCAACTGATAGGTAATGATTTTGTTCAAGTAAACTCATTAGGTTTCTATTTCTTATGCGCCTTGTAAAGTTACATTTAAACTGTGTCCTAATCAACATAAAGCTAGTATTATAAGACACGAACATATTGATCATTTAAATTCATCCCATCCTTTATTTCTGCTTTACTAATGACAACATGATGCTATAACCAATAAAATGGGATTTTCAACCTTTATTGTAATGTAGCCAGCGCCATGATAACGTTATTTGATATTGTTCCTTGGGTTTGTTTGCTGGAGAACAATTCTCCGAATTATTTAATATGTTTTATATGGTTTCTAAGTTGAGAAATGTAAGAATTCAGTTTGGTTTCTATTTTTTTGGCAAAACAACAAATCACAAAAACTTAAAAGCATTAGCGCAAGCGCTGATTTTAATGAAATTGTATTTGAAACAAGGTTATATTTTAGACAGAATAAGTTTGAATAATAATTAATTTAGTGACAGCATTTTGTATAATTTTAGAACAAGCTTCTTTTCATTTTCCATTGAAGTTTCGTAAAATCTGCATCATCAGCCATAGAGTTTTCATAAGCAAATGTCCCCATACTTCGCTGCATACATGTATTTAATATGATGGCCGAGAGGAGCCAGTTTGTTTGGTTTGGTGATATAAAAATGGGCACCGTCCGTCTGTTCATTCCGTACACTTTATTAGGATTTTGAAGAAAAAGTGATAAATAAATTTGATTTGGAGATGCATGATCATATGAAGGTGTGTCAAGAATAAAATTTTTGATTGTTTTGGATTGTATTTTGTTTATGTTTTTGGCTAAAATGAGGACTCTGGTAGAAAACTGTTAAAAGACCCGTTCGGCTCACAACTTCTAATCTTATCATCACATTTTGATAAAATTTAATATGGGGATTTATTATATGATCAGCAATGAAATACTGAGTTTTCTCAGTGAAATAAATTGTCTGTCAGGCAACAGTGACGATATATTATATTTTCACTGTGACTGTAGAATTTTGCAGACTTTTGATTTAACAAAATCTTATTTATGCGTATGATATATCAGGTGTAATTATATGAATATTATAATAGTAAATAATTTACTATTTGTATCACACTATGGAACCAATAAAAAATAAATAAACCCAATTTTTTTCGTAGGTACAGCTGAAAACCAAATGAAAGAATCAATGTGTACACAAGACAAGTTTTAATTATTTCTAAAATTGGCATGTCAAACGTATTATGAACAATAGGATAATGTAGGCATTTTATTTCCGTAAACTTCAAAATATTTAAATATTACATTTTTTGTAAGACAAGGTGCATATGAGAACAATAAAGAACTTTTTTAAAAATAAGTTGGCAAGTTTAAAGAGTGTCCGAGCGTCCACTCACTTGACCAGTACTCGACTGACAGTAATTCTGTAAGTTTTAATTTTTATTTATTTATTAGAAGATTTAATCTCTTAAAAAAAACTTGTTATCTAAAGTTAAAGCTAATAATGCCTGAGAGATTGTGAGTCAGACTTGATGAATGTTCACCCATTGGTCAAACTAGTGACTACTCCGTCCTGGTCAGAAAGTAGTCCCGGTCACAGGGTGTGACACACCTACATGTGTGACGTCACAGTACAGTGTCAACAAAAAAATAGCTTGTATATTGCTTGTATCAGTACTAATGTTTTACGATATTTTTGTTGTACAATTTGTCAAATATAGACAGATATTCATTGGCTGTTCAGCAGGTGTCCTTTGCTAAACAGTAGACTCTGTATTTTCAAATATAATTATACAGGAATATAATTTTACCTTGAGTCTTTATATTGCTTTTGTATTTTTGGTTTTTCTTTATATCTTTTTGTTTTTATTGGTTGATTTCGCCTAAATCAGATTTCAGTTGATGTAATTTGAAGTGAATAAAGTGCATTAATGTTTTCTTTACCTTGTGTTACTGTTGTGCAATTTTTCAATTTATAATATTACCCTATGTAATGTTACGATGTATCTAATATTTTGAGCCAATGTTTTGTTGGTGCACAAGTGTTCTTTAATGAAAAATAAAATCCAAGAGTACATTTTTCTTGCAACGAATTACTTGGACATTTTACATACATTGTGAAAGATATGAAAAACATCAAATTCATTTTTAAAACCACATATAAAGTGATGCAGCAAAAATATCTTGAAAACTCATTTCTACGCCTACGCAATTGTAAAAAAATGACGACGTCATTGTTGCATCGTAAAATCTCTAATCATGACGACTTGAAGCTCCAATGTTATAAATCTACTGTTTTCAAATTGCACGATTTCCAACTTGAAATAAACACTGTCCGTCATCAAGAACAATCAAAGTTGTTTTTACACGAAATGCACGCTTTTCGCGATATCACCTAATCGATATCACCCTACTCGTGTAAATTTCATCTTATATCTCTCCTTGATCCTACCGATTCTCATTAAAACATTGAGATTAAATTTTATGCAACATGTTGAGTTATTTCATATCAAGTCTCTTGCATCAGTCTCTATTGAATGTGATATTAATTCGTTATTTTGATATTATTATTTTAGGAAAACGTTTTATTCAAATAGAGTTTAGCTTCGGCTAAAAAGGTCCGTGGTTCGAATACTGCCATTGGCTCCGCAATTTTATCTGCAGAGAGAACAGTTCTACACGCAGTCAGGTTTGGGTACCATGCTACAGTGAATTTCAGTGCAGTACCACCCATGGTTCGCAAGTTCCAGCCGATGCTCGCGGGTTTCACCACAATGCATAGTCACAATGGTGTTGTGCGCTTTCCGCTCCCTGCAAATATTACTAGCAGTCGCGATATAAGTGAAATTCATTGAAGCGGAGTTTAACCCCAAATCGACTCGCCTATATCTAAATAATTACGATCTAAACATTAAGAATGATCTAAAGTTGTGTATTGTAGTGACAAACGGAGAAGTAGTAAATCTTTCAAGTTTGCAAGTTAATGTTATCGAGCTGAGATTGAGATGTTTTATTTCGTGCAGGGGCCACAGGCCCATAATACAGAAATTGTACAGTAGATCATTGTATTACAGAGAGCAATATAATAGTAAAATGATGCAATGAATATCTAAATACAGGCAAATTTCACATGATTCATACACAATATACAATTTATTAAGGGTACGGATTTGAAGAAAGTCTGCCTTTGTTTTATAGCTAAGAAAAGGAATTAACAAAGATTTCTTAACAATGTGCCTTTTGACAAAAATAAGGAACGCATCTTGTCTGATGTTGGATATTCCCAGTAATATTTTGGAATAAGTTCACGTCTTCAAGTATGATAGAAAGGGCAATTAAACAGAAATGGTATTCACTTTCTATGTTTGGGACAAAACAAAATGGACATAATCTCTTTAGTCTAGCAACATTATATTTCTGCCTGATTCGATTAACAAATCATGATTTGAACAGCAAAATCGAATGAAATTGATAACATAGACTTTAACAGTAACTGTTTCAAGTAAATTTGAATAAATAAACTGATAACTAAGAGTCCGATAGAATTCCAACTTTGAAAAAGCTTCTAAATCTACAATCCAACTTTGTTGCTTAACGTCTTTACACCTTTCCGTAAACTGAGAAATAAATAATACGCTATGTTGCCTACGCCTTGCTGTAGCCACACTTAACCATAACTAAATAAAAGTGACTTTTTCTTGAAATGTCAAATTGCCCTTTTCTTTTGCAACTGCTTGTATACAATTGAAGAATGTCTTCATCACAACTTAACGGTCAGTAACCAAATGTTGTATATTTTTGCACTACATGTATGAGCGTGCTGTACCCAAAACTTGCCATTTTCAGAATTTTGATATTGGGGACTGTATGAATGCTTAAAATGGGATTTTCAGCTTACAATAATGTTATCGAGTACATAATTACACAAATTAATTGAAAGTTACAAGCTCCGGTTTCTGTACTTTCACAATACAATATTTTGATATACTATAATTGACCTTATAAAGAAAGTGATACTCAAATAAACAATAAACAGTATATCTCTCTCAGCATCAGTGGTTTACATACAGCTTCTTGGAGTGAAATCTAGAGTTGGATGTCCAATGAGAACGAATGTTAATGGATGACAATTCAACTTCTTCTTTCCTCGAGAGAGAGCGGTGTTTACCTACAGGTTCTTGTACCATTTCAAGTGTAGTGGTAAAGTCAAACCATGGATTAACAGAACCAATTAACTATCCAGGCAAACAATTACATGAATAAAGCGAATGTAACAAGGTGAGTACTTGGATTCTGTATCAATGAAAGTCAGGGGACGCCAGTAGTACAATAATGTTGGACATGAAGGAAAGATTATGTACCTCATTATCTCAGAATAAAGAAGTTGTTTTCTTATAAATAATTTCCTTCATATATTTGTTAACATTACAGTCAACATATGTCAGGTTTAATGCATATGATAAGTCTGACAGGCAGAGGATAAAATGTTATGTCCATATCAGATCTAGACACGTGGTAGAACACGTGTAGTCCGTGGCGTATATGTACATCTTTG
The DNA here is from genome assembly GCA_916613615.1 of Steromphala cineraria. Lineage (NCBI taxonomy): Eukaryota > Metazoa > Mollusca > Gastropoda > Trochida > Trochidae > Steromphala > Steromphala cineraria. Next base: position 49,482,214 of record OU744726.1, read on the forward strand.
TAAACATTATGATCGGTCACGAGGTTCTCGTGCAGGTGAGAAATGTACAGTGATGTAAACAATTAGGTCCCGTGCATACCGACTTCTGAACTTTGAACTCATGATAGTCACGAGCAGCAAGAGATTTTGTGAATGATCTAATGATCATGATAAAAGAGATAAGACAAATTAATTGGTGTATTTGTCTAATTAGCAAGTGCCATAAAGTGTGTGGTAATAAAATTGACAGACCAGGTGGGCATTATGTCAGATAATCTATTGAAGACATTTATAACCTTAATTATTACGTAATTGGCATGTTATGTATTATGGCCCACTTTCTATGAAAATAAAAATCTAGAATATTTTAACTATATTTGAAATGCAAATTTGTCTTTTGATTTTTTTTTCTTCAAAACTAAATAAACATTGAAATAAAGTTTAATTTGTTTTATTTAAGTTTTTCAATTTTGGATTATGGTGCTTAACATTTCTTGCTCGTTCACTATCTCGACTACTACAAAGAAAATCATAGAAAAATATGTGTACTTAATCAAAAATTGATTTTCATACATCATGTCACTTTATAAATGACAGATCGGTCTGCAGGTGAAATATTAAAGTTAAAGTTAAATTATGCAAAATAAGGACTGATGTTTTTGAAGATACACCAAAAACATGAAGAAACATTAAGAAAGATATAGTAGGCCTACACTGGTACAGTATTTACATTCAGTGTGAATAATTGACAACAGGGAAACGGTATTTTATTAAACAGTATTCATGTCGACTTAAACAATCAATTTGAATTTCTGAAGTAACAAACCTTCTTCGAAATGAATCGAACAGATTCTGTCTGACGACTTTGGAAACCAATATGCTCGTCTGATGCGATCTACCCAGAGTTTCGTTCGCTTCGAGTCACTCAAAGGAAATCTGTGGTAAGACAAGTTGACACCTCGAGATTTGTCTTTCTGCCTTGTGTTGGAACATCCAGGTACACAACAATAGCATCCCGTATCTCTGCCTTTGCGTCTGAGACGGGGAGAACGCTGTTCACTTGCCGAATTCATGACGAGAAATGAACTGACTGAGTGAGTGACAGCCAAACCGGATCCTGTACAGTGGGTGTGGGTGCGCATGCGCGAATCGGCAATGAAATAATAGTGAAAGCTAGGGACCGCACGGTGAATTTCTATTTCAGAAACCTTTGAATTAATAATTGTGATAAAGGTACTTATAATAAGTTCCTAACACAATTAACGGAAAAAGAACATAATATTACTATTAATATCATAACTCGACCCAAGTATTGAGTAAATGCTATCTGAAAAAGTGTACACGTTTGCAGATTCATTACTATCCGTAAAATGGCTTCTAGCCTACTTCCGGTTTCTAAACAGTCATGGTTGCGTTAAAAAGTGAACATCGTCAATAATATCGAGTGATATCGAGTGATACGTCGCAAAATATTTTCGTTAAAGTGGCAAATATTTGAGTAAGTAGACACACAAGAAGTGATCCAAATCGTAGTGAAGTTGTTTGCAAGTGATGTTGAATTTTTATAAGATTTATAAAAATAATGGGAATTACATTTTGCGTTGACCACAAGCGTGGGATCTGAGCGAGCATGTATGAGTAGGGACCGCACGGTGAATTTCTATTTCAGAAACCTTTGAATTAATAATTGTGATAAAGGTACTTAAAATAAGTCCTTGACACACTTAACAAAAAAAGAAAATAACATTCTCCTAAGTCGACCCAAGTATTGAGTAAATGCTATCTGAAAAGGTGTACACGTTTGCAGACAGACAGACAGATTTTATTTGTATAAATGGTCATGAGGCCAATAGTACAGTGACATTTGTTTTCATATACAATTATACTGGAGCGCCTTTACATTGTCTACACTTTGTTCTCACGTACAGGTGATATTTTAGCACAAAACACAGCTAAGCGTAATATAATATTAACTGATGTTGTATTCATTAGGCTTATAAATTTGTTTTGATTTGGGTTAAAGATGCTATATCATAGTGCAATAATTTTTAAAGTATTTTTACTGTATACGTTGTATTTTTAGAAAAATTAAGCGACCAACCTTGAGAAAATCGGACCAAAATTCATCAAATAGGAGATAATTTACCAAATAATACCGAAACGGCAGTCGACATAAGGGCGAATCAAGTGTGGCCATTTCACAACTTCCGGTTTCTAAATGTACGCTTGAAAACCGTCTTTGTCGCGCTCAACTAGATTTTAAATTCTTTTTCTCCGAATTAGGTATTCGTAGCTGTCAAAGTTGATACCCATCGAACGCAATTACGGTAGTTGAGACACGGTGTAAATCATACAAGCATAATGATTACGTCACCGAAAGCGGGTTCACAAAATGACATGCCCTTTCTGAGAGGGGTACTGTGCTTGAAGCGACGAAATAAGTATGTTATTGTTGATTAAACAATCTAAATATGATATCAAAATTTCGACGAAAGATTTTTCTACAAAGTGATGTATTTCATTTCTCAATAGCTAAGTTTCATCCTGAACCGCTTGTAAGTATGATACAGCATCTTTAATGTAATAATAGCATGGTAAATATTTAGTTCGTACATCATTATAAAATGGACATTCAAGTAATACATGGTATTCATTTTCTAACTTGCTGTTGTTACAGTGACGACACAAAGCAATGGAAGTATCTTCACTTTTTGATCTTCTATATAGTTGTATCTTGTAACCAGCTATACCACAACGAAATTTTGTCAGTGCTCTTCACAGATAAAGCGAAGGCAACACTCGCAGGTATATTTCTGGCATAATACTAAATTTAAATGTTGAATATGTGTTGAAATATTTTGAACTATTCACAGAGGCTGACTACTCTTGACAATAAATATCTTTATATCTGTGTTTAAACATGCTAATAAACAGTTCTTTGTTATCTACATTCTGATTCAACCAGGCGTAAGATAGACTGTACTGAAATAATAACTCTCGCACTGATGAAGTCCAGTTAACATCTCCAGAATCATCAAGACGTTTCAGCATTAGATAACATCGTTTGAATTACTGGAATCGGGCTGTCTCAGCAACCGTATCCAATACGATATCACTCTTGTTTTATAGTTAACATGTAGCTGGTGTCGACCACATTCAGCCAATATAGCTTTTGTGGGGGAGCGGTAGCCAACTCCTAGCACAAACTTACAAAAGTTTGAATGTACTTTTTCTATATTATAACGAAACACTGTCCCCCAAATCTCAGCCCCATACAAAAGAATCGGTTGGATTTTTCCATCACAAGTCTTAAAAGCAATATCTGGAAGTACAGTTTTATAGGCACAGATGAATTTTTTAATTGGGTACAGAGCCTTCTCTGCTTGTTTGGATAATATATCACAAGCTTTTGAAAACATATTACGACATGACAAAGTTAATCCAAGATATTTATAATAATTAACAGTTTCAAGTTTCGTGTTACCGATGTGTACACGTGTACACGTTTGCAGACTCATTACGATCCGTAAAATGGCTATGAGCCTACTTCCGGTTTCTACACAGTCATGGTTGCGTTAAAACGTGGACTTCATCAGTAATATCAAATGTGGAATTTAATCATTCTAAGCGCTCTTAAACTGATTTGCACTTTATACAAAGTGAAAGACTAAGAAACTATTTGAATACTTTTGTGCAAGTTGGAGTAATTTGCATAATGTTTATACAATATCCAAATGATATCGGATTGTATTATAATACTTTAGCCTTCGTAGGTTACATGAGTCTGTCTAATTTGCATATGTATTTTGGGAAAGTTCGATTATAAATCAACAAAGAAATTTTTTTCATGTTTTATGTCCACCCTGGTTCCCCTGTTGTGTCGACATTTTAATGATAATAAGTTTTCATAATCTGTTAATATATATAAGCTAAAACCTCAAATTGTGTAAACGATGTTGAAAACGACACCAAGATAAGATAACTTTGTACCGGATTGAACTTTCCGCACCACAATCCTCAAGCAACATTTAGAATCAACCTGGCATCATTGAACCACTAGAATGAAGTATTCACAACGTGCCAGATTGACAATAATCATAATCAAAGTATCAAAGTCTTGTATATCCTTATATCCTAAGCTTACTGATCGTCAGGCATAGCTCCTGTAGTTTTTAATCGTTTGATATACAAATCGTTAATACTTGTTGAATTATCAACCAATGATACTCGATTTTCAATTAACTACATGTTAAGTCGCAAAATGTTTTTGTTAATGTGACAATATTTGAGTAAATTGAAGCACAAGAAGTGATCAAAATCGTAGTGAAGTTGTTTGCAAGTGATGTTAATATTTAACAAGATGTATTAAAACTTTGGGCATTACATTTTGCGCTGACCACAAGCGTGGGCTCTGAACGAGCATGTATGAGCCCTGAACATAGCATCATCAGAATCCTTTCCATAACGTGAGAGTTGATTTGTAAATGATGAGCTCTTTTCGGTATCATCGACCAAGTCCTGGAATGGTTGCTGCCGTTGCAATTGCTGGCTTGAATTGGTTGTGGAGGTAGTCTGGTCTAATCCACTTTGCTGAGGGCTTGGTCGTTTCCCTGGGATGGTCGTGATTTAACTGTTGTTTTTGTTACAAATGGTTCGAGATTGTGCTCAGATAGACATTCAAACACTGAGTATAGTTTTGCTACTGGATAAGGCCATTGCAATAACTCAGAAACGTCAATTATATGATAGCCAAGTGTGTTATACAGACCAAGCAAAGCCAATTGAATGGCCCGTCCTAAGTCTAGAAAAGGTTGGCAACTCTTGACTAGGTATTGTTCAGGACTCATTTTTCATTAAATTCTAAATCAGAACTCTTTTTTCCAGAGGCCTAGTGATCTTTTGATATTTTGCCAGGTTATGTTTTCAGGTTTCACAGAAAATGGATTCTTTGTCAATGATAATACATAGGCCAACTGCTACAATTTAATAATACCTAAAATGTTCACTAAATTTGCAAAGCAAATCTTAGTACTAAACATTTATAGGTTAAACTCTCTCATGCAGGGCTTGATAGAGGTATAAAGTGTCACTTTTGATAAATGAAGATAGCTGTGCTTGTCAATGAGTAAATAATAATTCATTCTGCTACATCAACATATTTGTTTCCTTTTCATATCTCAGGGTTTTAATAGCTGTTAAACCTGTTAAAGGGACAGTAGCATGTTTTAGGGGGAATATAAGGTGATGTCAGGAAAATGAAAATTAATGGTTCCAATTGAAAGACAATGTATTCAAACTAAATTGAGCAGTTATAATTAGAAAATATAACGTAAAGTTTAGCCGTGCGATTCCTTTTTCTTACACAAAACAAATTAAGGGTGTTCACACAAAATGGCCACCAATGGATTTTATGTGAATCTTCATACTTTGTCCTCTGACTATGGATGATCGGCCTGTGTAATGAGAGTTTTGACACTGTCAAAATAATACATTAAACATTAATTTGCAATTAACATTAAAATATAAAATTATCGAAAAACGTGCTACTGCCCCTTTAAAAGGAAAGATGGTAAACCTGTATAAGGAAAACCAATCAGCCTTAAAAACACAAACCATGGAACTATTGGGACTCTTTGATTTAAACCGAATTCTAACACTTATCCTGTCCTATACTGTAAATACCTGTGTATTCATACAATTATGACAAGAGTATACATGTGTTTAAGTGGGGTTTTATGATACGCCCCTTTACTGCTTTAGAAATTTAGTAAACCTGTTGTACCAGTAGGTAAACTATCAATATAGAACCAAGGGAGATAACCCTTAATGTACTACTTTTCTTGGCTAGAGCGCATACAGATAATGTGTGGCCTACTACTACTACTACTACTACTACTACTACTACTACTACTACTACTACTACTACTACTACTACTACTACCAATACTACTACTACTTCTACTACTACTACTACTACTACTACTACTACTTCTACTTCTACTTCTACTTCTACTTCTACTTCTACTTCTACTACTACTACTACTACTACTTCTTCTACTACTACTACTACTACTACTACTACTACTACTACTAATACTGCTACTACTTCTAAAGAGTTCGTATGAGTTCATTTGTACAACCCATCGTGTCATCCACACATCAAATAATGAAGCAAGAATATTCATTGTAAGCTCTTTCTACTGTATGTAGAACGGAACTTTTTAAATTCTCACTTAAAATAAAAAATATTTTAATGTTTTTTCGATTATTCATATTTCAATCAGGCTGTTACTGTCTTCCAGTTTAAAAAAAATGTTATTTTATCAGTTTATGAAAATAACTGATTTGTTGAATTCCTTGAAAGTTGTTTTTTGTTTGAAAAAAGACGAAAATGTTTTACTCATTGAAAGAAAATGTTTTAAATAAACATAATAGCAGTTTTCAAAACATACCGTGTCCAGTTAAGGTACGGGGTCCATTTCTTAACCCAAATGAATAAAAGGTGTTCACACTAAAATGGACGCCAGTAGCTTTGTTTGATACTTGATAATTTCGTCTGTAAATTTGCGCATTATCGGGTTGAGTAATGTAATACAGTTACGTTTTGAGGACAATATATGCTGTACAAATTAAAATGGGACCAATTTAAATAAACTTTAATTATTAAAATGCTAATGCGCCTTTAAGAGAAGGTTGTTTTTTCATCGAGTTTTATTATTTTAAATCAGACTAATAGCAGTTTTCACAACATACCATGTTCAGGTTCTTACCTCAAATGAATAAAAGGTGTTCACACTAAAATGGTCGCCAGTGGCTTTGTCTGATACTTGATAATTTCGTCTGTAATTTGCGGATTATTGGGTTGAGTAATGATATATTTTACGTTATAAGGACAATATATGTTGTAGAAATTAAATTTAACAATTTAAAAAAACTGTTATTAAACGAATGCTAATGCCCCTTTAAGAGAAGGTTGTTTTTTCATCTTTTTTTTATTATCAAAGTTATCTTCTCGTAAAATCTCAAACCCACACTAAAGATAAGCTGCTTGAGTACAATGAAATGTCAGGGGACAAGCAAATGAAAGAAAGGGATATACAATGTTGGAGTAGACATGAGATGATCTATTGTTGTTCACAATGGAAACATTAAATACATACAATATCTAAATATTGACTGTCCAATAGGATAACGATCGATTGACAGGAATGTGTGGCTAATTTGTTAAAATTGGAAATTTCTATAATTGAATAATGACTTCATTATTTTATAGACAAAGGCAAATTGCTCTTATATTCTCCACTGGAGGAATAAAATATCGTAAATCTTCATAATGTATACTACATACTTCCTGTAGACACCAAATACTGACATATAAAAACGATCACCTTCAAACTAGGTAGCTATTATATTCATCCAAGGCTTAGTGGATATTCTGCTTGACTTGTTTTGAATGTTGACCTAACTTTGTGAAACATGATAGTCTGATATCGTGACTAAAGGCGTGTTGGATAGCTGAACAACAGAGGGCTGGGTAAGGGGAAAGATTCTAGTCAATGATGATACAATATTTTGTATGAATATATAATCAGTTAGAAAAAGATAAAGCCTTTCTTATTGAATTGCTGTGAAAAGAATGAAATGTAACATTTTCCAGTCAGTATGCAGAAGTAACAGATAACTTGGACTTTATCTGACGTCATAACCCACCAACAAACTGAATCCAGTTTGTTTATTTTAAAGATAAAATGATCAATCGATAACTTACATTTTTATGAGTTTTTATTATCCTACTGGAAAAGGTAAGAACATCAACCTAATCATACTTTTTGGGCAAAAATAACAAAACGTCGTATGCATACATGTAGTGGATATTTAGCCTTCGATTATCATTCCATGGGATGTTCAAGGCCTTAAAATGGTGACTTCATCTTCATTTTCAGCAATAGTCTCCCGACTGATCCTTTCAAAATTTCATAGTTAGACATAGATATCAATCATTTATTGAAGAGATATAAAGATTTCGTACAATTTGTTTTAACTACCATATGTACACATGCATTAAGGTACATCACCTGTCACCCTCGAACATACAAAGAGAAAGAAACCAGAAAAATTAAAGGCAAGCCTTTTATATATAATCAATTCTAACCGCCCCTTGAATCTAAGAGACATTGCATGTAGGCAACATGTTATGTAAAGTATACGACCTACAGTGTAATTGATATCTCCAAAGCTTGTACCTGAACTGCTGTAGCATGAAATCAGCCACAAGGTGTCGCTGCAAGCAGGAGGTTATCAAGGTAGGTTGAACACTCCTAGTCAGTATTTGATTTTTTAAGTATAATTAAGGATTACATTGAAAAATTAAAGTTTAGTTTAATTTCATTAAGTTTCATGTAAGATCTGAGATTTAAAATATTTTTGAAATAAAAAATTCATATTTTCTCTTTAGATTAGGATTAGGCTTAATGATATGTCCTTGAAAGGGGTTTTAAACCTTGATCTTTCCCCAAAAAGCTGAACACTAAAGACAACAGAGCAGCTTAAAGCTATCCTTAAATCAACTTTAGTATGTAATAATTTGTATCTGACACAAAAATGTTTTTTTTTATTTCTCCTAAGATTGTCAGTTAACTTGCTGAAACACGAAGCCAATATATCATCATTATTACAATCAAGGGAGTGAACTCTTACTATATGTATATCTCTTGTTTGACTAAACCTTTAAAAACCAACACAAGAACTAGGGAGTTCACTTTGATGCAGTCACACAACATACAAACAAACTCGAAATATTTTCTACTTTTAAAGAGATAGATCATGTGAATGAAATCTAAAATAGGCTAAATTTGAATTATTTCAAGACATTCATTTCAGTTACAATAAAAGAGGTGTTATCAATAAAATACAGCTATAATTTAAACCAATTTATGTTTTTTGATAAAAGCTTGGTCCTCTTCGAGATCAATTTGCTGTATATTTTTCATGAGGGAAAATATCTACGTTTACCACTTTTCAACCACGAAAATTGAAAAATTATTTCAGTTAATATTTAAATAAAAATGATTTTGTGCATATTCTGTGCCACTTCAACCAAAGTGCTATTCCTAATGTTAAATATATTATGTAATGCATTCTTTTTGAGAATAACAGATGATTATATCCAATAACACTATCTATTAGAATGCGATGAGCATATAATTGAGGCGATATGTATCTTAATTAGGCTCTTATTTGACATTTTATTCCATGCTTTTAGACTACCGTCAAATAAAACAAGCGAACACTTTGAAAACTCACTTAAGCGTGACTGGCCATGTCGACACAGTTAGAGCAAGTCGGTGTAGGGCTAGCTCTTCTGTCTGTCTTCTTTTCTTCCAAAATTTATCGAGCTTAACCTTTTTCAATCCGGTATATGTGTATAACTCAGGTTTACATAAATGCCCAAATAGCAAGGACAGCGTCGTTTAAATAACAAACAAGTATGTGGGCTACTTGGACTTAATTTGACGGCAGTTGTCGGATTCGTTTATGTGATTGGGATTATACCTACCCGGTAAATGCAGCATGTTTTTATAGCAAACTGTTTCAATAGAAATAGAAATGGTATATGGTATACCACTTGTAAATAAAATGTATGTTGAATGAGAACATATAACCGTTCAGTATGTTCAAATCACCACGTCTTCACACCTTTGTGTATTAAAACTTGTGATGTTTTCAGTTAAGACAACGGGGTTCTGTAATATTGTCACTGTTGGAATTTATAATCCAGGTATATTGTGCAAGATTCAGCAAAAATCAGTCCTTCAGGTTTTACCAAACGATGCACGTTTAGCAATGGCGGCGAAACATATGAGTAAATGAATTGTTTTTAACAGGTCTCGCATAAAAATACATGGTGTAAATATACATGAATATACACGATAAAGGTATTATGCTGGGCCTTAAAAGGCCGACGAACCAAAGAAATATATCATAGAATTATAATGTTGATAAAATAATAACTTACTTGTGTTAGTAAAACACACTAACACATTAAACCTCACTTTGATAAATTGAGTTTAGAAGATATTAGAAAATGAAATTTTAAATCTAAAGTATTACAAATACAAGACTTATTATTAAAAATCGTAGATAAAACAGAAGGACGTATATCAGTATAAACAGGGCAGTGTAAAAGAAAATGTTTGTCCTCGACGCAAGAGTGGGAGCACTATTTATAAAGCCTCTGGTCAGGTGGGGTGAGATTAATTTGAATCACTTGAAACGTGGGAGGCTGAGGTAACATTCGGTGTTTATAGTAGTCTTAAAAGTCTTGTAAGTTTTCAGTTTTGATATTCTCAGTACTTCGTCACTAATGAGTAATACAAAAGAACGATCGCTTTCAAACAGAGTATCTAGGGTGTTCTGCCTCACTTGTTTTGAATGCTAGAAGGTACTACGTGAAACCTGACAGAAAGAAGTATTATATCGTGACCGAAGACGTGTTGGATATCTGCCCACTAGAGGGCTTACGCAGTCGAGAGACTCAAGTCTATTTTCTTTAGTACAGCGATTACAGCAAAAACATGTAAAGAATTCTCCTTTAAGATATAATGATACAATACGAAAGTTTGAAATTAAAATATATGCATATGATAAAGGAAAAACATAAGGACATTTCTTATTTAATTATAGTGAAAAGAATTAAAGTTTAATCTTAAAAAACGTTTTCAACCAGTATGCACAAGTAACATCACAATATCCTGGACTTGATCTGACATCTAAACCCGTTCAGTTCACTTTCTATAATTTTAGATCAGCATGTGATAAAGTAAAATGTTATACAGTTATTTTATGTTCACAAAAAATCTACTTATCTTGCCTCAAATATTTGCACAGATGAATTTTATCGGGTTATTTTCCACACTGGAGGAGGAAAGAGGAAACCACTTTATAACATGCTATTCCAAGAAAATTAAAAAAATATGAATAGTGAGTTTTTGACGATTGATTATCAACCCGAGTGGTGTTAAACCACTTGACTCAACCTTCATTTCAACAATAGTCTTCTGAATGATTCTTTCTAAATTTCAGGATCAGTAATAGAAATCAGTTATTTATTAAAGAAATATACATATTTCGGACAAGATGTTTTACCTACAATATGTATGCATGCATTAAGGTATAAATAAAGAATTGAAATGATAGATATCACCTCTGGACATACAATGAAACCAGAAAAATCAGAGACACGCTTTTTATATAATAAATTCAAACCGTTATATTGTATGTGAGGACATTGCATGTAGGCCACATGCTATTTTAAGCAAATGACTTACAGTGTAATTGATATCTCCAAAGTTTGTACCTGAACTGCTGTAGCGTGAAATCAGCCACAAGGTGTCGCTGCAAGCAGGAGGTAGTCAAGGTAGGTTGGATTGTTACACACGGAGTATTTGATTTATAAAGTATAAAAGATTACATTGATAAATTTTAAATCAAACAATCATCGCAGTACCTCAGGAAACTTGTTTTATTTCAAATTCACTAAGTTTGAATGTAAGAGTTGAGATTAACAAATAAATAATTCCTACTTTCCCTTAAGATAATGATTAGGCTTAAATGGAATGAAGTCCTAGAAATGGCTTTTAAACCTTGATACCAGAAGCTAAACACTAAAGACGATAGAGAAACTTTATGTCATGATATGAGCAAACTTAGTGTGAAATGAATTGTATCTGACAAAAACTGGTATTTTATTTATCCTAAGATAGTGGGTAAACTCGTTGAAACAAGAAACCTATATATCATCATCATCATTATTATTATTATTATTATTTTTATTATTATTATTGTTTAACAACCAAGGGAGTGAAGTCTTACTATATCTCTCGTTATTAGTGTTGTTATCCTGAAACTGAAACAGTTATTTTTTCAATTAATTTGTGTTTTCTGATAAATCTTTGTTCATCTCCTATAATCTTCTATATTCACTTTACAGTATATTTTCCACGAGAAGAACATCTACGTTTACCACTTTTCAACTGACAAATTGAAAATTATTTTTGATAATATTTAGATAAAAAGGGAAATTTTCTACATAGCTTAGACACTTCAATTTAAACCCAAATGCTATTCAAGATGTCAAAGAGATTATATGTACCTACGATGTTGAATAAAAACTCTTTTATTTGTGATACTTAAATTTCCATTTCTATTATCTTCTAAACCCTATTTATCAAATTAAGGTCAGTCAGTCAGTCAGTCAGTCAGTCAGTCAGTCATTGTATTCGGAGTCAGTATTTGACTTAAAGAAGTATAATTATAAAGGAGTTATTGATAACTTATAGATACATTAACTATCAGGTAGTGCAAAGCGCTGTTGTCTCTGTTAAGTTCATCAAGGTTTGAATTTTTGCCGTGCATAAAACCGATCAAATATTCTTACTTTCTCTTTAGGTAAGGATAAGCTTAACAACATTGCTCACCTTAATTTGATATTGCATAACGAATTAAAAAATTAAAAAAAGGGTATTATAAAATCACAAGAAGATTACCTATCAGCATGGTTTATTGTTAGAAACGTTGGCTATCAAAACACTTAGTTCTCATTTCTTATGTTGACCTTTAACATGTTGACCTTCATGAAGCTTAACAACATTGCTCACCTCAATTTCATATTGCATAACGAATTTGATAAAGCTCATAAAAGTATCATAAAACCACAAGAAGAGTACCCATCAGCTTGGTATATTGTTAGAAACGTTGACTTTTAAATAACTTAAATAACATTTCTTATGTTGATACATGTTGATACGTGAAACCAAGGTAACAATGTGTTACAAAGGGAGGTAACTTCTACTATACCTGATAAATAGCAATAATAATACATTATTTCGACCAAGGTCCATTACACATATCTGTATGAATGTGAGTGATCAAGACCTATTTGATGATGCAAAACATTTTTATTATGCAAGAAAATGGATAAATGATTTCCCATATAGTAAGTTTCATAATAACATAAACAGACATGAACGACGACATAGAAAGTGAGACAAGCCCTCGTAAAATATCCATTTCAAGTCGTATTGCTTCGTACCCTAAGCCAAGGAAAGGACCATGAGATTCCCCACACTAATTATTCCAAAATAGCGTTTGCATCTCTCTTTGGCTAATGCACAATGACATTTGACCAAATGCGATTCTTAAATAACCTCTTTGTCCTCAAATAATTTTCTAATTTACTGGAAACATCAGGAATAGTTTCATCATTCCTATAGTGGTCCATGGACAATTTATAGTTTTACGAATTGAATAATTCATTTAAATTTTAGCTTTTATTGATCATTATTACTAGGTAGTTTAACCTATTTTCCGTATCAGATTTACATTTAAAAACTGTGTTCATTGAAATATGATAATATATTTTTAGGAATAACAAGGTGAGAGGCTAGGACAAATATTATATTCAGTTTTAAACATTCATTAAAATTTATCTGGCGTGCAATCAACCGATATTGTCAATACAAGCAATAAGTGATAAAGGTATGTAGGGATGTAACACTCGGAGTCAGTTTATAACTTTAAAAAGCATGAAATAGTTAACTGATAACCTATACATACACATACTCTCAACCGGTAGCTTGAGTCACAATTGTATAGGTTTAGTTCAATAAGTTTGTTGCTAGCATTGTATTTTGACAAAGATTTTTTTTACTTTCTCTTCAGGTAAGGTACGTAAGCTAAACATAATGTATTTACACAATGTACACCCAAATTTACAATTCAATTAACAACGAATTAAACGATCTAAGATGATAAAGTGTCATGCAATTATCGCTATTAGATGTCTCTTTAAGTAGAATGTAATATAATAACCCTTGTCAATTAAACCCACTCATCTCTGTCGCTTCTATATAGGTCAAACATGCTGCTACGTGTAGCTCAGATAATATTGTGTAGAAAGGGAGGTAACTTCTGCTATACTTGTTTACAATAGACTTTAGTAAAGGCGAAGCCTGTCAGAAAACTAGAGCAAAACAGATTTATGATTTATGTTTTTGGGAATGTAAGATTACACTTTAAAGTTGATTACTGCAAAGGATTGTTGGATAAAAACATATATATCACTCAAACGAAATCTTTGTAAGGGCACTGTTATCTTGTTTTTGTTCGATAAGTTTGATTTCAAGGGTTGTATTTTGACAAACGAATATTCTTACTTACTCTTTAGGTAAGTATAAGCATAATAAAATGCACACCCAAAATTTATATAAAATAACGAATTTAACGTTAACGTTAAATATGATAAAGTATCATGCAGAAAGTGCTATTTGATAACCTATCTGCAGAATGTTATGTTCACTGACTTTAGTTTTAACATGTTGTTACGTGTAGCTAAGATAACAATGTGTACAAAGGGAGGTAACTAGAGCAAAACAGTTAGATTTGTTTATGTTTTGATAATGTATGATCATACTTCAAAGTTGATTACTGCAAAGGATAGTGAAATAAAAACATAAATAGTAGCCAAAAGTATTCTATTTATCTATTAAACGCAGTTTGAAAAGAAGATGGATATTTATTTCTGTAAAATTAAAATTTACATCATTAAATTCATACTTCTGAAGTTAACTTAATTTACAGTGTGAATAAAGTAGAGATTGATAAATACATCTTTTACAGGTAATCTATGAGTTGATGTGATGAAGGAGAACACATTCTATTGATAAAGTCAAGTTCTTTATTGCAATATATGCCACAGTTTGGTGCAGATAACATGAGTGTTATCAAGCAAATGATAAATGGATTTGAGCAAAGATTGAACAAAGAAAAGAGCATTTTGATACAAACGATTAATAGTAAAGTGATGTCTAATGATTCACTATCTTTGAGGTTTGTGAAATATTCAGTTGAATTTGGTCCTATCATTTTTCCTGAATACAAAATAATTTCATTTTATCTTTTTTTTTTACTGTTATTACATTATTGTTACATTATATAATGTTACATTATTTGTTTTATTCTCTTTCAGATGGACGCTCTCACCAAACTAAATGAACACTTCCTGTCCTGTAATATCTGCACAGAGACCTTCAAGGACCCCTGTACTCTTGGCTGCTACCATACCTTCTGCAGACCATGCCTGACCAAATACACCAAAACTCGACGAGACGCCATCACTGCCATGTCAATCCTGTGTCCAAACTGTAACCAGATGACGAAGGTTCCTCGACCTCAAGAACCAGTTAACCTGTGGTGTCAACAGTTCAAGCCGAGCTTCCTTATACAAGGTCTCCTGGATTCATTCGCTGGTCAGGATAGTTCAGGTAATTCATCAATCTTAACTTAAACTTAGTTAATTATTCTAGTTAATAACAGTTTGAAATAATCAAAATCTCACGAAAAGCAAGTCTAGATATGTAGTGAATGACATTTTGAAATAGCCCAATCTTATCTTACACATTTTTCTATTTTATTCATATATGTTTTTCAAGATTTTAAAAAGTATAAGAAAGGAGAACTCATATATGTTTTGATGAACTATTTATGCCATTCTCTTTCAGACCCTGTGGATGACTGTTGTTTCACCTGTGAGCATATGGGGAAGACAACACAGGCCACATCAGTGTGTGAAGATTGCGACACAGTGTTCTGTGAAGCCTGTGCTAAAATTCACTTAGCATCTCCTCGTAAATCAGATCACGTGATTTCACCTCTAGGTGCTGGATCAACTCCACAACTCAAGAAACGTAAAGTTATGTGCCCAGAGCACAACTGTTTGGTTGAGTTTTGCTGCAGAGATTGTCAGAAAGCTGTTTGTCACAAATGCTGTATTGTCTACCACAGGAAATGTAACTCTATTGTCACCCTCGACTCAATGATTCCTGAAATGAAACAAGTACTACAGCAGAACTATGATGATATAGAGTTGCATCGACAACAGACAGGAAACACTTTGAAGAGTAGGAGATCAGAAGTGGAGGAAATCACACAACACAAATCTTCTCTGCAGTCAGAGATCAGAAGAGTCAGTCAGCAGGCCGTGGATCTGATCAGAAGAAAGGAGAAGAAACTCCTGGATGAACTTGAAACACTCACTGAGAAGCAGAGTGGAGAATTGAGAAGTCAGATAAAATCTGGAGAAATTGACATGCAGACGTATCAACAATACACAGAATTTATCAAACAAGTCCTACAATCAAACAGTGCCATGTATATATACGATATATACACGCTGTGTCAGTCAGGGGAGATAACTGCTGAGATACAGAGAAAAGACAAACAAGAACAGAGAACAAAGAAAGTTGTGTTTGAGAAACAGCTAGATGTGGATAATCTTGACAAGACTTTACAACTCGGTAATTTGAGGGTAGTTGAAGATATGTCTTATCTTGAAATGAGGCCAAACCTAAAAGATGCACCTAAAACCAAACCAACAGTCAAAAGTGAACCAAATCCTGGACAACTTCTGTCTACAGTCAATACTAAATCAAACGATGATAAAAAGCAGCCAGATCCCCATGACGTTGAAATTTTGAATATCAGAGGTACAGAGACACTGGTTGTTACAGATTTTCAAAATTCAAGTGTCAAGTCATGTTACACAAAAGATAAAACACCTCACTGCACATCTCTCAAACTCAATGAAAGACCCTTTACATTAACAAAGATAAGCCAGGACAGAGTAGCTGTATCTCACCTCTCACACAACAGGATAGAACTAATCAAACTGACTCCTGACCCGGTCCTGATCTCCACAATCAAAACAAAGAAGAAGTACAGATGTCTGACTGCTCTCAGTGACACGACTCTAGCTGCAGTTTGTGTAGATCCTCCCAGTATTGACGTCCTGGATCTGTCAGGGAGAGTCCTGAGATCTGTGATCACACCCAGCACTGGTCAACAGCTGATACAGGGACCATGGTACATGTGTACAACACGTCAGGGTCACATTGTAGTGTCAGATGAAGGGTCAGATTCTGTCTACTGTGTAACACAACAGGGGGAGATAATCTACAAGTACAAGCTGACAGTAGGAGTGTATGGGACACGTGGTGTAACAACTACAGACACTGGTTCTGTTATCGTGGCTGATCACTATAACAACAAGATCGTCCAGCTGTCAGAGACAGGGCAGTATGTGAGAGATCTGCTGACTGGACAAGATGGGATTGTTAGACCACAGGGAATACGTGTACACGGGAACAAACTGTATGTTACACAATGGGACAGTGACCATGTCAAAATATTTCAATTGTGAGTCAATGATTGAAAACATACAATGTATTTCCAGTATTCCCACATCTATGAATTGAGAGCAAAATAATATATTCCATTCCTGAAAATCACCTTTTCTGTTATTGTAAACAATTTACCGTATGAATTATGATATCAAGTATTAACTTTTATAGTGTATGTATTATACTTGACTATAAACAATATGTTGAATAGCATGCTTTATTTACAAGATTGAAGAAACCTAACTTAAGTGTTATACCCAGAATGCAGAATGACCTATTGCGATAAATTGACACAACTTGGATTAAATTAGAAAAAATTCTTAACCGCAAATACTACACGATATAATCAACTTGTTGAAATTGTGCATTCTTCAGAATCTAAGCTACCAGCAATGAAATAACTTTTGAATTGTTTGTTTGCAATATTTTGAATTTTTAGAGCAATTTTGAATATCCTTTATCTTCTTTGTTTTGATTTGTTGCTATTTTATTACCGATTAAGTGACAGGATTATGAATAATTTTAGAACAAGCTTGTTTTCATTTTCCATTGAAGTTTCGTAAAATCTGCCTCATCAGACATAGAGTTTTCATAAGCAAATGTCCCCATACTTGGCTGCATACATGTATTTAATATGATGGCCGAGAGGAGCCAGTTTGTATTATCAGGCGAATAAATCGAAAGAGGCAAAGTTAAAGGATTTAAAAGGAAATTAACGAAAGAAATAACACGCATTCTCTGATAATGTTGCTTTTGATGTGATATGATAAATTAAAATTGTATATTATAATGTTCAAGTAATTGTATAAAGAAAACATGTTAAATGAAATGGTGTAAATAATCGTGTATGGATGATATTATATTAAGGGTTGATAATAGTATAAAATCATGTCATAAAGACGATTTGTAAATAACTGAATACAGATAATATTTCAAATGGCGATACAGTATGAATCAAATTTTGTATAAAGTATGTACAAAAAGATATTGTGTTTTATAGATGTGTACATTGATTATGAAGAAAATACATGTTTGCTGGGGGTATGAAAATGGGCACCGCCCGTCCGCCCATTACACTTTTGAGAAGTTTTTTTAATAAAATATTAGGATTTTGGAGAAAAAGTGATAAATAAATTTGACTTGGAGTTGCATCATCATATGAAGGTGTGTCATGAATAACAATTTAGATTTTTTTGGATTGTAATTGTTTATGTTTTTGGCTAAAATGACGACTCTGATAGAAAACTGTTACAAGTCCCGTTCGGCTCATACCTTCTAAACTTATCATCACATTTTAATAACATTTAATATGGGGATGTATAATCGTATGAAAGTGTGTCAAGATCAACAATTTTGAAATTGTTTTTTTAGTATTTTGTAGTGTTCAAGTTAGTGCTTATGGTTAAAATGATGAATATGAGAGAATATGTTAGTGAACCATTTTTGATCATATGTTCTCATTTGGTTAAAAGTTATCAAATTGATCATCCTAAATACTAAAAAACAATTTTGTTTGGTATCTTTTCAAGACATTGATTATAGGACAAAACATGACAACGTTATGTCAACTGTTTTATATGTATTGGCTTGATCTTTGTTTGTCAATTTACTCGAATTATGCCAAACAGTGAACATAATATTGGTATCACTTACTAATTCGGTAAGAAATGTTTCCTTCATATCATTAGAAATATTTGTTGCTCTTTGTGTGACATATGAATCAGAAATATGATCAAATTAAAGTTTCTATATCAAAACAGTGATAGAATTTTTTTAAAATTAAAATAAGATGAGTAAAATATATACATAATGTGCCATTTGCGGGGGATATAGCTCGATCATGTTCACTACTTGTTGTTATATACTGGACAAATGATCTTGTAGGGGAGTTAGTCCTGTTCCCTGACTGTATAGAATAGGAGCCCTGAGTACAGTCTAGTCCACATAAAGCAAGTCTAGACTACACTAATATATATATAGTAGAGTTAGTCCTGTTCCCTGACTGTATAGAATAGGAGCCCTTAGTACATTCTAGTCCATATAAAGCAAGTCTAGACTACACTAATATATATATAGTAGAGTTAGTCCTGTTCCCTGACTGTATAGAATAGGAGCCCTTAGTACAGTCTAGTCTACATAAAGCAAGTCTAGACTACACTAATATATATATAGTAGAGTTAGTCCTGTTCCCTGACTGTATAGAATAGGAGCCCTTAGTACAGTCTAGTCTACATAAAGCAAGTCTAGACTACACTAATATATATATAGTAGAGTTAGTCCTGTTCCCTGACTGTATAGAATAGGAGCCCTGAGTACAGTCTAGTCCATATAAAGCAAGTCTAGACTACACTAATATATATATAGTAGAGTTAGTCCTGTTCCCTGACTGTATAGAATAGGAGCCCTGGGTACATTCTAGTCCATATAAAGCAAGTCTAGACTACACTAATATATATATAGTAGAGTTAGTCCTGTTCCCTGACTGTATAGAATAGGAGCCCTGAGTACAGTCTACTCCATATAAAGCAAGTCTAGACTACACTAATATATATATAGTAGAGTTAGTTATGTTCCCTGACTGTATAGAATAGGAGCCCTGAGTACAGTCTAGTCCATATAAAGCAAGTCTAGATTACACTAATATATATATAGTAGAGTTAGTCCTGTTCCCTGACTGTATAGAATAGGAGCCCTGAGTACAGTCTAGTCCATATAAAGCAAGTCTTGACTACACTAATATATATATAGTAGAGTTAGTCCTGTTCCCTGACTGTATAGAATAGGAGCCCTGGGTACATTCTAGTCCATATAAAGCAAGTCTAGACTACACTAATATATATATAGTAGAGTTAGTCCTGTTCCCTGAATGCAATTATATATACACAAACAGAATATTTATCATTCTCTCCCCACAGAGGCAACTCAGTCATATAACTGAGTTGCCTCTGTGGGGAGAGAATGAATATTTATATGAATTTGGGAGTTTTGGAAACAAGTTCAAAGCGAATATTTCATTGGATTTAACTAATAAATTATTTGATAAGATTTTAAGACAGTGGAAAACAACATGCCACAATTTATTCACACAGGGGCAGTAGATAAAAAGATGATCAGAAATTTCTACTGCAGTGCGAAAGAGTATGTAGTTAGGACAGATAGACATATGACGTGAAAAAAGTCTATATCCAAGATGGAGAGAGTCATAGATGAGACGGTAATTAACTGATTTTGGAATGTTTTCAACGAAGTTATGATGCAGATTTTACCAAACCAAAGAAAAGTTTATTCGTGGATACAAGTTTTCAATTTTGTTTTCTACAACTTTAAGGAAAAGACAGTCATATATAATTGTTTTGTACTAAAATTTAACATATCTACCAGCGGGGCCGAGGTAATGGATTCAAATAGTTTTAGTTTTGCTGGACTGACCTAGTTGCTGGAAATGTCCGAGATATGTGCTGATTGACACTTACTGCACTAGATATGTCTATATATAGAAGTTTGACCCACTTTTTAAAATGAGGACCAAAGCCAAAAGCGTCCAAAAATTTAAACAAAAAATCATGGGAGACTCTATCAAAAGCCTTTTCCTGATCCAAACTTATGAAAACACATTGGAGATTTTTTTGCTCCACATAATCAAACACATTACGAATTAAATAAGATTTATCATGAATAGATTTGCCAGCAACAGCTCAACTATATGAACAATATCACCTATAACTTTGCCAAAACTTGTGCATAATAATTTAGAAAGAAATTTGTAATCAATATGTAATAAAGAGATATGGCGATAATTCTTAAAAATTTCCGGATTCTTATCATCCTTAGATAATAGAGTAATATATGAAGTTTTAGAGGAAGATAAAGTAGAGGATTCAAAGCAAAGTTTAGACACAAAAGATCACCAAGAATAGGAAAGAAGCGTGCATAAAATTCCTCTGTAAGCCCATCTGTACCTGGGGACTTATTGTCGTCCATTGCCTTAAGGGCCTTTAATTAGTACTTCATCTTTAGTAATTACACCTTCCAGAGTGTCCGAAATGTCCGAATCAAGATATGGTAAATCAGCAAGGAAATGATTAGAAGTTAATTCATCAATGGGCTCGACATTAAAAAGTTTGGAATAGTAATTTTGAAAAACTCCCATGATATCAGGAGAGGTATAACATTTATTATCAAAATCATCAAAGATCGAATGAATTACGGTGGCCCATAGGGGACCTATATCTTCTACGACAGTTTCTTGATTTTTTTACGCTAGTTTCTTGATTTCCTTTTAATCAAACTCGAAAGAAACTGTACTGAAAACATAAAATACCTTACATGAAACACGAAAAACCCAAATTGAAACACGAAAAACTCAAAATGAAACGCGAAAAACTCAAATGCAGCCACACAAAAAAAACACTAGAAACTCAAACTAAAACATCAATAACTGCAAGATGAAATCTTTAAAAACTATCTACTCTGCCCAGAGGACCTTGGTCGCTTATGCAAAGGTAAACATATGCAAACAATGCAATTGTTGAATTTGATTTTTTAAAACAAGAAACCAGGACCTTTATGTTGTCAAGCAGCGCCTTTACCACTTGAGCTATCGAAGGTCTATGCCAGTTTATGAACATTTTGTAATGTTATGTCTGTATTTTAATTTTCCCATATATGTATAGCATTGCGATACTTTAAAATCAAATGTTATAGTTTTCAAACTGCAATTACAAAAACATTTTCACCTTTTGGTCATCCTGCCACAACCTCTTCACAACGATAAAATTAATGTCTTCATTCTTCACATGTCTACTATTTCGAGAATGTAAAAATATGTGATCAGTTACTCTGAAAACTATGAATGTACCTAAGAAAAAGAAATAAAGTGATAAAAAAAAGTTTTATAGTTTTCAAAACTTAAAACTGGAGTGTATTGTAAGTAGCCTTCATGTTAAGGTTTAGAAAACACATATTAAACCCTCAAAGTGTATCTTTAATATGTTTATAAATTCACTATTTATGTTCTTTCTTTTTGTATTTGAAATCAATGCAGGTGTGTTCAATTTGTGCGTATGCAAAATAATAACTCGAGCAATCACTGTTACCCTGTAGGTAACCCTTGCATAACCTCGTTTAATTGGTGGCGTTCACTAATGCCTACATGGAAGAATGTCTACAGTTTTATGAAAACATCTTCATGCACCAGTGGATTGAGAGTGACATTAACTCAGTGTGCCAAATGACTTAGAGAGAGAGAGGAATTTTATTTATTAACAACCTGCACACCTTCTTATCAACCAGTTGTATGATCCAAAGGGAGTTGAGATGGTAAAAGATGTGTCATAAAGACGGATATCAAATGATCGAGGGAAAACCAAAGCACCTTTCAGCAGCACTCTTTGAGCTGGATATTGGCCCTATACAAATAATTAGTGGTGTGGTGTGGTGTGGTGTGGTGTGGTGTGGTGTGGTGTGGTGTGGTGTGGTGTGGTGTGGTGTGGTGTGGTGTGGTGTGGTGTGGTGTGGTGTGGTATGGTATGGTATGGTATGGTATGCCGTATGGTATGGTATGGTATGGTATGGTATGGTATGGTATAGATATATCACTCCATCCTTTCTGTATCGCCCACTTTATATTGTAATAAATGTGGTAGATTAGGAGTTTTAATTTCCTTTTCAACATGAACTTTCGCATATTATGTGAAATTTTCCATATTTAAGAAATTGCCATATTTTTTCAGCAAATCATGCATGTATGTTATCCTTCAGTTGAAATAATGTTTATATTGTATTATTTTTTCCGTCCCTGCTTGTAGAGTCCACTCTTACACAGTCTAGACCTAGATCATTTTATCCTCATAGGAAACTATTTTTATATTACAGTATGTCCAAAATTCCAAACAGGCCTATGGAAACTCATAAGGAAGAATGGCGAGCGTTGTTTGAAGCCAAAATAAACCATCCGTCTTTCTTACTCTTACTTTCTTAATCTATCTGCTCATCAATTCTCTACTGAAGGCATTATTCCAAACCAATGGCTTTACAGTTAACTTGTGTGCGAGTAAGCGTGTGTGCTATCATAACATTCAGTGTAGGCATTGTTCATTGTAGGCGTTTTCCTTGTAGGCATTATTAACCCTAACCGTTTAATTATATACTTAACCGTAACACCTTCTTTTCCCGTTCGCCTTATTCTTTCCTAAGCTTCGCTTTAACTAGTTATTGGCGTAAATCACTCATACCGTAAGCTTTGTCAGTAATAACGAGCTTTGCTTTTACTATCGCGTTTGCCTATCCTATTATCCTTTGTTTACTCCGGTGTTTGTTTCTACACTAAACGTCCCACTTCTGCAATAGAGAAGTTGAAAATCTATAAAACTCTTCCTTAATATTCATCTAACAATTTCTTAATGCTTCTAAAAAAACTTACATTTTAATTGTGAAGTGATCGCAGAGGGATTTTAATTTTCAACATTTTGCAACGTTTGAATCTTCAATTCATTAAAACTCTTAATTAACTTTATAGTTATCAAGATAGTTTTATCATGCACAATCTAGGGCCTGCAATGCACCGCAGTTTTACTTGGTCTTTATCTACGGAACTTTATTTGTAGGTTCTAATTTCAAATATGATTGTTTTTCAGAAAGTGTTCAAAACATTGTGTTTAAAACAGAGTTTTATCTCAGACAGTTTTCAAATATTTTAAATTATGTTTTTGCAGTTGACGTTGGCATAAATATTCATATCTTAGGTTTGAAAGTGTACTGAGAAATCTGCCTAAAACGAGTTTCTTAATTAACTATTAGAGTACTTATTCATTCAACATGAAATGATGAAGGCTAGAGAACACATAATCAATGAGTAGGACAGTCAGTGTTTGTACCGCTTATCAGACGAATACTGATAATAACCTTATGACGTGAAATCAGCCGTGAGGTGTCGCTGCAAGCAGGACGTTATCAAGGTAGGTTGGGGGTGTTACACTCGGAGTCAGTATTTGATATAAAGACGTATAAAATAGTTCATTGATAACTTGAACAGTAACAAACTATAAGTAGCTAGTTAGCTGAGGACACAATTCACTAAGCATAAAGCTATCAGATTGATTTTTAGTGTTTCTAGTCTTCTACTTTCTCTATAACCTTGTTAAGGGTTAAGTTTTATCAACATGCAGAGATAAACATTGTATTATACCTGATTCTAGTGTTTCTAGTCTTCTACTTTCTCTATAGCCTTGTTAAGGGTTAAGTTTTATCAACATGCAGAGATAAACATTGTATTATACCTGATTCTAGTGTTTCTAGTCTTCTACTTTCTCTATAGCCTTGTTAAGGGTTAAGTTTTATCGACATGCAGAGATTGTATTATACTCGTTTCGCTGTTTGATAGAGTTTATACAACCCGGGAAGGATTGTTAACTTTTATGTTTTTACTAAGAAAATATTCCAAAGATCTTAATGTCGACAGCACATGTACAAATTACTTCTTGAAACATAAGCTAACAATGCGTGAATCGTTTATATGTTGAACAGGCGTATTCGCCCATCACGTGACCGAGTCAAATTGATATGATAATTGTATAGGCCATCAGATATGAAGATACCAGAGTCCCTGAGATAAGCTTCATAAACATGTCATCTTTATGGTACATGTTGTACAAGTAATATAATCTCTAGTTTGTGCAATGAATACAGATGTGGCTTAGTTTGTTTATCGCCCACTCACCAGGGTTGTCGATGTTTTAATCCTGCTTTCGAGATTTTTCAAGTTAAAACTTCAAGATAACATAAACGGAAAGTCTAAAGGTTTTAAGAGCACAAATCTAGATTACACCACGCTGGGTGTCCTAAAACTATTGTCTCATTATGAATATCATTATCAAGCTAGGGGAGGTAACCAGTGCTATACCTTGATCATGGCAACACTCTTTTCATGAAAGGCTGATTTATAAAAATAACCCTGATGTGTATTTATCTCATTACACATAACAAACCTGTAAAGCTGCTTACCTGTGTTTGACCATATACCGGAACTAGCTAGGTGTACGTTAGAAAAGTTTCTAGCGAGGAGCTAAATCACTCTCAAATAATCAAAATCATGTTGGTGTACTGAGCAATCATACTTAGTAATTAGGTCTTCAAGACGAAATTTTAAGGCCTTTTGTTTTTATCCGGATTTTTATCATTATTTGGACTTTTTTTGTTAAGTCATTTCTGACATTATAACCATTAGAACCGATTTTCATGAAACTTTCAGGCATTGTAGAGTATCACCCAACTTAATCATGTACAAGTCGGATTTTTTAATTTCGATTTTGTTTTTGATTTATCAAAACTTCAAACCTCAATATCTCGATAATTTCTTCATTTTATATTTCTCATCGATTAAGCCCATAGCGGTTTTCGGCAGTAATAATAATGTTTTAGCCATTTTCGAATCTGGTGAAATTTCGGGATGCTGACGTCAAGCGTCTATGAAAATCTTCTTCTCGCTAACCGCAATACATACAGCCTCTTGCGATAGCTTATCTGAAAGCTAGATGCATGCTGCAAAAAGTAATTCCCCAAACCTGCTCTCTATTTTAAGCTGATTTTGCTCTACAACAATTTCAAAATTGAACTTTAAATATTTTTTTTTACCATGTAACGTTCAAAGGGACACAACTCTTTTAGAAATGTCAAATAATAAACTTGTTTTATGCATTCTGTTGTACACTGGTTCTGTATGTTATTCACTACAGACCGTTATCATATAAAAGTTGAAATTTAAGGAAATAATTGGACATTTTTTTTCATCTTTTGTGAATTTTTCACTTTTTCGAGGATTTTTACCTTTGTAAATTTTAGCTCCTAAACAGATACAAGTAAAAAGAAATATCATGATGGTTTGTGAAGCAGATGTAATAAGTATGCAAATAATAATAACAATTGGCCCCAACAAATAATTTCTGCTGTCAATGACAGGTCCTTGAAAATGTTTTTTTAGCCAGAATCCTCCTTTTGCGCACAATTCAAAGATCTACAATTCCTTACATAATTCAGATATCTTAAAATCGATCAACCTTCCACGCGCTATTCCAAGCACAACATTTGCTTTGTTAGACTGTATTTTATAAAATAAAAATTGATAGTTAAAGACCTAGAAAGACAAACATCGGGTAGGGGACTAACATTCGTATTTTTTCATTGTTTTCATTAAGTTTTAAACAATCATTACTCCCTAAGTGTATCTGTTATCAAAATAGTTTCTACATCTATGAATGCGGATGATCAAGACTGAAATGTTTCCCGGGAGAACTTATTATCATAATATTATGATTTACAGCACTTGATAACTTCAATTAAACCACATAGGGGTCTTTAAGTCCCCCTTTTACATGACAGATGTCAAACCTCTGAAGCATGTGAAGGTCAAACACTATGTGAAGGTCAAGGGGGAAGTCTTGAAGACTTCAATACTGCCGCGGCAGTCCTAGTTTTATATATTCTAATCGTTCTGCATACCAGGGACAAAGCAAAATGTACTGAAATCGAGCTTGTAACAACTGACAACTGAGGACTAGATACTTATTTTGCTAGCAACTGTACACTACATTACAAGATGCAGTAGAGTGCCCAAAATGTATGACCGATCTTAACATGTATTTGTTGAAAGAATAGGATATAAGAATCACAGTGAAGGTGATATCTTCATTTTCATTACATATCGAATTGACATGAATGAGGAGAGTTGACCGCGTTATATAAATTAAATATAACAACACGTACGAAACTAATGAAATACCAGTTGACAGTTGAGAACAACGTCATGTTAGTAACATATTTGATACCACTACCTATGATAATGATTTCACATTAAATTGTTTTGTGTCCAAAAGCTACTAGATGACAAAAGAGCGATAAATCACTTTTTAAGCGATCTTATTTGACAACACACTCCTCGCTAGAAATATGTATCGTAAATTCCGGTGTACGGTTATACTTGTGTGGAAGATTCATTTGCACGTAACATGCTACAGCAATTGTGTTGTTGAAAACAAAAGCCATGAATGAATTTTAGAATAATATTTTCTAACAACTAGGTGCTTACGGTTGTAAAATTGATGACAAAACATATGTTGATATTATCTAAGATATATCTAGTAAAGGACACATAATAGATTAGCTTTTTCCATGAAATTATACTGTCAGATTATAAAATAAAGCTTTTGCTTCCTTTTGATAGGATTTAATAAGGTTATGTGACCGTTTTCCAATTTAAAAAAAACATAAAGTAGAGGTTATACAAAATAACTGTTGCATTTTGCCGTTTATGCGAATGCTGCCTGCTGAATTGATAAACAAGCTCAAAGGAACGTAAGAACTTTTAGTATCGAATATGTACAGAGACGAATCAACTTTCAAATATTGTTTAAAATAGCTTTTGAAAGGTATACGGTTAGACTAGATAGTGAGTGAGTTTGAAAATCTATAAAACATTATATACCATACTATTTCTGTCAGTGAACTCACCTGGGAGAACTGGCATTAATGTTGGCGGAGCTTAGGGGCCATGAGATAGAGGTCAAAACAGTTTATTTGGTATTTAACACACACGTTTTACTTACGAATTTCATAATAGGTTATACTCTCGTGCACAAACACATTATGAAAATTACTTCTTAAGAAAATATGGCACGACCTAATAAAATATATTTAATTCGTTCATATTTTCAAAATCAGATATTCAAACATCAATATAAATCCTTCACTGTATTGATTTTACAGTTCACTTTCAAACTATGGATTGCATCAGAAACTTACATGTTGACTTTCCTGTTTACTCAATTGTTCTGTTTACTCAATTATAACTGCCTTAATTAGTTGGAATTGAATATTAAAGGGGCAGTAGCACGGATTTTCGATGTTCTATTTGTCAAAATTGAATATTTCAATTAAAGGTACATTTAAAATGTTTTAAAATTAGATGGAAAAACATTTTCATACTCGACCCGATTATCCGTAGTCGTAGAAAAGAGAACATTTTGGAACTCTCCAACAGAGAGGTACAGATGCTCGTGGAATCAAGGTTGTAGGCGCTGTGCAGAGCTTTGAACCGGAAGATAAGTCAATCTTTTTACTTGACTTTTTGATTAAAAGACAGTACGATGAATACATGTCCTCTTGTAGATCTTTTGATTTATGTTTGAGTCAAATATGTATTGTTTCAACTTTGCATAGATATCTAGTTTTAGATCGATCGGTATTATGTCGGTACTCGGTGGCGTGTCGACTATCGCTCGTCTTGACCACAGGGACTTGTATTGCTAATAATAACTGTTCCTAGTAAGAATACTTGAATATTCAAGTATTCTTACTAGGAACAGTTATTATTAGCAATACAAGTCCCTGTGATGTCAATAACAGAATGTCCCGAGATATGACCTCGAAAAAAAGAGAACATGTAGATCTGTGTTTATATATAAGAATTCACTCTGTCCAAAACATAAATATTTACACTTGTCTGCAGGCAAGCTAAAATTGTGCCAAGCAATGAATGAAGAGTGATCTCGGAAAGTGGAATAAGGAAGAGACAATGAGGCCACGTCACCAGCAGTTTGGAGCTGCTCATAAGGTTCGTATACAGACTCAAAGGTTGGTGTTTTGCTGGTTAAAAATATCTTATCCAGTGATTCTGAAGTTCAAGCATTGTCAGTAGGGTTCAATTTATTTAACCAAGGTAATATTTACCTCAACATCCCTGAAAGCAACTGTTTCAAACGTTCCATTTCGGTTTCAATGGGCTTTACAGAACTCAGAAATTGTTTTATTTTATCAAAATGTCAGTCAATAATGAAGTTGAGATTGAGCAATTGTTCCTCAACATCTGGTCACATATTTAGAATAATCAAGAAGTGTATGAACAGTTCATATGAATATTTTCCCATTGACAAGTAATTAAAGGACTCTTAGTAGAAAGTGAAATTTTAACAATTTACAAATTAATTCATTACAATGACAGCACATATTAAACATTATTTCCAATTAATCAAGGGAATCAAAATGGGTCTTGTTGGTTATTTTCCTCCTTTGAACATATTTGCTGAAACAAATGTAGGCTTTTGGCATATGGAGTGACAGATCTTCAAATATGATCTGCTGAGTTATGGGACTTTCTTGTTAGTCCAAACAATCAAAGCAAGTCCTTCACAATAATAGGCACATACATGTAGTACTATAAAAGTTAGTTGATCACAGAAAGTAGAAGTTTTGTGGGGAGGAAAATAATGGATATTTTGCCTAATTATACAAATTAGACACTTAAAAAAAAGATTTGCGACTGATTTCTATAAAACTTTAAGTTAAATTGAGTCCTGTGTAAATTGAAAGAGATGGCTCCATAATTGCTATATCAAGCTTATAAGACCTAAAAGAAAGCATCTGCACATGTCAAGTTCCATTGAAAATGGGACATGTCTGTAAACTATTAACATTGTGGTCTAATAACTTTTCAAATAAGAGCCATTGGCTCTGTAACTCATCAGGCTTCATATTTAATTTTGCTTTAGGGTGTGGGCAATTTGGTTCCCCACTTTGTAGGTGCCACAGGGTCAGGAATTCTAAAATCAGGTATATAAGCGATATGATTTCAGATGCCAGTTATAAATTCGGAAATTGAATTTGCTCAAACATTCAATACTATGTCAAAATTTGAATAAGAAGGTTACCAAATCTGCAATTGATATATAATTTAAGCTGTATGATGCAAAGGTTCACCAAATCCTGTTAAGGGGCCATGGGGTCACCAAAACTGTAAATTATAATTCTCACTAGACTCGAGGGGTCTCTACACATGGTTTCAGCTTTATAGGCCTTTTGCGTCTAATAATAATAATAATAATGGGCATTTATAAAGCGCTATATCCATACACAAGGTGCATGCTCAAAGCGCATTGAAAATAAGAAAATTTAAGGTGATTAGATGAAATGCTATGAAATAAAGTCTAAAAGTAATACTGGTAGCAATGATTAAGGATATTTATAATTAGAGTCTATGGGTAGAATCTATGAATAATAGCTAGAAAATAGATGAGTTTTGAGCTGTGATTTAAAAACAGTCAGTGAGGATGACATTTTGATGACATAAGGAAGTTGGTTCCAAAGTCTTGGAGCAGTACAGCTGAAAGATTTAAGTCCATAACTGGTGTTTTTATACTTTGGCATCTGGAGAAGCTTCAAATTCTGGAATCGAAGATCTTTTGCAGGGGTATAGTCCTCCAAGGAATTTAAAAGATATGCTGGAGCCATATTATGTTGACATTTGTAAGTAATACATAGAACTTTAAATTTGATTCTCGCTTCGATGGGAAGCCAATGTAGACTTCTAGAGAACAATAAAAAATCAACGCTGCTGTCGGTACAGTACCTGAGTAGACTGAGTAGAGAGATCGCCGAGCTTGATGACAGTGACGTTGATATTGAACAGTTCATCCGTCCTTGCTTAATGTTTTTATACGAGTTCGGATAATTCAGTATTTTGCTTGATTATGTAAAGCATTGTTGGTATTATAAATGAAACTGCAACTTATCACAACCGTTTCTAAACTATTGACTTTCACTCGAACTTTCAAAAGCGACAAAGCTCCGTGTTGACAAAACACGTCCGTTGACAAAAGGGAGACAACTCTTTCCAAAATTGATTAATATTTATAAATAATATTTTTGATGTGATGCAATTTTATTTTGAGGGGAAATACGAAAATGGAAAGAAATATGACGAATTAAAAATTTGAAGCGTTGGGGGTTCGGTTGCACCCGATCAGCTGATTGCAAAAGTAGTATGGCATTATGACGACACTATCGTTGAATAACCTGCTTTGGTTACACAACACTCGTTGAATAACTTTCAACTGGTTACACAACACTTGTTTCAAATAACCAAAATTATCTCATGAAGATATTCAGAACACGTATGTAACAATTCTTAATAACCTTATGCAGCTTATCTTAGGCTATAAGTGAAGTATGCTAATATTATGCTAATATAACAACGCTTTCAAAAGTATCTTACTTATATCATGGCTTTAAGTATATTGCAGGGAGCAAGCCAGCGACACTTTTATTGAGATGCATTGGCTTGAAAGTTGCCAGCATTGGCTTGAAATAGCAAAGCATTGTGGTACTATACAATAAAACTTAAATTAACTGTTGCATTGAACCAAATCTTCACTGTGTTGAACAATTCTCTACTGCAACATTAGCTGAGTCCATGACAGGATTTGAACCACAGACCTCGAGTCCAAAGCAAGTGATCCAAAGCTAAATATGCTAACCATTGCACTACCTCAACCCCTGCTCAATCTAGTTATTTCTAGAAAGAAAAAAACTGGCTCAGCTCTTACTCTTATTTTTGCGAATAATGTAACTATAAATGTAAATAATTTACGGTCAGTTTATTGGACATTATTAATATTACAGCTAGTTACTTGATTTCCAGATTCTCAGAGCCGAGCCATTCACAAAATGCAATGTTAATCCCAATCCTAAGAGGTGAGCCAAGGCAGTTATTTTTTTCATTGGTTGATTTCCGAGCATGATACAGACTGAGTGTGTGAGTCGCTAGATGTATTGTAGGTTTTATGGGTCGTAAACATTACAGCTAATTTTTACTAGAATGCCCCCTGCTGTAAGTGATAGGGGTCAAATACAAGGTAAGATGGGTCTAGTTATTTATTGACAGTTCACATTGGGGTGATAAACACAGACATCGCTAATTCTATGTCAGCCTGATGGGCTTATGGCATGACATGGTGTCCACCGTCCATCCGTCCGTCTATCCATCCAGCCTTAAACTTTGTGCGTTTTTGAATTTTCGGAGGAATCCATAGATGTAGAAAGCTAAACTCTTGTTTACAGACTCCTTGACTAGTGAGGATTATAATTTGTAACTTTGGTGACCCAGTGACCCCTAGTATGGGCCACAGGGGCCCCGCCCTAAAAACCTAATTTTTAACCTACCTTAACTTAGTTGCGATTGACGTGTGGGGCAGCAGGAAATAACTACAATGATTTTAAAATGGAAAAATCACCAAAATCAAACCGTAGAAGATACCGATTATGAGCAGTGAAAAAACGCATGCAAACTCATGTGATGAGTAGGAAAGAATGAATTGAAATTTACTAAGGATGTGATGTTTCCCGCTTATGCGAAGTGGGCTGAGGGCAGCCGGTTACACACAGTGAGTTTTCGCGGTAAACGTCTCTCTTCTCACGAGAAAGGTAAGTTGCAACCCTTCACAGGTCTTCACGCTTCCTCTGCAGTTTCTGTAACAAATCCTATAAACGAAAGGATGATGTGCGACGTCATATCATGTTAAGCCATGATGTGTCACCAATGGACATTAATGTACACATTCAAAGTGAGGCCTCACCCCCGGGGCCGACACCAACCTGTAAGACCTGGGACACACCCCAGGGTCCAATCAAGATGGCACATTCATCACACCGTCAGTTCCCGAGTGTGGAAGCCTTAAGCCTGGGAGTCAATCTCGGACCACTGTCACGAGAGGCCCACCCTATCATCCCAGCGACCAATCCAATCCCGGTGCCGCCACCTCTACCATCAACCTCACATGATGAGATACCATGGAGGGAAACCGAGGGACCTCCACCACCCCCGACACCTTCAACATCTTCTTATGTATCTTATCAACCGATGCATACAGGGCCGAGCCTGGTTACCTGCGGCACGGGCGCTCCTCACAAATGGACATGGGAGCTGTCCCTATGTCCTCATGTACGGACAAGTCCCTATGCCCCCGTTCAGTAACTGGGAAACAGAGGTCGATGATAAAGACCTCATCACAGAAGCTTGGGAGGTTCTCCCAAGTTTTGATAAACACAGAGTCCCTAGGAACGTACCACTCCCAGAATATCGGGAGCCATATCCTAGCCTCTACCAGTATGTTCATGATGACAATATCCTGAAAGCAGCCATGCAGGATAATCTTGACATTACTATATTGTGAATTTATTATTATTATTAGCTCATCAGGACTGAAAGTCCAGATGGGCTTATGGCATGGCCCGTCGTCCGGCGTCCGTCCGTCCGTAAACTTTTGACACTTTCGACTTCTCCTCATGAACCATACACATTAGAGAGCTGAAATCTTTTTTACAGGTACCTTAGCATATGGAGATTCTAATTTGTAACCTTGGTGACCCTGTGACCCCAAATAGGGTCACATGGGTCACAACCTTAAAAACCTATTTTCATCTTCTTCTCCAGTTCTAAAAGGACTAAAGAGTTAAAAACGATATGTGCAGACTCCTTGGTCAATAGGGATTCTAAATTGTAGATTTCGTGACCCTGTGACACCAAATAGGGTCACAGGGGTCACAATCTTAAAAACCTATTTTCATCTTCTACTCCAGTTCTAAAAGGACTAGAGAGTTGAAAGTGATATGTGCAGACTCCTTGGACAATGGGGATTCTAATTTGTAACTTTGGTGAACCTGTGACCCCAAATAGGGTCACAGGGGTCACAACCTTAAAAACCTATTTTCATCTTCTTCTCCAGTTCTAAAAGGACTAGAAAGATAAAAATGATATGTGCAGACTCCTTGGCCAATCGGGATTCTTAATTGTAGATTTCGTGACCCCATGACCCCAAATAGGGTCACAGGGGTCACAACCTTAAAAACCTATTTTCATCTTCTTCTCCAGTTCCAAAAGGAGTAGAGAGTTAAAAACTATATCTGCAGACTCCTTGGACAATGGGGATTCTAATTTGTAACTTTGTTGACCCTGTGACCCCAAATAGGGTCACAGGGGTCCCAACCTTAAAAAACTATTTTCATCTTCTTCTCAAGTTCCAAAAGGTCTAGAGAGCTGAAATTATATGTGCAGACTCCTTGGTCAATGGGGATTCTAAATTGTAGATTTCGTGACCCCATGATCCAATTGTAGCTTTGGTGGCCCTGTGGCCCCTAATAAGGGCCTAAGGGATCATGCCCTAAAAACCTATTTTCATCTTCTTCTCCAGAAGCAGAAGGCCTAGAAAGCTGAAACTTTGTGTACAAACTCCTTATCTAGTGAGGATTATAAATTGTAGCTTTGGTGGCCCCATGGCCCCTACTAAGGAGGCACCACATTGGCCACACCCTATAGCGAAATCAAATGTAAAGCCTGATGAGCTACAGAGCCCATGGCTCTATTTTTTCTATAACATAAGCCGTGTTATAATAATCTGGTCTCCTAATATACCCGTTCTTTATAAACATAAAAACCTGTGTTTTCGCTTGATTTTACAAGCCTACTTTTATTACCTATGTAATAAAATTTATTTACTCTTTCTACATCTTCTTTTTGTTCTCACTTGGAAATCTGGTTCTTTTTTAAATTAAGAAATTTCAGTAACAGTAGTACCATATCTTTATTTAAAAGAAAACAAACACGTCTTCTCCACGTCAGATATAAATATATTTATTCTGCCATCGGCCATCTTACAAATGTAAGAAAAGAAGTCTTAGCTAGTATCACATTTCAGTTAGATACACTTCTTCATACAAACCACTAGCCCAAAAACACTGGGCACACCTACACTAGAAACCAAAACATTCGTTTCTAATTCTTCCGCCGCCGGCGCTATTCACCGGTACCGGCAATTACCGCTAGGGCACTGGAAGTCGTCATCGGAAGTCTTATCGATCCGCCGGCGGCGTGACCAAATGTCATTTAGCAAATCTTTTGCCCCTTAGGCGATTGTAAGGCCAACCCCTGTCTTACTATTTTATTAAGTTAAGGTTAGGTCTAACAAAAGGTTTTGTTTTTTTGCGACAATCCTGTTTGTTTTGGTCAAGTACTTCGACCCCCCCCCCCCCGGTTTTCCCTTGTTATTGCACTTACAACTTTGTGTTCTAACATGGTTTCATTCATTATTACATCCTATTATGCTTACTTTTTGCTTTAATTACCCTTAGGGAATTCTTTATTAGCAAATAATTCTGTAAGTAATTGATATTATGCATTTACATAAAATTAAATATCTCCTATCTCTTCCATTTTTGTCGGCATATACTTTTACACTTAAAATATGTATGTCTAATTTTTGTTAGAGATTTCTCTGGTTCTTTGCAGACCTCACATGAGAATGTATTGTCTACGCTGCAATTCCCAGAAGTTGGCAAAGGACCCCCACACGCTCTGCCCTGACTGCTTGAGCCATCGTCCTTGCTCCGACACGTCAAGGTGTGCCGAGTGCTCCTCCCTCTCTCCGAGCGCTTCACACAGAGAGCCTACAGGATGTCAGCTGACAACGCAGAGAGGTCTTCCCCCCACTCCTAGTGGCTCGGACGACCCTCCACCGCCCAAAGAGAAGCGTCTCGCTGTGGAGAACCCACCTGCAGACAACCCTCCCCCTCTGACTACGTGTCCACAGATGTCGGACCACCGTCTACCAGCGCTCCTTCAAGCTCTCCTCAACCGTGAGGACCTTGGTCGGAACTCGAGATTGGCGGACAGAGGTTCCAAGCGCTCCTCGACTTCTCCTTCCCTGGATGGCAAGCGTAACAGTCTTTCGTCTTCACCCAAGCGCTCCTCCTTCTGTCTCTCCTAGACGTTCGTCTCGGCAATACTTGAACTCTCGGCGCTCACCTGGAACTTCCCCTCGGCGATCTTCGTCTCCTTGACGCTCGCCCTCCCGGCGCTCAACTTGGCGCTGCCCGCCGTCCCGACGCTCATCTCGGCGCCCCTCGCCGTCCCGGCCCTAACCTCATTGTGCCTATAACGATCGTTCACGCTCTCGCTCCAGCTCCCCTCTACGAGTGGTCAGGACTAGACGTCGCTCCTCTTCTCCTAAGAGGACTCAGGGTGATGGCCTTCGACCTCTTCCTCCTGAGCGTTCCTCTGCTCGCTCTTCTAAGCGCTCGACTCGCCACTCCAGAAGCCCTTCGCCTAGCACTTCCGCCAAGCCCACTCCTCTTCCTTCTCCGGAACGTCACAGCCACTTGTCTGTTACACCCTCTCCTCGGTGCCATACCGTCTCTTCATCTAGGAAGTTCAGGACCCCTGAGCGCTCCCCGGAATCGACCAGGACGCTGAACCCTGTCACCTCTAGGTCGAGGAGGAAACACCAAGCTACGCCTGAACGCCGCTCTAGATCAGGTTCTCCTATTCGTCACCCGTCGGTAGACTTAGGCGACCAGGTAGACCCGGTGGATGATGACGATGAGGAGGATGGCCTCACAGACCTCAACCTCAACCAGGTGTTTGATTGGATCGCCGACTGCCTAGTGAACTGGCCCTCTCCAGGTCCAGGAGTTCCTCGTCACGCAGCAATGTGGTCAGAACCCACGCTTTTGATCCCCCCTGACGGTCTTGTCATGGATGCAATGGCTTACTTAGATGAGGACTTTAATAAGCTCTCTCTAAACCCTTCTTTCAAAGCAGGGAGGCTTCTGTCTCAGCTAGGCTGGCTAGTCAATGTGGAGAAGTCCTCCCTGACTCCGTCTCAGCAGTTGACCTTCATCGGCGGTACCTCAAGACAGGTGGATCAAGATCTTGGCCTTCGCGTCTCGAGCCCTAAGGGAACATCTAAAGCTCAGAGATTGGCAATCTCTACTGGGACTATTGACCTCTGCTCAAGACCTCACCCTCAGAGGAAGGCTAATGTTGAGACCGCTGCAGAGTTCCAGCTCCCTCCCCCCATCTCCATCAGTTCCTGGTGTGGTGGACGAATCATTCGAACGTTTGCGACGGCGCCTCTTTGATAGAGTTTGCCCCCAACCGAGAACTGTTCGTGGATGCGTCCCATCAGGGGTGGGGAGCTCATTTCAATGTTCTCACAGTCTCAGGAGTGTGGACAGACAACCAGAGCACTTGGCATATCAACCACTTGGAGATACAAGCGGCAGTGCTGGCGGTGCGACATTGGGCTCACCTGCTCTGCGGATCCCGCCTCCTGATGATGTCAGACAACTCTACAGTAGTCTATCTGATCAATTGACCCCTCCGCAAGAAATAGTCACATGACCAAGTAGACCATCCAGCAGGCTACACGTCACAGATGCGTGCGCACATTATCGCGGGAAAATACTTCCTTAGACAAGCACACATGTGGAAAGTACCAACAGCAATAGGCTTGTGTTGTATATCTAGGT
Source organism: Steromphala cineraria (assembly GCA_916613615.1). Taxonomy (NCBI): domain Eukaryota; kingdom Metazoa; phylum Mollusca; class Gastropoda; order Trochida; family Trochidae; genus Steromphala; species Steromphala cineraria. The sequence goes on from OU744726.1 coordinate 49,519,557, forward strand.
TTTCCAATGTAAATCAGGGTTAAATGTTGTAGTCACAGTCTATATAAGAGTGACAACCGATATCTTCAGCTTTTGAATGAGGAATATGGTTTATTTCCTGCCCTAAAACTGAAATATGATCCTGAAGACTGCTTATTCTCTTGCAGACCACACTAATCTGGCAACTAAATCTCCCAGGAAATGACAGTAACCAAACCATTTGTACAAAAGAGAAAAATGGTTCCATACACAATAACTTTGAACAAAACCATTTCCATCTCGAGACTTAAATCATCACCATCTCGCATAACTGTTATGGTCATGAATGTGAACTGATATGCTTACTATGGTTACTTGCAGCACTAATGACAAATAAGATATCACCATTTTATTTGTGAGCTTGTTAATATACACCATATATATTTACACAAACTTCATAATATTTATTAGTAAAATCCAAAGTATTGGATACTTTTGTGAAAACGAATAAGCAATCATAAAAGACTCTAAAATCCAATCCAAAACGATATCAAGCCACGTTGCAGGTTATCTTCAGCAGAGGTTCATAGGTTCATTTCAAATATACCAGTAACTTGAATAAAAAAGATAATGCCAAATACATAAAAGTCATCATAGTTTGAAGCAAATTTACTAGAACCGATTTTTTTAGGGAATAGAAGTCTAATTATTTTAAACTTTTTGCTCAAAACTTACCTGTTATTTTTCTCCTGATATATAATCATTTACAAGGTTAGTTTGTATCAAATTTATTTTCAAAACAGTAAAAATATGTTATTGGTTAATGAAGAAAATCGTAGAGCAGCATTTATCAAAGCATATGAGACTATAATTGATGATATTCCAGTGAGAGCAATTATATAGTCAGGTCACCCTATAAACCATTTCTTTCCCACTTTTTCAATTTTTTGTTATGAAATATGATGACTCTAGGGTAACTTGATTTAAGATAATATTTACTTTTTAATATCAGTCAGATATTTTTAGTCAGACTTATGTCAACTTTCAGTGTCATTGTAGATCATAAACTTTGAAAAACTTGGCTGTATTTTCTGAATAAAAGAGGTTCAAGAAAGTGACTGAAAGTGACTGAAAACACACGAGAATACTAAGTTATGATAAAGGCATGCTTTGTTGTACACATTTTCAGGTAAGGAGTTTTCATCAATGGTTTCGTAGAAACTATGCCAACATATGATCAATAGTAATTTTTCTTCAACACATCAAGTACTTTTACAAATACGGATCGTTATTCCTTATCTGACTGAAAACCGCATAAAACCGACAACACAATCCGTAGATGTTATCCTGTTGAACTTATGTGCATAGGTATCCCAGAAGGTATATTCAGTAAGTGTGACACCAATTTTTTCCATAGATTTCAGTAACAAAAGATATTCATTCCTTGGTTACTTGTCCGCTGAATATGCTTTGTGAGTGAAAAAATAACTCATTGAAATACTTGAATCATGTAAGCTTATATTTCATTGTTATATCAGGGCTAGTAGAAAAACTGAGAGAACAATCAGCGGGAGGATCTATCATCCCTTCCTACTGTACTACTGTACTAGTCATATGTGCTGCCATATCGGCTAAAGTTTGTCTAAGGAAGCGATATCTAGGTCACAACTTCTGAGGGGGCGTGGCTACATGCTCTGTGCGGAGGGGTCAATTATCAGGGGACAACAGGGTCGCAAAGGGGTACTAGACCTTACATTTCAACTCTTTCGTCTAGTAGACAACAATGACAAGATGCGCGCTCGCCACATTCTGGGTTGCAGGAATGTGCTGGCGTACGCCCTCTCCAGACCAGACACACGTCTCCCACGGAGTGGATGCTACATCAGGAGGCATTCCAGCTGGTTTGTTGAGTGTTCCACAGACCGCTGATAGACTTGTTCGCAACCAAGCTCAATCATCAGCTTCCAGTTTATGTGTCCCAACTTCCCGATACAGCAGCTTGGGCAGTGGACGCCCTGTCCCTATCTTGGGACGGTCTGGATGCTTACGCGTTCCCCCCTTCGATTCTGCTCCCAAAGGTGGTCGCCAAGATCAAGCAGACACGGCAGATACGTCTGCTTTTGGTCGCTCCTTGGTGGCCGGCGAGAACATGGTTCCCAGATCGAAGGGACCTCGTCAGAAGGGACCCCGAACCACTTTAGCCTTGGCCAAATCTTCTGAAGCACCCCCACAGCCATCTACCTCATCCGGACCCAGAGAGGTATCATCTGTGCGTCTGGGTCATCTCATGATGGCCTTGAGGTCCAAGGGTTATTCCTCTCAGGTTGCTAACACCATCGCAAGGGCACGCAGTGTTTCAACAAGATAGTTATACGATGACAAATGGCTTTCCTTTGAACGCTTTTGCTCAGATCGTGCCCAGAATCCGGTAGAAGCTACACCCCAGTTCCTGGCAGTTTTTGCTGTACTTACGGAGGAGTCTATCCCTGTTCAGGGCAGCACCATTGGGCCTTACTTGTCAGCCATCAATTCCTCATGGAATCATGGGACCTCAATGTTGTTCTTAAGTACCTGCGAGGACGTCCTTTTGAACCTTTAGAGTCTGCTTCCTTTGAGGACTTGACCAAGAAGACCGTGTTTCTAGTGGCCATGGCTACAGCGACTCGAGTGAGCGAAATCCACGCCCTCAACGTAACTCGTTTCCCTTCGAACAGTCTCGGCTTGGTTCCATTCACCTGGGTCTTCTTTGGGATTTCATCGCCAAGAATCAGCTCCCGGGTCAAGCGGACAGAATGTTTACCATTCCCTTTCTTTCCTCTACAGAAGAGCTGTCCCTTTGCCCAGTGCGAGCTCTAAGGGTCTACATTGACAGATCTTCCAGCAAGAAAGGGTCTAGGAAACGACTGTTCATCTCTTTCTCATCATTGTTAACAATAACACCATATCCTTGTGGCTTCGTTCCACCATCTTGTCGGCGTACAATGCTGCAGCTTTACCTCACCCAGTGGCGAACAACCCCCATGAGATCCGGGCGTTGGCATCCACAATGGCCCTTCACAGAAACTGCTCGGTCCCGACAATTATGGAGGGCTATTTCTGGCAATCTACAACCATCTTCGCTTCTCACTACCTCCGAGACTTGACTGTGGAAGATGTGGATGGTTTACAGTCGTTTGGACCCTTGGTGTTCGCCCAGCAGTTCACCAAGCCGTCCTCTCAATAGGTATAGAATTGGTTTTTATTCTTCTTACCTTAGTAACTTACTTCTTGGCTTGGGTTCGTCGCCCCCAGTCTCCTCTTGCCTTTAAGGTAACAGTTTGGTTGGTCCTCTGGAGTCCTTCCTGCCTTCCTTGCTGTCGAATCGTATGCATTACTAAGGTAAGGTAAGTTTAAAAACTTATTAAAATCTAAATATTTTAGATGTTTAAAAGACTTACCTTACCTTAGAGGATTTATCCCACCCGTCGTTGGACTCTTCCTCCCCTCTTCTTCGGACTTCTTCGGACTTTTTCTGGAGGAAAAAAGTGCGAGTTTTTGGTTATCACGTGATTGAGTACTACCTTCCGGTGTATCTGCCCTTATTGTCGGGTCACTTCCCGTCTCACTACTCGGTTCATATAGAAGATACGTCAACACGAGTTTCAATCTTTGGTCGGTAAGCATAGGAACATGCATTACTAAGGTATGGTAATTCTTTTAAACATCTAAAATATTTAGATTTTAATCATTTTCTTTACCCAGGAAGTTTCATGTTTTCTGTTTTGTTTAGACTTGGTGGCTGGTGAAATTAATATATATTATGTATACCAATAAGTATTAAAATAACTATCTGTGCTCTTAAAGTATTCCTTTGTACTAAGATATTGAAAAAATAACAAATTTGAAAGTGGTCAACTTTATGTATATGAAATTAGTAGTTGTTTTTCACATGAATGATGTGAGGCATTATTACAGCTATGACATTTTTGTGTTTTAGGAACTAGAAGAGTTCCATTTGATACATTCATCATCATTTGGAACAAAGTAATGTTGTCATTCTTCTCTTGCTGTTGCCAAGATTGAAACATTGGAATTCCTTCAAGTCCTTCTGTATGATATCTGAACATGTCAATATTGGATAATAAATATATAACAAAACTAATGTATGTTATTTATTAATCATAGTGTTAAAAAACAATTTTGGTCTGGTGGATCATGATTCTCTTGTTAGCTCATCAGGCCTTACAGGCCTTATGGTATGGCATGTTGTCCGGCGTCCGGCCGTCCGTCTGTCCGTCCATCCGTCCGTCCGCTCGTAAACTTTGTGGAATTTGGACTTCTTCTCCAGAACCATAAGGCCTGGAAAGCTGAAACTTTCTGTACAGACTCCTTGGCGAGTGAGTAATATAAATTGTAGCTTTGGTGGCCCTGTGACCCCTAATAAGGGCCACAGGGGCCAAGCCCTAAAAACCTATTTTCATCTTCTTCTCCAGAAGCATAAGGCCTAGAAAGCTGAAACTTTGTGTACAGACTCCTTGGCGAGTGAGTATTATAAATTGAAACTTTGGTGGCCCTGTGACCCCTAATAAGGGCCACAGGGGGCACGCCCTAAAAACCTATTTTCATCTTCTTCTCCAGAAGCATAAGGCCTAGAAAGCTGAAACTTTGTGAACAGACTCCTTGACAAGTGAGGAATTTGAATTGTAGATTTGGTGACCCTGTTGCCCCTAATAAAGGCAAAAGGAACGTCCTTAAAATCTATTTTCATCTTCTCCTCTTGAAGTATAAGGCCTAGAAAACTGAAACTTGTCGCCTATATACTTAACTTTATGATTGGTGGCCCCTACAATGAGGGAATCACATTGGCCACACTCTACAGCATAATTGATAATGAAGCCTGATGAGCTACAGAGCCAATGGCTTTATTTTATTGTGAGAAATGAAGAGTGCTGTTTTCATCAACCAGGTCTATTATAGCATAGATACCTTATTTCCTTAAAAATTATGAACGAGCGATAGATTGTAGTTTGATTTAATCATACTTGATTTGATGAATTGATATTTTAATTTTAAATACAATGTTACTACAGTGTTGTTCCTAGGTGGTCAGGTAAGGGGGTCATTTTGGCCTTTTTTCAGCGGATGGGACCCCTTGCAATGGTGAAAGTATCCTACTTCTCCAAAATTTAAGGGACACTAAGTTAAAAGGGTGGATAAATTTCCCCAGGACCCCTTCTAGGAACAACACTTTACTTAAATTAAAAATTATCATAAATTATATTTTGAAAAATATAAGATTCATTAAACGTCTTTATTGAAATTATCACAAACAGCTACACTAATTGAAAATAATCAATATAGAAATCTACTTAAAAGATTACATAGAGAAAATAATGTTCTCTACAGGAGCCCTGAGGAGGGCGCATTTATATCTATATTCATTATTTTCATTGGAATATATTATATATTATTTTATATCTCCTTTGTCTGTGACTAACAATTCTGATACTGGTTTTGTCAACCAAAATATCTGTCACGTGATAATAATTCAAGTAACTGTTAGCTGTCAAATGTTTATCAAGCAGTTGTTTCATTTGTTCAAAATATGTTCTTTGGTCATGTTGATACACAGATGCTATTCGTCCAAAATTCTCTCTTCGCCAACACTAAGAATTATTTGGCCTACATTTATGATAGCCTAGTATGAATAAATATTTATGGTCATCGACGAACATATACAGTCATATCTTTCCATGAAATTTGACAGCTGTTTCAGATAATTAACTGGATCTGAATAGTTTGAGATAGTATAAGTACTGATTTTGTTGGCCTATTTTTCTCAATGCTGTCTTCTCTAAGATGTTAGAACTTGGTATAACTGCTCACCTCCCGTGACCTCGACGCCTGTTCGGCAGCACAACAGCAAGGTCCGATAACTGCCACAGTGTCACTTGTATTTGTATATTGGACTAGACTTTCATTCCTTCAAATGACCAATATTCCAAAGCCGCCAGTATACATACAGCTCATTTACCATTGCCGTCAGCTTTCAAAACACTGGTTTGGCTATTTCTGTCAACTTTGTTTGAGTTGGAGTCGAGTCAAGTCAAGTCGAATGCGGCGCCATATCTGAAGCTCCGCTCCGGCTATTTAGGTATCGGGTCTTTAGTCACATGACTTGACCCGACCTTAGGAAGCCATTTTTCAGTGAACACCTTTAATTATTTAGGATTAGAAAATTGATTCTGGCATATTTCTTGGGCCTTTTAAGTACGTTTTTGCTCGCTATTTTCTTATTAAATATGATTCTTTTGCAATCGGTAACGATTGTTTTCATTCTCGTGAGATGACGCTTATTCTCAACCAAATACGTGCTACTGCCCCTTTAAGCACTAAAATGTGCAAAATATATTTCGTTTCATTTATTCGTGAACCCTGTTTTTTAGATACATTTGTTCAGAGCATTTAAACAAACCATTCAGTAGTGTCAAGGATTTATTAAGAAATCTAGTCATAGTTGGCATACATTTTGTTTCAGATGGACGCTCTCACCAAACTAAATGAACACTTCCTGTCCTGTAATATCTGCACAGAGACCTTCAAGGACCCCTGTACTCTTGGCTGCTACCACACCTTCTGTAGACCATGCCTCACCAAATACACCAAAACTCGACGAGACGCCATCACTGCCAAGTCTATCCTGTGTCCAAACTGTAACCAGATGACAAAAGTTCCTCGACCTGAAGAACCAGTGGACCGATGGAGTGAACAGTTCAAGCCGAGTTTCCTTATACAAGGTCTCCTGGATTCATTCGCTGGTCAGGAGAGTTCAGGTAATTCATCAATCTTAACTTAAACTTAGTTAATTATTCTAGTTAATAACATTTTGAAATAATCAAAATCTCACGAAAAGCAAGTCTAGATCTGTAGTGAATGACATTTTGAAATAGCCCATCTTATCTTACACATTTTTATATTTAATTCATATATGTTTTTCAAGATTTTAAAAAGTATAAGAAAGGATAACTCATATGTTTTGATGAACTATTTATGCCATTCTCTTTCAGACCCTGTGGATGACTGTTGTTTCACCTGTGAGCATATGGGGAAGACAACACAGGCCACATCAGTGTGTGAAGATTGCGACACAATGTTCTGTGAAGCCTGTGCTAAAATTCACTTAGCATCTCCTCGTAGATCAAATCACGTGATTTCACCTCTAGGTGCTGGATCAACTACACAACTCAAGAAACGAAAAGTCATGTGCCCAGAGCACAACTGTTTGGTTGAGTTTTGCTGCAGAGATTGTCAGAAAGCTGTTTGTCACAAATGCTGTATTGTCTACCACAGGAAATGTAACTCTGTTGTCACCCTCGACTCAATGATTCCTGAAATGAAACAAGTACTGCAGCAGAACTATGATGATATACAGATACATCGACAACAAACAGGAAACACTTTGAAGAGTAGGAGATCAGAAGTGGAGGAAATCACACAACACAAATCTTCTCTACAGTCAGAGATCAGAAGAGTCAGTCAGCAGGCCGTGGATCTGATCAGAAGAAAGGAGAAGAAACTCCTGGATGAACTGGAAACACTCACCGAGAAGCAGACTGGAGAACTGAGTAGTCATATAAAATCTGGAGAAATTGACATGCAGACGTATCAACAATACACAGAATATATCAAACAAGTCCTACAATCAAACAGCGCCATGGATATATACGATATGTACACGCTGTGTCAGTCAGGGGTGATAACTGCTGAGATACAGAGAAACTACAAACAAGAACAGAGAACAAAGAAGGTTGTGTTTGAGAAAAAGCTAGATGTGGATAGTCTTGACAGGACCTTACAACTCGGTAATTTGAGGTTTGTTAAAGATTCGGCCAATCTTGGAGTAAAGCTAAGCCTAAAAGATGCACCAAAAACAAAACTAACAGTCAAAAGTGAACCAAATCCTCGACAACTTCTGTCTACAGTCAATGCTAAATCAAATGATGATAAAAATCAGCCAAGTCCTCGTGACGTTGCAGTTTTGAATATCAGAGGTACAGAGACACTTGTTGTTACAGATTATCAGAATTCAAGTGTCAAGTCATGTTACACAAAAGATAAAACACCTCACTGCACATCTCTCAAACTCAATGAAATACCCTATACATTAACAAAGATAAGCCAGGACAGAGTAGCTGTATCATACTGGTCACACAACAGTATAGAACTAATCAAGCTGACTCCTGACCCGGTCCTGATCTCCACAATCAAAACAAAGAAGAATTACAAATGTCTGACTGCTCTCAGTGACACGACTCTAGCTGCAGGTTGTAGAGATCCTCCCAGTATTGACGTCCTGGATCTGTCAGGGAGAGTCCTGAGATCTGTGATCATACCCAGCACTGGTCAGCAGCTGATACAGAACCCATGGTACATGTGTACAACACGTCAGGGTCACATTGTAGTGTCAGATGTAGGGTCAGGTTATGTCTACTGTGTAACACAACAGGGGGAGATAATCTACAAGTACAAGCTGACAGTAGGAGTGTATTGGACACGTGGTGTAACAACTACAGACACTGGCTCTGTTATCGTGGCTGATAGCTATAACAACAAGATCGTCCAGCTGTCAGAGACAGGGCACTATGTGAGAGATCTGCTGACTGAACAAGATGGGATTGTTCAACCACAGGGAATACGTGTACACAGGAACAAACTGTATGTTTCACAATATTGTAGTGAACACATCAAAATATTTCAATTGTGAGTAAATGATCGAAAGCAAACAATGTATTTCCAGTATTCTATCTATGAATTGAGAGGGAAAAAATATATTCCATTCCTGAAAATCATCTGTCTAAACCTTTTCTCTTATTGTAAACAATTTTTAGTATGATATATTATATCAAGTATTGTGAATGTCTTATACTTGACTATAAAAAAGTCTGTTGATTATCATGTGTTATTAACAAGATTGAAGAAACCTGACTTAAGTGCTATAAGAGTAAGCAGAATGATCTATTGTGATAAAGTAACACAGTTTGGATTAAATAAGAAATGATTTCGTAACCTCAAATACTACAAAATATAATCAACTTGTCGAAATTGTGCATTCTTCACTGTAATAGATTTGTATTTGTTAATAAATCAGAATCTACCAGCAATGAACAGTTTATTTGCAATATTTTGAATTTTATTATGCAATTTCGAATATCCTTTACAAAACCAATGAAACTGAAAATGTTATGTTATTTAGGTTTAAAATAATGTGTTGGTCCTGATGATTTTGTTCAAGAAATATTTCCATTCCTGGTAAACCCTGTAATTCACATCAAACTGGGTCCTGAATAACAATAAATTAGTTTTATGAGTACGATATGAAGATATTGATCATCTAGATTCTCCCCACTCTCTATTTCATCGGTGCTAATGAAACAATGATGCAATACGAATTGATTTAAATGGGTTCATCAATTTTATTTTAAACAAATCAAGAAAACCCAAGGCATGGTTTTAATGAGATTGTATTTGAAACAATGTTTTTGAACACAATACACAATAAGTTTGAAATACGGATATTATATTAATTCTTTTTCTAAATGTTGCTAGCTTTTAATTGATTTTTTTACAACGTTATATATTATGATTCTAGAAAAAGCAAGTTTTTGTTTTCCATTGAAGTTTCGTAAAATCTTCTCAAACAGCCATTTTTTATTGGCCAGATGTTCCCTTAACTGTTAGCATCGAAAAAGGTTTAGTTAATGGTTTGAAAATAAAAGTTAAAGGTTATAAGCGTTAAAAATAACAGACATTCTTTGCTAACTCTGCTTTTGATTTCATATGACTTCATTCAGATTATTTTATATATGTTCATGAAATTGTATAGAGGTGATATGTTAACTGAAATTGTGTAAATCATTGTGTAAAAATCTTACCATAAAGATATTTTGTAAATTAGTGTATATATATAACAATTATAAGGACATTTTGTTATCAATTATGTATAACTTATATGCAACAGGATTTTGTTTTATAAGTGTGTACATTTGTCATGAAGGAGAAAAAGTTTGATTGATAGTCAACATCTTTGTTGTTATATAATGGACAAATTATCTTGTAGGGGAGTTAGTCCTGTTCCCTGACTGTATAGAATAGGAGCCCTTGGTACAGTCTAGTCCCATAAAGCAAGTCTAGACTACACTTATATATATCTGCGAGAAAACCATGGTACCGAAATAATTTCATTATGTGTCTTTATGTTTTCATAATCTAAGAGGAAGTTATCCTGATTCTATAAAGTTTTTCTTGTGACCCTTGTGAACTAATTTTGCAAATTCAGTTAGAACAAAATGAACGAATTAATGAGTACAGAATTTAAGTTTGATTATTTCTAAAATCGTCATGTAAATAAAATTTGTAAAAATAAACAAAGATATAACATGCTCAAAACTAATTCAATGCATTTCACAAAATCCTGTATATGCAATCATTTTATGAATTAAACAGTACAGCTATAGATGCAGCATTAATGGTTGTTTATTTCAAAGAATATGTGAAAAATAAAAATGTACATTATTTTAATCTATCAAAATTAGTTTTTCTGTCGAAAGACACTGAGGGAAAGATTTTTCAATATTGGTCATGTGTACACTTACTGTTTAAGAATATTCCTGTTTTGCTAAATTAATGGGTTTTTATGCCCCCGAATCAGAGATTCCGGGGGTATATTGTTTTTCACCTGTCCGTCTGTCCGTCCGTCCGTCTGTCTGTCCGTCTGTCTGTCTGTCTGTCCGTTTGTCCACAAAAACTTTAACCTTGGTCATAACTTTTCATTGGTCACAGCTAGGTCTTTGATACTTGACATATGGATCCCTTGTGATGAGACCTTTCAGATGACACCATGACATTTGACCTTGTGACCTTGACCTTGACACAGCGAGCCTTTTCCGAAAACTTTAACCTTGGCTATAGTTTCTATACTGTCAGTGCTAGGTCTTTGATACTTGACATGTGTATCCCTTGTGATGAGACCTTTCAGATGACACCATGATATTTGACCTTTTCCGTCCGTCCGTCCGTCTGTCCGTTTGTCCAAAAAAACTTTAACCTTGGTCATAACTTTTGATTGGTCACAGCTAGCTCTTTGATACTTGACATATGGATCCCTTGTGATGAGACCTTTCAGATGACACCATGACATTTGACCTTGTGACCTTGACCTTGACACAGCGAGCATTTTAAACTTTAACCTTGGTCATAACTTTTGATTGGTCAGAGCTAGCTCTTTGATACTTGACATATGGATCCCTTGTGATGAGACCTTTCAGATGACACCATGACATTTGACCTTGTGACCTTGACCTTGACACAGCGAGCCTTTTCCGAAAACTTTAACCTTGGCTATAGTTTCTATACTGTCAGTGCTAGGTCTTTGATACTTGACATGTGTATCCCTTGTGATGAGACCTTTCAGATGACACCATGATATTTGACCTTTTCCGTCCGTCCGTCCGTCTGTCCGTTTGTCCAAAAAAACTTTAACCTTGGTCATAACTTTTGATTGGTCACAGCTAGCTCTTTGATACTTGACATATGGATCCCTTGTGATGAGACCTTTCAGATGACACCATGACATTTGACCTTGTGACCTTGACCTTGACACAGCAAGCATTTTAAACTTTAACCTTGGTCATAACTTTTGATTGGTCAGAGCTATCTCTTTGATACTTGACATATGGATCCCTTGTGATGAGACCTTTCAGATGACACCATGACATTTGACCGTGTGACCTTGAGCTTGACACAGCGAGCCTTTTCCGAAAACTTTAACCTTGGCTATAGTTTCTATACTGTCAGTGCTAGGTCTTTGATACTTGACATGTGTATCCCTTGTGATGAGACCTTTCAGATGACACCATGATATTTGACCTTTTCCGTCCGTCCGTCCGTCCGTCTGTCCGTTTGTCCAAAAAAACTTTAACCTTGGTCATAACTTTTGATTGGTGAGAGCTAGCTCTTTGATACTTGACATATGGATCCCTTGACATGAGACCTTTCAGATGACACCATGACATTTGACCTTGTGACCTTGACCTTCACACAGCGAGCAGGATGCATCCGGGGGCATTCGTGTTTCACAAACACATCTTGTTCAATCTACTTTGAATTTGTTAATCTATTTATATGTGCCGTTTGTGTGTGACGTTTTAGTTGCCTTTATCACAAAATAATGAAAAAAATCAGTGCACTTTTGTTTTCATCTGAATACACGAAATCTTTCATGATTTCATGTACAATTAGTCAAATGTGGACAAAGTTTCACTGGCTGTTAAGCAAGTGTCTTTTACTAAATAGTAGACTCAGTAATTTCAAATAAAGAAATACAGGAACAAAAGTTGACATTGACATTATTGCTTTTTGCTTATATATCGCAATTTCTTGTTATTATTGGTTTATTTCGTTTATGAATTTAGTTGATATAATTTGAAGTGAACATCATAGATAGTGTGGATAAATGTCTTCTTTACCTTGATTCACTGTTGTGCTATGATGATATTATCTCACTTCATGTTAACATTGTGAGTGTACAAAAGTTCTTTTTTAAATCAAAAATCTCCAAAAACAAATGTACATTTTGCTTAATTTTGCTTGATTTTATGCTTGCCGTAAACATGAATGGAATCTATATCGGGAAAGCATTTTCATGCATGATGTACAGTTACTTGACTTTTTTTCTATCAAAATTGATATTCCAGTCGGGGTTTAGTATTATTAGTTGAAACAATTATGTGCAGGTAATTATAATAATCTACGGTAATCATCAAAAAGTAATAAAATGAATTTCGCTATCATTGGAGATTTATTCATCTGCCCTTTTTACCGCCTATATCAAAGGGGCAGAAGCACATTATTTGAAAATGTTATATTTTCAATTTTAACCGATGATTACATGGTAATGCTAAACATATTTTCTTTATAGTGTTGATTATGTCATAACAAAACCAACCATGCATCATTAGAGAACAAATCATAAAGATTCACATAAAGACCATTTGGTGGCCATTTTTGTGTGAACATCTTTAATTCAATTCGTGTAAATAAATGAATCGAATGGCTTAACTTTATATAATATATTTTAATTATTTCTGCTTTATTCAGTTTAAATAAATTGTATTTCAATTAGAACCATTTGTTTTCATTTTCCTTACATCAGCTATATAATATCCCACCTCAAACATTTAAGTGTTCATCAGTATTGAGGATGGGAAATGTAACCTCTCGAATGTCTGTTTAAAAATATGCTTTATAAATATGTTTTGTAGAAGGCTACTTTCCATTTGACTGTATTGCTTTATGATTTGAAGTTGTCAATATTTTTATTGATTTGAACACAACAACACTATGATGAATTGTAAATTTACTGCACGAGGTATCTCTTCAGTTGTTACATAATCGATCATAAGTTAGTTTTAAATCAGGGTTTTAGATGTTAGTACATTCGTACCACACTAATTCAGTATACAGAATTAGTAGAATAACCTATGACACTAGTTAATATTAGATCAACAGTGTGACATCATATACAGCCTGTTGATCTAAATGTATTTAGATTGAAAGTAACATGTACTAAAGGAAATTATCTTAGTATTAAAGGGGCAGTAGCACGGTTTTTTGATAATTTTTTATTTTTAAATTTTCACTGATAATTGTATGCTAATGCTAAATGTATTATTTTGACAGTTTCAAAAACTTAATACACAAGCAAATCATCCATAGTCAGAGAACAGAGTATGGAGAATCACATAAAATCCATTTGCGGCCATTTTATGTGAACACCTTCAATTCATTTTGTGTTAGAAAAGTCACATCGCTAAATTTTACATTATATATTTGAATTATTTATGCTCCATTTAGTTTTTAAAAAATTGTCTTTCAATTGGAAGCATTGATTTTAATTTTTCTGACATCACCTAATATTTCACCTAAAAACTTGCTATTGCCCCTTTAAAGAGATCTTTTAGAGGTCAATGGAGGATAGAGAATGACCATGGCCTCCCTTCACAAAGCATCCTTTACTAAGGTTGACCTTAACTCCCATTCTTTAACATTGCACTAAGGTAACGTTGAGGACTTACGATCACCTAAGGGTTTTGTGAAAGATCATTGGACACAAAGGAGAGTATTTGGGAATATTTCAAACAAAAATCACAAAGGTTTATTAGAATATATACTTGACATGTTTCTTGTACAAAATCTTGAAATTGAGATTTCTGCATACCTAAAACCTCCAAGTAAGTTGAGTATGAGGAACTGTTAATGAATCTTTTCTCAGTTTTCAGAGGGCGGATTCTTTTGTTGCGAGTCGGAATCAAGACTAGTTAGAGTTGGAACGGGACGGGAACTGAGAGGTGAACTGTGACTGCTTCTATGATTGTATTAAAGCTCCATTATCATACTTAAGCTTGCATGCGGTTTGGGATAATTTTAGCTATTGTGAATATAAATACATGACTGAGTTGAAAATTCTTTCGATATCAATTTTACATTTTTTTATTATCATCAACATACTTATTTCAACGCCTATTTAGCGTATATTTAGAAACCGAAAGTTGTGAAATGGCCATTATATTGGCAGACGTTTCGGTCTTTTTGGTAAATTATCGGCTATTTATAGACTTCATCGAAGTTTCCCAAGGTTGATTACAAAATTTAACAAATAAGAAAAACAGTAAAAATACTTTTTTTTAAATATTAAACTCTGAATTTGGGTCTTTAAGAGACTGTGAATCATACCTAATAACTGAGGTCCACTTTTGGGGTCAAACTATTTACCATGGCCACTCTGTCGTTGTGTTAGGAGTAAAAGATAAAGCTAAAGAGACTGTGAGTCATACATAATAACTGAGGTACACTTTTGGGGTCAAACTATTTACCATGGCCACTCTGTCGTTGTGTTAGGAGTAAAAGATAAAGCTAAAGAGACTGTGAGTCATACATAATAACTGAGGTACACTTTTGGGGTCAAACTATTTACCATGGCCACTCTGTCGTTGTGTTAGGAGTAAAAGATAAAGCTAAAGAGACTGTGAGTCATACATAATAACTGAGGTACACTTTTGGGGTCAAACTATTTACCATGGCCACTCTGTCGTTGTGTTAGGAGTAAAAGATAAAGCTAAAGAGACTGTGAGTCATACATAATAACTGAGGTCCACTTTTGTAGTCAAACTATTTACCATGGCCACTCTGTCGTTGTGTTAGGAGTAAAAGATAAAGCTAAAGAGACTGTGAGTCATACATAATGACTGAAGTCCACTGTTGTGGTCAAATTAGTGACCACTCTGCCCTGGTCAAAAAGTAGTCCCAGTTACAGTGTGTGAAACACCTAAATGTGTGACGTCACCATGACGTGTCAACAAATAACAGCTTTAAAAGTGCATGTATCTCACTATTCTAAGTATGCTAATATATATATATTTTCAAATTTGTATACAATGTGTTCACATCAGATAGCATTCATGTAATTACATATGTAAACATATGTCAAATCTTATAACTTTAAATTTTGATACACCCTAAATAATTTGTTTGGGAAATGTTTACCAGAAAGAATAGACATTGACATAGCTGCAGTTTAAAAAGCTATTTTCTTATTGTCTAATAATAATTGGTGATTTTATTTTGAAGGGCTTTCAAATATAATTGTTTGTATGTTTTACTGGAATTGTAAATGTTCTGTTTTGTCACCAGAGCAACAGCATTTAAATGATAAGTGTCTTCTCCTTTTAAACCAAAAATAATATTTTTGTTTGTGAAAATTGTTTCTCTACCTGCAACTGTATCTTAGAACTGATGTTTTGTGATGATTTTCTTGTACAAGGTCGCTTTTAGCTACGGTAATCAAAAGAGAGTGTTCTCAATGGTAATATTTTGTAAACTTAATAAGAGAAGTGGAAAGGGGACAATAACAATTTATACTTTAGGATCTGAGATCATTACACAAACCATTTGAATCGTGTTACTTGGGTAATAATTTTGTTGTTTTAAGTTTCACAACATGACACAGAATTTTTTTATTTAGGTCTCACTTATCATTTTGTGTTAAATATTTGATCAACCGATATACATGAAGGTTGTTTAGAAAAAGATAAAAAACTTATAGAATGTTTTAACTAACAGTATTTGTAATTAGACATGATGGCTGACTGGAATACGATAGAACCTATTCTTTGTTATTTTGCTTAAGTTGTTTTTCGATTATTGTGTATACATGTACATGTGTCACGATTTCATTGTAACTTGAGTAAACTTTATGAAGATACTCTGTGATATGTTATAAACCTTTA
Source organism: Steromphala cineraria (assembly GCA_916613615.1). Classification (NCBI taxonomy): domain Eukaryota; kingdom Metazoa; phylum Mollusca; class Gastropoda; order Trochida; family Trochidae; genus Steromphala; species Steromphala cineraria. Next base: position 49,535,837 of record OU744726.1, read on the forward strand.
TGATTGAATAATTTCTCATATGTGATATGATGTGTATTTAAGACAAATTAATGTTCAAGAAACGTAAGGACATATTCTATGACAGTGAGTCAGAGGGAAATAAAAATACAAAGAGCTCGAAGAGCAATAGAGTGACGTCACTAAAGATTTATAGAAGTGCAGTATGATTGCTAGTTAACCCTTTACCCTGCTAACATCTTGGTGTAGTGAGTAATATCTGACCTCTTGGATGATATTTATGATTTAGACTCCTTTCATATATAAAAATATATAATAATTGTAATAAATGAAATTGTTCTATTCTGAGAAGTATCTATTCTAGACACATACGAGTCTAAACCATTGCGAGGTAAAAGTCATGACTGTAGGTATAATGACACTGAAAAGTAAAGTCATCTGACAAAGTAGATGTTTTGCTCGGGAACATTCATGTCTAAACCCATCCAATAGATGGAGGGTAATCCACTCCTAGCTACAAAGCAGAGGCTACTTCTAGAGGGTCCCTCGACTGTTGGTTTTCATTTCATGCTCAATAAGCTTATATTGAATAAATGCAGTAGGTGGTGACATCTAATATCTATCTGGAATGTATCAACCAGGGAGCTTGAATTATTTGTGAGAAACCGGGGACTGGGGTCTCAACGGTGGTCAGCAGATGAGGTCAGGGCTTAGCTAAATGCATCTGTTCATGACACTGACCCCATTTTAAGAAGGAGGATTGGGAGGGGCTTTAAACATATATATACACATACATGTACACACATATGCAAGCAGAGATTGAAGACCAAGTACTAGTGCTATATGCTTGCTGACAAAGACCAACCTGACCAAAATTTTAGATGTAAGTATACTAATTGTTTAATGATTTGGATTTAAATGATTTTTCTTTTTGTCTCTGAAAAGTATTGTATTTTAATTGTCATAGAGATAACCTTTTATGTTTTAAAGTAGCAGATATGTTTAGCAAAGAATAGGAAGATGTAATCATTGAATTTAAAATCTCATACTGCCGTTAGAATTTTTCAAAATATTACATGTACATGTACCTTAATTGTTTGCTCAATGCAATATTAAAAGAACAAGGATATTTTGTGCCTTTAGGGTCACTTGTTACCTATGTGCTTACTGCTTAGACAGAAATATGGACATACAGTACTACCATTATGTTAAATTGAACAATCTAACCAAAAGATTATATTTCAAATATTTTGACCTTATTGTTAGTCTAATATGTGAAATGTTGTCTTCTCCCACTGCAAATCTTGAAGTATATTTACAGGCCAAATGACATGCAGTATCAAATCAAATCAGCAGTTGGTTATTTTAAGCCCTACCAAAATAAGTCAAATTCATTTGAGAAATTCTGTAAATAAAAATAATTCATTTAGCCTCATATTTATTGCCAAAGAACACACATTCCTATTTTAAATACTGATAGATATTTTTTCTTTTGAACATTGTTTTTGTGATAACATGCTGAATTAACCCAAAGTCTTAACTTTTATTTGACATGAATGACATGATGAACAAATTCTTATAATTATAAGGAAAATTAATACATAAATCATTAAATTACCAATTGAAAATGATAATGATTATTGATACAGCAGATATTACAGTTTTGGAAATACAAACAACTTAACTGTCTAATGAAATATTCAGAAATCTACAAAGCATATATCCATGAAACCTAAGAACCTATAACCAAAAGCAAAACTTGAGTTGTGTATTATGCTTTTGAATAATTTTGAAATACAGCATATAATCATTTCTATTTACACTGACATGTACCTGACTGAGTATGTTTATTTTATTACAAAAGGATTCAGTATAATTACATTATTAATTTGAATAAATTATTTTTTCTCGTCAATATATGAATAACTGCATATGAGAAAATTAAAACGAATGTTATTAGCCAGAAGACAAATTCCTATAAATTCAAAGACGAATTATTCATGTCAACTTAAGAAATAAAAACTGAAGCCTTCCACACCGATCATTATCTTGAATAACGATTGTAGAAGAAACCAGGTCATAAACTTCAAATATAAGAAACATAAAATAACTGTTCATGTTCTTACAAAGTTCAATTTCTCCCATGAAATCATTTTATCAGCTAGTTTAAATGTGATCCCTTTTCAACAATTATAACAGAAAAGGAAAGAAAGAAATGTACAATCAAACAGTTCTGAATTGGAATTTAATTGTGTAAGTATTAACTAAAATGTACGCATAAAGTATTTATCACAGTATCTTATGCTTTCGATGTTAGGTCATTAATAAATATGTTTTTCCTCTTTTTCCCCCACAAAATATTTTGAAGACATTTAATGCTTACGCATGTGACTTGGTTAAAGTATGTTGCAATAGGTATGACCTGCTATTCATGAAAGATAGGACTTCATTACAATACAATGAAAATCAGTAACTTTCATTGCTCATTATAACTTAACATATTTTTGTTGGAAAACCAAATTTCATATTTTATATATTTTTTTATTTTCCAAATTTTTAATACAGGCAAATACATAAGTTGAAAAGCTTACAAATATCTCATGTTGACAAATACGTAATCCACAATTGTCTAGCTCATTAACTAAATAGGAGGCCAGTGATGTACATGAGTGATTACAGTTAATTAATTGATAGAGGCCAGTGATGTACATTAACTGTAATCACTCATGTACATCACTGGCCTCTATCAATTAATTAACTGTAATCACTCATGTACATCACTGGCCTCTATCAATTAAATGTAACGCACTGCATTGTACATTACTGGTTTCCTACCACTCATCCCTGTTTAATTACATTTAATCTCTTCATTAAGTTGTTGTCACTGTGCATTGTATTATTTACTTATATATATGCCCCTAGCTCATTACTCTTCCTCTGCTTGAGAACGACACAAGAATCTGTGTCGAAACGTCGCATACAATGAACAAAGAAGTTGTCATCCATATATTCCTCAGCATTATTGTCATCCCAACTTCTAAAATGCCTCTCAAAGAAATAAATGCAAGGTTGACCAATATTGAAAAAACATTTCTTCAGTTTCTGTAGATAAAAATATATATCTTGTTGAATTATAGTAACGTACAATTTCATATATATTCTTACTTTGGTGTAAAAGCATTAATACTGCATCTGTAAATTTACTGTTTGACTAATAAAATGATTGCATTTACAGGATTATTGTTCTTTGCTTTCATTCCCAATATTTTGATTTTATTTGTAAATTCTAATTTGAGTTGAACTGAGTTAAACCACGATTCTTAAATTTCATAAATGCCAAAATTCCAAAATTGCTATTCAACGATTCTGACATTTCTTGAGATTCCTTCTAGTCACATGGTTTCTTCTTATTAATAAAAAGCTTACAATGTATACTTGGTCTGCTTAACTTTTTTATGTATATGATAAATGCGTTGCAAGTTGATGAGATAAAAGACAATTAATGTCAATGGCAATCTCCCTGTTTTGAAAACAAGCCTTAAATTTATGCGTTTAAACATTAATTTTCTAGTGTAATGTCATAACAATGTTGTGTAAAAAAAATTACTTCGTTTGTCATTTCTACATATTTCATTTCAATTTCTAGATGTGAGACAAATCAAGTAACTAACCAGAGATTGGTAGAGATTGAGCTGTTTCTTAATTATTCTTATCTTATATTTTCATCACAAAACAGTAAGAAACCTTGATACCTACAGAGTTCAATGCTCACAATTAGTATCCATAATATATTTGACATTATATTATTATATGAATATTTATATAGCAAATCAGTATTCATGATAACTTCTCATAATTTCAGAAAACAACAGAAAGGTTCTTCAGGAACAATAGGAATACCAATACTACAAACATTGAAAGACCTAATCTTCTCAAATAGCGAATTTAGACTCATAACAGAATACAAGTCGTTCTTATCATTACAGAAACACATACCTGAAGTTGATAAGTGGAAAGAAGTATAAAAGTGAATTAGCACATCATTTGTTGAATCAAAATGTTTTTAGGAAGGAGAGATAATAAAGATTAGTTTGATATTGCGGGGGGAAAATTTGGAAATTGAACTCTTTGAAAATGGATAAAACAATTCCCTTTATTCTAAGTTTCATAATACGTTGAAACTAACATGAAAAACACTGACATATAAAAGTGAGACAAGCGCTCGTAAAATATCCATTTCAAGTCGAATTGCTTTATGCCCAAAGGAAAGGACCTTTGCAGCTCTCCCAAAAAAACATCTTTGAAAGATGACGTTTTACTTGTTTCTTTGACTAATGTTATAACAAGACAACATTCTCAAATAGCCCATTTGTTCACAAATAATGAATAATTTACTATGCACAATAATATTATTACACTTGGTAAATGGAGTATCAGGAATAATTTAATAATTTCTTTAGTGGTCCATTAACATTTCACACTTTTTGACTTATCTCTGAATACATTGCTTATAGTTCGTTAAGTTTTCATTTATTTCTATTTAATGTGTTGTTATTCTATTATTTAACTTTGTACCTTAACCTATTTTCCGCATCAAATATATATCTTAAATATCAAACTATGATATTATATTTTTTAGGATAAAAAGGCGAGAGACTGGAACAAATAATATATTCACTTTTAACATTCATTCAAATTTATCTGGCGTGAAATCTGCCGAGAGGTGTCGCTGCAAGCAGGAAGTGATCAAGGTAGGTTGGGGTGTTACACTCGGAGTCACTATTTGACTTAAAGAAGTATAAAAGGGAACTGATAACCTATACATGTATACACAAACTATCAACAGGTAGTTAGGGGCACTATGGTCCAATAATTTTGATTCCTAACGTTGTATTTTGACAAAGAAATTTTCTTACTTTCTCTTTAGGTAGGCCCTAAGGGTAGAGCTTAACAACATGTATTAAGAAAATGAATTAACAAAATTAACAATTAACAACGAATTAAACGATCAAAGATGATAAAGTGCCATTCAATTATTGCTTTAGATGCCCCTTAAGTAGAATGTAATGTAAAAATCGTTGTCAATTATAACCTTGAATCTTTATTCACTTCTTATCTAAGGTCAAACATATCGTTACGTGTAGCTAAGATAAAATTGTGAAGAAAGGGAGGTAACTTCTGCAATACTTGTTTACCAGGCGAAGCTTGTCAGAAAACTAGAGCAAAACAGATATATGATTTATATTTTGTTTTGGCAATGTATGATTATACTTCAAAGTTGATTACTACAAAGGGTAGTTAGATAAAATGATAAATAGTAGTCAAACATATTCTATTTATCTGTTAAACGAAGTTTGAAAAGTCATGGAAATTTATTAAGGGGGCTCTGTTATCTTGTTTTAGTTCGATAAGTTTGATTTCAAGCTTTGTATTTTGGCAATTGAATATTCTTATTTACTCTTTAGGTAAATATAAGCTTAACAAAATGTTCATTCCAATTTGGTATAAACTAACAAATTCAACGCTTAAAAGGATAAAGTATCATGCAGAAAGCACTATTGGATGACCTGTCTGCAGAATGTTATGTACAGACTGTTGTTGATTAAACCCACATTTCTATTCACTGACTTGTTAGTTTTAACATGTTGTTACATGAAGCTAGGATAACAATGTGTACAAAGGGAGATAACTTCTGCTATACCTATCTATTTAACATAGTTTGAAAAGAAGATGGATATTTATCACTGTAAAATGAAAATTGACATCATTAAATTCATACTCCTGAAGTTTGCTGAGATTAGGTTTTAGTTTACAGTGTGAATAAAGTAGAGATTGATAATTAGATACTTCTTTGACAGGTTATCTATGAGCTGATGTGATGAAGGGGAACACGTTCTATTGATAAAGTCAACTTCTTTATTGTCATATATGCAACGGTTTGGTGCAGATTTTATGAGTATTACCAAGCATAATGATAAATGAATTTGAGCAAAGATTAAAAAGAAAAAGACCATTTTGATCCAAATGGTTCACCATCTTCCGCACGCATCAGGCGAGATATGCATTTACAAGAAATTCAAATTCACCCTTGCGACAACTCGACGGGAAAGTTGTGACTCTATAAGCTCCTCCTGTAGGACAAACAGAGTTACGTCCCTTGCGTTAGTCCAACTCGAACTCGTAGCGAAATTTAATTTCTAATTAATCTCTTACTTACATTGTGACAACAGTCATAAAAACGATGCGTGAATATAGGTCATACTGCATAGAATAAGGCTTTATTACATACGTGTTTTGAATATCTTCATGAGATAATTAGGTTATTGGAAACAAGTGTTGTGTAACCAAAGCAGGTTATTCAACGATAGTGACGTCGTAATGCCGTACTACTTTTGCAATCAGCTGATCGGGTGCAACCGACACTCAATATTTTCAAAGTTTTGATTTATTCACTCGCTTTTGCTCGTAAATAAATCAAAACATTCGAAAATATCTCGTTAAAATATTTTCGATATTCAACACTCTTTCGTTTTTTAATCTCTGTGTATCTATCAGTTTCCATTTAGACATCGCATCGCTTTATTACAGTTTTGTGTGCTCAATTGAAATATATCCTCGCTTTTGATTGGCCTACACCATAGCTCAACAATCAGGCTACTTCCTGTCACAGCTTTCCCGTCGAGTTGTCGCAAGGGTGCAAATTAATTTCCCGAAATGCATATTTCGCCTGATACGTTCAGAAGATGATGGTTCACTATCTGTGGGGTTTGTGAAATATTCAGTTGAAGTTTAATCATTGATCAAGTTTCCCGAATACAAAATAATTTCACTTAATTTTTTTTATGCTGTAGCAAGAGTTGGAATTTTATTTGTTTTATTATCTTTCAGATGGACGCTCTCACCACATTAAATGAACACTTCCTGTCCTGTAATATCTGCACAGAGACCTTCAAGGACCCTTGTACTCTTGGCTGCTACCACACCTTCTGTAGACCATGCCTCACCAAATACACCAAAACTCGACGAGACGCCATCACTGCCAAGTCCATACTGTGTCCAAACTGTAACCAGATGACGAAGGTTCCTCGACCTCAAGAACCAGTTGACCGGTGGTGTCAACAGTTCAAGCCGAGTTTCCTCATACAAGGTCTTCTAGATTCATTCGCTGGTCAGGAGAGCTCAGGTGATTCATCAATTTTAACTTAAATTTAGTTCATTACTCTAGTTTATAACATTTTGAAATAATCAAAATCTCTTGAAAAGCAAGTCTAGATCTTTAGTGAACTACATTATGATATAACCCAATCTTATCTTAAATATTTTATTTTTTTAATTTAAAAAGTAGAAGAAAGGATAACTCATAAGTTTTAATGAACTATTTATGCCATTCTCTTTCAGACCCTGTTGATGACTGTTGTTTCACCTGTGAGCATACGGGAAAGACAACACAGGCCACATCAGTGTGTGAAGATTGCGATACAAAGTTCTGTGAAACCTGTGCTAAATTTCACTTAGCGTCTCCTCGTAGATCAGATCACGTGATTTCACCCCTGGGAGCTGGATCAACTCCACAACTCAAGAAGGGAAAACTTATGTGCCCAGAGCACAACTGTTTGGTTGAATTTTGCTGCAGAGATTGTCAGAAAGCTGTTTGTCATAAATGCTGTATTGTCTACCACAGAAAATGCAACTCTGTTGTCACCCTCGACTCAATGATTCCTGAAATGATACAAGTACTGCAGCAGAACTACGATGATATAGAGATGTATCAAAAACAAACAGGAAACACTTTGAAGAGCAGGAGATCAGAAGTGGAGGAAATCACACAACATAATTCTTCTCTGCAGTCAGAGATCAGAAGAGTCAGTCAACAGGCCGTGGATCTGATCAGAAGAAAGGAGAAGAAACTCCTGGATGAACTGGAAACACTCACCGAGAAGCAGACTGGAGAACTGAGAAGTCAGATCAAATCTGGAGAAATTGACATGCAGACATATCAGCAGTACACAGAATTCATAAAACAAGTCTTACAATCAAACAGTGCCATTGATATATACGATATGTACACGCTGTGTCAGTCAGGGGAGATAACTGCTGAGATACAGAGAAAAGACAAACAAGAACAGAGAACAAAGAAGGTTGTGTTTGAGAAACAGCTAGATGTGGATAATCTTGACAGGACCTTACAGCTCGGTAATTTGAGGTTAGTTGAAGATACGTCCAATCTTGAAGTAAGGTCAAGCCTAAAAGATACACCTAACACCACACCAACAGTCAAAATTGAACCAAATCCTGGACAACTTCTGTTTACAGTCAATGCTAGATCAAACGATTATAAAGACCAGCCAAATCTTCGTGACGTTGCAGTTTTGAATATCAGAGGTACAGAGACACTGGTTGTTACAGATAATCGGAATTCAAGTGTCAAGTCATGTTACACAAAAGATAAAATACCTCACTGCACATCTCTCAAACTCAATAAAAGGCAGTTTACATTAACAAAGATAAGCCAGGACAGAGTAGCTGTATCATACTCCTCACACAACAGTATAGAACTAATCAAGCTGACTCCTGACCCGGTCCTGATCTCCACAATCAAAACAAGGAAGAAGTACAGATGTCTAACTGCTCTCAGTGACACGACTCTAGCTGTAGTTTGTAGAGATCCTCCCAGTTTTGACGTCCTGGATCTGTCAGGGAGAGTCCTCAGATCTGTGATCACACCCAGCACTGGTCAGCAGCTGATACAGGAACCATGGTGCATGTGTACAACACGTCAGGGTCACATTGTAGTGTCAGATTGGGGGTCACGTTCTGTCTACTGTGTAACACAACAGGGGGAGGTAATCTACCAGTACCAGCTGGCAAGAGTAGGATGGTGGTGGACAGGTGGTGTAACAACTACAGACACTGGTTCTGTTATCGTGGCTGATTACTACGACAACAACATCGTCCAGCTGACAGAAACAGGGCAGTATGTGAGAGATCTGCTGACTAGACAAGATGGGATTGTTAGACCACAGGGAATATGTGTACACGGGAACAAACTGTATGTTACAGAAGAGAACAATGAAAATATTAAAATATATCAATTGTAAGTCAATGATTGAAATCTGACTTTAGTGCTATAAGAGTAAGCAGAATGATTTAATGGGATAAAGTTACACAGCTTGGATTACATAAGACAGAATTTCTTAACAACAAATGCTACAAGATACAATCAACCTGTCCAAATTCAGTGTGCATTCGCCACTGTGAGATATTGGTACTAAGTAATACATCAGAATCTATCACCAATGAATTAACTTTTGAATAATATGTTTGCAATATTTTGAATTTTTTGAGAATTTTTGAATATCCTTTAGAAAACAAATGAAACATTAAATGTTATGTTATCAGATTTGAATATGATAAGATGTGATTTTGTTCAATTAAATTCATTAGGTTTCTATATCTAATGAGCCTTGTATCATTACATTAAACTGTGTCCTAATCAACATAAAATCAGTATTATAAGACATGAACACATTGATCATCTAAATTCTCCCCATCCTTTATTTCAGCGTTACTAATGAAAACATGAAGCTATAACAATTAAAGTGGGGATTTCTACAGTAATTCAGACAATGTCATAATACTGTTATTTGTTGTTATTGCTGGGGTCAGTTTGTTTATCTGCATTATTTGATATGTTTTATGTTATTTTAATTTTTTAATTTAGAAATATACATGAAAGATTTCAATTCGTTTTTTCCCTCTTTTTTGGGGGCATAACAACAAATAAAGTAAATTTAGATGCATAAGTGTAAGCTCTTAATTTAATGAGGTTGCATTTGAAACAATGAAGAATAAGGGGAAGAAATAACATACATTCTCTGATAATGTTGCTTTTGATGTGATATGATAAATTCAGATTGTGTATTATATGTAATACGTAATTGTATAAAGAAAACATGTTAAATGAAATTGTGTGAATAATGGTGTATGGATGATATTTTATTAAGTGTTGATAATTGTATAAAATCATGTCATAAAGACGATTTGTAAATAACTGAATATAGATAACATTTCAAATGACAATACAATATCAATTATATTGTGTATAAAGTATTACAAAAAGATATTGTGTTTATAGATGTGAACATTGATCATGAAGAAAAACATGTTTGCTGATAGTCAACCTCGTTGTGGGGGAGGGGGGAGGGGATATTAAAATGGGCACCATCCGTCCGTCTGTCCCTTACACTTTTTGAGAAAATTTTCATAGAATATTAGGATTTTTGAGAAAAGGCGTTAAATGAATTTTATATGGAGATGCATAATCATATGAAGGTGTGTCATGAATTTTGTTGTAAATTTTAATGGGTCTTTTTTTCTGCCAAAATGAGGACGCTATATATATATGAGTTTTGATTGGCTTCGTGTCATTTTTTTATCTTTTGATTATGTAAAACTGTATACCAGTAAACTTTTCCAATTTTTATCTATATATATATATATAATGAGGTTGCATTTGAAACAATGAAGAATAAGGGGAAGAAATAACATACATTCTCTGATAATGTTGCTTTTGATGTGATATGATAAATTCAGATTGTGATATGAAATGTTTTCATATGATATTAAAATGGGCACCATCCGTCCGTCTGTCCCTTACACTTTTTGAGAAAATTTTCATAGAATATTTAGCCTACAATTTAATTCAACTTCATCTTCTTCTTTTTAATATATATATATATATATATATATAAGCAAAAAACAAAAACCACTAGGGTTTTGTGTGATTTGGCTTTGTAATAAAATGGGTGCTCAACATTGATGAAATGGAGCGAGATAATATGTAGGGAGCAAAAATCAGTTAGCCTACAATATCATGTCTTTTGGTCACTACAATATTGTAGCCCAAGCGCCCTAACAACAAAAGTGGTCAGGGTCCCCTTTCACAAAGCCTTAAGGTGATCGTAAGTCCTTAAAGGGGCAGTAGCACGTTTTTAGGGAGAATATAGGTTGATGGAAGTAAAATGAAAATTAATGGTTTCAATTGAAAGACAATGTATTTAAACTAAATGGAGCAGTAATAATTTCAGTATATAGCGTTAAGTTTAGCCATGCGATTCCTTTGTCTTACAAAAATGAATTAAAGGTGTTCACAAAAAAATGGCCGCCAATGGATTTTATGTGAATCTTCATTCTTTGTCCTCTGACAACGGATGATTGGCTTGTGTAATGAGATTTTTGACACTGTCAAAAACATACATTTAGCATTCACTTACAATTATCAGTGAGAAATTTAAAATATAAAATTATCAAAAAACGTGCTACTGCCCCTTTAAGGTAGCCTTAGTGCTTTGTTAAAGAATGGGAGTTAAGGTCAACCTTAGTAAAGGTTGCTTTGTGAAAGGAGACCCAGAAAGCTAAGAAAGCTGTCACTTGATAATTGCCTCAGGCATGAAACAATATTGTAGTGACCAAAAGACATGATATTGTAGGCTAACTGATTTTTTCTCCCTACATATATATATATGCTAAAACTGCGTATTTTTATGGTCTCCCTAAGATTCACAAAAGTAAAACAATTCAAGATGTTATTTCAAATGAACATGACGCAGTTATAACTGTTAAAGACCCTGAAGATCTCCCATTTAGACCCATTGTTGGAGGACCTGAGAGTCACACGCAAAGACTTAGTAATTTCATTGATATTGTCCTCAAACCCCTATGCAGTAATGTTAAAAGTTTTATCAGAGATGATATTGATTTTTTATGTAAGCTCCCGCAAACAGTACCAGAGGGTTCTAAATTAGTGAGTTTTGATGTTGTTAATCTATATAGTAATATAGACACAGAGTTGGGTCTGAAAGCTGTTAGACATTGGCTTGATAAATCTCGCCATCTCATACCAGATAGATTTTCCAATGAATTTATCATTGATGCTTTAAGTCTAGTTATTGAAAACAATGTTTTTTATTTTGATGGAAGTTTTTACTCTCAAAATAAAGGGGTAGCTATGGGTACAAAAGTGGCACCAACCTATGCAACTTTAGTTCTGGGATACTTAGAAAATTTATTCTACTCTAAAGTTGAGGATACTTTTGACATTTCAATGAAAGAGCATGTTGAAAATTCATGGAAGCGCTTTTTAGATGACTGTTTTATCATACTAAAAAACGATAATAATCTCATTCAAACTATTCATGACATTCTAAACTCTCTTGACCCGTCAATGAAATTTACGATGGAATGTCATGATGTACAATTGAATTTCCTTGATGTAATTGTTAAGATAGAATCAGGCGGTATCATAGCTACAGATATTTTCTATAAGAAAACGGATTCACATCAGTATCTAGACTTTGATTCATGCCACCCACATCATACAAAGCGTAACATCCCCTACTGTTTAGCAAGGAGAGTTTGTACTATTGTATCTGATGATGTTGTTAAAACTAATCGCCTTGGTGAATTAAAAAACTTTCTCCTTAAACAAAACTATCCGGACAAATTGATTAGTGATAGTATACACAAGGCTTTAAAAATGGACCAACAACAACTGAGATCAAAAGTGGATAAAGACATTGATATTCAAAACAATATTTCTCTTGTATCTACTTTTAATCCCAACAATGATAACGCAATGTCTATTGTGAAACGATACCTTTCAATGTTAAGTCCCAGTCAGAAAATGAAAAAGATTGTCAATAAATATAATTTCATTAACAGCCGTAAGCAACCCAAAAACTTACGCAAAATCTTAACTAGTTCAAGGTTTGACTCAGTTGATGTTATTCCCAAAGTCTCAAAATGTGGAGATTTAAGATGTCACACTTGTGAAAGTATTAGTGAAGGGTGCTCTTTTGACATTTCACCAAATCAAACATTTGTTGTTAAGCAAAACATGAATTGTGATACAAGAAATGTTATTTATGTAATCACATGTACTGGATGCAATGAGAAATATATCGGAAAAACCGAACAAAAATTAAAGAGAAGAATGAATCTCCATCGATCTCACATAAACCAACCCCGAAATCGAACTATTCCTCTTAGTGAGCATTTAGATAAATGTGGAAAGGGCAAGTTCAAAGTTTTCCCGATATATAAACTCAATTATCATAATGACAATGATTTAATTTTGAAAGAATCATATTTTATTCATAAATATGCGCCAACATTGAATGGCAAAACATGATATTGTTTACATTATGATCACTTGTTGTCAAGCTTATTGTGACGTCATAGGTTCCTGTGTGACGTCATAATACTATGTACTGTGTGTCAGTTACTGCATTAAACGGCCTGATGAAGCAGGTACAGGATGTACCTGCTGAAAACGTTTGCCAAACTTAATTCAACTTTATCTTCTTCTTTTTAATAAATATATATATATATATATATACTGAGGATAATGATGCAATGCCCATTCAGGGCTCAAACATACTCGTTCAGAGCCCACACTAGTGGTCAGCGCAAAATGTATATGGTTTATTTTTTAATACGACTTGTAAAATTTTATCTTTACTTGTAAACAACTTCACTACGATAACAAACTTATTACAAGAATTCAGGAATATACATATTTGGACAGCAGGATTTGGCCACTAAGTATCACAGTTGGAAGAGTTAGTGGTCCCATACAACTGAGGATAATGATAGACTGAATGCCGTAACATATTTACAAATTTTAGCATTACAAGTGCACACAGAACATTAGAACAAATCATATATACAAAGTTGGAACACTACAAGTGCACACAGAACATTAGAACAAATCATATATACAAAGTTGGAACACTACAAGTGCACACAGAACATTAGAACTAATCATATATTATATTATATTATAAGTACAAAAGGTTTATAATACAGGTCTTTTGAAAAGCATATACACATGAAAAAACAGGGAGTATTCATTCAATTCATTCAATTCATTCATAACATTGAGTTTTTATGATATATTTTGTTAAATAAGCATCTATTCTATTTCTTATATTTGGAACACTTATTCCACCCTTATCAGGTTTACCATTCTAGGTAATATTGTAAGTTTAATTATATCAGGTTTACCATTCTAGGTAATATTGTAAGTTTAATTATATCAGGTTTACCATTCTAGGTAATATTGTAAGTTTGATTATATCAGGTTTACCATTCTAGGTAATATTGTAAGTTTGATTATATCAGGTTTACCATTCTAGGTAATATTGTAAGTTTGATTATATCAGGTTTACCATTCTAGGTAATATTGTAAGTTTGATTATATCAGGTTTACCATTCTAGGTAATATTGTAAGTTTGATTATATCAGGTTTACCATTCTAGGTAATATTGTAAGTTTGATTATATCAGGTTTACCATTCTAGGTAATATTGTAAGTTTAATTATATCAGGTTTACCATTCTAGGTAATATTGTAAGTTTGATTATATCAGGTTTACCATTCTAGGTAATATTGTAAGTTTAATTATATCAGGTTTACCATTCTAGGTAATATTGTAAGTTTAATTATATCAGGTTTACCATTCTAGGTAATATTGTAAGTTTGATTATATCAGGTTTACCATTCCAGGAAAGCTCCCTTATGTTACACGTTAGATTCCCAATATTGTCCAACTTGAAACTATGGAAAAAATCGAACGTTAAACAAATAGAAAAGAAAAGACAAACAGGTTTGAGTTGACAGTGTTTGATAGGTGATACGCCTACTGTTCCTGTGATTCCGCTTCTGTAAGTTTATCAGTTGTTCTGTTTATCAAGTACCAAATAGCATTTGATTGAGAAAGACGTTAGTTTGTACACCAAAATGTCGCACTCTTGCAATAAAGAAGTTGAAAATCCATAGAACTCTTCCTCAATATTCATCTAACAACTTCTTAATGCCTCTAAAAGTACTCACATTTTAATTGTGAATTGATCGCAGAGGGATTTTAATTGTCAACATTTTACTATGTTTGAATCTTCAATTCATCAAAATTCTTAATTAATTTACCAAGATAATACACAAGGATTGCCCTCAATAACAACATCAACAATAACGTTGTTTCATAGGTTGGGGATTTAGAGATGAGCTTGTAAAATACCAATTTTTAGCTCTAATCTGGGGCATGCTTTGATTTTTCTTATAAAAATGATGTATGGTTATGTCTGTGTTTAAAAAACAAGACGAAATTTAGATTCTTATAATTGAATAAATAGATCAGTTTCCACATGGGTTATTTACATTTTACAATGCACCGTAGATCTACATGGTCTTTATCTAGGTAACTTACTTTGTAGGTTCTAAATTAAAATATGATTTTTTTCAGAAAGTGTTTAATACATTGTGTTTAAAACAGAGTTATATTTCCGAAAGTTTCACCATCGGTTTTTAAATATTTTTAATTATTAGAGTTCACGTTGGCATAAATATTCATATCTTAGGTTTGAAACAAACTATTTTAAAATTTAAGATAAAAAAGTGTACTGAGAAACCTGCCAAAAATGACTTTCTTAATTAATTATTTGAATACTTATTCATTCAAATTGAAATGATGAAGGCTAGAGAACACATAATCATTGAGTAGGACAGTCAGTGTTTGTACCGCTTATCAGACGAATACTGATAATAACCTTATGACGTGAAATCAGCCGAGAGATGTCGCTGCAAGCAGGAAGTGATCAAGGTAGGTTGGGGGTATTACACTCGGAGTCAGTATCTGACATAAAGATATATAAAATAGTTCATTGATAACTTGAACAGTAACAAACTATAAGTAGTTATAATAGTCAGCTAAAGACACAATTGACTAAGCATAAAGCTATCAGATTGATTTCTAGTGTTTCTAGTCTTCTACTTTCTCTATAGCATCGTTAAGGGTTAAGTTTTATCAACATGCAGAGATAAACATTGTATTATACCTGATTCTAGTGTTTCTAGTCTTCTACGTTCTCTATAGCCTTGTTACTGGTTAAGTTTTATCGACATGCAGAGATAAACATTGTATTATACTCGGTAAGCTGTTTTATAGAGTTTTAACAATCCAGGAAGGCTTGCTAGACAAAATATTCAAAACAAATCATCATATCGTTGGCACATATGCAAATTACTTCTTGAAATATGAGGCTAAGCAATGCTTGAATCGTTTATATTTCAACAGGCGTATTCGCCTACCACGTGACCGAGTCAAATTGATATGATAATTGTAAAGTCCATCAGATATGAAGATACCAGAGTCCCTGCGATAAGCTTCAATAAACATGTCATCTTTATGGTACATGTTGTACAAGTAATATAATCTCTAGTTTGTGCAATGAATACAGATGTGACTTAGTTTGTTTATCACCCACTCACCAGGGTTGTCGATGTTTGAATCCTGCTTTCGAGATTTTTCAAGTTAAAATTTTAAGATAACATAACCGGAAAGTCTAAAGGTTTTAAGAGCACAAATCTAGATAACATCACGCTGGATGTCCTAAAACTATTGTCTCATATTAATACCAGTATCAATCAAGGGGAGGTACATGTAACCAGTGCTTTACCTTGACATTGGCAAAACTCTTTTCAGGATAGGCCGATTATAGAAACAACCCTGATGTTTATTTAGCTCACAACACATTACAAACCTGTAAAGCTGTTTACCGAGGTCACTGTGTATGACCTAACACCGGAACTAACTAGGTGTACGTTGGAAACGTTTCTAGTGAGGAGCTAAACATCCTGCTACATCAGCGTATATGTCTCCGCTCATGCTACAACCTATCCCCTGATATCCTCCTATGGTCTTCTATCGTATCGCTATATATAGCAAGCCAATCAAATAATGCCCTTTCAGCGATAGCGGCAAACTAGTTTCTTGACTTAGTTCCGCGTGCTCACCTCGTGATGCAAATTAACCAATGGGAGTGCTAATAGATAATAAATCTGATTCTTGTTGCAGTCTCCCGCTAAGCTCCAAATCACGCGCTCTTAGATTTCCACGTGCGACATCACTAGACAGAGTTCGAGTTCGAAATAGTTTGACTGAAAACAGACAGGCTATAAATAGCGGTGAGCAACCACCCGTCAGCGATACGACAGAAGACTATAGGAGGATATCAGGGGATAGGTTGTAGCATGAACGGATGGGAGCTAAATCACTCTCAAATAATCAAAATCATGTTGGTATACTGAGCAAACGTACTTAGTAACATACAATTAGGTCTTCAAGACAAAAATCCTAAGGCCTTTTGATTTTATCCAGATTCTTATCATCATTTGGACGTTTTTTTGTTTTGTCAGTTCTGATCGTTGATTTGATGAAGGAGAACATGATATCATATCTATTTATAAAGTCAACTTCTTTTTTGCAATATATACAACGATTTGGTGCAGATCATATGAGTGCTATCAACTTAAAGATGGACTGAAATGCTATATGGCAACTTTCAGGATTCGTGAAATAGTGATTACAATTTGACATTGACTCAACTTTAAATTACTGAAATCGACCAAGAAACGGCTTAATTACGACTGTATACATAACACTGCCTAATTAGGCCGGCGAACAGAATAAAACGCACTGAAGCGTGACTGCCTCGTGACGTGTTAGTAGGCGATGTGATACCCCGTTGTGTGCCCTCGTTATGTAAAACAACACAAGCTAACAGTACAGCTCAATGTTTAACCGTTGATTAAACACCCTAAACAACATCCCAACATCTCAAACCTTCAATAAATCGGTAGTTTATTTAATCAACTGGCAATTTGTATTGATGAAAATGTAAGACCCTCATTAAAAACGAAGTTGTGCGCATAATGCTACAGCATGTAGCTGGTCTCGATTTGCGCAATGTTGTCATGAGACTGCACGTGAGAACCCGGATGTATTTTCGTCATAAACAATTGCTCACGTGTGAACCGTTTTATCTTCGTGCACAGTTGTTTGTTGTTATTGAATATAACTTTAATAGCACAACAGAAAGGATGTTATTATACAATACTATTTTTTATACATTTAAACCAATTTTTTAAAATGCCTTTGACTTCATTTTGTAACGGGATAAAAAAAATATACGTTTTTCTTAGTTATTTCATTTAGTGATGGATAAGTTACAATTCTCAGTGAAAGGCATGTATTGGATGATGACTGATGTCTTGTTTAAAACATTATTTTAATAGGGCATTTCACTGACAATCTTAATGTTTTCACTCTTGTACATAGAAGAGATATTGTTCACAACAATACCTGATACATTGCCCAACAGAATGAAGATTTATTAAATGAACCTTATTCAAAATAATTATCAGATAGAGCAAAAAAGTATTTCTAATTTCAACAGGTTATAATTTACCAATCGGAGAAAAAAGGGACGTTAAGGAATACAATTGCTATTTGATGTTACCTAATAAGCTGATGTCATAAAATAGCCAGGTGTTGATGATTGTGCATTATATAACCTACCTGCTATAGTCATCATTTGATAGCTTTTAATTAGGAAACAGACAGGAAATACGATAGACAATAAAGTAATTGTGTAATAGGTGAGTATCTGATCTAAAGAAAGTAAATAACACCTGCAGACCAATGTCATTGTTTATTCAACCTTTTTACACAACGTTCAAATCTAAATGTGAGCATTGTAAATTCGGATTATTACCATAAATCAGCCAAAAACTTTGTGCTATGTTTTATATTTTACTAATCTCTTTTTTCTATGCATGCCAAACTGTTCATTCAGTGAAAATGCGAGCTCGAAACAGAAAATCGGTGTAGTGATCGGAACACGTGAGTTCGATGTATATTGTCACATTGCTCTGTTTGACCTTACACAGCGGGTCAATTTGGCGTGAAACGATCAATGTGATGGGAATTTGTCTACGGAAACTTCATCAGGAGATATTCTAGGACAGTTGACAGCAACACAATGATATGACATACTGTTAATCGCTTGGAAAACGCAGAACTACGGATTTCGCCTACCATTTTCCATATAAGCAGACGAACGCTTCGCCTACTGCCACGTCACTTCCGGTATCCCCTGCCCGTGACCTCTCAGCCTTGTTTTGGTTTGTCGCTGGACGGCGACGAGCAGACGCCTTGTTACGCAATGTTTACTTAGCTGTAGCTTCATTGAGAAACTGTGTATCGTTGCTGTTTTGGCCTAATATTTATGTTATATAGTTATTTGACCAATATCTTATGAAAAATATATTTAAAAAAGGTCATACAGCGGCTCTTTAATGATAAATGAATTTGAGCAAAGATTAAACAGAAATAGAGCATTCTTATTACAAATGATTAATAGTAAAGTGACGTTTAATGGTTCACTATCTGTGAAATATTCAGTTGATCCTATAATTTATTATATTAATTATTAAATTTTATCTTTTGTATACTGTAGCAAGTCTTCAACCATTATTTGTTTTTCTCTTTCAGATGGACGCTCTCACCAAACTAAATGAACACTTCCTGTCCTGTAAAATCTGCACAGAGACCTTCAAGGACCCCTGTACTCTTGGCTGCTACCATACCTTCTGTAGACCATGCCTGACCAAATACACCAAAACTCGACGAGACGCCATCACTGCTGAGTCAATCCTGTGTCCAAACTGTAACCAGATGACGAAAGTTCCTCGTCCTCAAGAACCAGTTGACCGATGGAGTGAACAGTTCAAGCCGAGTTTCCTTATACAAGGTCTCCTGGATTCATTCGCTGGTCAGGAGAGTTCAGGTAATTCATTAATCTCAACTTAAACTTAGTTACTTATTCTAGTTAAGAACATTTTGAAATAATCAAACTCTTTTGAAAAGTCTAGATCTGTAGTGAACTACATTCTGATATAGCTCAATCTTATCTTACAAATTTGTATATTTAATTCATATAACTGAATGTTTTTCAAGACTTAAAAAAGTAGAAAAAAGGATAACTCATATGTTTTAATGAACTATTTATGCTATTCTCTTTCAGACCCTGTTGATGACTGTTGTTTCACCTGTGAGCATACGGGGAAGACATCACAGGCCACATCAGTGTGTGAAGATTGCGACACAAAGTTCTGTGAAGCCTGTGCTAAATTTCACTTATCATCTCCTCGTAGATCAGATCACGTGATTTCACCTCTAGGTGCTGGATCAACTCGACTACTCAAGAGACGCAAAGTCATGTGCCCAGAGCACAACTGTTTGGTTGAGTTTTGCTGCAGAGATTGTCAAAAAGCTGTTTGTCATAAATGCTGTATCGTCTACCACAGGAAATGTATCTCTGTTGTCACCCTCGACTCCATGATTCCTGAAATGAAACAAGTACTGCAGCAGAACTATGATGATATAGAGTTGCATCAACAACAAACAGGAAACACTTTGAAGAGCAGGAGATCAGAAGTGGAGGAAATCACACAACACAAATCTTCTCTGCAGTCAGAGATCAGAAGAGTCAGTCAGCAGGCCGTGGATGTGATCAGAAGAAAGGAGAAGAAACTCTTGGATGAACTGGAAACACTCACCGAGAAGCAGACTGGAGAACTGAGTAGTCATATAAAATCTGGAGAAATTGACATGCATACGTATCAACAATACACAGAATATATCAAACAAGTCCTGCAATCAAACAGCGCCATGGATATATACGATATGTACACGCTGTGTCAGTCAGGGGAGATAACTGCTGAGATACAGAGAAAAGACAAACAAGAACAGAGAACAAAGAAAGTTGTGTTTGAGAAACAGCTAGATGTGGATAATCTTGACAGGACCTTACAGCTCGGTAATTTGAGGGTAGTTGAAGATATGTCAAATCTTGAAATGAGGCCAAACCTAAAACTTGCACCTCAAACCAAACCAACAGTCAAAAGTGAACCAAATCCTGGACAACTTCTGTCTACAGTCAATGCTAAATCAAACGATGATATAGAGCAGCCAGATTCCTGTGACGTTGAAGTTTTGAATATTAGAGGTACAGAGACACTTGTTGTTACAGATTATGATAATTCAAGTGTCAAGTCATGTTACATAAAAGATAAAACATCTCACTGCACATCTCTCAAACTCAATGAAAGACCTTACAGATTAACAAAGATAAGCCAGGACAGAGTAGCTGTATCAAACCTCTCACACAACAGTATAGAACTAATCAAGCTGACTCCTGACCCGGTCCTGATCTCCACAATCAAAACAAAGAAGAAGTACAACTGTCTGACTGCTCTCAATGACACGACTCTAGCTGCAGGTTGTAAACATCCTCCTAGTATTGACGTCCTGGATCTGTCATGGAGAGTCCTGAGATCTGTGATCACACCCAGCACTGGTCAGCAGCTGATACAGATACCACAGTACATGTGTACAACACGTCAGGGTCACATTGTAGTGTCAGATTGGGGGTCAGATTCTGTCTACTGTGTAACACAACAGGGGATGATAATCTACCAGTACCAACTGAGAGGAGGAATTTGGACAGGTTGGGGTGGTGTAACAACTACAGACACTGGTTCTGTTATCGTGGCTGATTGCTATAACAACAAGATCGACAAGCTGACAGAGACAGGGCAGTATGTGAGAGATCTGCTGACTGAACAAGATGGGATTGATAGTCCACAGGGAATACGTGTACACAGGAACAAACTGTATGTTACACAATATAACAATGAACATGTCAAAATATTTCAATTGTAAGCCAATGATCGAAAGCAAACAATGTATTTCCAGTATTCCCACATCTATGAATTGAGAGCAAAATAATATATTCCATTCCGGAAAAGCATCTGTCTAAACCTTTTATCTTATTGTAAACAGTTTGTAGTATGAAATATTATATCAAGTATTGTGAATGTATTATATTTGACTATAAAAAGTATGTTGATTATCATGTGTTATTAACAAGATTGAAGAAACCTGACTTTAGTGCTATAAGAGTAAGCAGAATGACCTATTGTGTAGAAGTTACACAGCTTGGATTAAATAAGAAAGAATTTCTTAACCGCAAATACTACAAGATATAATCAACCTGTCGAAATTGTGCATTCACCAATGTATGAAATTGGTACTAGGTAATAAATCAGAATCAACCAGCAATAAAATAACTCTAAAACAGTTTATTTGCAATATTTTGAATTTTATTAAGCAATTTTGATTATCCTTTACAAAACCAATGAAACATAAAATGTTATGTTATCAAGAATTGCAAATTATTGGTAATGAGTTTGTTCAAGTAAATTCATTAGGTTTCTATTTCTGATGAGCCTTGTATAGTTACATTAAACTGTGTCCTAATCAACATAAAGCTAGTTTTATAAGACTTGAACATATTGATCATCTAGTTTCTTCCCATCCTTTATTTCAGCGTTACTAATGAAAACATGATGCTATCAATTAAAATGGTATTTTCAACCTTTACAGTAATTTAGACAATACCATAAATATGTTATTAGGTCTTCAAGACAAAGTCTGGAAGACCTATCCGTTTTCTTCAAGTTCTTATTATTATTTGTACAATTTTTGTGAACGAGCTACAGCTCAAACGGCTGCTCCAAATTCAATGAAAGTTGGCATGCTGATAGACCTTACCCTGGAATCGACGTGCTAAGCTTTTGGGCAAAACCGACTTGTACATTAAAGGTCCAGGTCGAATCCAAAATCGAAAATTTAACATTGATTTTTTTTTCAAAATGCACTTAGAGATTTGAATTTTTTTTAAAAGAAGCGCAATGAAAAATAAGGAAAAAAAGGAAATCAGGACGAATTCGTAAGTCACGTGGTTTGGCCACCATCTTGCTTTTAGTGCATTTTTGACGATTTTCGACCCCACCCGTCTTTGATAATCTTCTCCTCTGAAGATACTTGCACTAGAGAGCTGAAATTCATACTGAATGTAGCTGAAGTATTGTAGATTATAATCTTTTCTTTTTAAGGTCCTAACGTCAATACTTTTTGTGCTGTGACCTTTTAAAGTTGACCAAAATCTCAAAATCGCCAACTTCAAGGGCAGATAACTCAAAAACCAGACCATAGAACTGAAAGATTTTTGCATGAGAGTTAGATATTGGCAAGGTCTTTAAGATAAAGGAATAAAATCGATCGCGAACAGTGATTTCCGGTCACGAGGAAGGGTCAAAGTTTGCATTTATTAAAACGGGTGTTTTGGTGGGTATGTTTAAAAAATCCTTGTTAACCAACGACACATGATAAATATTTGTTCTATATATCATATGAAAGCCAAAACATAAAATCTTAGATAAATCTCATTAAAATTAGATTAAACATTAACATTGATTTTGGAGCATTTAAATGTGGTCAATCCTACTTTCGGTTTGATTGATTCTGATATAAGAATGATTGAAAAATTTTACTTCATTGGCAATAAAACACTAGGAAATGTTTTATCTATATCATCAGGCAGCAACAAGGCTGTATAACCTGAGATGATTCATGTTTGCAGCCATGATGAATTTTCGGTAAAGCCTTTAACGTTGAATATCAAGTTAAATGTGGTCATTTTTATAATGTATTAATTACTGTTTACCTCTTAGACAAAGAGTCATGTGAAGGTCAAACACTGTGTGAAGGTCAAACAGGAAGTCTTGAAGACCTAAGTACTGCCGCGGCAGTCCTAGTTTGTTATTATTGCTGAAGTCAGTTAGCTGATCTGCATTATTTGATATGTTTAATGTTATTTTCCTAAATCAAAATTGAGAAATATAAAATCTCAATTAATTCGGTTTTTCCTTCCTTTTTTTTGCAAAACAACAAATAAACTAAAATTAGATGCATTAGGGTAAGCTCTGATTTTAATGAGGTTGCATTTGAAACAATGTATTAAAACCAAGGGTGTAATTCATAAAGAATAAGTTTGAAATACGGATATAAAGTTAATTTTTTTGTTACATTTCTGAAGGTTGCTAGTTTACAATCGATTGAATGAATGCAATATAGATAATTTTAGCTAGTTTTCATTTCCATTGAAGTTTCGTAAAATCTGCTCCATCAACCATAGATTATTTGTTAGCCCATGTCCCCGGTGTTATCCCATAGTGGGCCACGAGTAGATTACGTAATGAGCAGACCGGCGGGCCACTATGGGAGAGCTCGTTAATGAGGTGTGATAGGCCGGCCCGTTCTGGGAGAGGTTGTTAGTTGTGAAAACATACTAATGAAGGTGTTAAGTGTGATTAACCAGGTCGTGAGCAATAGATCAGAGGAGGTGTTAATGATGAGTAGTAGGAAGTTAACTGTTCCCTAACTGTTAGACATTGAGAATGAGAAGGAAATAGTACATTTGTACAATAGTACATTTGTGTTGTTTAATGTTTGTGTTAGCTGAGAAGGTAAGAAAAAAACTTTTCCTGGGGGGATTCAAGTACAACAAGAAGAGGGTGAACAAGAACAAGACCATTAGCTGGCGTTGTAGGCACCAGGGGCCGCCTACATTCTCCAGGGAAGGGAAGAAAAAACACTTTTGTTTGGGGAATTCAAGTACAACAAGAAGAGGGTGAACAAGAACAAGACCATTAGCTGGCGCTGTAGGCACACGGGCCGCCTACATTCTCCAGCCCGAGGGAGGACACCAGCCTACCAAGCGTCGAAGGATCACACATGTGAACACACAAGTTACTATACAAGCTTGGACTAGAGTACATGACTTGTGAGAGAGACATGCATGGCCAGCTACCTGTTCACCTGTGGATCCATGCTTTCATGTAAATGAACGGTGTATATAATCTGAGACTTAACAAAAGACGCCATGTAAATAAATGATACTGCCAAATTTTCTTACTTTTTGTTATCTTTTTTTCAATAAGTAGTCTTATCAATGGTTAATCACTTGACACCTCTTAACAAGGTATTCACACCTGCTAATTAAGGCAATCAAACTTATGTGGGCCACTATGGTTCAGCTTAAATGTCCGCGGCCCACTCTGGGACAGCTCGTTAAGAGGGTGTGAAATTAAAGGTGTTCACAAAAAAATGGCCACCAATGGAATTTATGTGAATCGTTATAATTTGTTCTCTGCCAATGGATGATTGGTTTGTGTTAAGGGATTTTTGACACTATCAAAATAATTGAAAGGATTGAAAAAGGTCATAAGCGTTAGAAATAACACATAATTCATTCAGTATGTTTTATGTTCTTATTATGGTATAAGGATAATAAAGAAATTTTTAAATGCTTGTGATGGAATGATAACTCAATCATAAAATCATATTATAAAGACAATATTTGTAAATAACTGAATAAAGATAACATTTCAATTGACAATATTATTTCAAAGTATGTATTACTTGTATGTAAAAGGATCTTGTTTTTTAAGTGTGTACATTTCTCATGAAGGAGAACAAGTTTGATGGATAGTCAACTTCTTTGTTGTTAAAATGGACAAGTTATCTTGTAGGGGAGTTAGTCCTGTTCCCTGACTGTATAGAAAAGGACTGAGTACAGTCTAGTCCACATCAAGCAAGTCTAGAATACACAACTATATATCTGCGAGAAACCGAAAAATAAAAAAAAGTTGTCATTATTTGCCCATCATATTTTTCACAATATGAATTTTGATCTAAGATAAAGTAAACCTGATTTAATAACATCATTCTTGTGACCCTTTAAATAACTTTTCGCGGATGCAGTTTGGAACCAAATAAACGAATTATTGAGTACACAATTCAAGTTTTAATCATTTATAAAATCTTCTTGAAAAACGTTTTTGTCAACACTATAATAATGTATTTACGGAAACTTCAAAATATATAAATATTGCATTATTGTATGACATTGTGCTTTTGAGAAGAATAAAGAAATGTTTTATTTCAATTTGACATGTTGGCAAGTTTAAAGGAGGTCTGAGTGTCCACTCACTTGAAACCAACTTGTTATCTAAAGTTAAAGCTAAATAATGCTAAAGAGATTGTGAGTCACACCCATTGGTCAAACTAGTGACCAGTCCGTCCTGGTCAGAAAGAAGTCCCGGTCCTGGATATGTGTCACACCTACATGTGTGACGTCACAGTACAGCGTCCCCAAATAACTTGTATCTCAGTACCCATGTTTTATTATGTTTTGTATATCAGTCAAATGTTGACATACATTCATCGGATCATCACTTTCTTGACAATGACATTAGAATCTATGTCGAAACGTTGCTTATGTTGATCTGAATATAACACTCTAAGTTACATATGTAGCTATTTATTTGTTATATGTATATTATTCTTTTTCTAGACTAACATTTAGTCTCAGAAGTATTTGTTTTCAATATTGACAATATTTTTAAACAGATCATGTATTATGACAAAATGGAACCCAGAAGATGCTTAAACTTCAGCCTAAAGCTGAGTGATCTAGACTTGCTATACATTTTTAGACTTGGTTGGTCATCAATCAAATATTTTTGCTTTAGGGTCTGGATGACTGACTATTCTTTGTATAACAGAACACTCATTATTATCACGGTCAAGTCCTCAATGAAGAAATTTGTCCAAAATAAACAACTTTGAAGGAGTTATACAAAAATGTACAAAATATACAAAACTGTATTTTACAGAATAGAACAGTGAACATTTCAAGATATGTGAATATTTGATTGAAAGTTTCAAAACTTTTGTTGAACCTGAACTCAATTAAGACATGAAGTTAATTCATAAATGACTTACACTCTTAGTTCTATAAATTATTTAGCTCTTTAAAAGGGATATACAGTTGATAAATTCTTTATAACATAACCCTCCTTGCTATTATCCTGAGTATCATTCAATAAATGTGTCCAAAATGTACAAATGTAAAAGAAAATAGAAAATGTTGCATTGCGTTTTTAGGGAGATGTCAGGAAGATTAAAATAAATGGTTCCAAATGAAAGACAATGTATTTAAACTTAATGAAGCAGTAATTAATCAAATATATAACGTAATGTTAGGCGACATTACCAAAGTAATGCATTTATTATTAACCTACAACTATCTGTGACAACTTGAAGATATATAATATTCAAAAAAAGGTGTTTCTATGCTGTACTGATGTGTGCACAAATTGCAAAATACTCACTTAAACAGAATATGGCATTTGGATTGGTTTTATATAAAGTCACACCTACATATCATTTCACAGGAGAAAATGCTTCCGTTCTCTATTGTTAAGATTTTTCTGTATGATTTGCCATGATTTCATGTGCCTGAATTGAATTGATAATTTTTGCTTTGAAATTTATAAAACTGTAATTATTATTCGAGATAAGGAATAAAACTAACTTTTAGTGGTAGGGTTTACAGACTGCAAAACTTATTGTTACAAATTGCAACATCTCACACAGATTAGCTAAGCTAGTTACAAGCTTTTGCAAGACTAGAATAATGAATATTATTTTTTTCCCGATTTATCGCTTGTTTGGTTCATACCGCTTTAATGTGTTTAAATGTTTGAATGAATAAAATTTAATCAAGACAATCAATGTGTTAATTTCTTGTCACTTCTATTTTTTGAGTGACAGCTTTTGGTAATTCAAGGGGTAGGTGTTCTTTTTTGTTTCAGTTTGGTATCATTTGAAGTTTCGTAAAATCCCACTGCATGCTGTGTGAACCTATTGAAATGTAAATTGGGTCAAATATAAATGTTCTTGTGAAAGTTTTCACTGTCAACAACAAGCAGTATGCAAAAAATCAACAACATTTTGGTGATTATACTTTAATGAATTTCTTTCAACAAACATATTGTAAACAATGAAGGGTTAAGATAAATTGCTTTTAGCTACGATACATGTCATGTGTATTTCCTTTCGAGATATTTGCTGTAAAGTACACAGGCTACATGTTTCTTGAGGCATCACTTCAAACTCTGAATTTATTTTATTTCACTTTTATTTACTGCATCTTTTGAAGAGATTGTTGTATGCATTGAAAAGATGCATAGTCAGAGTGTAAAACATGTCGAAGTATTTTTGCAATTATTTGTATATCTAACGAACAATCACTACCAATCAATCAAATAACGAACCTAATTAATGATTTTAATCAGTTGAATATTATAGTTACAGACAATATACGAAGGGCATTCCCATATTAGGTGAGGTGAGGGGATCTGGGGCTTATCACCGCTTTCAAGAGTATTTCACTTGTATCGCGGCTGCTAGTATTATTGCAGGGAGAAAGCCCGCAACACCATTGTGCCTATGCATTGCGGTAAAACCTGCGAGCACAAGCTGGAACTAGCAAACTGCTCTGACATTCAGTGTAGCATTGCAAATAAATCTAACTAAATGTAGAACAGTTCTCTACTGCAGACAAAGTTGCCGAGCCCCTGGCGAGATTCGAACCATGAACCTTTTGATCCGAAGCCGAACGCTCTCATTATAGTACATGGCTATACATTTATCTTTTTGCATATCATAAAATCTGTAAATGATTTCATCATCGAAACTTCGAGATTTAAATGATATCACAATCTTTTCAAAACAACGTGCCTTGCTATCCCAATGACACTCTGGATATTACTTTGTTGGTTTATGTCTTACCATGTTGAAATGTTATGTTTAATGTTATATATTTTGGATTTGTATGTATCAACTAAGTATCTATAATATACATACGGAAAAAGTTAAGCACCCCTTAAATTTGAAAACAAAAAATGATACTATGGCAAAGTTACTGTATTGTGAATAATTTTATGACTCTTTTACATAAAAATGTTGATTTTGTAATAATTGCTTAAAAGAAATATCGTCCATGTAGACAATTTATGAAATTACGATTGAATTTATAATGGTATTGAAATTTCACCCAAAATAAGTTTGGCTGAAGTGCCAAAACTGGGCAATAGACAATGGGTTTCAGACATAAAAGATAACGTTTGTGTTACCAACTTGACTGCGACACATCAAATCATCTCTTATCTTACAAAATAAGGAAGTAACTGGTCGTTGAAATGGCATCCCTTTTTTCAACAGTTATTGTCAATAATTGACGAAATGGCTGGAATCATAATTTTTGTTGCTGAAAAAATGTGGGGGTGCTAAACTTTTTTCCGTATATATACATGTATGTTCAAGGGAGAGGCCTTAACATTAGCTGAGCTTGTTGGCAAATCCCTTTCACAATGTATATGTATATTGTGAAATAAATATGTTTGAAACAAGTATTGAACAAATGCTTTCTGAAAATATGTACACGTTTCGGGACTCATTATGATCACAAAATGGCTTCGAGCTCACTTTTCTGAACAGTTATGATTACCTTAATACGTTAACATCGTCAGTAATATCAAATGTTGAATTTAATCACTTTAAGGGCTGTATAACAGATTTGCACTTTATACAAGGAGAAAGGCATAGAATTTTTTAGAAATGTTTGGCACAAGTTGGAGTCATTTGCATAATGTTTCTACAATGTAAACAAGATATTGGATAAAATAATTTTAGTTTTCCTTGGTAACATGGGTCTGTCTTATTTGTGTATTGATTAATTATTAATGAACCACTAAAATGAAGTAATCACAGCGTGCTAGATTAGTAGTAAGATTCTTATAATAATCATAATCAAAGTATCGTTTTAAGTCGTGGATATCCTAAATATTTTGTTTACTGATCGTCTGGCATAGCTTCGGTAGTTTTTAATCGTTTGATATACAAATTGTTAAAATTGCTGAATTCTCTACCATTGGATTCTCGTTTTGCAATTAACTGCATGATAAGTCGCAAAATATTTTCGTTAAAGTGGCAAATATTTGAGTAAGTAGACACACAAGAACTGATCCAAAATCGTAGTGAAGTTGTTTGCAAGTGATGTTGAATTTTTACAAGATGTATTAAAATAATGGGCATTACATTTTCCGCTGACCACAAGCGTTGGCTCTGAACGAGCATGTATGAGCCCTGAACATAGCATCATCAGAATCCTTTCTATAACGTGAGAGTTGACTGCACAATTTCTAGTTCTACCTTCGTGCGGTCCCTACTATAGAATCTCCAACTTTAACGTTTTTCACGTGCACTCACTCCTTTGGAACATGTTGTTTACCATAATGTTTTGAACGAATATTTTACAAGTTATTATGACCCTGTAAGACCGTTTTATGTCACAATGAAAGAAAAATTACAAGAAGCATTGGCTGCACGTGCTATGTGTCAGTTTCATTTACTGTGAGATTTTAAATTTCACTCACGAAAAACAACCATCAATATTAAGAAAATCGTTTTTAAATGTAACTTGAATGATGAATACAACAATATAACGTTTTTTCATGTATCTACATATTGTTCAGATATATGGTCTGACTTCGTCAAAAACAGTACAAAAACTTGAGCTATTGTAATAAGTGTGATCACAAGTATCACACTTTGATCACTATCTGTACATTAATATTAAACTAGAATATGAAAATAACAAACGAACAAGGGTGGACATTTGTGTTGGTTATGAGGAATAAGTGTCATACATATCATCTGGACAAAATAATCAAAGAATTTAAATTCATAATCCTAGTAATAAAGCATGTCCTCTACTCGGAGTATTGTGAATAAATGGTTCCAGGAATTCAGGAATTGATCAAGTAGGTTCATGACTGGGTCTTATGGCAATTGAATGGTAATTGTGTACCAATATCGGATTTGTAAATGATGAGCTCTTTTCAATATCATCGACCAAGTCCTGGAATGGTTGCTGCCGTTGCTATTGCTGGCTTGAATTGGTTGTGGAGGTAGTCTGGTCTAATCCACTTTGTTGAGGGCTTGGTCGTTTCCCTGGGATGGTCGTGATTTAACTGTTAGTTTTGTTACAAATGGTTCGAGATTGTGCTCAGATAGACATTCAAACACTTAATATAGTTTGGCTACTGGATAAGGCCATTGCAATAACTCAGAACCGTCCATTATATGATAGCCAAGTGTGTTATACAGACCAAGCAAAGCAAATTGAATGGCCCTTCCTAAGTCTAGATAACGTTGGCAACTCTAGACTAGGTATTGTTCAGGACTCATTTTTCATCATATTCTAAATCATATCTCAGGGTTTTAATTGCTGTTAAACCTGTTAAAGGGGCAGTAGCATGTTTTAGGGGGAATATAAGGTGATGTCAGGAAAATGAAAATTAATGGTTCCAATTGAAAGACAATGTATTCAAACTAAATTGAGCAGTAATAATTTTAAAAATATAACGCAAAGTTTAGCCTTAGTTTTTCTTACACAAAATAAATTAAGGGTGTTCACACAAAATGGCCGCCAATGGATTTTATGTGAATCTTCATACTTTGTCCTCTGACTATGGATGATTGGCTTGTGTAATGAGAGTTTTGACACTGTCAAAATAATACATTAAGCATTAATTTGCAATTAACAGTGAAAAAAATAAAATATAAAATTATCGAAAAACGAGCTACTGCCCCTTTAAAAAGAAAGATGGTAAACCTGTATAAGGCTTCTATTTCACTACGAGAGGAATTCTCACGAATCGCCACGATAGAGAAATATTTCACATTCGTGAACATTCGTAGACAATCCGTGATTTATTCTTGTGATTCGTAATGAATTCGTGATTGATTCGGCAATATTCTTACAATTTGTGGCATTCGTGAAAAGATTTTTGTTTGTCAAAAGATTTTCCCGAATCAACTACGAATTTTGTTATCGTAGTTGTCTCGTAAACTATTCGTAATTAATTCGGGCAATTCGTAACAAATTCGTTACGAGTTCTTGGAAATTCGTGGTTGATATTTTTGATGGTCTCTCCCCGAATTATTTACGAATCATCTACGAAACAGTCACGAATTATCGTAATCTATTCCTACATCATTTGTGATATCGTATCATATTCGTGAAAATTCGTAGTATATTCGTAGTTGTTTCGTAGTTATATCGTACAATTCGTACATAATTCGTAAGCAATTCGTATTGGTTTCGTAGTGTTTTAGCATGAAAAGCTACGAATTTTCGTAAACGTTTCGTACAAGTGAAATTGCAGTTCACGAATATTGCCGAATATTCAGAATATTCACAAATTTTTACAATCACCTATTCGTGGCGATTCGTGAGAATTCCTCTCGTAGTGAAATAGGGGCATTAGGAAAACCAATCAGCCTTAAAAACACAAACCATGGAACTATTGGGACTCTTTGATTTAAACCGAATTATAACACTTATCCTGTCCTATACAGTAAATACCTGTGTATTCATACAAGTTTAACAAGAGTATACATGTGTGTAAGCGGGATTTTATGATACGTCCCTTTACTGCTTTAGATATTTAGTAAACCTGTCGTACCAGTAGGTAAACTATCAATATACAACCAAGGGAGATAACCCTTAATGTACTACTTTGCTTGGCTTAGAGGCACAAAAGTAATTTGTGACCCTTAAACACACCCACTGTCACACACCATGTCAAAACAACCACCACTACTACTACTACTACTACTACTACTACTACTACTACTACTACTGCTACTACTACTACAACTACTGCTACTACTACCACTACTACTGCTACTACTACTACTAATTCTTCTTCTACTGCTAAGAGTTCATATGAGTTCA
Organism: Steromphala cineraria; assembly: GCA_916613615.1. Lineage (NCBI taxonomy): Eukaryota > Metazoa > Mollusca > Gastropoda > Trochida > Trochidae > Steromphala > Steromphala cineraria. The sequence goes on from OU744726.1 coordinate 49,568,247, forward strand.
ATTATACAACTCACAAACAATTCTTAATTTTTTCACCTTTTAAAAATTCTATTTTAAAAAACCTGTGGTTAATAAACATATCACATCAAATAATGACACAAGAATATTCAAAAGCCTTTTCTACTGTATGTAGAATGGAAAGTAGGTACATTTTTCTTAAATTCTCACTTAAAACAAAAAATATTTTGATGTTATTTTGAGTATTCATATTTCCATTAGGTTGTTATTTCACAGACTGTTAAATCTAACCGAGTTTTGAACAACAAGATAACAGCTCTATTAAAGTTAACCGCTGGTTAAATTGATTTAACGACTGGTAATCGAGTTTTGAACAACCGGGCCCAGGTTGTTACTGTCATCCAGTTTATACAACGTTGTATTATTTGATATGAGCTTTAACTGTTTTACATGTTGTATATTTATAATTTTATGAAAATAACGGATTACTTAATTTCCTTGAAAGTTGTTGTTTGTTTGAAAAAAGACGAAAATGTTTTACTTATTGAAACAAAATGTTTTAAATAAAAATTATAGCAGTTTTTAAAAACATTCCATGTTCAGTTACGGTACGGGGTCCATTTCTTACCTCAAATGAATAAAAGGTGTTCACACTGAAATGGACGCCAGTATCTTTGTCTGATACTTGATAATTTCGTCTGTAATTTGCGCATTTTCGGGTTGAGTAATGATATATTTTACGTTTTGAGGACAATATATGTTGTACAAATTCATATGGGAACAATTTAAATAAACTTTAATTTTAAAAATGCTAATGCCCCTTTAAGAGAAGGCTGTTTTTTCATCGAGTTTTATTGTTTTAAATCAGAATAATAGCAGTTTTCACAACATACCATGTTCAGGTTCTTACCTCAAACGAATAAAAGGTGGTCACACTTAAATGACCCCAAGTGGCTTTGTCTGATACTTGATAATTTCGTCTGTAAATTTGCGCATTATTGGGTTGAGTAATGATATATTTTACGTTATGAGGACAATATATGTTGTAGAAATTAAATTTAACAATTTAAAAAAAACTGTTATTAAACGAATGCTAATGCCCCTTTGAGAGAAGGTTGTTTTTTCATCGAGTTTTTATTATCAAAGTTATCTTCTCGTAAAATCAAAATCTCACATTAGAGATAAGCTGCTTGAGCACATTGAAATGTCAGGGGACAAGCAAATGAAAGGAAGGGACATACAATGTTGGAGTAAACATGACATGATCTATTGTTGTTCACATGCTAGGAATGGAAACATTAAATACATACAATATCTAAATACTGACTGTCCAATAGGATAACGATCGATTAACAGGAATGTGTGACTAATTTGTTAAAATTGGAAATTTCTATAATTGAATGATGACTTCATTATTTTATAGACAAAGGCAAATTGCTCTTATATTCTCCACTGGAGGAATAAAATATCGTAAATCTTCATAATGTATACTTCATGCTTCCTGTAGACACCAAAAATACTGACATATATAAACGATCGCCTTCAAATAAGGTAGGTATTATATTCATCCAAGGCTTAGTGGATATTCTGCTTGACTTGTTTTGAATGTTGACCTAACTTTGTGAAACATGATAGTCTGATATCGTGACTAAAGGCGAGTTGGATAGTTGAACAACAGAGGGCTGGGTAAGGGGAAAGATTCTAGTCAATGATGATACAATATTTTGTATGAATATATAATCAATTAGAAAAAGGTAAATCCTTTCTTATTAAATTGCTGTGAAAAGAATAAAATCTAAATGTAATTTTTCAGTCAGTATGCAGAAGGAACAATTTGATTGATTATTTGGACTTTATCTGACGTCATAACCTACCAGCAAACTGAATCCAGATCGTTTATTATAAAGATAGAATGATCAATTGATAACTTACATTTATACGAATTTATATCATCCTACTTGAAAAGGTAAGAAAACCAACGTTATCATACTTTTTGGGCAAAAACGTCCTATGCATACATGTAGTGGATATTTAACCTTTGATAATCATTCCATGTGATGTTCAAAGCCTTAAAAGGGTGATTCATCTTCATTTTCAATAATAGTCTCCCGAATGATCCTTTCAAAATTTCTGAAATAGTCATAGATGTCAAACATTTATTAAAGAGATATAAAGAATTCGTACAATTTGTTTTAACTACCATATGTACACATGTATTAAGGTACATTACCTATCACCCTCGAACATACAAAGAGAAAGAAACCAGAAAAATTAAAGGCAAGCCTTTTATATATAATCAATTCTAACCGCCCCTGGAATCTAAGAGACATTGCATGTAGGCAACATGTTGTGTAAAGTATATGACCTACAGTGTAATTGATATCTCCAAAGCTTGTACCTGAACTGCTGTAGCGTGAAATCAGCCACAAGGTGTCGCTGCAAGCAGGAGGTGATCAAGGTAGGTTGAACACTCCTAGTCAGTATTTGATTTTTTAAGTATAATTAAGGATTACATTGAACAATTAAAATTTAGTTTAATTTCATTAAGTTTGTATGTAAGAGTTGAGATTTAAAATATTTTTGAAATAAAAAATTCATATTTTCTCTTTAGATTAGGATTAGGCTTAATGATATGTCCTTGAAAGGGGTTTTAAACCCTGATCTTTCCCCAAAAAGCTGAACACTAAAGACAACAGAGCAGCTTAAATCCTTAAATCAACTTTAGTATGTAATAATTTGTATCTGACACAAAAATGTTTTTTTTATTTCTCCTAAGATTGTCAGTTAACTTGCTGAAACACGAAGCCAATATATCATCATTATTACAATCAAGGGAGTGAACTCTTACTATATGTATATCTCTTGTTTGACTTAACCTTTAAAAACCAACACAAGAACTAGGGAGTTCACTTTGATGCAGTCACACAACATACAAACAAACTCGAAATATTTTCTACTTTTAAAGAGATAGATGTGAATGAAATCTAAAATAGGCTAAATTTGAATTATTATCAAGACATTCATTTCAGTTACAATAAAAGAGGTGTTATCCATAAAATACAGCTATAATTTAAACCAATATATGATTTTTGATAAAAGCTTGGTCCTCTTCGAGAATCAATTTGCTGTATATTTTTCATGAGGGAAAACATCTACGTTTACCACTTTTCAACCAAGAAAATTGAAAAATTATTTCAGTTAATATTTAAATAAAAATGATTTTGTGCATATTCTGTGCCACTTCAACCAAAGTGCTATTCCTAATGTTAAATATATTATGTAATGCATTCTTTTTGAGAATAGCAGACGATTATATCCAATAACATTATCTATTAGAATGCGATGCGCATATAATTGAGGCGATATGTATCTTAATTAGGCTCTTATTTGACATTTTATTCCATGCCTTTAGACCACCGTCAAATAAAAGAACACTTTGAAAACTCACTTGAGCGTGACTGGCCATGTCGACACAGTTAGAACAAGTCGGTGTAGGGCTAGCTCTTCTGTCTGTCTTCTTTTCTTCCAAAATTTATCGAGCCTAACCTTTTTCAATCCGGTATATGTGTATAACTCAGGTTTACATAAATGCCCAAATAGCAAGGACAGCGTCGTTTAAATAACAAACAACTATGTGGGCTACTTGGACTTAATTTGACTGCAGTTGTCGGATTCGTTTATGTGATTGGGATTATACCTACCCGGTAAATGCAGCATGTTTTTATAGCAAACTGTTTCAATAGAAATCGAAATGGTATATGCTATACCACTTGTAAATAAAATGTATGTTGAATGAGAACATATAAACGTTCAGTATGTTCAAATCACCACGTGTGCACACCTTTGTGTATTAAAACTTGTGATGTTTTCAGTGAAGACAACGGGGTTCTGTAATATTGTCACTGTTGGAATTTATAATCCAGGTATATTTTGCAAGATTCAGCAAAAACCAGTCCTTCAGATTTTACCAAATGATGCACGTTTAGCAATGGCGGCGAAACATATGAGTAAATGAATTGTTTTTAACAGGTCTCGCATAAAAATACATGGTGTAAATATACATGAATATACACGATAAAGGTATTATGCTGGGCCTCAAAAGGCCGACGAACCGAATAAATATATCATAGAATTATAATGTTGATAAAATAATAACTTACTTGTGCTAATAAAACACAGTAACACATTAAACCTCAATTTGATAAATTGAGTTAAGAAGATATTAGAAAATGAAATTTTAAATCTAAAGTATTACAAATAAAAGACTTATTATTAAAAATCGTAGATAAAACAGAAGAACGTATATCACTATAAACAGGGCAGTGTAAAAGAAACATTTCGTCCTCGAGGCAAGAATGGGAGCAATATTTATAAAGCCTCTGGTCAGGTGGGGTGAGGTTAATTTGAATCACTTGAAACGTGGGAGGCTGAGGTAACATTCTGTGTTTATAGTAGTCTTAAAAGTCTTGTAAGTTTCAGTTTTGATATTGTCTGTACTTCGTCTACAAACGTAATACAATCCGGTATATGTAATACAAAAGAACGATCGCCTTCAAACAGAGTCTCTAGGGTGTTCTGCCTCACTTGTTTTGAATGCTTGAAGGTACTACGTGAAACCTGACAGAAAGAAGTCTATATCCTGACCGAAGACGTGTTGGATATCTGCCCACTAGAGGGCTTACGCAGTCGAGAGACTCAAGTCTATTTTCTTTAGTACAGCGGTTACAGCAAAAACATGTAAAGAATTCTCCTTTAAGATATAATGATACAATACGAAAGTTTGAAATTAAAATATATGCATATGATAAAGGAAAAATATAAGGACATTTCTTATTGAATTATAGTGAAAAGAATTAAATTTTAATCTTAAAAAACGTTTTCAACCAGTATGCACAAGTTACATCACAATATCCTGGACTTGATCTGACATCTAATCCCGTTCAGTTCACTTTCTATAATTTTAGATCAGCATGTGATAAAGTAAAATGTTATACAGTTATTTTATGTTCACAAAAAATCTACTTATCTTGCCTCAAATGTTTGCACAGATGAATTTTATCGGGTTATTTTCCACACTGGAGGAGGAAAGAGGAAACCACTTTATAACATGCTATTCCAAGAAAATTAACAAAATATGAATAGTGAGTTTTTGACGATTGATTGTAAACCCGAGTGGTGTTCAACCACTTGACTCAACCTTCATTTCAACAATAGCCTTCTGACTTATCCTTTCAAAATTTCAGGATCAGTAACAAAAATTAATAATTATTGATTAAAGAAATATACAAATTTCGCACAAGATGTTTTACCTGCAATATGTATACATGGATTGAGGTACATATAAACAATTGGAATTATTGATCACCTCCCAAACCAGAAAACCAAAGGCATGCTTTTTTATATAATAAATTCAAACTGATTCTCAAATTGTGGAGCTACTGCATGAAGGCCACATGCTATTTTAAGCAAATGACTTAGTGTAATTGATATCTCCAAAGCTTGTGGCTGAACTGCTGTAGCATGAAATCAGCCGCAAGGTGTCGCTGCAAGCAGAAGGTAATAAAGGTAGGTTGAACACTCCTAGTTAGTATTTGATTTTTTAAGTATAATTAAGGATAACATTGAAAACTTATAAATGCATAAACAATCAACGCGGTACCTCATGAAACTTATTTTAGTTCAATTTAAATAAGTTTGTATGTAAGAGTTGAGGTTTTCAAATAAATAATTCATACTTTCTCTTTAGATTAGGATTAGGCTTAATGATATGAAGTCCTTGAAACCTTGCTCTTTCCCCAAAAAGCTGAACACTTAAGACGATAGGGCAGCTTAAAGTTATCCTTATATCGACTTTAGTATGTAATAAATTGTATCTGACATGAAACTGGTATTTTATTTCTCCTAAGATTGTCAGTAAACTTGTTGAAACACGTATGTACAATGTTGATAAAATAACACACTTCTGTTAGTAAAACATTTTTAAAACACATTAAATCTCACTTTGATAAATTGAGTTTATAAGATAGTTGATCTAGAGAAAAAGTGTTATTATTAAAAATCGTAGGTAAAACAGAAGGACGTATATCACTATAAACAGGGCAGTGTAAAAGAAAACTTTCGTCCTCGACGCAAGAGTGGGAGCAATATTTACAAAGCCTCTGGTCTGGTTGGGTGAGGCTAATTTGAATAACTTGAAACTTGGGAGGCTGAGGTAACATTCTGTGTTTATAGTAGTCTTAAAAGTCTTGTAAGTTTTAAGTTTTGGTGTTGTCTGAATTTCGTCACCAAAGAGTAGTACAAAAGAACGATCGTCTTCAAGCTGAATAGCTAGATTATTCTGCTTCACTTGTTTTGAATGCTTGAAGGTACTACGTGAAACCTGATAGAAGTCTTATATCGTGACTGGAGGCGTGTTGGAGATTTGTGCAAACCAGAGGGCTAACAAAGTCGAGAGACTCAAGTCTATGTTCTTTAGAACAGCTGTTACAGCAAAACATGAAAAGAATCCTCCTTTAAGATATAATGATACAAAAATAAAGTTTGAAATCAAAATATATGCATCAAAAATAAAAGACAAAATGATAAAGGAATTTGTTATTGAATTATAGTGAAAAATTAAATATTAATTTTAAAAAACGTTTTCAACCAGTATGCACAAGTTACATCACAATATCCTGGACTTGAATGGACATCGTAACACGTTGCACAGATGAATTTTATGAGTTAACTTTCGCCACTGGAGGAGGAAAGAGGAAACCACTTTATAACATGCTATTCCAAGAAAATGAAAAAAAAATATGAATAGGAGTTATTGACGATAGATTATCAACCCGAGTGGTGTTCAACCACTTGACTCAACCTTCTATAATAGCCTTCTGAGTGATCCTTTCAAAATTTCAGGTTCAGTAACAAAAATCAATTATTTATCAAAGAAATGTACATATTTCGGACAAGATGTTTTACCTACAATATGTATGCATGCATTTAGGTACAAATAAACAATTGAAATGATAGATATCACCTCCGGACATACAAAGAAACCAGAAAAATCAGAGGCATGCTTTTTATATAATAAATTCAAACCGTTATATGTGAGGACATTGAATGAAGGCCACATGCTATTTTAAGCAAATGACATACAGTGTAATTGATATCTCCAAAGCTTGTACCTGAACTGCTGTAGCGTGAAATCAGCCACAAGGTGTCGCTGCAAGCAGGAGGTAAGCAAGGTAGGTCGGATTGTTACACACGGAGTATTTGATTTTTAAAGTATAAAATATTACTTTGATAAATTTTAAATCAAACAATCATCGCAGCACCTCAGGAAACTTGGTTTATTTCAAAATCACTAAGTTTGAATGTAAGAGTTGAGATTTACAAATAAATAATTCCTACTTTCCCTTAAGATAAGGATTAGGCTTAATGATGTATCAGCCAATATATCATCATCATAACAACCAAGGGAGTGAACTCTTACTATATCTCTCGTTATTAGTGTTGTTATCCTGAAACTGAAACAGTGGTTTTTTTCAATTAATTTGTGTTTTCTGATAAATATTTGTTCATCTCCTATAATCTTCTATATTCACTTTACAGTATATTTTCCACGAGAACATCTACGTTTACCACTTTTCAACTGACAAATTGAAAATTATTTTTGATGCTATTTAGATAAAAAGGGAAATTTTCTACAAAGCTTAGACACTTTAATTTAGACCCAAGTGCTATTCAAGATGTAAAAGAGATTATGTACCTACGATGTTGAATAAAAACTCTTTTATTTGTGATACTTAAATTTCCATTTCTATTATCTTCTAAACCCTATTTATCAAATTAAGGTCAGTAAGTCAGTCAGTCATTGTATTTGGAGTCAGTATTTGACTTAAAGAAGTATAATTATAAAGGAGTTACTGATAACGTATAGATAAATTAACTATCACCAGGTAGTGCAAAGGGCTGTTGTCAGTTTAGTTTATAGGGTTTGAATTTTTGCCGTGTATAGAACCGATCAGATATTCTTACTTTCTCTTTAGGTAAGGATAAGATTAACAACATTGCTCACCTCAATTTGATATTGCATAGCGAATTAAAAAATAAATAAAAGGGTATTATAAATCACAAGAAGATTACCCATCAGCATGGTATATTGTTAGAAACGTTGGTTATTAAAACACTTAGTTCCCATTTCTTATGTTGACCTTTAACATGTTGATACGTGTAGCTTAACAACATTGCTCACCTCAATTTGATATTGCATAACGAATTAAAAAATAAATAAAAGGGTATTATAAAATCACAAGAAGATTACCTATCAGCATGGTATATTGTTAGAAACGTTGGTTATTAAAACACTTAGTTCCCATTTCTTAGATTGACATTATGTTGATACATGTAACTAAGACAACTATTTGATACAAAGGGAGGTAACTCGTTCTTTACCTGATAAATAGATTAAACCGTGTCACAAACTGGAGCAAAACAGATAAGTTTATTTTATTAAGTATGGTTATGTTAAATTATACTTAAGAGTGAAAAGCTTGATTCATAATTTCGGAAACTCTACATGCTATGTTATGCTATAAAACGATTGCTGAAAAGAATGTTTTGCATAGAAATATAAATCAAAAACAAAATTATTCCGTTTACCCACGTGGATGTTTCAAATGATAGCTGCAAGGAATAAATTGCATACACAGATAAATGAGATCCAAAATTATTCAGTTTCTAATGTTGTAAATTTTTAGGGTAGTGTCTCCCAAACATGATAAACTTGTGCAATATTAGTGTAAACATGGAACGTAACTTCAGTAAATATTGACATGCGTTTTCTTTCTTTGATCCAAAGTTGTACATCAAGTAAAGATGTGCACACGACCCCACCCAAACAAGGTCTCGTAGTGGCGCCTGGGTAACATTGACTTGCATATCTACTACATGATAAATTCTATCGTTAAGCTAAAAAGGTAAGGTATTTAAGACTTTTTTTTAATTTGTTGTCTTCAAAGTGTACATTTTAGTAATAGGAAGTCCAAAATCACTAACCGCAACATATTTTGTAAATCATAATAAGCTAGAGGAAGAAGAATCATTATAATAACAATGCTAAAAGGGTAGTTTAATTTGTTTTTTGACATTGCAGTAATTCGAGCATCATTATCTTCATTGTATTGCTAGAGATTAAATACAGGAATATTGCACTGTCTACAGAACTTGAGGCAAGATATTGATTCTGTTGAACATCACAGTGACGTCATCAGTTTAAGATTGATAAACCAGTAAACCACATTAAGTGTTGAATGATAAAGGCACATTTAACAAAGTGAGGTAAGTTGCATGATACACGAAGCAAAAGCATATGACGTTCTTTCTATTGAATCCACAAAACCTTTTAAAACAGAAACGTAGTGGAAACATAAAACAAAACATTTAAAAGGGGCAGTAGCACGTTTTTTTTATAATTTTATATTTTAAATTTTTAACTCATAATTGTAAGTTAATGCTAAATGTATAATATTGACAGTGTTAACAATCTACCTACACAAGCCAATCATCCATAGTCAGAGGACAAAGTATGAAGATTTACATAAAATCCATTGGCGGCCATTTTGTGTGGACACCTTTAATTCATTTTGTGTAAGAAAAAGCAATCGCATGGATATATTTGAATTAGTATTGCTACATTTAGTTTAAATACATTGTCTTTCAATTGGAACCATTAATTTTCATTTTCCTGACATCACCCTATATTCACCCTAAAAACGTGCTACTGCCCCTTTAAACATTCATTGCGAACTTGTGAATTCCCTAAAGATATTGTTATCTAAAAACAGATGTCACTTTATAAAAGGCAGTGAATGCACTTATTTAAAAAAAAATTCATTGTTTGTCTAGATGAAAGGAGTTATTGTTTAAACTAAATTGAACAACCAGTGAATCTTAGTTAATACTCACACGTTTTAATCAACACTGATTTGTTATTAGATGTCAAATCCTGTCCTTCATTAGACTCATTCAAAGCAGCCATCAAGACAAAACTCTTTCAAAAACACTATCCCTGATCCTCTCTCAACTCTTTAAGCGCACAGAGCATTTTCAGTGAATTGATGCGCTATAGAAATGCATTTATTATTATTATTTATTATTATTATTAAAACACCTCGGATATTCTGTTTTCAATTACGGAACCTAAATGAAGCTCTCATAAAATATATATTCACAATTCAAGGACCTTGACAGCATTGCATTTGTAAACAAAGATTGCAATGATTAAAACAATATTACACATTTTCGTGGATGTTTGAAATATGAAGATTGGTGGATTTCTTGACTTTAAAAAGAAGCGTTTAAGAAAAAAAAAACATTTTAAGCTATACATGATATATATTGTAAATTAACAATCACTGATTATTTCTGAATTGACTACCATTTGAAATCCATGATACTTTAATTATTAGTAACGATAACAGAGAAAATCAAAAAATCAAAATATTTTCAAATAGCTATTTCTCATTTCAAATACACGTATTGAAAATACTTTTAATGCTACATGCACACGTACATGTTAGAATATTCAAAACACTTTTACATGCAAAAGTAGTTAAAGAATATTTATGACTGTAATAATTCAATGGAGCAAAAATAACGCATCATTTTGACCAAGATCCGTTTAAAATATTTATTTAGACAATTTTCATAATGCAAAAAAACAAAAACAAAATCAAGAAATTCTTTGAAATGAATCAGTGATCGAAATATAAAAGTGAGACAAGCGCTCGTAAAATATCAATTCTAAGTCGCATTGCTTCATACCCAAAGGAACGGACCATGTATCTCTCACAATAAATATCTTTAAAGATAAAGTTGGAGGACCATCGGACTTGAAGATAACCCCTGAAACTCTACAGTACTGTGCATTCAACTTGTAAACAAACAGAAAGAAAATTTTCTATTTTGTTTAGTAATCTAAATGGAGAGGTTATCCACCTCACAGGTTGACTGGTATATAACCTACTACATACTCCTGAGTTTATTGCTGTGAATATTATTTTTGCTACTGATTCCCGTCTAAGTTGAACAGACTTTTACTCGACGACCTTTGTTTACAAACTCACATGTGCTTTCTATTTTTAGCCATAGGTCACTATTTGCTGCTGAACCGGAAGTAAATTAAAAACCGGATGTTTACTACTAATCGTGTGTTTCAGTGCTTTCCACACATGTGTTTTCACTTCATGTTGATCAAAGCAGAGATAACTAATTTATGGTCTCTGATCAAAGTAAGGATCGATATATGAAGTAAGTTTTAAGTTATTTATATGAACTCTATTAACACCTTTCCATGATTTTTATGGAACGCAAAGACTCAATCAGAAACAATGGGAAACAGTAGTGAGTTATCTTCTCCTGCCAAAATAGAGGGCGCGTCGAATGCATTGGTCCTTCACTTACTTCCGGGTTATCAACTTGCATTACCGCGTAGATATGAATTAGAGAAAAACACAATAAAACAACGATCAAAATGTGACAGTACTGTACGATTACATTGGAACATTCGCGAGGAATGACAAAGTGAGTGATTGAGTGTCTTTATAAAGGATATTTACGAAAATTATTCTGTCGTGGCTGGCAAACAGTGCCAGTTGAGACGGCAGTGTGTTTATGTATTTTTTGTGTACCTCATGTTGACATATTTGAAAATGATATGATTGAAAATTTATCCAGCGTCATTTTTTCACTATATAATTGTATTTTGGCGAAAAAGTATTTACGTCTAAATAACTTAAATAACGACTATGTCTTATAAACCAGAAGTAAGTAAACCTGTCAGCTAATTTGTGTTTGTAAACAGGTCGAAAAGAAAGACCCATTTTACTACCAAAAACACGAATGGCAACACTTTTCATATAATTTAATTTGCTGTTTTTGAATAGAAGGATGAATATCAACAACAATACTTCATTCGGCCTTAAAACTATTGATTTAAACAATATTTTTTCTATTATCAAGACAAGATTACAGAATACATTTATTACAAATACACAGGAAAATGACGAGCAAACAGGCTAAACGGCCTATATCAATGCTTCTCTTTCAAAAGAATCAAAACAAACAAAAATCAAGTTTGTAAATTCATAAGAGGTCAGGAAATACAGTAAATCCCCTTCAGTAAATAAGTGCCAATAAATTGCCTTTGGTACTGAAACGAAAACGTCTGGTATCGGCAATGAGATAATACACAGATTTTTACAAAGGATTCGTTTTCTCTTCATAATAATAATAATAATTCAAGATTCCAGATTCAAGATGTTTATTTGTAGAAAGGCCAAAGACCCAAAGTACAAATGAGATTACAGAAAACGTTTAACTATTACAGAGTTGTATAGCGCTATATCCATACACAAGGTGCATGCTCAAAGCACATAGTATATGAGAATGAAAGGTAATGATTGATATCATAAGAATGAATTTGAAAGTATGAGAAAGAGCATGATGATAAAATATGAATATTTGAAGCATATTAAGTCAGTTGTTAAATTCTGCAGGGAAATATAGTGAAATAATGTCTATGAATAACAGTTTGAAAATAGGTAAGTTTTCAGTTTCGTTTTAAAAACAGTCAAAGTTGAAGACATCTTGATGGCGTGAGGAAGTTGGTTCCAAAGTCGAGGAGCAGCATTACTTTTGGATTTCTGTCCAAAACTGATATTTTGGTGACATAGATTCGTCGCCGCTATGAATAGCTTTCAAACTAATATTATTTTGAAAAAATGTGTTGGTTCAATCTGAATCAATTATATAGAGGAGACTGAAGGAAGTAATGAAAACGATCCTCCTGAACTTTACCAGATGAACAGGCACGGCTTTCTGACAAACCTCTATCAAATAGAGTAAAATTTTACTTTTTCGTTGACCAAAGGATGTTTACTTTTTAAATGTTGGGGATAAAGTTTTGTCGCATGAAACGAGTATTTTGAATTGCGATAATGATACTATATTCTTTTAATATGATATATTTACACAACCACGGATATTGTAAAACTACATTTTAACACAATCAACAAAATAAAGACAGAATTTTAAATATTTTGCACATTGATAGGGACAGTAAATTAAATTCTATTGAGGAGTTGTATAGAAAGTAATTTCTTTTTTTACCACAATAAACTCATCCAAATCATGTCTAATCATTGACTTATATCATTGACATGTTATTTCATTGGTCAACTCTTCAAACGCTAATACGAGTTTGTTCAAGCTTTAAAAATCTATTATATGATGTTTTTACCTTGGTTGTACTTACATGTAAATTTTGACATTATTCCTCAACCAGTTTGTGTATGACAACTATTACATGCAATAATATTGCAGCTATCCTTGAGTTATTTATCAATGCATGCAATTTAACGTATATTTTGAAAAAAATTCAAACAAATAATTGGATGTTGATCTTTTAATCGTACGTGACTTGTTTTTCAGTCTTCCGCGAATGATATCATAGAGTTGCCGTTTTAATGGGTTTCTATTAGTAGAATTTATGCAATTAAACATCCGTTTTGCTCAAAAACAAAATTTATGACTGAAAAATGTTATTCAAATAAGTGTCAAAAGATGTTTTTACTTTTTCAATCAAAATATGTTGGTGACTTACATACTTACTAAGTTACTTACCACTGTATTACATAAAATTAGATAACTTTCTATATACAATCATGAGCTGTAAAATATTGCCTTACTTTCAACTTCAATTTGTTTACGGTTACAAATACTCATTTTACCATGGCAAAGCTCAAAACGGGTTTATAGACGGGGTGTTTTCGGAAAAATATATAATATAAATATATAGAACGGAGAGTTTGTATCATTGCATAAACAAAACGTTGTTTCTTGTTTGCAGAGATACGACTCTTGTTGAAAGTGAGCTCTATATTATCTTAATTTTTCGATGTTAACTTTCTAATTTTCATTTTTTATATTTTGTTACTTTCTGTTGTTAATATAAATAAATAACGATTCTGATAAGAAAGGATTGACCTTTTTACAGTTGCACAGGAAACCAATCTGGATATTTTATTGTGGAAGCGACATTCAAGAGGACTTTCTCAAATATACATGAATGTGATAAGAACAGGATTATTTCTCACTTAATTTCAATATGTTCGTGTTCATGTTTTAACAATTTGACAAAGAATAGAGCGCTCAAAATGATTTAGAGTGTGAAGTAAAGCAAATCAGCGGCGAATGCATGAACTTCAAATCTACAACGGCATATAAGTGTCATAATTGATTACTTTGTTAATATGCTCATTTAATTATTTGTTAATATGAAATTTATGCTCATTTTATTATTTGTTAATATGCTCATAATCTATCAACCATCTATCAATCTATCTAAATATTTCTTAACTTTGTCAACAAATTAGCATAAAACGGTCTATTTTGTGTGGTTGGAAGATTATCTGCCAAACCTGTTTGAATTGTCCCTTTCCCGGTAACCTAAATAAATATATTAAAACTCTAAAATAGAAATGATAAATTAACCAGAAATTCTTTCTGCATCAACCGACGTCCGCGTTATCAAAGCAGTCTCATATGATGTTAAGAATTGGCAGTAACTTAGACGAAATAGACCTCAAAATGTACGAATAAGCAATTATCAGCTAATTAATGGTAAACATTAAATATTCTCATTCTTACCTGAATCGTATTTTTATTTATTCATAAAGCATCAATCACCAGGTACCATCTCCAATATTATAGGCCTATATATATATTATCAAAATGTGTGTAAATATCAATTTGAATTTGTCAATTATTTAAACATGTTATGATCTTTTTGTAAACTTAAAACTTGATTGACATTCAATCATTGAAGAGAAATTCATTGCAACTTTGATGGTTAGGATCACGAACTTCGAACATTCGAAGAAATAAGATTGAAACATCGACCGTAACAAAACCTTCATGCACACCAATCTAGTCTAATCATTTCGGTAATCTTAAAAAATCCCATAGACATAGTTTGTTGATCTTTTAGAAATCTATACATAATATTGATGAAAACACTGTCGCCAATAAAAATTCTATGATGTGACGCAGTGCAGATACGAGATCAAATTTCATAGTTTCACATCGCAAAACTTTGAATGCGGAAGTAAACGAGGACCAATACATTCGACGCGCCACCTACACGCTCTCTCTCTCAACATCGGCAATTTGATGCCATCAACAATAATTATCTTTTGTTTATTAATGATGGAGGACAATGTTATTTCATGTTACATAACTATCCTGCTGGGAAGCCACAATATCGCAATCCCACCCTTTTCTTTGCTTTTATTCTTCTTTTTTCTTTCTTTTATCTTTTCTTTATTGACAAAATTATGTTCCCATTTCATCTTTTCAAATGATATACATGCATTTATCTCATATAGCAGTCACAAAACAGACTTCCATGATTCTTGCAGCATATTGCCTATTACCATATATTTCTACCTTAGTTATGAATCTACTTAAAACACTATACCTTTATCATTATAGATATGGGTAACATAAAGAACATTAGAATGATTTCAGCAAACTGTAGGGGATTAGCAGATAAAAATAAAAGAAAAGAAGTAATGAATATTTACAGAAAGAAATCATTTTCCATAATCTGTTTGCAAGACATACATATTGCCAAGGAACATGTAGACTTTATGAAGAATGAATGGGGTTTGCAGAGTATAATTGCACCTTTTAGATCTAATTGCAGAGGAGTGGCTATACTTTTTAATAATAATTAACATTGATGTTACTATACATAGAACATTGGAAGATGAGAATGGAAATCATATTGTTGCTGACATAACCGTTGAAGAAAAAAGATTTACACTTGCAAATATTTATGGACCAAACAATGATGACCCTAAATTTTATTTAAACCTATTTGAAAATATTTGTGATTTTGAAAATGAATCTATAGCTATTGTTGGAGATTGGAATTTGGTTATTGACCCATCAGTTGATTTGGAGAACTATAAAAACATTAATAATCCTAAAGCCAGAAATATAGTATTAGAGCAGATTGAATCGCTGCAGTGAAGTTGACCTTGTTGATGTTCGGAGAGACTTAAATCAAGATATAAGAAAATTCACATGGTGGAAACACAAACCAAGACAACAAGCAAGATTAGATTTCTTTTTAATATCTCAGGATTTATTGAATCTTACACTTGACGCTGATATTTTGCCTGGATATAAAACTGATCATTCAGCTGTTAGTCTTACTTTCTCAAACTCATTAAACCAAGAAAGAGGGCGGGGTTACTGGAAATTCAATACATCATTACTTTTCAATATTGAATATGCGGATCTGGTTAGGACAATTTTAAAGGAAACAATTGAAGAATATTCAAATGACACTTATGAAGAAATTAATGATGATGCTGACGTTAATCTCAAAATTAATGACAGTCTATTTTTGGAACTTTTTTGATGAAAGTAAGAGGTAAATCAATCTCCTATTCATCTTTTCTTAAAAAGATAACAAAAGATAAATCTAAAGAATTAGAAATTAAGATAAAAGATTGTGAGGATACAATAAGAAGAGATTTTCAAAATATTGATGAACCTTTACTTGCAGAACTTACAAAATCAAAATTAGAATTACAGCAGATTAAAGAAGAAGAAATAAGAACAATTCAGTTGAGAAATAAAATTCTATGGTATGAAGAAGGAGAAAAACCTACTAAATATTTCTTTCATCTAGAAAATAGGAATTATGTAAACAAATCAAAAAATAAAATTATCACAGACAAAAATGAGGAAATAACAGATGGTGACTCAATTTTAAATGAGGTTAAGCAATTTTACAAAAAACTTTATTCTTCAGATAGAAATTTCGAAGCTAACTGTAACTTAGACAATATTATAACTCCGGTCTTAAGTAGAGAACTCAAAGAAAAATTGGAAAAGGAAATAGACATAAATGAAGTTGCAATTGCTGTAAAACATATGAAAAATAACAAGAGCCCTGGAATAGATGGTTTTCCCATAGATTTTTTCAAATTGTTTTGGAAAGAACTTAAAGTTTGGGTTTTCAGATTTATTAAAGATGTTTATGATAGAAACATGATGTCTGTAACAATGAAGAGAGGTGTTATCACCTGTATCCCAAAAGCAAATAAAGATAGAACTCAATTAAAGAATTGGAGGCCAATTACTTTATTAAATGCTCTTTATAAAATATTAGGTGCCTGTATAGCTAACAGATTAAAAAGAAGTTTAGACTCCTTAATACATGATAATCAGACCGGGTTTATGCCAGGCAAAACTCTAAGTGAAAATACAAGATTACTTTATGACATTATGTTCGAAACAAGGAAAATAAATTTGAAAGGCCTTTTGATTTTAATTGATTTTGAAAAAGCTTTTGAAACAGTTTCTAAAGATTTCATTAATTCTGTCTTGGTCCTGAGATTATTCGCTGGATTAATATATTGACTTATGAAACCACCTCATGTGTCATTCAAAATGGACATCTATCTGATTTCTTTCCCAATCAACGGGGCTGTAGGCAAGGCTAGTTCATATTTTCAATAGTTTACCAAACCCTCCTGATGAATTTATAACCTATGTGGCGTGGTGGCCACGAACCCCGTAGAGGGTTATTATTAGCAGTATCGTACTGTAAAGAGACAACATCGCCCGACTTCTTTGAACGCCATTTTATTAACCAAGACCAAGGGCGCATAACTTTCATTCCCACCAGGGAGGTAATTTAAGGTTAAGCAAGCTGAATTAACGGTTGTCTCCCTTAGACCAATAGAAATAGTGTAAATGTAAAATATATAGAATATGTGAAATATCTCTACGCCACATCACCCTCCACTTTTAAAAAGTGAGAACCACTCGAACGATAGAAATTTAGAAAATGTTGCTGTAGATAAAAGAAATATGTTAAATATCAACATAGTATATTTACTCCAGGAAGAAAAAAAATCTGTTTTTATATAAATAAGAGTGAGAGGTGACATATAAATTTACAGCATCATGTCATGATATTCTGGGCATGAATCAGAATATCATCACATAATTAATGACAGTACCATGCCATTCACATTTGACATTAAAATTAAATATTTTCTGATGAAACCAAGTGTTAAACATCAACACTTTAAACCACTAATACCAACATTGGTTATTTTGAAAAAGAAAACAACCTTGCTTTTGCAAAAATGATTATTGAATATGTGTGCACATTTAAAGGCTTAGGCTAATACACTTTAGTACTTTGTGAAATATTGATAAGTCTCTAGAATAAATATCAATTTAAGTACATAAGATGTATTCCTGTGAAAATCCTAAAAATGCTTCACAACTTCATCATGTAATTTTAATACATGATATCAAACACCATTTCAAAAACTTTAAATTTTACAATATTGTGTGCCTTCATTAAAAGATTTAGGTGAACATATTGTTTGTACCTGACTAAATCTGAAAAATATATATTATCAGTCCAGTACAAGTCTAACCACAACATGATGGTTACTTCATAAGATAAGCATTTCTATTAAAATATTTTGACAAATATATTGATGTTACTTATGGAAATTTTGATAATAATCATAGTTTAAGTACACCAATAATATTCCAGTGAATATTCTTCAAATATAAATACTTATACAGATGATCATCTCTTAAAGGTACAGTACCCTGTAAACACTTCAATTGTTGTGCACATCAATAATTAGTAAAAACATCATTTATCAGTGTGTCATGAAAAACCTAACACTGAAACAAATATAATTGTCAACTCTAACATTCAACTACAAAAACCTTAAACAAGTAAACTGGAACAATAAATTTACTTGCTAACAAGTAGAACAATTTATACTTTTCACATTCATTTTCTCTGACTTTGATTGTCAGTTGGAATCTTTGAGTGTGTATCTTGCACTAAAGTTTGACAAGTGGGAGTCAGGTCCTCAAAAGCAACCCATGAATTTTGCCTGCTTTCAAAATTCAGCCATTTCACTCTATAAAACAACTTGTTCTGACAATATTTCTTTCTCAAAATTTTCTCAATGGAGTAGTATTGAGTGGGATGCTCATCTTTGGAGTCTGACTGGGTAGCATTATCTCCAGTTTGACTAGAATCATACTCAGGTGTGTCTATTTGAGGCGTGTCTGCCACTTCATCCTCATGGAGGACACAGGGCTCGAGACTGTCCTCATTCGGTGGCGGCGTTGGGTCATCAGGCTCGGTCGCTCTCAGACACCCATGCTTCAGTCGATTAATATGGACTCTGTTCCGAACTAACCGACCGTCTCTTTTTCTTCGTTATTTCATGTGAATGTTCAAAAGTTTTTCGACAATGTAGTATGGCCCAGCCCAGGGTCTGGCAAGTTTTCTTGACTAACCTGAGACTAAAACAGGCTTGTACAGGAACACAGTGTCTCCAACACAGAAATTGACTTGATGTTCATGTACCTTAGATTTCTCACTCATGGCTTCCTTCCTACCAGACAGTGTTTGAATCACAACTTTTCGCGACATTTTGACAGTCTCCATTAAGGGAATCACATATGAAGCTGCAGTTTTGGGTACTTCAAGATTAGGAAGGTTAATGTCCATGAATGTTCTTGGGTGGCGGCCATGGAGCCTTGAATGCTGATAACCACGTGACAGCATCCTCACAAGGCATGCCATGAAATGTCTTTAATCTGACGCCTGCGGAAGCATTATTGTCAATTTTTGTTGCAATTTGTACCGGGGAACGTACTGCATCTCCACCATATGTGGCGTGGTGGCCACGAACCCCGTAGAGGGTTATTATTAGCAGTATCGTACTGTAAAGAGACAACATTGCCCGACTTCTTTGAACGCCATTTTATTAACCAAGACCAAGGGCGCATAACTCTCATTCCCACCAGGGAGGTAATTTAAGGTTAAGCAAGTTGAATTAACGGTTGTCTCCCTTAGACCAATAGAAATAGTGTAAATGTAAAATATATAGAATATGTGAAAAATCTCTACGCCACACCTCCCTTGAAAGATTGTTTTTTAGATTTATTTGGAATGATAAGATAGATAAAATTAATTTGAAAAAATATTTTAAAGAGGGGGGTCTCATATGATTGACATTAAAACTTTTATAAATTCCATGAAACTGTCTACTCTCAGAAGCTATATTAACAAACCTAAGGTTAATAACCCATGTAAATTCCCGCTTAAAGATATTTTGATACATGGGGCCAATGTTCAAGATTTTGTTGAAACAGATAATCCTTTTTGGAGAGATGTATTGAAAGCATGGAAAGCTTACTGTCAGAAAAGTCAAATTGAAGAAAATATAAATGAAATCCTATCCCAACCAATATGGCTAAACCACAACTTCAGGAACCCACACCACTTTATTAGACACTGGGCTGATAAAGGAATTCTGACAATTCAAGATTTGTATAATGATGAAGGTTTTGTGCGTTTTGAAGATTTGAAAATTAAATTTGGGATAAGTGGTACATATATATATATTGCATATATTTTATATATTTTGCCTTACTCATGGAAAAAGACTTTGAAAGAACACAGTCACATACAGGTAAACCAATTCCACATTAATGCCTTGCATAAAGACTTCATGACACATGGAAAAATCTAATATCGTTGTATTTAGAAACGGAGGTATTGTTGCTAAAAGTGAGAAGTGGGCATTTCGCGGCAAACAAATGAAGGTTGTAACTTACTATAAATAATTGGGCCTTTTATTCTCAAGTCGCTTAAATTGGTCTATGGCTTGCAAAACCCTTGCCGCGCAAGCTTAGAAGGCATTATTTTCCATTTTAAAACTTTTTAAAGTTAATAAGTTTATTTCTTTTGATATTGCATGTATTCTTTTTGACACAAAAGTATCGCCTATTTTACTATATGGATCAGAAATTTGGGGAGCAAACTATTTCGCAGTAATTGAATCTGTCCACTCATTTTTTTAAAAAGATTTCTAGCAGTTGGAAAATTTGCTGCTAATAAGGCCATACTTGGAGAAACAGGCCGGTACCATATCCATATCGAGAGTCAAATGAGAGTTATTAAATTTTGGATTAAACTTTTAAGAATGCCAGAGTATAGACTACCGTATCAATCTTATCAAATGTTATTAGCCTTAGATAATCGCGGAAAGCATTCATGGGCTGCTGGTGTAAGAAATATGCTGTTTGTCGGCGGATTTTCCTATGTATGGATTAATCAGGATGTTGGTGATAAACATCTATTTCTGGCAATGTTTAAACAACGTTTAAAAGATATTTTTATACAAAGGTGGTATGAATCACTTGACCCGTCCACCTATTTAACTCATTATTCCCATTGCAAATCAATATTTGGGCCAGAAAAATACATAAGTGCCCTCAATGATAAGTCTCTTTTAAGTAGTTATGTAAATTTAGAATTTCTCTTCATTCCCTTAAGATTCAATCCTTTAGAAAGGATAATCATACTTTAAACGATTTAACATGTTCATACTGCTCCGCGGGCGAAACGGAGGATGAAGCTCATATTTTTTTAGTTTGTAAAGCCTTCTCTGAATGTAGAAATAAATTTTTGAAATGTGTTAATGCCAATCCACAAACGATGTACAATCTGCTAAATTCAACTAATCCTAAAGTTATTTATGATGTTGCAACTTATGTGAAACAATTAATGTACAATATGAAACCTTATGTCAAATCTTTAAAGTCCATTGACCAACAACGATAACTGTAAATTCAACTGTACTTTGGGCCACCGAGCCTTTTATACTGAATAAACATGTCTGTCTGTCTGTCTGTCTGTCATGACACCCATGAAGGGTTCTAGAAAATTCTATGATAAACTGATGTCTGATAGCATTCTACCTTCTATTTGTCAGAGATGGGAAATTTTATTTCAAGATACTTATTTTGATTGGCATTTGATCTTTACTTTTTATAGGAATATTATAAAGGATGTGAAAATACTTGATTTCCAATTCAGATTTTTACATGGAACCATTTATACAAAAAAAGAACTTAAGAAAATGAAACTTGTTGACAATACTGTTTGTATATTTTGTAATGATACAGATGAAAGTTTAAGCCATGTATATTGGGAATGTGAGGAAACCAAACATTTTTGGAATGATCTTCAAATTTGGATGATTCAAAATAAATTGGAATTAAATTTGACAAAATTTGTCGTTTGGTTTGGTACTTTAAGTATCCAACCATTAATTAACCGTATTCTTCTTTTGGCTAAAAGACACATTTATGTTTGCAACTTAAAAAATAAGATTCCAAAATTCAAAGACTTTGTTCACATTCTAAAAGATACCTTTATAGTTGAAAATTTCATATCTAAAAGAAATAATGACTTCATTAGATTTGAAAAAAATTGTCTCCTCTATTCCTTATCTTTAACTATGATAAGACTGAAAAGAAATGAGATTGTTTGTTTATTTTAATAATAAATTCAACTCTGTTATATATCATATACTTGTATATCATGCTATTATGTATCTTGTAAAAGAAATCTATGGGAACAATAAAACATTTTTAAAAAAAAGAAGAAAAAAAAGTGTTCTTTTTGGAAAAGGTGACACGTCATATTTAAATCATTAATATATCTTTATGAATATCAAATATCAAATATTAATAACAGTAAATAATTATAATTCTATTCATAAACAATTTTATCAGTTTCAAATCCTTTTACCTCATTTCGATCCAAATCATTTGAGGAAAACATCAATAATTGGTTACTCATTCACTCAAGTTTTCGTTTCATGAAATGTCAATTCAGTAATTACATTTCATCTTGCCGGTATTGCAGTCATTGCACGATAAAAAATACACTAGATTTATATTAAGATAATTATCATGATTTTATCTTCATATTCTATATCTTTATGGACTAATATACCCACAAATCTGAAAAATTATTGGAAAGATGATTACCCGTACATGGGATTTTCATATCAAACTTAGTTTTTTTGACAGTTTGAATGGTTCACACCGATACTTAAAGTCATTCGAGGGCTGTGATAATCATTCAAAACCTATTTGTAAGCAGCGTTCAACCAATTCAATTCAAATACTGTAGCAGCATCATTTAGGAAAAATGACATTTAAAATACAAGCACTTCAACCAATTTAACTTAAATACTGTAGCAGCATCATATAGGATAAATGATATTTTAAATACAATTAAGTTGTCTCTCCTCACAGTTACAATAAATACTGCATATTGGCCTGTAGCAAATGGTCATGTCTGCTTAACTTTCAAAGGTCCTAATGTCATATGTTTAATGAGTATCTACTAAAGACAACAGGCCTAGGAAGCTGAACCCTTATGGAGGTAACCATGATGCGCGGTATTATCAATATAAAGATATATTGCTATAAAGGGACAACATGATACGAATCGGTACATACTTCAGAACATATCAAATATGTCGATGATATAAAATGAGTGATTTCCATCTAATCTTTACAGAAAAACACAACCAAACATACATGATTTTACAGAAAGTTCTTAACAAAGTGTGATGTTCAGCTGTGAAAATAGCTAAACTATGTATACAGGTCATAGTCTGTGATTTCAAAATATCCCTTTCCAAAACAGCTATTAGCTGAGCAATGATGATCGTTCTCAATGCTCATATTTAGACAAGTATGCATGCAAATTCCTGAATTTGATAAGTACCAATAAATTGCAATACAGAAATGAGGAACGATTCCCATCCTTACCGAGGCATTGCTTCTCCTGTTTCAGATGGACGCTCTCACCAAACTAAATGAGCACTTCCTGTCCTGTAATATCTGCACAGAGACCTTCAAGGACCCCTGTACTCTTGGCTGCTACCACACCTTCTGTAGACCATGCCTCACCAAATACACCAAAACTCGACGAGACGCCATCACTGCCAAGTCTATCCTGTGTCCAAACTGTAACCAGATGACGAAAGTTCCTCGTCCCAAAGAACCAGTTGAACGATGGAGTGAACAGTTCAAGCCGAGTTTCCTCATTCAAGGTCTTCTGGATTCATTCGCTGGTCAGGAGAGTTCAGGTAATTCAACTACAAAAAGATTAACATTCGATAAAAACATATATTTTATAAATAAAAAACCTTCTCACCTGAATGCCCGATGAGTCGAGGCATGGCATAGCATGTTGTCATGTGTCCATCACTATACTTTGGCTTTTATATCTTCTTAGTGAACTATAGTCTGTCATCCAGACCCCTTAATTGTTTAAGCGCCTAGGCAAGTCTACAACAAGACTCTGAGCTCAGTTTCTGAAAATGAACACATCTCAGAGGCTCCTTTTTATTATATTTTTTTTCTTTCAAATTTTGAAATTTTACGAAATATTCATTTCAGAGTCTAAATGTTAGACTAAGTGAACTACTGACTTGAGAGATTTGAACTCGTTTGTACAGTTATCTTTGCCAATTGGAGCTCTTACAGACTATGTTGACTTACAAAGTATCCTGTATACCAATGGTTATGATCTATTTTTATACCCCCGCTACGACGTAGTCGGGGGTATATAGCGCTCCGCGTGTCCGTCCGTCCGTGCGTGCGTCCGTCCGTCCGAAATCGTTTCCGGAGCATTACTCAAAAACTATTCCACTTAGAAACTTAAAATTTGGTATGGAAGTAGCCTATATGGTGCTGTGGTGCCTTTTAGGGGTTTCAGCTCAATGGTCCAAATAATTTTTGAAATTTTGACCAAAAACGGTCCGATTTTTGGACTTTGTCTCGTTTCCGGAGCATAACTGAAAAACTATACCACTTAGAAACTTCAAATATGGTATGGAAGTAGCCTATATGGTGCTGTTGTGCCTTTTAGGGGTTTCAGCTCAATGGTCCAAATAATTTTTGAAATTTTGACCAAAAACGGTCCGATTTTTGGACTTTGTCTCGTTTCCGGAGCATAACTGAAACACTATACCACTGAGAAACTTCAAATTTGGTATGGAAGTAGCCTATATGATGCTGTTGTGCCTTTTAGGGGTTTCAGCTCAATGGTCCAAATAATTTTTGAAATTTTGACCAAAAACGGTCCGATTTTTGGACTTTGTCTCGTTTCCGGAGCATAACTGAAAAACTATACCACTTAGAAACTTCAAATTTGGTATGGAAGTAGCCTATATGGTGCTGTTGTGCCTTTTAGGGGTTTCAGCTCAATGGTCCAAATAATTTTTGAATTTGGTATGGAAGTAGCCTATATGGTGCTGTGGTGCCTTTTAGGGGTTTCAGCTCAATGGTCCAAATAATTTTAGAAATTTTGACCAAAAACGCTCCGATTTTTGGACTTTGTCTCGTTTCCGGAGCATAACTGAAAAACTATACCACTTAGAAACTTCAAATATGGTATGGAAGTAGCCTATATGGTGCTGTTGTGCCTTTT
Source organism: Steromphala cineraria (assembly GCA_916613615.1). NCBI lineage: Eukaryota > Metazoa > Mollusca > Gastropoda > Trochida > Trochidae > Steromphala > Steromphala cineraria. The sequence continues at coordinate 49,593,616 of OU744726.1, forward strand.
AGGGGTTTCAGCTCAATGGTCCAAATAATTTTTGAAATTTTGACCAAAAACGGTCCGATTTTTGGACTTTGTCTCGTTTCCGGAGCATAACTGAAACACTATACCACTGAGAAACTTCAAATTTGGTATGGAAGTAGCCTATATGATGCTGTTGTGCCTTTTAGGGGTTTCAGCTCAATGGTCCAAATAATTTTTGAAATTTTGACCAAAAACGGTCCGATTTTTGGACTTTGTCTCGTTTCCGGAGCATAACTGAAAAACTATACCACTTAGAAACTTCAAATTTGGTATGGAAGTAGCCTATATGGTGCTGTTGTGCCTTTTAGGGGTTTCAGCTCAATGGTCCAAATAATTTTTGAAATTTTGACCAAAAACGGTCCGATTTTTGGACTTTGTCTCGTTTCCGGAGCATAACTGAAAAACTATACCACTTAGAAACTTCAAATATGGTATGGAAGTAGCCTATATGGTGCTGTTGTGCCTTTTAGGGGTTTCAGCTCAATGGTCCAAATAATGTTTGAAATTTTGACCAAAAACGGTCCGATTTTTGGACTTTGTCTCGTTTCCGGAGCATAACTGAAACACTATACCACTGAGAAACTTCAAATTTGGTATGGAAGTAGCCTATATGATGCTGTTGTGCCTTTTAGGGGTTTCAGCTCAATGGTCCAAATAATTTTTGAAATTTTGACCAAAAACGGTCCGATTTTTGGACTTTGTCTCGTTTCCGGAGCATAACTGAAAAACTATACCACTTAGAAACTTCAAATTTGGTATGGAAGTAGCCTATATGGTGCTGTTGTGCCTTTTAGGGGTTTCAGCTCAATGGTCCAAATAATTTTTGAATTTGGTATGGAAGTAGCCTATATGGTGCTGTGGTGCCTTTTAGGGGTTTCAGCTCAATGGTCCAAATAATTTTAGAAATTTTGACCAAAAACGGTCCGATTTTTGGACTTTGTCTCGTTTCCGGAGCATAACTGAAAAACTATACCACTTAGAAACTTCAAATATGGTATGGAAGTAGCCTATATGGTGCTGTTGTGCCTTTTAGGGGTTTCAGCTCAATGGTCCAAATAATTTTTGAAATTTTGACCAAAAACGGTCCGATTTTTGGACTTTGTCTCGTTTCCGGAGCATAACTGAAACACAATACCACTGAGAAACTTCAAATTTGGTATGGAAGTAGCCTATATGATGCTGTTGTGCCTTTTAGGGGTTTCAGCTCAATGGTCCAAATAATTTTTGAAATTTTGACCAAAAACGGTCCGATTTTTGGACTTTGTCTCGTTTCCGGAGCATAACTGAAAAACTATACCACTTAGAAACTTCAAATTTGGTATGGAAGTAGCCTATATGGTGCTGTTGTGCCTTTTAGGGGTTTCAGCTCAATGGTCCAAATAATTTTTGAAATTTTGACCAAAAACGGTCCGATTTTTGGACTTTGTCTCGTTTCCGGAGCATAACTGAAAAACTATACCACTTAGAAATTTCAAATTTGGTATGGAAGTAGCCTATATGGTGCTGTTGTGCCTTTTAGGGGTTTCAGCTCAATGGTCCAAATAATTTTTGAAATTTTGACCAAAAACGGTCAAAAAATTTTACTTTGTCTTGTTTCCGGAGCATATATAAATACCAAATGACTTGCACACTTCAACCCAGACTCCGTATATCCATAAATCTCACCTTACAGACAAAGATTTTTCAAACAATGTGTCTATATTTCTTAAGAAAAATGACCCAGTTAACCGGACGATTTGCTATCCGGACGATTTTCACCTGTAACCAAAACAAGGTTCGACTGTATAGTGCTGTTGTGCCCTTTAGGGGTAATTTCTGGGTTCCCAGAAACTACATGGCCGGGGATGTTTTGAAGTGAAATAGTTTTTAGGGTTGCAAGATCATTGTGTTCTAAGTCATAATCATAAATTTTCAAATTAATGTTACGTGAAGGCGGTCAAACTCAAGCGGGGGTATGTGAGCCGCGCTCACTTTTGCCTTGTTAGCTCATCTGGCCTGTAAGGCCCGATGGGCTTATGGCATGGCATGGTGTCCGGCGTCCGTCCGTCCATCCGTCCGTCCATCCGTCCGTCCATCCGTCCGTCCGTAAACTTTGTGGAATTTCGACTTCTTCTCCAGAACTATAAAGCCTAGAAAACTTAAACTTGGTGTACAGACTCCTTGACTAGTGAGGATTAAAATTGTAGCTTTGGTGGCCCTGTGGCCCCTAATAAGGGCCACAGGGGCCACACCCTAAAAACCTATTTTCATCTTCTTCTCCAGAACCATAAGGCCCAGAAAGCTGAAACGTTGTGTACAGACTCCTTGACTAGTGAAGATTATAAATTGTAGCTTTGGTGGCCCTGTGGCCCCTAATAAGGAACACAGGGGCCACACCCTAAAAACCTATTTTCATCTTCTTCTCCAGAACCATAAGGCCTAGAAAGCTTAAACTTATTGTACAGACTCCTTGACTAGTGAGGATTAAAAATTGTAGCTTTGGTGGCCCTGTGGCCCCTAATAAGGAACACAGGGGCCACACCCTAAAAACCTAATTTCATCTTTGTTCTGTCAAAAACAGATAATCCTGCCCATGGTATGGCTTCTTAAGGGGTAAAACACTGCAAAGTAAAGAAAATACCCAAATAAGGAAAATATTACACTTAAAATAGCATAATCAAAGACCAATGAGTTAAAAACTACCAACAGAAAGTATCAATTTTAAGAGATATTTTATGTGTGCTTCCCTAGAAAATTTCTGACAAGGAGAGGTTTACTGTTGAAAGATGATATTTTAAGGCAGCTTCAATCAATGTCAAGTGTCACACGAGTATGGTAAAATAGTCTTCACATGAAGAACACAATGAGCTTACATTGCAAAATAAGTTTACAGTTAAAATATAATTCCCAATATCCTGATATGAAATATTTCCATTTCTGTATTGATTACAAGTATCTGAAATCACATCACATATATACTTAAGTCTAGAATTTGAGACTTTGTGGCCCCAACAAATGGGGAAACCACATTGGCCACAGCAAAATTAAATATGAAGCCTGATGAGCTACAGAGCCAATGGCTCTATTTTTTAATTATGTAGTCGTAATAATAAATATGCTAAGTTGTGATTAAGAATTTATAGAAATGATATTCAAATCTATGTCTAAACGTCAAATATTTCATAATTATTATAGTACACCACTGTACACGATTGTTTTGTAATTGTTGTGAATCTCTATTCATATAGTTTTTAAACAGAAGTCTCATAATTACTATTATTTATTCTTTCAGAGACCAATGAAAACTGTTGTGTCTCATGCCAGCAAATTGGGAAGACAACTCAGGCCAGATCACTGTGTGAAGATTGCGACATCCTGTTATGTGAAGCTTGTGCTAAAATGCATCAAGGCATTCCTGTAACTTCAGATCACGTGATCTCACCTCTAGGAGCTGGGTCAACTCCACAACCCAAGAAACGCAAAGTTGTGTGCCCAGAGCACAACTGTTTGGTTGAATATTTTTGCAAAGATTGTCAGAAAGCTGTTTGCCAGAAATGCTGTATTATCCACCACAGGAAATGTAACTCTGTTGTCACCCTCGCCTAAATGATTCCTGAAATGAAACAAGTACTGCAGCAGAACTATGATGATATAGAGATACATCGACAACAAACAGGAAATACTTTGAAGAGTAGGAGATCAGAAGTGGAGGAAATCACACAACACAAATCTTCTCTGCAGTCAGAGATCAGAAGAGTCAGTCAGCAGGCCGTGGATCTGATCAGAAGAAAGGAGAAGAAACTCCTGGATGAACTGGAAACACTCACTGAGAAGCAGACTGGAGAACTGAGTAGTCGGATAAAATCTGGAGAGATTGACATGCAGACATATCAACAATACACAGACTTCTTCAAACAAGTCCTGCAATCAAACAGTCCCATTGATCTGTACGATATGTACACGCTGTGTCAGTCAGGGGAGATAACTGCTGAGCTGCAGAGAAAAGATAAACAAGAACAGAGAACAAAGAAAGTTGTCTTTAAGAAACAGCTAGATGTCAATCATCTTGACATGACCTTACAACTCGGTAATTTGAGGTTAGTTGAAGATATGTCTAATCTTGAAGTGAGGCCAAGCCTAAAAGATGCACCTAAAACCAAACCAACAGTCAAAAGTGAACCAAATCCTGGACAACTTCTGTCTACAGTCAATGCTAAATCAAACAATGATGAAAAGCAGCCAGATTCCTGTGACGTTGAAGTTTTGAATATCAGAGGTACAGAGACACTGGTTGTTACAGATGATCAGAATTCAAGTGTCAAGTCATGTTACACAAAAGATAAAACACGTCACTGCACATCTCTCAAACTCAATGAAACTCCCTTTACATTGACAAAGATAAGCCAGGACAGAGTAGCTGTATCATACTTCTCACACAACAGTATAGAACTAATCAAGCTGACCCCTGACCCGGTCCTGATCTTCACAATCAAAACAAAGAAGAAGTACACATGTCTGACTGCTCTCAGTGACACGACTCTAGCTGCAGGTTGTATATATCCTCCCAGTATTGACGTCCTGGATCTGTCAGGGAGAGTCCTGAGATCTGTGATCACACCCAGCACTGCTCAGCAGCTGATACAGGACCCATTGTACATGTGTACAACACGTCAGGGTCACATTGTAGTGACAGATGCAGGGTCAGATTCTGTCTACTGTGTAACACAACAGGGGGAGATAATCTACAAGTACAAGCTGACAGGAAGAGAGTATTATGGGACAGGTGGTGTAACAACTACAGACACTGGTTCTGTTATCGTGGCTGATTACCATGCCAACAAGATCGTCCAGCTGACAGAGACAGGGCAATATGTGAGAGATCTGCTGACTGAACAAGATGGGATTGTTAGACCATATGGAATATGTGTACATGGGAACAAACTGTATGTTACACAACTGAACAGTGAACATGTCAAAATATTTCAATTGTAAGCCAATGATTGAAAGCATGAATTGTACTTCAAGTATTCCAACATCTATGAATTAAGAGGAAAATAATATATTCAATTCCTTAAAATCATCTTTCTAAACCTTTTCTCTTATTGTAAACAGTTTGTAGTATTAAATATTATATCAAGTATTGTGAATGTGTTATATTTGACTATAAAAAGTATGTTGATTATCATGTGTTATTAATATGATTTTACCTGACTTTACTGCGATAAGAGTAAGCAGAATGATCTATTGTGTAGAAGTTACACAGCTTGGATTAAATAAGAAATAATTTCTTATCCACAAATACTACAAGATATAATCAACCTGTCGAAATTGTGCATTAGCCACTGTATGAAATTGGTACTAGGTAATACATCAGAATCTATCAGCAATGAAATAGCTTTTTGATAACTTGTTTGCAATATTTTGAAGTTTTAGAGCAATTTTGAATATTCACAAAACTAATGAAACATAAAATGTTATGTTATCCGGAATTGCAGATGATTGGTAATGATTTTGTTCAAGTAAATTCATTAGGTTTCTATTTCTGATGAGCCTTGTATCATTACATTAAACTGTGTCCTAATCAACATAAAAGTTATCAACATAAAGGTTTCTATTGCTGATGAGCATTGTATAGTTACATTAAACTGTGTCCTAATCAACATAAAGTTAGTATTATAAGACATGAACATATTGATCATCTAAATTCATCTCATCCTTTATTTCAGCGTTACTAATGAAAACATGATGCTATAACAATTAAATGGGATTTTCAACTTTTATTGTAATGTAGCCAGCGCCATGATAATGATATTTGATATTGTTCCTTGGGTTTGTTTGCTGGAGAACAATTCTCCGAAATTATTTAATATGTTTTATATGGTTTCTAAGTTGAGAAATGTAAGATTTCAGTTTGGTTTCTATTTTTTTGGCAAAACAACAAATCACCAAAACTTAAAAGCATTAGCGCAAGCGCTGATTTTTATGAAATTGTATTTGAAACAAGGTTATATTTTAGACAGAATAAGTTTGAATAATAATTAATTTAGTGACAGCATTTTGTATAATTTTACAGTCTAAGTAAACCTAGCCTCAATATTATCCGTTTCACTTCTATACTGAGTCTAAAAAGGTCGACCTATGACCAACGTTATACGAAGGCAGACTATTGTGGCTTGGTAAGCTCAGTTCTGATTGGTCAACTTGGTCACGTGGGCTGACGCGACTCTCAATCAAGCCTTTCTAGACTCAGTATAGAAGTGAAACGGATAATATTGAGGCTAGGTTTACTTAGACTGTATAATTTTAGAACAAGCTTGTTTTCATGTTCCATTGAAGTTTCGTAAAATCTGCATCATCAGCCATAGAGTTTTTGAAAGCAAATGTCCCCATACTTCGCTGCATACATGTATTTAATATGATGGCCGAGAGGAGCCAGTTTGTATTATCAAGCGAATAAATTGAAAGAGGCAAAGTTAAAAGACTGAAAAAGGTTAAAGGAAATTAGTGAAAGAAATAATATAACATGCATTCTCTGATAAGATGTTTTGATGTGATATGATGTATTCAGATTGTATATTATATGTTCATGTAATTGTATAAAGAAAACATGCTTAATGAAATGGTGTGAATAATGGTGTATATATGATATTATATTAAGTGTCGATAATTGTATAAAATCATGTCATAATGAAGATTTGTAAATAACTGAATATAGATAACATTTCAAATGACAATACAGTATGAATTATATTGTGTATAAAGTATTGAAAAAATATATTGTGTTTGATATGTGAACATGAAGAAAATACATGTTTGCTGAATAGACAACTTCGTTGTGTGTGTGTGGGGGGGGGGGTATAAAAATGGGCACCGTCTGTCCGTCTGTCTGTCCATTCCGTACACTTTATTAGGATTTTGAAGAAAAAGTGATAAATAAATTTGACTTGGAGATGCATGATCATATGAAGGCGTGTCAAGAATAAAATTTTTGATTGTTTTGGATTGTATTTTTTTTTATGTTTTTGGCTAAAATGAGGACTCTGGTAGAAAACTGTTAAAAGACCCGTTCGGCTCACAACATCTAAACTTATCATCACATTTTGATAAAATTTAATATGGGGATTTATTATATGATCAGCAATGAAATACTGAGTTTTCTCAGTGAAATAAATTGTCTGTCAGGCAACAGTGACGATATATTATATTTTCACTGTGACTGTAGAATTTTGCAGACTTTTGATTTAACAAAATCTTATTTAAGCTTATGATATATCAGGTGTAATTTATATGAATATTATAATAATAAATAATTTACTATTTGTATCACACTATGGAACCAATAAAAAAATAAATAAACCCAATTTTTTCGTAGGTACAGCTGAAAACCAAATGAAAGAATCAATGTGTACACAAGTCAAGTTTTAATTATTTCTAAAATTGGCATGTCAAACGTATTATGAACAATAGGATAATGTAGGCATTTTATTTCCGTAAACTTCAAAATATTTAAATATTACATTTTTTGTAAGACAAGGTGCATATGAGAACAATAAAGAACTTTTTTTTAAATAAGTTGGCATGTTTAAAGAGTGTCCGAGTGTCCACTCACTTGACCAGTACTCGACTGACAGTAATTCTGTAAGTTTTAATTTTTATTTATTTGTTAGTCGATTTAATCTCTTAAACAAAACTTGTTATCTAAAGTTAAAGCTAATAATGCCTGAGAGATTGTGAGTCAGACTAGATGAATGTTCACCCATTGGTCAAACTAGTGACCACTCCGTCCTGGTCAGAAAGTAGTCCCGGTCACAGGGTGTGACACACCTACATGTGTGACGTCACTGTACAGTGTCAACAAAGTAATAGCTTCAAAAGTGCTTGTATCAGTACTAATGTTTTATGATGTTTTGTTGTACAATTAGTCAAATATAGACAGATATTCATTGGCTGTTTAGCAGGTGTCCTTTGCTAAACAGTAGACTCTGTATTTTCAAATATAATTATACAGGAATATAAATAAATATACCTTGAGTCTTTATATTGCTTTTGTTTTTTTTGTTTTTCTTTATATCTATTTGTTTTTATTGGTTGATTTCGCCTAAATCAGATTTCAGTTGATGTAATTTGAAGTGAATAAAGTGCATTAATGTTTTCTTTACCTTGTGTTACTGTTGTGCAATTTTTCAATTTATAATATTACCTTATTTTATGTATCTAATATTTTGAGCCAATGTTTTGTTGGTGCACAAGTGTTCTTTAATGAAAAATAAAATCCAAGAGTAAATTTTTCTTACAACGAATTACTTGGACATTTTACATACATTGTGAAAGATCCGAAAAAAAATCAAATTCATTTTTAAAACCACATATAAAGTGATGCAGCAAAAATATCTTGAAAACTCATTTCTACGCCTACACAATTGTAAAAAAATGACGACGTCATTTGTTGCATCGTAAAATCTCTAATCATGACGACTTGAAGCTCCAATGTTATAAATCTACTGTTTTCAAATTGCACGATTTCCAACTTGAAATAAACACTGTCCGTCATCAAGAACAATCAAAGTTGTTTTTACACGAAATGCACGCTTTTCGCGATATCACCTAATCGATATCACCCTACTCGTGTAAATTTCATCTTATATCTCTCGATCCTTGATCCTACCGATTCTCATTAAAACATTGAGATTAAATTTTATGCAACATGTTGAGTTATTTCATATCAAGTCTCTTGCATCAGTCTCTATTGAATGTGATATTAATTCGTTATTTAACAGCCCCGTCTAAGGACGGGGCTGCAATCAGTGTTTGTGAAGTTTCCGCCGCCGCCGCGTCCGCCGCGCTCATACCAATGGCTATAACTTTTTTCTACTAAGCTTTCCAGAACTTGTATTCATAAGTTACTGCTTATACCTCGGGGGAACGATTTTGACATGTTCACTTTCAAGGTCAAAGGTCAAGGTCACGAGCTATAAAATCACTAAAAAATTCCTTGTAAACGCGATAACTTGAAAAGTTTTTGTGCTATGAAGCTCTAACTTGATATGTATCATCCTTGGAAGAGTAAAAAAATTTGAAAAGGTTTTCGCTACAATCAGTCCAAGGTCAAGGTCACTCTAGCATGGTTTTGCGAAAATGCTTTATTTTAACTATGAACACTTTAAATCAATAGATGATTGTTATACTCAATGAAAAGTGTTCATTGATTGTGTAACCTTGAAGGTCAAAGGTCAAGGTCATGAGATTTGTGTTATTGCATTGTGCAACTAATTTGGATATAACCTTTTCCCATTAAGCTTTTCAGAACTCATGAACATGTATAAGTGTCTACACCTCTGGGGAATTACAATGCCATGTTCACTATCAAAGTCAAAGGTCAAGGTCACGAGCTATTAAATCACTAACAAATTCCTTGTAAACGCGATAAATTGAAAAGTTTTTGTGCTATGAAGCTCTAACTTGGTATGTATCATCCTTGGAAGAGTACAAATTTTTGAAAAGGTTTTTTCTACAGTCTGTCCAAGGTCAAGGTCACAGCAAGGTCAATACTTTAGCATGGTTTTGCGAAAATGCTTTCTTTTAACTATGAACACTTTTAATCAATAGATGATTGTCATACTCAATGAAAAGTGTTCATTGATTTTGTAACCTTGAAGGTCAATGGTCAAGGTCATGAGATTTGTGTTATTGCATTGTGCAACTAATTTGGATATAACTCAATCCCATTAAGAACTTATGGTCATGTATAAGTATTTACATTTCTGGGGAATTACAATGACATGGTCACTTTCAAGGTCAAAGGTCAAGGTCACAGCAAGGTCAACATATATTGAGAAAATGGATTATTATAACTTTTAACACTTTAATTCATTACATTAATGTTATATTCAATGAAATGTATTCATTGATTGCGTGACCTTGAGTGTCAAAAGTCAAGGTCACAAGAAAATGCCCAATATGCTGAGACTTGTAGAAGGCGGAACAGGGTAAGGCGAAACCCAAAGTTTCGGGGCTGCTCTGCTTTTGCGGTGTCCCGCAAACGCTAATCTAGTTTGATATTATTATTTTAGGAAAACGTTATATTCAAATAGAGTTTAGCTTCGGCTAAAAAGGTCCGTGGTTCGAATACTGCCATTGGCTCCGCAATTTTATCTGCAGAGAGAACAGTTCTACACGCAGTCAGGTTTGGGTACCATGCTACAGTGAATTTCAGTGCAGTACCACCCATGGTTCGCAAGTTCCAGTCGATGCGCGCGGGTTTCACCACAATGCATAGTCACAATGCTTTGTGCGCTTTCCGCTCCCTGCAAATATTACTAGCAGTCGCGATATAAGTGAAATTCATTGAAAGCGGAGTTTAACCCCAAATCAACTCGCCTATATCTAAATAATTACGATCTAAACATTAAGAATGATCTAAAATTGTTTTTTGTAGTGACAAACGGAGAAGTAGTAAATCTTTCAAGTTTGCAAGTTAATGTTATCGAGCTGAGATTGAGATGTTTTATTTCGTACAGGGGCCACAGGCCCATAATACAGAAATTGTACCGTAGATCATTGTATTACATAGAGCAATATAATAGCAAATGATGCAATGAATATCTAAATACAGGCAAATTTCACATGATTCATACACAATATACAATTTATTAAGGGTACGGCTTTGAAGAAAGTATGCCTTTGTTTTATAGCTAAGAAAAGGAATTAACAAAGACTTCTTAACAATGTGCCTTTTGACAAAAATAAGGAACGCATCTTGTCTGATATTGGATATTCCCAGTAATATTTTGGAATAAGTTCACGTCTTAAAGTATGATAGAAAGGGCAAAAAAAAAACCAGAAATGGTATTCAGTTCCTATGTTTGGGACAATACAAAATGGACATAATCTCTTTAGTCTAGCAACATTATATTTCTGCCTGATTCGATTAACAAATCATGATTTGAACAGCAAAATCGAATGAAATTGATAACATAGACTTTAAAGGGGCAGTAGCACGTTTTTTGATAATTTTACATTTTAAATATTTTACTTATAATTGTAAGTAAATGCTAAATGTATCATATTGACAGTGTCAACAATCTCATTACACAAGCCAATCACCCATAGTCAGAGGACAAAGTATGAGGCTTCACATAAAATCCATTGGCGGCCATTTTTGTGTGAACACCTTTAATTCATTTTTGTAAGATAAATGAATCGCATGGCTGAACTTTACGTTATATATTTGAATTATTACTGCTTCATTTAGTTTGAATACATTGTCTTTCAATTGGAAACATTTATTTTCATTTTCCTGACATCACCTTATATTCCCCCTAAAAACGTGCTACTGCCCCTTTAACAGGAACTGTTTCAAGTAAATTTGAATAAATAAACTGATAACTAAGAGTCCGATAGAATTCCAACTTTGAAAAAGCTTCTAAATCTACAATCCAACTTTGCTGCTTAACGTCTTTACACCTTTCCTTAAACTGAGAAATAAATAATACGCTATATTGCCTACGCCTTGCTGTAGCCTAACTTAACCATAACTAAATAAAAGTGACTTTACATTTAGAGGGGCAGTAGCACGTTTTTTGATAATTTAATATTTTAAAATGTTCACTGATAATTGTACGTTAACGCTAAATGTATTATTTTGATAGTGTCAAAAATCTCATTACACAAGCCAAACTTCCATAGTCAGAGGACAAAGTATGAAGATTCACCTAAAATCCATTGGCGGCTATTTTTTTTTGAACACCTTTAATTCATTTTGTGTAAGAAAAAGGAATGGCATGGGTAAACTTTACATTATATATTTCTATTATTACTGCTCCATTTAGTTTAAATGCATTGTCTTTCAATTGGAACCATTAATTTTCATTTTCCTAACATCACCTTATATTCCCCCTAAAAACGTGCTACTGCCCCTTTAAAGCACAACAAAACTTGCCATTTTCATTATTTTGATATTGGGGACTGTATGAATGCTTAAAATGGGATTATCAGCTTGCAGTAATGTTATCGAGTAGATAATTACACAAATTAATTGAAAGTTACAAGCTCCGGTTTCTGTACTTATACAATACAATATTTTGATATACTATAATTGACCTTGTAAAGAAAGTGATACTCAAATAAACAGTATATCTCTCTCTGCATCAGTGGTTTACATACAGCTTCTTGGAGTGGAATCTAGAGTTGGAAGTTCAATGAGAACGAATGTTAATGGATGACAACTTCTTCTTTCCTCGAGAGAGAGAACGGTGTTTACCTTCAGGTTCTTGTACCATTTCAAGTGTAGTGGTAAAGGCAAACCATGGATTAACAGAACCAATTAACTATCCAGGCAAACAATTACATGAATGAAGCGAATGTAACAAGGTGAGTACTTGGATTCTGTATCAATGAAAGTCAGGGGACGCCAGTAGTACAATAATGTTGGACATGAAGGAAAGATTATGTACCTCATTATCTCAGAATAACGAATTAGGTTTTTTTAATAATTGCCTTCATATATTTGTTTACATTACAGTCAACGTGTGTCAGGTTTAATGCATATGATAAGTCTTACATCCATATCAGATCTAGACCGGGGTAGAACACGTGTAGTCCGTGGCGTATATGTACATCTTTGTAAACATTACGATTGGTCACGAGGTTCTCGTGCAGGTGAGAAATGTACAGTGATGTAAACAATTGGGTCACGTGCATAGCGACTTCTGAACTTTGAACTCATGATAGTCACGAGCAGCACGAGAGTTTGTAAATGAATTGACCTGTTCCACTGATAAAACTGTTTACTTAAACGTTAACGCAGTGTCAATTGTAAACATTTATTAGTTTCTTAGCTAATGGGTACCATATCTACTAATGTCATACTTTTTTCCCAAAACATAGGCGTAGGAACAGGGGGGGGCACAGGGGGGCCCGGCCCCCCCACTTCCGAACCTGGGGGGGCCCTGCCCCCCCACCTTTCAAGAATTTTTTTTATAGAAAAAGTCAATTTAACTCTGTTTTTAGGGGGAAGTAAAAATGAGATGAACAGGCCCCCCCACCTTTGAAAGTTGGGGGGGCCGGGCCCCCCTCCCTGAACAGTAAGATTTTCGGTTGACAATTTTTTTAAAGAAAAGGGGGGAGGGGGTGTGGGAGAGGGAGAGCGAGGGGATTTGGATTGGGATGGGAGAAAAAGGGAATCCCCTTCCCCAACATTTTATCCTTTATAGGGATCTACCCTGTAATTAGAATTGTAAATGGGAAAGGGTTCAGATTTTTTTTACCTCGAAAATGCGAGGATATTTAGATATTACCCCAACCTTCCCAGCTCAGGGGTCAGGGAAAGCAGAAGGGTCTACCCCATCACCACTGAAACGGACATATGGGCAGGAATGTCCCTTTAATACTTTAAACACTTTTCCTAAAAAACATTTGATCTTAAACATCATTGAAAGATGTGTGTTTCATCTTTGTAAGAAAGAGACTTTGAACTATATATGGCAAATAACAAAATGTATCGGTTTGTCTGCGTGCCTGTCAGTTTGTCTATATTTAATATGTCTGATATAATGTGAAACATAAAATTGGAAACATACATGCACGTGAATTACCCCCATGAATTAGTTTTTTTTTTTATCGTTTTAAAGGAATTATTTTTTTTTCCTTTTAATTACACATTCATAGATAATTTATCTTGCAAAAGTTTTAACTACCTGCTGATGTGAATAAGTAAGATCTTTTCACTGGGGCCACGCCCTTAAAATCTAAATTTATTTCCATATTATTTAAAAGGCATAAAAAACTGATTTGTTGAATACAGACTACTTTAAAAAATATGATTAGAATTTGTGGTGAATTTGTTGCCCCTAATAAGGACAATGCCCTTCGGAGCTTTAAACCTTTATTATATCCATTTTCAGAACAAAATGCGATCCTTTGAAGTGAATTCCATTTTGCAAGAAACATTATTTTCAAAGATATTGTGACCCTGTTGTCTTTAACCTATAAAGGCTAGAAAATAGCTGCAAAAAGCCAGATGAGGTACAGAGTTAAGGCTATACTTTTCTATTCTTACCCGGAAGACGTATTTGACCATTTTAGCTTTTTGTTTCACGTTCATCATTCACGTTTTTAAGTGTGATATTTAGGCCAAATTTAAAAACTCAAAACCATCAATATGATGAGAACAAAGACTATGTAACAAAGTTCCCCCTTAAGCATTCCTATAACGTTTACTCATAGTAATTTTGATCTTTTCACGTGACTGAAAATATCTGAGTATATCAAAGCTGTTATGAATATTTAAACTATTAAAACATGTTTTACCTATTCACAGAGTAAACTTGACATTTGAGCTTATTTAAGTTTCTGAGACCAAAGGAGTTAATGAAAAACAAGAAGAAATGATGGAGATAAACTTACAGAATTTGGAGAATTCTTCCTATTTATTTCAAGGTCAATTATTATTATATTATCGATACCAACAACAAAATTATCATTATCATCAGTTATCATTAATCACTCTATGAGTCATAAATCATCCATGAATTACTTCCATCATGAAATCCATCAATCATCCATCTACGACTATGAGTCATAAATCATTAATTCATCAAGCATTAATCAGCAATTTTCAATCATTCGTTATCAATTCATGATCAATCAAACAATTACCAATTATCAAACACTAAAACAATCATTATCTTCTTCAACACTTAAAGATTATCATTTATCAATCTTTCAACACTTAAACGAACGGGCCCGTAACAATCATTCACCAATCATCAATCAATAACCTATCAATCATAAATCAATTATTCATCAATCATTATAAATAATTCAACACTAAACAATCAATCATTCAACACTAAACAATCAATCATTCAACACTAAACAATCATTCAACACTAAACAATCAATCATTCAACACTTTAAAAACCATCAATCATTCAACACTTAAAAACCATCAATCATTCAACATTAAAATCATAAATCCATGAATCATTCAACATTAAATCATCAATCATTCAACACTTAAATAATCTGTTATCCATAAAATTCACATATCATTAAACCAAATTTGGGTCCCCACACAGGAATCCATATAAATCATTTTTATATTTTTTGGAAAGGCAACCCCCGCTCTCACAAAAAAAAGTTTGGGCCCCCCCAACTCGGCAATCCATATATATCATTGTTTGATATCCCCCCCCTCCCCGCTCTCACAAAAGAAAATTTGGGCCCCCCCACTCAACAATCCATTTATATCATTGTTTGATTTCCTTGAGAGGCCACCCCCCGCTCTCACAAAAAAAATTTGGGCCCCCCCACCCCTCAAACCGTTCCTACGCCACTGCAAAAGCAACTTTAAAAAACGTGTCATAAAGATTTGCTAATTTAAGATTAATATAATTTATAAAAAAGGAATAATATAATACATGTTTTAAATTTTTCAAGATATATAACCGGTATATAAAATATATTGATTCAGAGAAGTTTATTTATTCATCTTACATAAATATATATAAATTAAACAAATCAACATCAGGGACGATACTGTGTGTACCCAAACACCAACTCAAAAACAATTTCATCGTTTTTCCTGTTTCCTTTCACGTCATATGTTGCGTACTTGTTTATATTGTATATTTCATGTTTGACAAGCTGCATGCATTCTGAACAACGCACAAGAAAAGCATGCAGCCCGTGGACTCGGTGACCAAGTACTTGAAACATCGCTCGGAGCCTGTCACAACCCGATCCAACTGAACCCGTACCATCTTGTTCTCGATAACTGTCGCGGAATTTCGAAGGAGTGGGTTAGTAGATGAAATATCAGGTCACGTGACATAAACAACCTCGGGTGGATTGATTCACTCTAAGTAGGTCAAAGGTCAAAGATCAGTCGCTATACTATTGTCTTTATCTTAGTAACAGTAATTTAGTGGCTCAGTTTTAATGTAAAGTAGTTCACATTGTTCGTAGAATTGGCTTTATTAAAAATAATTATTATATTCATGCTAAGTAAAAACAATCATAGATATTGAAATTTCTTGATCTTGAAATGTTTAAACGTTTTTAACATGAGATAAAGAAGCTAAACACTCAAAACTAACTATATATCTTTGATGCACTAAACTAATTCATTAATTGGCCGTTATGGTTTGTTTATTAAGATAAACAAGTTGATTGTTTAGAAAATTCAGACAATCGGTCAGTTTTTTTATTATAAAATGATAACATCGTTTTCTATTATGTCAAATTACATTAGTAACTATTTTCCTTATTTACGTTTCTTAGTAAAAGACATTATCTTTTTATTTTCAAAGCGTTGCGTTTATAAAAGATGAAAATTTTATATTCGATTCGATATGTTCAATATTTAATTTCCGTTAGACAAAACTGGAAAATAAATTTATTCAACAATGAATTAATCCAAACATTTTATGTTTCTATTCAAAGATAATGATTAGACGATAATATAAACTGTGAAATAAAAACTCTTATTCAACTTTTAAAGACAACTAAATATGTTGTGTCAAGCAAGATATAAACTCAAGTTATTTTGAGCGACAAACTTCAACATCTCCTATTGGTAGGGACCGCACGAGGGTAGAAATTGAGCAGGTTTGGTACCTACGATTAGTCAATAAAACAAATCATATTAGCTGTAATTTGTATATGAATGCGTTCTCAAAACTTTTGTATGGAGAGGATGGTAAAACAAAAACGTATATAAAAGCAATTTTAAAGGTCTACACTGGTTTATACTAATCTCAATCAGTTAAGATCTTTCTTCTCTGCGCAATAATGTACAGGAAATCGTGATCTTATTTAATGTAAGTTAAGTCTGAAAAACTTTATTAACTAACTTAACATTTTTTTAAAACATTTAAATCCTTAACTCCCAGATTTCTCTTAAATGTACAAACTATTGAAGGATACATGGAGACCCTTTTTAAGAACAATTTAGTTTATTGAGGATCTTTCGACTTAGTTTAGTTTCTTTGATAAAACAGAGTTATCTCCCTTACACCATTTGTTTAGAAATTTTCAGTTAAGCTTTCTTCAGACTTGCAGATTGGATGGTTGACAATACATGGTTGCAAAGGGTAGTCATGTTGATAAAAATCCAGAAGTAATAATGATTTTGTATTTCGAAGTGGGATAAAGCTAACAAAATGATTTTTATAATAAAAACTAGACCAACCTGAACTAAACTGACAAGCAGAAAAAACTTCAGTTGTATTTATCATATCGAAGAATTTCAAATTATATATCGAGGTTTTGATGTCGTATTTTCAAACTGAAAGAATATTTCTAAGTGAAATTTTATGTTGATAAATTGTTCCAAAATTGAATTTGATAAAGTATAAATTTCATGATTATCAAGGAAGACATAATATATGTAAAATCAATATACCTGCCATTTTTTCACAGACATGACATTGTATTGACAACATGTTAAACATGGTAGGGTTCATTAACCAGATACTATTGTATTCAATCCACTGCAAATATGTGTTATTGTGCTATAACATACATATACAAGACGAATTAGTGCAAATAATATGCTATAACATACATATACAAGTGCATACATTGGTGATGGAAAATTTACAAACATTTCCTGAAATACATGTAGTTCACATTTCATTGTCATTTTTCTAAGTGCTTACAAATTTTGGTAATATTCAAAATTGTTTTTGTATTATTATCATCAGACATAAATTTAAAAAAATTCAAAATAACTGTTCTTAAGATATCGATCTGGTACAGTATATATTGCTCACATATTTCATTACATCAAGTACATTTAAGAAAAACATGAAATTCATCTTCCTTTACGTTCAAAGTGCAAAGTTTATATATGCTTTCATATTTTGGTATCTTAAATCTACGTCCAATATCTACTTTGAGTTGCGCCCCACCAGTTCTAAACAAAGCTAAGTAACGTCTAAGTTTTTCAAATGTATTATCTGTTATATATTTTTCGGAAAATAGGTTAATATTATTATTAATTCATCCATGCGATTCCTTTTTCTTATACAAAATGAATTAAAGGTGTTCACACAAAAATGGCCACCAATGGACTTTATGTAAATCTTTATAATTTGTTCTCTGGCTATGGATGATTGGTTTTTGACACCACAAAATAGACCATTAGCATTAACGTACAATTATCAGTGAAAACTTAAGAATATGAAAGTGTCAAAAAACGTGCTACTGCTTCTTTAAGTTGAACAACTCAATTAGTACAAACAATATAAATTTGCAGTGATAAAACGTTTAAAACTTAAAAGAAATGCTAAATGATACTAATCCGGAGTTTGTAATGCAATTTTTATAAATTTATATATATATAATGTTAAAGCAAGATGTTTACACTATGTGTTTATTTTTGCCTACAGGTTACGAAGTACTTTGTGATAAAATCTAGTAACATATTAGATTGCAGATATCCTGACCTTTTGTGGTTGATAAATATGCTATCTCTCAATTGGGTCATAGTGTGACCCACAAACGACGGGATCACATTGTACATTTCTTAAAGATCAGTGAATTCTCGGAAGCCGCTCCTAGGTCATAAATAGAGAATACTAAACGACGTCCCGTTTCATAACGTATTTATGAAACGAGTGAATGGGTTGGTATTTAACGAGCGAAAGCGAGTTAAATACCTATACCATTCAGGAGTTTCATAAATATGTTATGAAACGGGACCGAGTTTAGTATTTTATTTATTACTTGCTTAATAACATCGTAAAAAAACAAAGAAAGTCGCCAACATGACTGTCGCGGCCGGCCCGCTGACATTATGACGTCATACTTAACAATTGTGACGTCATCATTACGTCACGTCATTCGGTCAGCGCGCGATGTTATGACACAATGTGTAATAACATTGTAGATTTATTAAACAGCGATATCTTCAACGGGAGAGTAATAATAGGTCGTACACAATGCTGGACGAAGTGTTAACATGTCAAATTGATTTGAAATGTACACGGCCATGAAATGAACACGGACTTTCAATGAACAAGGACTTGAAATTGAGGTGCATTTACATAAGCTTATTATTGAAAAAGAAATTTATATTGATTAGACGATTTAAGATTAAAGAGATATCAAGTGTCTGAATCATTTATAAATATACATGCATAAATATAATATGAATATGGCAAATACTAGATATATGTTTCTTTGTGTATACCTGGGATAATGAAACCGAATTGAATGCAAAAACATATCTAAAGGATTTGAAATTGATATAAAAAGTTCTACATATATATCTATTTGATAATTAAATATATACACGGATTCAAAGTTGACCATTTAAGATCTTCATTGCTCCACTATATAATCTGCGTAGCGTATTCTAGCAATATAGATCTTAATTTATTGAGATTTAATTACGTCTTTTCATCATTTAACCATTGTTCATGGGGTCATTGTCGCCGGCCATGGCAAGGTAAGCGGGCCATTCACTGGATATTTCTAATGGATTACAAATTGGAAAAGAATCGGTAAAGTAATGATAAGCCTCGGGAGCGTGTAATATGACTAAAAATGATCAAATCGATACTCCAAGTGATTTTTGAAAAGGACTCATAGGTAACTTTAACTTTCAAAATTGTTGATATTTTCCTTACACACTAGCTCAACGCTATATTAATTCATTTTCAATATTAGATCAGTTGTGATCATGCTGAAATGCATATCTATATTATAAACTCATGTCCAAAAGAAACGATGCCAAGTTTTCAAAGTAGTCGGAAACAAAATTCTATAACCTGACAGAGTCGAATTTAAGTGTGTCTAACAGGCATATATCTTGTAAAAAGTATGCACATTTTCATTCTTCAGGAAAAGATACTTTTGATTTTGTGTCTTTTCAAATGTACATGTAGTGCATAAATCGAAATTTCAAATTGTTTTATGAACAGAACTTTTGTCATTTCACTTTAAAATTGATAAAGTATTGAATTTATGTCAGAAAAAAATGTTGTTGATATAATACACTTTATTTGACATAAATTCGTTGACGCGTCACTGCACTAGAACGTTTTAAAACAAGCGAAAGTGTCCAATTTCTCTCTGCTATCTCGCCTAGTTAAGGAGATTCCAGATCGATGATTTTTTCAAATGCATGTTTCTCGCAAACGTGAAAAGATAATGTTTCCAAATTTTGCATAGACGTAAGTTGACTACTGAAGACATGATATTACTATGTTTTAGTCTTATTAATTTTTTAATTATTTAAATTATTTTGGGATTTGTATGGTATCGTTTCTTTTGGACATGAATTAATGAGAAGGTGAAACATTGACTCTTATTGGAGAAACAATGTTCATTTCAATTAGCTGACATTGGCATGAGCCTCTCGTACTGCACGTGCACTCCGTGCGGGACCGTGTAAGCTACCACAATAGATTAATATGAAAACAAATACCAAAACTCTTAATTCAATATGAATATACATATTTGGTACCAATGATTTTTTTTAAATGAATTATCAAATATATAAATAATCATTCACGGTGATGTGTATTCTCAGGGAATTTTTTTAAATTTCATCATGAGGTCATGAAAAACATCTTGTATTTTCAACCGGCCTCCGTGGTCTAATGGATAAGTCACTGGGCTTGAAATCAAGAGTTCACACGTTCGAACCCATGCTTGGTGTACACAATTTGTAAATGTCTTCTATTGAGAAATTGCAATTTTAGTGAGTGTCTTTGATTTGCAAAGCAAACTTTGAATTTGAAAAATATATCAGAAAAAAATTATCATCGTTTCCCTATCAGGTGTTCATGGCAATCTCGGGTGTTCATCATGAACACCCGCTTTGTCTGATGAACACCTCGGCACGTGCATTTCACAGACAATATGAGTGGGTATGAAAAATAAATACTCGAACAAAACAAAGGAGCTAGTGTGTAAAATAGTTACCGACCTCAACCTCGGGTTTTTGATTCACGTGCGCGAGGGTTCATCTAACTTGATCACCTCGGTCTCAGTCGGTAACTATTATTGATCTAAAACCGTCAGCTTCAAAACTGTTGATATTTTTCCTGATCTCAAACTGTCAGCTTCTTCATTGTTCAAATCTGGAATGTCAAACTTTTTGTTTAAACTTCAAACGTTATCAGCTTGTGAGTGATTTTTCAACTTGTTTTTGTTTGTTTGTGAGCTTTTCTATCGTCAATAACTATAAAGGAATTATCACCAAATATATTTCTTTGGATTTTTAATATAAAAAATGTAATTTATAAAAGTTTTATTGTTTCATTTCACAAACGTGAAATACTTGAGAGGCAAGTTATATACTGATGCCAAAAAAGGAGCTAGGAATGCCACAAGCAGTCAATGACAATGTTCATCAACATAGCCAACTTTTAAAAATCTTTACTTGTGGCATTTAGTATCCCCGATCCAATTTAATGTATGGCATTAGTAAATTCTTATTTGCCTACATTTACTTCAATCCATTGAACTAGTGATAACATTTATGACGCATTTAGTGTTAAAAAGGTAGAAACCACAGTTATTACTTATCTTCTGATCTTTATTATTAAAGTCATTTGTGATGAAATATTTTAAAGAATATTTCCCCTTTCAAACGACTGGCCCCTACATTCATCCGGGTACGTTACACATTTCTCATCTGACACATATTTGAATATGCAGATAAGGGCCAACCAGTGTTGGGACCGGACGAATCCGCTTTCGAAAGATTATAAACAACAGCAAACAATACACATTTTTGATCAATTAAATCCATTTCCCCTCCGAATTTCGGTAAAAATAATTAGCTGTGTTCTGATGAGCTAGTCTAGGATGAGTAAAAGTATAAAAACTAATCAATTCTGAGTTTTTTTATCCGAACCTACTTTGAGTTCTAAGCCGATTATTAAAGTATTATTATGAGCTATTCTATACTATAATACTTAATCTGCAGACGAGGTTCTTGACTCCTTGGCTGGCATGTTTGATGGTACTAGCAGTCAGCAAGGTGAGTAAACACTTAAATGGTCTTATTTTCATCTCAATAAAGATTTCTACTTTCATAGTGTGATCAATCTCATTAGACTCAGTAAAATTGGTACTAGAGTTGCTTCCTGATTTTAGTATTGCAGTAGTGACCTAATTACTTTTCAAATCAAAGACATGACTTGAGGTGATTTCTTTGAGTAAATATTCTTATTTGGTAATATTTATTGGTTATCAAATTTTACAAGTATTGATCGCATAAATTGTATTATTTTCATTTCATAAAGATGTCCACTTTGATATTGTAACAAATCTCATTAATTCAGTTGAATTGGTACTAAAGATGCTTCCTGATTTGAGTACTGCAGTAGTGACCTAATTTTTTTCAAATCAAAGACATGACTTGAGGTGATGTCTGAGTTAATATTCTTATTTGGTCAGATAAATTGGCTAACAAATTTACAAGTATTGATCAAGGTTTAGATACTGTTTATGGCATTGTATATAGAATTATGGAATCATTTATTTATTATGGATAATAGTTTAGACAATGCATACATAATTAGGGATTTGTTTCTGAGCTAGTTTAGTTACACTGTGTCTTGTTATCTTTATTTCATGAATAACTGAAAATAAAACTTCACGTTCTGAAAAATATATATTTCATTGCATGAAGTTCCATATTCAGATATTGATACGGACTGGGTGATTTTGGACGAAGAGCACTGTTTCGAGAATGGCCTTGACATTGTAAGGGTGGACGACCTTGACCGTACACAAGAAGATACCATGTGAATACTCTTTCTGAAATGAGGGAACATATTTTTTCATTCCATAATAAAAAGCGATAGCCTCTTAGGGGAAACCTCAACCATGGACCTTCGAAGCGAAACTCAGTTCATGGAACCGTGATGAGTTAGGCAGTTAATGGACTTTTAAATGGCAGTTTTTTTTCTTTCAACAAAAACAGTCGTCTATGGATCTTGAGGTGAAAATCCCGTCCAAGAATTTTAAGGATAACTACTTTTATGGACATTTAAATGGGACCTTTTTGAGGACCACACTTTATGAACAGTTATAAGGAACACTGTTTATTGACCTTTTAGACAGAAAACCCAACATGGACCTTTGAGAAAAAGTATTATCTTTCCGCAGATCAGGTCGGGTTTCTTTCCATTTCTGAATAACTATTCAGGAATATATCTTGCAGCGATAGGTATTATAGAAAAACTATTCAAAGTATACAGCGTTTTAATAAATGAATTTCACACGGTTCTAAACTGTTTGAAAGTCGTAAGTTTATTTTTTATACATATGTAATTTGCGAACTAGGCACATTCAATAAGATATCAGTTTAATTCCAAAGTCTTAGCGGAATTCATTTGCAAAATATGCTTACTTGTGTAAAGTCCTAAGATACCGACTGGGTAATCACATTTTATGGCTTTGTCAGTATGAAGAAATTCACCTTATGAATATAGCGAAAGAGTTTTATTTGAATAAGATTAGGAGGTATCTTTAAATGTCCATGTTTTCTTTATCACAAAAAGCTCAAGATTAAATATGTAAGGGTCGTTCACGAGGTGACTTCACAAAGAAGATATTTCTTAAATGATTTCCAATATTCTTTGAAAGAAATTATATGTGAAAGTGAAATGATGTGAAAAACACGTGTTACAATATGATAAGGTAAAACGAAAATATTGTGGTACCTTCTATTTTACAAAATAGCTTATATTGTATATTCTACAAACGTTCATGCAATTTATTTGAGTGTTGTTTATGAGTAACCTTTATTCCCTTGTTATATTGGGATATATCTATGTTTCAGTTTTTATGGTTACTGTTTTATTTTAACATAGCCTTGCCCTTTTGGCATATTCTGTGATTTTCTTTAAATCAATTTTGCAAACTTTTGTTTTACAATTTGATCAGATATATGGTTTAACTTAATTTCTAAAACTTTGAAGAGCGGTGATGGTAAGGTGGCTTTAACTTACCTTCAGAGTGTGTTCTCATCGGGCATATGTTTGCTTTTGAAATATAAGATCATTTAAGTAACCCTTGGACACATATACTGGGTTATGATTTTATTGTATTTATTTTAGACAAATGTTTAGAAATTTGCGTTACAGTATGACAAAGGCTTTGTTATTTAGTTATCAGTTATCTCTTTTAAGTCTTGGAATTTTATAGGTTGTTCTTCAAATCAAAAATCTAAAAATATTTGTATCTTACATTATTAGTAAATATACAAGATGGCTGACTGGTATGCGATAGAACCCACTCTTTAAGAAACGGTGGTAATCTGATTGAAAACTGTGTTATTTTGCTGATATTCTTTTCGATTTTTGTGTATGCATGTGATTTCAGTGTAAATAAACTTTATGAAGAGACACTCTTGATATGTTTTAACCCTTTATGATAGAATAAGTTCACATTTGTGATATGATGGGTCTTTATATACAAAAAATACAGAAATGCTTTCAATTCGTGAAAGTAGGGAATATTTAGTGAGACAGAAGGAAATTAACATATCAAATGACCTCAAAAACACAGAGCGACATCAATATAGGTTTGTAGAAGTAATCCTTCGTTGCTAACTTAACTCTTTATCGTGCTAACTGTAGTAAATATTTTGACCTATCGAAAAGCAAGGTTTGATTGATAGTACATTTCGTTGAGACTTGCCTCTTATGTAGGAATTAGATTATATATAATGAAGTTTCTCAGAATAATGTAAGTCGGATACAAGTCTAGACACATTCTGGTCTGATACATTTCCATAATAGGTCAGAGAATGGTCATAGCAAAACTATCACTCCTGCTGTAGGCAAAGTTGCCCAGAGGCCAAAGAGGCCAAGCTTTCCTCGTACTATAACCATGCAATGAAGCAACAATAACATATTCTTGCGACCATGGTTCATTCAAACTTAATGTCTTTGGAATAAAAGATGATTAAGACCTTTTTTGATAATGAGAAACTTGTGTTTTTGTCAAGGTCAACTGTTTGAAAAAATGGATAATTGAGTGGCTTCAATTCTTCATATAGATGATATAAACAATGATGAAAACAACGAAATATACAAATGAGAGAAGCTCTCGTAAAATATTCATTTGAAGTCGTATTGCTTCATACCAGAAGGACAATGACTTGATTTTCAAAATTATTAAAGCATATTCGTGTCGCAGTCTGATTGAAATCTGCCTAGTTCCGAAGAATAAAGTTTTAAAATATTATGTCTATGGGAACTGAACACGTTACTTCGATAGGTATCCTCTCCACTGAGTCCCAGTGTAGAGTCAATATCTCCTGCAGTTAATATTTTGAATATTTTATTCCTCGGAACTAGGCCGATTTTAATCAGACTGATTCGTGTCGCTTTAAATTATGTCATCATAGGACAAATCTATGAAAATGCTATTTTAGAAAATCGTGTTTATTCTCAACTAATTAAATAAGTATCTTATTAAATAATTCTTAATTTCGTTATACATGGAACAGACATATCAGGAATAATTTTATAATTTTTGAAATGATCAAATGATATTTCATATTTTTACAAATCAAAAAGAATTAGTTCTGAATATGTTGTTTAATAATTCATTCCGATTTCGTTAAACATGAGATGTGCTGTTATTTTATTATCATACCTTGGAAATTTAAACTATTTCCCCGTATCAAAATACACTTAAATCTGTGTTCATTAAAATATGGTGAGAACTTGGTACAGAACTTGTGTTCGTTATTTGCATAAATTCAAATAAATCCCTCTGGCGTGAAATCAGCCGAGAGGTGTCGCTGCAAGCAGGAAGTGATCAAGGTAGGTTGGGGTGTTACACTCGGAGTCAGCATTTGACTTAAAGAAGTATAAAAGAGTTGACTGATAACCTATACATACACAAACTATCAACAGGTAGTTTGGGGCACTGTTGTCTAGGATTAGTTCAATAAATTGGATTTCTAGAGTTGTATTTTGACAAAGAAATTTTCTTACTTTCTCTTTAGGTAGGGTAAGCTTTACAAAATGTACACCCAAATTTACATTTAACAATGAATAAAATATCAAAGATGATAAAGTGTCATGTAAACATTGCTATTAGATGCCCCTAAAGCAGAATGTTATATAAAATCTCTATTCGCTTCTTTATAGGTCAAACAGGCTGCTACATGTAGCTTAGATAATACTGTGTAGAAAGGGAGGTAACTTCTGCTATACTTGTTTACCAGGCGAAGCTTGTCAGGAAACTAGAGCAAACAGACATATGATTTATTTTATGTTTTGGCAATGCATGATTATACTTTAAAGTTGATAACTGCAAAGGATAGTTGGATAAAAAGATAAAAATCAGTCAAACGAAATCTATTTAACTATTAAACACAGTTTTAAAAGTCATGGAAATTTATTCGGGGCACTGTTATCTTGTTTTCGTTCGATTAGTTTGATTTCAAGGGTTGTATTTTGCCAAACGAATATTCTTATTTTCTCTTTAGGTAAGTATGCACACCCAAATCTAATATAAAATAACAAGTTAAACGGTAAAAGTTTTGGTAATGTATGATTATGCTTCAAAGTTAATTACTGCAAAGGATACACCCAGGGGCAAAAGAAACGATACCATATAAAATACATAATAGGTTATGCTAGGAGTGATAGATACGGCCTTTCAAAAAACGCTGTTAAAAAATCTCCTTAACTAGACGAGATAGGAACGCGAAAATGGCCCTTTTGTGTGTTTTTAAACCAACATACAGGCAAAATGCGTGAACAAATTAACTTCTACTCGGTTTATTTATATTGATAACATCTAAGGTTTATAAGATTTTTACATTTCATATTTTTTTTAATTCCAATTCAAAAAATTATGACCCAAAATAACATTGAAAAAGCTGTTTTTGGACCCCTCATGTCTCTGAACAGTCATACAGTTATAAATATCCTACTTTGATGTTCGAAATTGTTAGTACTTCTTCACAACTAATGTGCCTATCACAAGGGGTCGTAGTCACATTTCATTTACAACAGGATTTTTTGTTCTGTACTCTTTTGAAAAGTTAGTATCGTTTCTTTTGCCCCTGAGTGTAGTTAAATAAAAACATAAATAGTAGCCAAAAGTTTTATATTTATCTACTTAACGCAGTTTGAAAAGAAGATGGATATCTATATATTAGTGTAAAATTAAAATTGACATCATCAAATTCATACTTCTGAAGTAAGCTGAGATTAGTTTTTAGTTTACACTGTGAATAAAGTAGAGATTGATAATCAGATACTTCTTTGACGGGTAATCTATGAGCTGATGTGATGAAGGAGAACACGTTCTATTGATAACGTCAACTTCTTTATTACAATATATGCAACGGTTTGGTTCAGATAATATGAGTGTTATCATAAATAAATTTGAGAAAAGATTGAAAAGAAAGAGAGCATTATTGATACAAATGATTAATAGTAAAGTGACGTTTAATGGTTCACTATCTTTGGGGTTTGATAAATATTTAGTTGAAGTTTGGTCTTATAATTTTTCGTGAATGCAAAATAATTTCATTTTATCTTTTTTATACTGTAGCAAGATTTCACATATTATTTGTGTTATTTTTATTTCAGATGGACGCTCTCACCAAACTAAATGAACACTTCCTGTCCTGTAATATCTGCACAGAGACCTTCAAGGACCCTTGTACTCTTGGCTGCTACCATACCTTCTGTAGACAATGCCTGACCAAATACACCAAAACTCGACGAGACGCCATCACTGCCAAGTCAATCCTGTGTCCAAACTGTAACCAGATGACGAAATTTCCTCGACCTCAAGAACCAGTTAACCTGTGGTGTCAACAGTTCAAGCCGAGTTTCCTCATACAAGGTCTTCTGGATTCATTCGCTGGTCAGGAGAGTTCAGGTAATTCAACTACAAAAAGATTAACATCGATTAAAACATATATTTTATCAATATATAACCTTCTCACCTGAATGCCTGATGAGTTGAGTCAAGACATAGCATGTTGTCATGTGTCCGTCAGTATACTTTGGCTTTTATATCTTCTTCTCCTGAACCACTGACTTGAGAGATTTGAACCCTTACAGACTATGTTGACTTACAAAATACACTATATACAACCTAACAAGCTATATCTATTTTGAGAATATTTCAATCACCACTGTTTGTGTAATGTAATATGAAGATAAGACTTCTTTTTTTCTTTATCTTAAATATTTGCTTCTTTCAGAGTCTACTGGACAGTCTTGCTACACCTGTCAACAGTTTGGGAAGGCAACACAGGCAAAATCAGTTTGTGAAGACTGCGACATCATATTCTGTGAAGCTTGTGGTAAATCACATTTAGAAGCTCCTTATGGAAGAGGTCACGTGATGTCACCTCTAGCAGCTGCATCAACTCCACAACCAAAGAAACGCAAAGTCATGTGCCCTGAGCACAACTGTTTGGTTGAATATTTTTGCAAAGATTGTCAGAAAGCTGTTTGCCAGAAATGCTGTATTATCCACCACAGGAAATGTAACTCTGTTGTCACCCTCGACTCAATGATTCCTGAAATGAAACAAGTACTGCAGCAGAACTATGATGATATAGAGATACATCGACAACAAACAGGAAACACTTTGAAGAGTAGGAGATCAGAAGTGGAGGAAATCATACAACACAAATCTTCTCTGCAGTCAGAGATCAGAAGAGTCAGTCAGCAGGCCGTGGATCTGATCAGAAGAAAGGAGAAGAAACTCCTGGATGAACTGGAAACACTCACTGAGAAGCAGACTGGAGAACTGAGTAGTCAGATAAGATCTGGAGAAATTGACATGCAGACGTATCAACAATACACAGAATTCATCAAACAAGTCTTGCAATCAAACAGTCCAATGGATATATACGACATACACACGCTGTGTCAGTCAGGGGAGATAACTGCTGAGCTGCAGAGAAAAGATAAACAAGAACAGAGAACAAAGAAAGTTGTCTTTAAGAAACAGCTAGATGTCAATCATCTTGACATGACCTTACAACTCGGTAATTTGAGGTTAGTTGAAGATATGTCTAATCTTGAAGTGAGGCCAAGCCTAAAAGATGCACCTAAAACTAAATCAACAGTCAAAAGTGAACCACATCCTGGACAACTTCTGTCTACAGTCAATGCTAAATCAAACAATGATGAAAAGCAGCCAGATTCCTGTGACGTTGAAGTTTTGAATATCAGAGGTACAGAGACACTGGTTGTTACAGATGATCAGAATTCAAGTGTCAAGTCATGTTACACAAAAGATAAAACATCTCACTGCACATCTCTCAAACTCAATGAAAGAGCTTTTACATTAACAAAGATAAACCAGGACAGAGTAGCTGTATCTCACTACTCACGCAACAATATAGAACTAATCAAGCTGACTCCTGACCTGGTCCTGATCTCCACAATCAAAACAAAGAAGAAGTACATATGTCTGACTGCTCTCAGTGACACGACTCTAGCTGCAGGTTGTGAAGATCCTCCCAGTATTGACATCCTGGAGCTGTCAGGGAGAGTCCTGAGATCTGTGATCACACCCAGCACTGGTCAGCAGCTGATACAGAGACCATTATACATGTGTATAACACTTCAGGGTCACATTGTAGGGTCAGATGCAGGGTCACGTTCTGTCTACTGTATAACACAACAGGGGGGGATAATCTACAAGTACAAGCTGACAGGAGATGGTTTACCAGGTGGTGTAACAACTACAGACACTGGTTCTGTTATCGTGGCTGATTACAATGACAACAAGATCGTCCAGCTGACAGAGACAGGGCAGTTTGTGAGAGATCTGTTGACTGAACAAGATGGGATTGTTACACCACCACAGGGAATACGTGTATTCGGAAACAAACTGTATGTTACAGAAGAGAACAGTGAACATATCAGAATATTTCAATTGTGAGTCAATGATTGAAAATATAATGTATGTCCAGTATTCCCACATCTATGAATTGAGAGCAAAAAATATATTTCATTCCTGAAAAGCGTCTAAACCTTTTATCTTATTGTAAACAGTTTGTAGTATGAAATATGATATCAAGTATTGTGAATGTGTTATAATTGACTATAAAAATATACTGAATACCATGTTTTATTAACAAGATTGAAAAAACCTGACTTAAGTGCTATAAGAGTAAGCAGAATATATCTACACAGCAAGGATTAAATAAGAAATGATTTCTTAACCACAAATACTACAAAATATAATTAACCTGTCGAAATTGTGAATTAGCCACTGCAAGACATTTGTACTAGGGAAGACATCAGTATCTATTACCAGTAATGACATTACTCTTAAACAGTTTGTATGCAATTTTTAGAATTTTTAGCGCAACTTTGAATATCCAGACAAAACCAATGAAACCTCAAATGTTATGTTATATGCACATGATGGGTAAGGGTTTTGTTCAAGTAAATTCATTAGGTTTCTATTTCTGATGAGCCTTGTATAGTTACATTAAACTGTGTCCTAATCAACATAGACAGACAGATATTTTATATCAGTCTCACCTCACATAAAATACATGATAAAATATTGGTTGTAAAAATAACATAAAAATGAGCCACCCTTTAAGGGTTATAAGAGATACATAAGTATTATAAGACATGAACATATTGATCATCTAAATTCTTCCCATCCTTAGCGTTACTAATGAAAACATGATGCTATAACAATTAAAATGGTATTTTCTACCTTTACAGTAACTTAGACAATGCCATATTAATGTTACGTGTTATTATTGCTGGAGCAAGTTTGCTGATCTGCATTATTTAATATGTTCAATGTTATTTTCCTAAATCCAAATTGAGAAATATAAAATCTCAATTAATTCCTTTTTTCCTTCCTGTATTTTTGCAAAACAACAAATCAACTAAACTTAGATGCATTAGCGTAAGCTCTGATTTTAATGAGGTTGCATTTGAAACAATATATTAGAACCAAGGGTGTTATTTATAAAGAATAAGTTTGAAATACGGATATAAAGTTAATTATTTTGTTACATTCGATTGAATTAATGCAAAATCTATAATTTTAGAACAAGCTAGTTTTCATTTCCATTGAAGTTTCGTAAAATCTGATCCATCAACCATAGATTATCTATTAGCCTACATAGATATTGAATAAATCAAAACACATTATGGTCTGTACTTTCTGTTGTACTTCAGTTTATTTAACTTATCCTCCGACATTATTCCAATTGTTTACAACGTTTGAACTTCTATATAACTTTAATTTCCAAATAGGCTGAAGAGGCACATCACTGCTCCAATGAAACATGAATATGACTCGTTGCTTCTTCAATTTTCTCAATTGTAACTAGTTAGACTATTCAATTCAGTGTACCATTAGGTAAAAGCAGGACAATGAACCAGTCTGATTAAAATCGACAGTGTTACGAGGAAGAAAAGTAAAATATGTATCAGAGCTTTCCTCTCCACAACGAGGAAAGCCGGGCTGGTTGAAGTTCGAACCCCACTAGAGATAATATTTTTGCACTTTTTTCCTCGAATCACAGTTGATTTTAATCAGACTTGACAATGAACTTTGTTGTTTCAAACTGTAGAAGTTTTGTCTTGTAGAATTTTTTGGCAATAATACCCTTTAATTCTTAGGGGGAATATAAGGTTGTGTCAGGACATTGAAAGTAAATGGTTCCAATTGAAAGTAATCTAGTTAAAACTAGTTGTAATTATAACATTCCATATGGTCTACGTTAAATTTAGTGACTTACCCAATCGAGAGTGCGCGAAAATCAACCAAAGAAACAAGCTCTGGCCAAGCTCTTACTTTTGAGCTTCATCAGGATTTGCACTTTATTTTGCGAATTTTGTGAAAATAAATGTACAAAATTTAACTGTTACATTAATGCGACACTGCAGTTAGTTCTTACTAGATTGCCCGATATTCTAACAGCTTGGTTTGATTAGATTGTCCCATTCTAAGAGCTGAGCCAGTTCTTTTGTTACTGGTTGATCGAGTGAGTAAGTCGCCAGATGTAACTATGTAGGACTTATGGGACGTATACATTACAGCTTTTTAAAACTAGATTGAACTGAAAGAACAAGACACGCTTTTTCTTCTCTTACAAAATTTTGTTTCGGTTTAATAAAGTATATGAAACTTTTCGGCAATAAGTCTACTAATGAAGATTTGCGAAAATGAAATACAAAACGAAAACTACCCTAATGTTAAGCTTTGTTTCAACTTGTAGTACAGCCCCGTGTACAGGGTCAACGAACCATATGTTAAATCAGTACTTATTTATTACCCGAAAAACTACGTGACGTTATTGTCAGTTAATGCTTGATGTAAAACGAAAGTTCATATCTAAGGAGATGAAGTTACAATCTGGTGACGGTTGAACGCATCCCATGCTTCTTTTTGAGCGGATGAGCACAGTTTAAATGCAGATACAAAAAATCTAAAAAAAATCCTCTGAACATGTCACATGGTATGGTAAGCTTGAACAATGCTCTGTTTCCTGGGAAATACAACCTGAGTCTTCACAAATAAATCGACCTTTTCCAAGAAATAAGCAACAAATAAGGAGATTTCTATGGTGGCCCATAGGGGACATGCTCTTTTACAACAGTTTCTTGATTTTTTACGATAGTTTCTTGATTTTCTCTCATCAAACTCGGAAAAACTCTACTGAAAACATGAAATTAATTTTGGAATCGATGCAGGTGTGTTCAATTTGTGCGTATGCCAAATAATAATCCGAGCAATAATTGCTGTAGCCTTGTAAGTAACCCTTGCATTAACTGTTTATCCAACTTTAATCCTCGTTAATATTAGCCCTCTTAGCATAGTATAGTATAGTATAGCACAGCACAGCATAATACAGCACAGTACAGTACAGCACAGTACAGTACAGCACAGTACAGTATAGTATAACACATCAAAGCACAGCACAGTACAGCACAGCACAGCACAGCACAGCACAGTATAATATAGCACAGCACAGTTTAGTATAGTATAGCACAGCACAGCATAATACAGCACAGTACAGTACAGCACAGTACAGTACAGCACAGTACAGTATAGTATAACACATCAAAGCACAGCACAGTACAGCACAGCACAGCACAGCACAGCACAGTATAATATAGCACAGCACAGTTTTGTATAGTATAGCACATCACAGCACAGTACAATACAGCACAGCAAAGTACAGCACAGTACTATATAGTATAGTATAGTATAGCACAGCATAGTACAGCACTGTGCAGCACAGGACATGACAGGACAGCAAAGTACAGCACAGTTCTGTATAGTATAGTATAGTATAGTATAGTATAGCACAGCACAGTATAGTACAGCACTGTGCAGCACAGGACAGGACAGTACAGCACAGCACAGCACATGACATATCACGGCACATAACAGAAGAGCACAGCATAATACAGCACAGTACAGTATATTATAACACATCAAAGCACAGCACAGTACAGCACAGCACAGTACAGCACTGTACAGCACAGCACAGTATAGTATAGCACAGCACAGTACAGCACAGCACAGCACAGCACAGTTTAGTATAGTATAGCACATCACAGCACAGTACAATAATGCACAGTACAGTACAGCACAGCAAAGTACTTTTTACTTGTATAGTATAGTATAGTATAGTATAGTATAGTATAGTATAGTATAGTATAGTATAGTATAGTATGGTATGGTATGGTATAGTATAGCAAAGCACAGCATAATACAGCACAGTACAGTATAGTATAACATATCAAAGCACAGCACAGTACAGTACAGCACAGCACAGCACAGTACAGCACTGTACAGCACAGTATAGCACAGCACAGCACAGCACAGTTTAGTATAGTATAGCACATCACAGCACAGTACAATACAGCACAGTACAGTACAGCACAGCAAAGTACAGCACAGTACTGTATAGTATAGTATAGTATAGTATAGCACAGCACAGTATAGTACAGCACTGTGCAGCACAGGACAGGACAGGACAGTACAGCACAGCACAGCACATGACATATCACGGCACATAACAGAAGAGCACAGCACAGCACAGTATAGTATAGTACTGTAGAGCACAGCACAGCGCAGAAAAGCACAGTACAGCACAGAACAGTACAGTACAGCACAGCACATCACATCACAGCATATCACAGCACAGCACAGCACAGCACCACACAGCACCGCACAGCACCGCACAGCACAGTACAGTATAGTATAGTATAGTATAGTATAGTATAGTATAGCACATCACATCACAGCACAGTATAGCACATCACAGCACAGCACAGCACAGCACAGTACAGCACAGCACAGTTCAGTTCGGTACAGTACAGCACAGTACAGTACAGTACAGTACAGTACAGTACAGCACAGCACTGCACAGCACAGCACAGTACAGTAGAGTATAGTATTGTTACTAGAAATAACAATAAATTTAAGGTCAATCAGTACATTAGAACGAAATACGGCCATTCAAAGTCGTGATTTTGATCGAAAACCGAACAATGTGGCTCGAGTGGCGTGCGCAAATTCGCCAAACGTAATTTTGAAACCTTGTCATAAGCTAACAGGAAGATATATTCGATTCGATAGTGTTTATTAGGTATTGTTACTAATAGGTAGATTAATTGGATGCATAATTTCGAATAATAAACGTATTTGAGATTTTTTCTTGATTTTTCTATAAAATCAAGCGTTTTAGAGATATTATGCATTAATGAATATATTTGCAAGTCCAGTGATGAGCATATAAGATATTTTGTAGCTTATCAAAACCAAATAAAATTTTAAGTAAGGTCACTCTGTGCCTCTTAAACAAAGATGAAAATGCTTAGATGTCATAAAATTGATGGCATCAAAAGGTTAAGGTATCATGGAACGTGATGTAAAAAAATTTTACATATAAAAGAATCAAATGACGATGATTAATTATAGGAAGAAATAATAACAAACACGTAGACATAGTCATCAAAGTTTCCCGTCAGATAACTTAATAATAGAAAAAGAGCAGTTCTGTGAAAATAAATGTGCGGTTCTTATTTTCCAACTCCATCAAGGCATTGATACCCTGAAGACACACATAGTTTGGATCTTATATCTTTTACAGATGAATCTAAGAAAACCAATCCCTTGAGTCAACCAAGAGTATAAACAATTAATCACGAGTAATGTTGCTACTAAGATATGATTCCACGCTTCTCATTTCCGAACTCAATCAATTTTCTGATACCCTGGAGACAAACAACAAATTAAGTAAACCTCTCATTGACGATTTCTATAAAAAAAAGTTGTCCCCTTTAACTCAGACGGACGGACTCACACACGCACGCACGGGCGGAACTCAAAATTACAGTCTATAGCCCTTTCCACTCCGTGGAGTGTGATGAACATATGATTTAAACATATTCTATTCATGATATGTATATATATATATGAATGGCTTGGCCAACAAACTCCGAAGAGCTTATATCAAGGCCGCTCCGATGCAGTTACACATATATAAATATAAAACTAATAGTAGTTAGTGACACATGTCAGATTCACAACTTAGCTTCACAGATATTGGTTTTGCATGAATATCATGTTGTTTACGTGGTAGTCATTACATATTCAAGTGCTTATGAGATGTCAAATCGATTAGATTTTATGATAAAATTATGAATAGACTTTAATTATTTCTTAAGATCGTCGTTTGAGAGCGATGTACATCCCCTAAGTACTGTATCAATACTAAATCCTTTCAAATAGAAGAATGAAGTCTGTCTTAATTCTGTGTATTTGAGGCTTTTGAAAAAAACATAAACATAAATGATAAACCCGTGGCTGCCAATATCATTAACATCAACACTCTGAAAGTAAATATTTCCTCTGTATGGATTGTGTAACTATTAAAGGGACAGTCCTATGGGAGTATTTCATGTGGAAACCAAATTCAAGGGGACATTCTTAATAATGTTATTCGATCATGTTTATAACATTTTACTAGGGGTAACATATTTTGTTGATTTGAAGTTTACAACTTGTTAATTGTTGTGAAGTGTTATCCTTAATCAATGTAGATATGGGAATACCCCATAAATACTTCAATAATTCAATAATAACTAAACGGATGAAAGTGCAGCATTTTTATTCTGACATTTTCCCAAAATAACTTGATCTCGAACCAGAAAATGATGGGGCAGTTACTTTACTTTGAGAAGATAGAAACAGCTATTGTGAGATGGTCCAATTATCAAAATAAGATGACCTAAATTACTAGCAACATACAACGACTCCAATGGTTTCGTTTGCCATTAGATATCAAGTTCTCGTTACAAAGTTTTGAAGATGTCATTTCAAAGGCTGGCAATGTAAATTTGTTGATGTTATGAAGGACAAGAAAAAAGAGTTGAATATGAACTGAGTACGAAAAGTGCTATAAACATTTGTAGTTGTTCAATGTTTGTTCTGTGGTCGTAAATTCTTTTAATACTCTCACCAGTTAATCTTCATATTGTCAACCACGATAGTGTCTATAGATAGTCTGCCTCCTCGGCATATGGAAAAGGGTTCTCACTGCGGTGGAAAGGGTTTACACCGTGGTGAGAAGGGTTTACACCGCGGTGAGACGGGTTTACACCGCGGTGAGAAGGGTTTACACCGTGGAAGTGGTTTACACCGCGGTGAGAAGGGTTTACACCGCGGTGAGACGGGTTTACACCGCGGTGAGAAGGGTTTACACCGTGGAAAGGGTTTACACCGCGGTGAGAAGGGTTTACACCGCGGTGAGACGGGTTTACACCGCGGTGAGAAGGGTTTTCACCTCATGATGTTTATGTCCGTTTTGGTTTGTTGGTTTGGTTCATTCACGGCGAGAACGGTTTCCGCGAAGTGAGAAGGGTTTACACCTCGATGGAAAGGGTTTGCAACTCGGTGAGAAAGGTTTACACCGCGATGGAAAGGGTTTGCAAAGCGGTGGAAAGGGTTTGAAACGCGTTGAGAAGGATTTGCACCGCCGTGGAAAGGGTTTACACTGCCGTCGAAAGGGTTTGCATCGCGGTGAGTAGGGTTTACACCGCGGTGAGAAGGGTTTGCACCTCATAATGTTTATGTCCGTTTTGCTTTGTGACTCTTTCATCACACAATCGCATGAGTTCAAAACTCGAAAAAGTCTTTATTTTATAAAGTTTATTGTAATGTCTCTTTGGGCAGAGGAGATAGTTTTTAAAGATTTCATCTTGCTGTTATTGATGTTTTAGTTTGAGTTTCTAGTGTTTCACTTTGAGTTTTTTGTTGTTGCATTTGAGTTTTTCGCGTTTCATTTTGAGTTTTTCGTGTTTCAATTTGGGTTTTTCGAGTTTCATTTCAGGTATTTTATGTTTTCAGCAAAGTTTTTTCGAGTTTGATTGAACGAAATCAAGAAACTATCGTAAAAAATCATGAAACTGTGGTAAAAGATGTACATGTATGTCCCCTATGGGCCACCGTAGATACGCCTATTATTCGTGTGATTCTGTATGTTTATAAGTTGTTCTGTTTATCCAGTACCAAGTAGCATTTGCTTGATAACGGTGTTAGTTCTCAACCGAAACGTCGCATTCCTGCAATAAAGAAGTTGAAAATCCATAGAACTCTTCCTTAATATTCATCTAACAATTTCTTAATGCCTCTCAAAGAACTCACATCTTAATTGTGAAGTGATTTTAATTGCCAACATTTTGCAACGTTGGAATCTTCAATTCATCAAAACTCTTAATTAACTTATGAAGATGGTTTAACACAAGAATTGCCCTCAAGAATACCAACATCAACAATAAAGTTGCTTAATAAGGTTGAAGATTTAGAGATGAGCTCGTAAAATACCAATTTTCAGCTCTAATCTTGGGCATGCTTTGATTTTTTCACCACCGAAAAATTGCTTTTCTTATAAAAATTATTTATGGTATTATCTTTGACTGGGTTTAAAAACAAGACGAAATTTAGATTCTTATATTGAATAAATAGTTCAGTTTCCACTTGTGTTCCATTTTTAGTTTTACATTGCACCGTAGATCTACATGGTCTTTATCTTGTGAACTTACTTTGTAGGTTTTAAATCAAAATAGGATTTTTTTCAGATAGTGTTCAAGACATAGTGTTTAAAACAGAGTTATATTTCAGAAAGTTTCATCGTCAGTTTTCAAATATTTTTAATTATTAGAGTTGACGTTGGCATAAATATTCATATCTTAGGTTTGCAACAAACTATTTTTAAATTTAAGATGGAAAGTGTACTGAGAAATCTGCCAAAAATGAGTTTCTTAACTAACTATTTGAATACTTATTAATTCAACATGAAATGATGAAGGCTAGAGAACACATAATCAATGAGTAGGACAGTCAGTGTTTGTACCGCTTATCAGACGAATACTGATAATAACCTTATGACGTGAAATCAGCCGAGAGGTGTCGCTGCAAGCAGGACGTTATCAAGGTAGGTTGGGGGTGTTACACTCGGAGTCAGTATTTGATATAAAGACGTATAAAATAGTTCATTGATAACTTGAACAGTAATAAACTATAAGTAGCTAGTTAGCTCAGGACACAATTGACTAAGTATAAAGCTATCAATTTGATTTCTAGTGTTTCTAGTCTTCTACTTTCTCTATAGCCTTGTTAAGGGTTAAGTTTTATCGACATGCAGAGATAAACATTGTATTATGCCTGATTCTAGTGTTTCTAGTCTTCTACTTTCTCTATAGCCTTGTTAAGGGTTAAGTTTTATCGACATGCAGAGATAAACATTGTATTATACCTTATTCTAGTGTTTCTAGTCTTCTACGTTCTCTATAGCCTTGTTAAGGGTTACGTTTTATCGACATGCAGAGATAAACATTGTATTATACCTTATTCTAGTGTTTCTAGTCTTCTACTTTCTCTATAACCTTGTTAAGGGTTAAGTTTTATCACCATGCAGAGATAAACATTGTATTATACCTGATTCTATTGTTTCTAGTCTTCTACTTTCTCTATAGCCTTGTTAAGGGTTAAGTTTTATCGACATGCAGAGATAAACATTGTATTATACCTGATTCTATTGTTTCTAGTCTTCTACTTTCTCTATAACCTTGTTAAGGGTTACGTTTTATCGACATGCAGAGATAAACATTGTATTATACCTGATTCTATTGTTTCTAGTCTTCTACTTTCTCTATAACCTTGTTAAGGGTTAAGTTTTATCGACATGCAGAGATAAACATTGTATTATACCTGATTCTATTGTTTCTAGTCTTCTACTTTCTCTATAACCTTGTTAAGGGTTACCTTTTATCGACATGCAGAGATAAACATTGTATAATACCTGATTCTAGTGTTTCTAGTCTTCTACTTTCTCTATAACCTTGTTAAGGGTTAAGTTTTATCGACATGCAGAGATAAACATTGTATTATACCTGCTTCTAGTGTCTAGTCTTCTACTTTCTCTATAACCTTGTTAAGGGTTACCTTTTATCGACATGCAGAGATAAACATTGTATTATACCTGATTCTAGTGTTTCTAGTCTTCTACTTTCTCTATAGCCTTGTTAAGGGTTAAGTTTTATCGACATGCAGAGATAAACATTGTATAATACTCAGTTCGCTGTTTGATAGAGTTTATACAATCCGGGAAGGCTTGTTAACTTTTATGTTTTTACTAAGAAAATATTCCAAAGATCTTCATATCGTTGGCACATATACAAATTACTTCTTGAAACATGAGGCTAAGCAATGCGTGAATCGTTTATATGTTTAACAGGCGTATTCGTCAATCACGAGTCAAATTGATATGATCATTGAATAGGCCATCAGATATGAAGATACCAGAGTCCCTGCGATAAGCTTCATAAACATGTCATCTTCATGGTACATGTTGTACAAGTAATATAATCTCTAGTTTGTGCAATGAATACAGATGTGGCCTAGTTTGTTTATCACCCACTCATCAGGGATGTCAATGTTTGAATCTTGCTTTCGAGATTTTTCAAATTAAAATTTTAAGATAACATAAACAGGAAAGTCTACAGGTTTTATGAGCACAAATCTAGATAACATCAAGCTGGGTGTCCTAAAACTATTGTCTCATATTAATACCAGTATCAAGCAAGGGGAGGTACATGTAACCAGTGCTTTACCTTGACATTGGCAAAACTCTTTTCAGGATAGGCCGATTATAGAAACAACCCTGATGTTTATTTAGCTCACAACACATAACAAACCTGTCAAGCTGTTTACACGAGGTCACTGTGTATGACCTAACACCGGAACTAACTAGGTGTACGTTGGAAACGTTTCCAGTGAGGAGCTAAACATCCTGCTACATCAGCGTATATGTCTCCGCTCATGCTACAACCTATCCCCTGATATCCTCCTATGGTCTTCTGTCGTATCGCTATATATAGCAAGCCAATCAAATAATGCCCTTTCAGCGATGGCGGCAAACTAGCTTCTTGGCTTAGTTCCGCGTGCTCACCTCGTGATGCAAATTAACCAATGGGAGTGCTAATAAATAATAAATCTGATTCTCGTTGCAGTCTCCCGCTAAGCTCCAAATCACGCGCTCTTAGATTTCCACGTGCGACATCAATAGACAACAGTGTATGGAGTTCGAAATAGCTTGACTGAAAACAGACAGGCTATAAATAGCGGTGAGTAACCACCCGTCAGCGATACGACAGAAGACTATAGGAGGATATCAGGGGATAGGTTGTAGCATGAGCGGAGACATATACGCTGATGTAGCAGGATGGGAGCTAAATCACTCTCAAATAATCAAAATCATGTTGGTATACTGAGCAAACGTACTTAGTAACATACAATTAGGTCTTCAAGACAAAAATCCTAAGGCCTTTTGATTTGATCCAGATTCTTATCATCATTTGGACGTTTTTTTGTTTTGTCAGTTCTGATCGTTGATGTGATGAAGGAGAACATGATATCATATCTATTTATAAAGTCAACTTCTTTTTTGCAATATATACAACGATTTGGTGCAGATCATATGAGTGCTATCAAGTTAATGATAAATGAATTTGAGCAAAGATTAAACAGAAATAGAGCATTCTTGTTACAAATGATTAATAATAAAGTGACGTTTAATGGTTCACTATCTGTGAAATATTCAGTTGATCCTATCATTTTTCCTGAATATAAAATTATAAAATTTTATCTTTTTCATACTGTAGAAGGTCTTCAACCATTATTTGTTTTTCTCTTTCAGATGGACGCTCTCACCAAACTAAATGAACACTTCCTGTCTTGTAATATCTGCACAGAGTCCTTCAAGGACCCCTGTACTCTTGGCTGCTACCATACCTTCTGTAGACCATGCCTGACCAAATACACCAAAACTCGACGAGACGCCATTACTGCCAAGTCTATCCTGTGTCCAAACTGTAAGCAGATGACGAAAGTTCCTCGTCCCCAAGAACCAGTTGAACGATGGAGTGAACAGTTCAAGCCGAGTTTCCTCATACAAGGTCTTCTGGATTCATTCGCTGGTCAGGAGAGTTCAGGTAATTCAACTACAAAAAGATTAACATTCGATAAAAACATATATTTTATCAATAAAAAACCTTCTCACCTGAATGCCCGATGAGTCGAGGCATGGCATAGCATGTTGTCATGTGTCCATCACTATACTTTGGCTTTTATATCTTCTTAGTGAACTACTGACTTGAGAGATTTGAACTCGTTTGTACAGTTATCTTTGCCAATTGGAGCTCTTACAGACTATGTTGACTTACAAAGTATCCTGTATACCAATCGTTATGATCTATTTTTTAATTATGTAGTCGTAATAATAAATATGCTAAGTTGTGATTAAGAATTTATAGAAATGATATTAAAATCTATGTCTAAACGTCAAATATTTCATAATTATTATAGTACACCACTGTACACGATTGTTTTGTAATTGTTGTGAATCTCTATTCATATAGTTTTTAAACAGAAGTCTCATAATTACTATTATTTATTCTTTCAGAGACCAATGAAAACTGTTGTGTCCAATGCCAGCAAATTGGGAAGACAACTCAGGCCACATCACTGTGTGAAGATTGCGACATCCTGTTATGTGAAGCTTGTGCTAAAATGCATCAAGGCATTCCTGTAACTTCAGATCACGTGATCTCACCTCTAGGAGCTGGGTCAACTCCACAACCCAAGAAACGCAAAGTTGTGTGCCCAGAGCACAACTGTTTGGTTGAATATTTTTGCAAAGATTGTCAGAAAGCTGTTTGCCAGAAATGCTGTATTATCCACCACAGGAAATGTAACTCTGTTGTCACCCTCGCCTCAATGATTCCTGAAATGAAACAAGTACTGCAGCAGAACTATGATGATATAGAGATACATCGACAACAAACAGGAAATACTTTGAAGAGTAGGAGATCAGAAGTGGAGGAAATCACACAACACAAATCTTCTCAGCAGTCAGAGATCAGAAGAGTCAGTCAGCAGGCCGTGGATCTGATCAGAAGAAAGGAGAAGAAACTCCTGGATGAACTGGAAACACTCACTGAAAAGCAGACTGAAGAACTGAGGAGTCAGATAAAATCTGGAGACATTGACATGCAGACATATCAGCAGTACACAGAATTTATCAAACAAGTTCTGCAATCAAACAGTGCCATGGATATATACGAATTGTACACGCTGTGTCAGTCAGGGGAGATAACTGCTGAGATACAGAGAAAAGAAACAAAAACAGAGAACAAAGAAAGTTATGTTTGAGAAACAGCTAGATGTGGATAATCTTGACAGGACCTTACAACTCGGTAATTTGAATTTTGTTGAAGATACGTCCAATCTTGAAGTAAGGTCACGCCTAAAAGATGCACCAAAAACCAAACCAACAGTCAAAAGTGAACCAAATCCTGGACAACTTCTGTCTACAGTCAATGCTAAATCAAACAATGATAAAAAGCAGCCAGATCCTCGTGACGTTGAAGTTTTGAATATCAGAGGTACAGAGACACTGGTTGTTACAGATTATGATAATTCAAGTGTCAAGTCATGTTACACAAAAGATAAAACACCTCACTGCAAATCTCTCAAACTCAGTGAAAGTCCCTACAGATTAACAAAGATAAGCCAGGACAGAGTAGCTGTATCACACTACTCACACAACAGTATAGAACTAATCAAGCTGACTCCTGACCCGGTCCTGATCTCCACAATCAAAACAAAGAAGGAGTACAGATGTCTGACTGCTCTCAGTGACACAACTCTAGCTGCAGGTTGTTTAGATCCTCCCAGTATTGACGTCCTGGATCTGTCAGGGAGAGTCCTGAGATCTTTGATCACACCCAGCACTGGTCAGCAGCTGATACAGAACCCATGGTTCATGTGTACAACACGTCAGGGTCACATTGTAGTGTCAGAATCAGGGTCAGGTTCTGTCTACTGTGTAATACAACAGGGGAAGGTAATCTACAAGTACCAGCTGACAGTAGGAGGGTGGTGGACACGTGGTGTAACAACTACAGACACTGGTTCTGTTATCCTGGCTGATTACCGGGGCAACACGATCGTCCAGCTGACAGAGGCAGGGCAGTATGTGAGAGATCTGCTGACTGAACAAGATGGGATTGATAGTCCACAGGGAATACGTGTACACGGGAACAAACTGTATGTTACACAAACTGATAGTGAACATGTCAAAATATTTCAATTGTGAGTCAATGATTGAAAGCATGAAATGTACTTCAAGTATTCTCAAATCTATGAATTAAGAGGAAAATATTTCAATTCCTAAAAATATTCTGTCTAAACCTTTTCTCTTATTGTAAACAATTTGTAGTATGAAATATAATATCAAGTAAGTATTGTGAATGTGTTATTTTTAACTATTAAAAAGTATGTTGATTATCATGTGTTATTAACATATTGAAGAAACCTGATTTAAATGCTAAGAGATTAAGCAGAATGATTTATTGTGATAAAGTTACACAGCTTGGATTAAATAAGAAATAATTTCTTAACCACAAATACTACAAGATATAATCAACCTGTCGAAATTGTGCATTCACCACTGTATGAAATTGGTACTAGGTAATAAATCAGAATCAACCAGCAATAAAATAACTCTATAACAGTTTGTTTGCAATATTTTGAATTTTATTAAGCAGTTTTGAATACCCTTTAAGAAACCAATGAAACATAAAATGTTATGTTATCCGGAATTGCAAATGATTGGTAATGAGTTTGTTCAAGTAAATTCATTAGGTTTCTATTTCTGATGAGCCTTGTATAGTTACATTAAACTGTGTCCTAATCAACATAAAGCTAGTATTATAAGACATGAACATATTGATCATCTAAATTCTTCCCATCCTTTATTTCAGCGTTACTAATGAAAACATGATGCTATAACAAATAAAATGGGATTTTCTACCTTTACAGTAATTTAGACAATGCCATAATAATTTTATTTGTTATTTGTTATTATTGCTGGAGTCAGTTTGCTGATCTGCATTATTTGATATGTTAAATGTTATTTTCCTTAATCAATATTGAGAAATATAAAATCTCAATTAATTCAGGTTTTCCTTCCTTTTTTTTCAAAACAACAAATCAACTAAACTTAGATGCATTATCGTAAGCTCTGTTTTTAATGAGGTTGCATTTGAAGCAATATATTAGAACCAAGGGTGTAATTCAT
This sequence comes from Steromphala cineraria, assembly GCA_916613615.1. Lineage (NCBI taxonomy): Eukaryota > Metazoa > Mollusca > Gastropoda > Trochida > Trochidae > Steromphala > Steromphala cineraria. Next base: position 49,638,266 of record OU744726.1, read on the forward strand.
AAAGAATAAGTTTTAAATACGAATATAAAGTTAATTACCTTGTTACATTTCTGAAGGTTGCTAGTTTACAATCGATTGAATGAATGAAAAATGTATAATTTTAGAACAAGTTAGGTTTCATTTTACATTGAAGTTTCGTAAAATCTGCTCCATCAACCATAGATTATTTGTTAGCCTATGTCTTCAAAATTTACTGCATACATGTATTGATATGATGGTTGAGAAGAGCCATTTTGTATCATCGCACGAGTCAATCAAAGGAGGATAAGTTAAAGGGGCAGTAGAACATTTGTAGGGGGAATAAAAGGTGATGTCAGGAAAATGAAAATAAATAGTTTCAATGGAAAGACATGTATTTAAACTAAATGAAGAAAAAATGGCCACAAAGGGAATTTATGTGAATCATTATAATTTGTTCTCTGCGAATGGATGATTGGTTTATGTTAAGGGACTTTTGACACTATCGAAATAATACATGTAGCATTAATGTACAATTATCAGTAAAAACTTGAAAAAGTAAGATTTTTAGAAAACGTGCTACTGCCCCGTTAAAGGATTGAACAAGGTAATAAGCGTTAGAAATAACATATTATTCATTCAGTATGTTTAATGTTTTCATTATGGTATAAGGATAATAAAGAAATTCTTTAATGATTGTGATGGGATGATAACACTTTGCAAAACGTCGAGGATGATGTAAGCTCCTTTAAAAAAAAGAATATTTGTAAATAACTGAATAAAGATACCATTTCAATTGAAGATAACATTTCAATTGACAATATGACTTTAAAGTATGTATAACTTATATGCAAAAGGATCTTGTTTTATAAGTGTGTATATTTCTCATGGAGGAGAACAAGTTTGATGGATAGTCAACTTCTTTGCTGTTATATACTGGACACATTATATTGTAGGGGAGTTAGTCCTGTTCCCTGAATGTATAGACTAGAAGCCCTGAGTACAGTCTAGTCCACATAAAGCAAGTCTAGACTACACTAATATATATATAGTAGAGTTAGTCCTGTTCCCTGACTGTATAGAATAGGAGCCCTGAGTACAGTCTAGTCCACATAAAGCAAGTCTAGACTACACTAATATATATATAGTAGAGTTAGTCCTGTTCCCTGACTGTATAGAATAGGAGCCCTGAGTACAGTCTAGTCCACATAAAGCAAGTCTAGACTACACTAATATATATATAGTAGAGTTAGTCCTGTTCCCTGACTGTATAGAATAGGAGCCCTGAGTACAGTCTAGTCCACATAAAGCAAGTCTAGACTACACTAATATATATATAGTAGAGTTAGTCCTGTTCCCTGACTGTATAGAATAGGAGCCCTGAGTACAGTCTAGTCCATATAAAGCAAGTCTAGACTACACTAATATATATATAGTAGAGTTAGTCCTGTTCCCTGACTGTATAGAATAGGAGCCCTGAGTACAGTCTAGTCCATATAAAGCAAGTCTAGACTACACTAATATATATATAGTAGAGTTAGTCCTGTTCCCTGACTGTATAGAATAGGAGCCCTGAGTACAGTCTAGTCCATATAAAGCAAGTCTAGACTACACTAATATATATATATAGGAGAGTTAGTCCTGTTCCCTGACTGTATAGAATAGGAGCCCTGAGTACAGTCTAGTCCATATAAAGCAAGTCTAGACTACACTAATATATATATAGTAGAGTTAGTCCTGTTCCCTGACTGTATAGAATAGGAGCCCTGAGTACAGTCTAGTCCACATTAAGCAAGTATAGACTACACTGCCCATCATATTTACCATTAATGTGAATATGTATCTAAGAGGAAGTTATCCTGATTGAATAACGTTATTCTTGAGACCCTTTTAGTTACTTTTACGCAGATCCAGTTAAATGAACGAATTAATAGTGCCGATTTAAATTTTTATTATTTCTTAAATACTCATTAAAATCATATTTGTAAATATTATAATATTTAAAATGTAGGATTTTATTTGCCTGAATTCAAAATATTTAAATATTGCATTTTTGTATGACAATGTGCTTTTGGGAACAATAAAGAATTTTTATTATGCCCCCGAATCGGAGATTCCGGGGGTATATTGTTTTTCACGTGTCCGTCTGTCCATCTGTCCGTCCGTCTGTCCGTTTGTCCACAAAAACTTTAACCTTGGTCATAACTTTTGATTGGTCGGAGCTAGGTCTTTGATACTTGACATATGGATCCCTTGTGATGAGACCTTTCAGATGACACCATGACCTTTGACCTTGTGACCTTGACCTTGACACAGCGAGCATTTTCAGAAAACTTTAATCTTGGCTATAGCTTCTATACTGTCAGTGCTAGGTCTTTGATACTTGACATGTGTATTCCTTGTGATGAGACCTTTCATGTGACACCATGATATTTGACCTTGTGACCTTGTCCGTCCGTCTGTCCGTTTGTCCACAAAAACTTTAAACTTGGTCATAACTTTTGATTGGTCAGAGCTAGGTCTTTGATACTTGACATATGGATCCCTTGTGATGAGACCTTTCAGATGACACCATGACATTTGACCTTGTGACCTTGACCTCGACACAGCGAGCATTTTCCGAAAACTTTAACCGTGGCTATAGTTTCTATACTGTCAGTGCTAGGTCTTTGATACTTGACATGTGTATCCCTTGTGATGAGACCTTTCAGATGACACCATGATATTTGACCTTGTGACCTTGACGTCCGTCTCTCCGTTTGTCCATAAAAACTTTAACCTTGGTCATAACTTTTGATTGGTGAGAGCTAGGTCTTTGATACTTGACATATGGATCCCTTGTGATGAGACCTTTCAGATGACACCATGACATTTGACCTTGTGACCTTGACCTTGACACAGCGAGCATTTTCCGAAAACTTTAACCTTGGCTATAGTTTCTATACTGTCAGTGCTAGGTCTTTGATACTTGACATGTGTATCCCTTGTGATGAGACCTTTAAGATGACACCATGATATTTGACCTTGTGACCTTGACGTCCGTCTCTCCGTTTGTCCACAAAAACTTTAACCTTGGTCATAACTTTTGATTGGTCAGAGCTAGGTCTTTGATACTTGACATATGGATCCCTTGTGATGAGACCTTTCAGATGACACCCTGACATTTGACCTTGTGACCTTGACCTTGACACAGCGAGCAAGATGCATCCGGGGGCATTCGTGTTTCACAAACACATCTTGTTTTAATTAGACATTTAGGCTTAAGTGTTAAGGAGGTCCGAGTGTCCACTTACTTGACATGTTCACGATTGACTCTAAATTCTTTAAGTTTTGATTCTTATCTTACATTAAATTTAATCTCATGAACAAAACTTGTAATCTAAAGTAAAAGCTAAATAATGCTAGAGAGATTGTGAGATAGTGCTTGTATCAGTACTAATGTTTTACGATGTTTTGTTGTACAATTATTCAAATATAGACAGATATTCATTGTCAGTTAATAGGTATATTCTACATAACAACAAAAATCTGTATTTTCAAATAAAATAACACAGGAATAAAAGTTCACCTTGAAATAGCATTTGTATTTTATTGCTTTACTTTAAGTGACATTATTGTTTGCTTGTTGTTGGTTGATGTTGTTTGTTGATGTCGTTTGTTGAAGTTAGAATTTAGATGACATGATTTGAAGAGAATAAAACTTGTTGATGAAAGGTTTAAGAGTGTCCGACTGTCCACTCACTTGACCAGTACTCGACTGACACTAAATTCTTTCAATCTATTTGTTGTGATTGGTTTATTTCGTTTTTATCGGATTTCAGTTTGTGATTTGAAGTGAATAAAGTTGATGAATGTTTTCCTTACCTTGTGTTACTGTTGTATATTTTTCGAATTGATATCTTATTCATGTTAATATTTTGAACAAATTGATTTTGAGTGCACAGGTGAGTGCAGTTTTTTAAACATCCAAAAGTAAATGTACATTTTGCTAACATTTTATAGAGACTCCTTAATTTACATACTTTGTGGAAGATTCGAAAAAGAACCTTAAATTCAATTTTACTCATTCCTAAACCTACACAATTGTAAAAATGATGTCATGGTTTCATCGTGAAATTGCTTATCATGACGACTTGAAGTCCTATGTTATAAATCTACTGTTTACACGATTGAAATATGCACTGTCCGTCATCAAGAACAATCATACTTATTTTTACATGAAATGCATTCTTTCATTCTTTTCGGCATATCACCTATTCGTGTAAATTTCAACTTATGTTTGTCCTTGATCTTACCTATTCTCAATAAACTTGACATCCAGATTGTATTTTTTTTCAATATGTTGTGTTATTTCATGTAAAGTCTCGTGGCTCAGTCGCTATTCAAGTTGATATTATATTCTGTCTTTAAGTTTTATTTTTTTAAAACAATTATATTAAAATAATTATGACAATATGATCATTAAGAAAACCATGCCAATTGGGATGATTTTCGCAATATTTGGAGAAATCTTCCATGATTTTTCACCACCGATTGTTTACATTACACCTACAGTTACTTTGAGTGGCATTTAGAACAAGGAAGTCAAATAAAGATAAGTATTCATTGATAACAACTTTCTTCTTCCTGAGAGCATAAACATTTGATACAGGTTCTTGTGTACTAGCAAGTATTTGTATTTGAAAAGTGAGAAAAGTGCTGAAAAACAGAAGTGTGTGTGCACAGTTTATGATGCCTTGAAGTAACAGGTCAACAAGTATCGCGAAAGTTTAAAGGTGCAGTAGCACAGGATTTTAGAGTGATATCACGAAAATAGGTGCTTCCAATTGCAAGCCAATATGATGAATACATGATGATAAAATACAAAGCAGTTATCAAATAAGTATACCATGTTATAGATTAAGCTCCACGATTACAATACCTAGCCTCGAATAAGTTAAATGGATGGTGTTCACAAAATTGATTACTTAAAGTTCGCAGTGAATACTTGATGTTTTCTTCTTAGACTAAGGATCATCAGGTTACATTGAAGATGTTTGACCCTCCGAAAATAACATTAAATTAAGCGTAAGCCATTAAGTAAAGTATGATTGAAGAAATGCGTCACAGTCACTTTGAGATTGACCCTTTAAAGTCCTAACTGAGCGAATTTGCAAACAATATAATAGACACTTTTCTGGAAAGAAAAAACTTCCGGAAAGTAACAACCTTAATCAAACCTAAAGATGAATTTTAAATAGATGGGTGTTTTTTTACAGTCATTCACTGTTATAGATATGCTTGGGCTTGCAAGTAAAACGCACAGCATTTTTTATTATTAAACTTTTAGAAAAGATGGTTGCATTCGTGATTTACATCAACATGTAAACACGTGCCAAATTTACGGGAATGATCTCATATTGGTCAAAAAAGAATCGAGATACATATAATGAACTTACATGTATATGAAGACCAATCTTCAGTTTGTTATTTTTAAAGAATATAAACCATGAACGTTTAATTTTTACATCTGTATATCTATATATCTATATATATGGCGAATACATAGTACATGCTTGACAATGTAACAATGTTTAATGGACGTTTCAAGAGCCAGTTTTCCATTTTCATCCACAGTTTATAACTTTTTTTTCCCTCCCTGATTGTATCATTTCCCCATAATTCTAACAATTTATCTTGCATATCATCAGTGTACATACTTGAAACGAGTTCTGACATAAAATCATCAATTCTATGATACTTTTGAACATATTTAATCTTAATCCGTCCCTAATAGTACATTGTGAGCTAATCACGCTGACCACTTGTCACATGTCAATTAATCAAAGTCCATTACACATTGTTACATTGTCAAGCATGTACTATATTTTCGGCGTGTTGTTAAAATTCCACACTGTTGAAAAGACTTGTAAACAAGTCAAAATGCGACACATCCAGTCATCATTAAAATATCTACAGCAAGTGTCGTCTGAAATATTTTATTTTTTATATCTACATTTACTTCACGTGAGACTCCCTTCATCTTTATACCTCTTTATACCTCTTTATCCCTAAATATATAGGCCCACATATCCGTTATTTCTATATGGCCTGAAGATGCTCCTAAATTGAGCTGAAAGTACTAGCCAGTAAAATGGATTCATTCTACTTCTGACTTCATATCTTTTCAATATATATTAACATATATTCACAAAAAGTTAATTGTCCAGGTGTATGGTCCAACTTCGTCTAATGAATATTAAATAGAAACATAATGCCGGATTTGAGCATACATATATACATATCCTGATTACTGGATTAATGCTCTGATAATTCAATAATTGTTTTCTATAGATATGATTGCTTTCAAAAAAGATTTGCTTCATGTTATGATATTGATTACAAACATGTGAATATATCATGTAGGTAGTTGTTTTCATACTTTTCTGATCAAAGAACAACTCATCAGATCTCAGCCAATCATATTTATCGAAATAAGAAGGGAAAATTGACTTTATTGACCAAAACTATGTGTAGTATTTGCTGCTGTTTAATTAAGTCTTTTGACAACAGCTACGCCCCACCCAAATACTGGTTGACCCTTATCTGCATATTCAAATGTGTGTGTCAGCAGAGAAATGAGTTACATCCCCGTCGGCAAGTCACTATAAAGTGATTTTTTTTTTTTTTTAATGATATTAGAGAACAAATTATTTTAATCATGAGGTTCAGAACGTAAGCTTCAGTATACTTTTTGATAATTCGAAGAACAAGTTTTAGTAGTTTGCTTATGTCCATTGAAAAAAATAACGATGTTCAGTTAATATCTCGGTCTTAATCGGAAAGAAGAACTTTCTAATTTGGATATCAATTTGAAAATGTGAGATATGATAGTATCAAGAAACGTTCTTTTTTTCCACCTTTGATACTCTCGTTTTGTTATCATTGTTGTGGTTAATTGCTTATTTTAATAATTAATAATAATAATTAATAGCGGATACAATAAATTTTAAAAAAAATGGAAGAATGGCAGTGCTTTACATTGCTAAAATGAATAGCACCAAGCCCATAATATTCCTTCACAAAAGATTAGAACAAATATTAACGTTGTCGCTAGATTTCGATGCTGCTCACAAGATACAACATAGATGTAGATGTGTGATACCTCATCTTATGAAACAGATAACCATAAAGTTACCTGTACTCTTTCCAATTTGTCAGCTAATATGGCACGATCACTTTATAAACAACAGATATAAGAGCCTTTGGGTATAAAACATTCACCCGAAATGAATATCAAGAATAGTCAACAAGCGTGCGACGAAGTAAATACATGTATCAACGTGTAGAAGAGTATTGCATATCAATAGATGACGTCATCAGGATCACATTTTATATGACAATGGGAGATGCGCATTAGTAATCCGAACTACCTAATAATGGCTTAACTCGGCGTTTCTGACTGCTATGACGATCTTTGGAGAAATATTAAATCTGTCAATTTCACCACCGAGTCTTCTTCCCGAGGTCACAGCGTTTGATTCAGCCTCATAGGCTAATTACTGGTACTTATCGTGTACTGGGTAAGAAAGAATGATATATTATAAACAAATCTCAGAAACAAAATTACATTAATTAAATTATATTAGATATGAATTGACGAAATGGATAAGTGAGGCAAGCTCTCGTAAAATATCAATTTCAAGTCGAGTTGCTTCATACCCAAAGTATCATAAAACAGACAAATGGATGGAGGGCAATTTTAGCATCTTAATAGATATAACTGATAATTCCTTGTGCGAGTAGACTACTACCGAATGTAGTAAATTTGTACCCAGACGAACCCTTACCCTAAACGTTTCCTCATTCAATTTGTACTATGCTATGTATCAGCTATAAATTCTCTAAAAATGTTACCCACACACAAGAATACTAAATGTGAAAAAACTGTTTCTTAAGAATTGAATGTCAGTTTGTGTGTTTGCACTGGAAAATGAACGATGTAAAAGCTACATTCAAACTTGTGTGAACCCAGCGAGCTTGCGAGCGGGTTCACATGAAAGTTTGAATGTAGCTTTTACATCGTTCATTTTCCAGTGCAAACACACAAACTGACATTCAATTCTTATAATTTCGCACCATATATGGAATGGAACGGCGGAGTGATATGAATACTGTTTTTTCCCTTTGAACGAGTAACACTGCGACATGCGACCAGAAATAATCCCAATTTGAAAAGAAACTGAATATTTATCAAAATAAGTCTGTGTTATATATGAGATAAGACAACATGATGCACTAAGAATTTCTAAATGAAGCGCAAACTTGTATAAAATCCCTTCGTGCAAGGACAAGAGATCAGAGTTATCTGCCTTACATTTATGCATTAGACGTCGTGTCATGCTGGCCGCCATTTGCAGGGGTATCTTCGTCAAAATATGTAAACAACAGTAATTAGTGACATGTAACTGCTCTATCGATAATTGTCATCTCTTGTGTATACATCGTGAGTATGAAGACTGTCTTTGTTACGCTTTACAGTACTCAATAATGACCGTAATGCAAATATTCATCTCGTTCCGTTCGATCAGATCTACTATTTTGCAATAATTTGAATAAATGATTAGCCTATCAAATGATCTAAAACAAATGATAAAAGTGAATGTTTTCAAATCAAAATAATCTACTTGGAAAATAAAGCTATTATTACAATTCCATTGGTAAGTTTTACTAACAAATTCTTGAATAACATTTGGTTTGATGTTGGACGGAGAGTAGTTCCGGTCAACGTTCACACAAGTATGAACACTGTTTTTGTGAGTTCATGGGAAATGAATCGATTAATCTTCGATCACATGACCATGCCCTAGACCAATCAACGTTCGAGGATATGTGTAAACTTCAGAGTGTGAAATTATTTGTTAATATCTTAGCTCATCTGGCCTGTAAGGCACGATGGGCCTATATGTATGGCATGGCATGGTGTCAGGCGTCCGTCCGTCCATTCGTCCGTGCATTTTCGACTACTTCCCCACCTAGACCTAGAAAGCTGATTCTTTGTGTACAGACTCCTGGACTAGTGAGGACTATAATTTATAGCTTTGGTGGCCTTGTGTTCCCAAATAAGGGCTCCAAGGGGGCCACACCGTTAAACCCTTTTTTCATCTTCTTCTCCAGAAACAAAATGCCTAGAAAGCTGAAACTTTGTGTTCAGATTCCTCGACTAGTGAGTGGTAATCAGGGCCCCAATGGGCCAAGCCTTTAAAACCTATTTTCATCTTCTTCTCCCGAAGCATAAGGCCTAGAAAGCTGAAACTTTGAGTACAGACTCCGTGATTAGTGAGGGTAAGCTTTGGTTGCCCTGTGGCCCAAAATTAAGGGTCAAAAGGGCCCCGCCCTAAAAACCTTTTTTCATCTGCTTTTCCATAACCAAAAGACTCATCCTCGATAATCCGGCGATTTCATTCGGATACATCTTAACAACAGTAGTGATTTATGGGAACGTAAGCTTTGGATTATCCTCGAGGATACAATAGACCTTAAAAGCTGAAACTTTGTGTACAGGCTTCTTGACTAGTGAGGATTATGATTTATAGCTTAGGTGACGGCCACATAGGTTATGCCCTTAAAACCTATTTTCATCTGTCTTCTCCGAGATAGCTGAACCATTTTATACAGACTCCTTAATGTGAATTCTAATTTACATTTGGTGATCTTGTGGGGGTAACCACAATTGCCACACCCTAAAACAAAATTGATATGAAGCCTGATGAGCTACAGAGCCAAAGGCTTTTTTATTTCTTATATTAGAATTTTATACGTCAATTAAGCAGTAATACAATCCTTCAAGGGCTTAGATATTATAACAGATCTATCATGCATTTCTTGATATTTGAATGTACACATGCACATTTTTGCAACTTGCTCCTTAAAAATAACTAGGTTAAAACAGTTATCATTAATATTTGTTAATATATATAGGTGAATATGTAAATCAAATGCCGTTCATATATGAAAAGCTACTAGAGTTATCAAGCCCTTTGAGATCTTCAATCCATGTGATTTTGTCCTCCACAATTATGAACTCATATCCTAGTGCTTTGAAAGCTGAATATTTATTGAACAATATATTTATTCCCATACCTTAAAATGTTTTCAAATTCAAGAACTGCGTTTCTGATGTAAGCTTTTGGGTGTAAGTCTTCTGGACCCAGTTTCACAAAAAATCGTAAATCTACGTGTTCGTGTGAAAGTTCACGTTACTGAAGTTACGATTTTTTTTGTGAATCTGGGTCCTGACCTGTATTTTGTTAAGAAACTATCTTAACGGAAAAAACACACAATTAAAAAGATCCCAGTATAGCATCAAATGAACAAATAAACTAAGTCTATTAATAGCGAGAGGAAAAGCATTCGTTGTCCCGGATCATTGAAGGTCTAACACCTTTTTTGATAATTTGTTGTATACATTTCAATGAGACAGATTTTGTATCATTTAAATGTTCAGTTTGTATCAAATAAAAGCCTGATACTCCTCACATGGATCAACTAACATATTAGTCTGTCCTCCAGACCCTAAAGCAAAAATATTTAACCAAGTCTAGAAAAGTATATCCCAGCTAGCACACCTACATCGGGCCGACGTCGGTTAAAGATCGGCGCCGTCGGCACATGTTTTACATCGGCTAACTGCATCGGGCCGACGTTGGACAAAGAGCGGCACCATCGGCCCTTTAACATCGGCAAACTGCATCGGACCGACGTCGGACTGATGAGTGGGATTACATTTAGTGGGGGAAATATATATATGCACATACTGATAGTTACTTGGTGCAGCAATGGCTCCGAAGATTTGTACCGAAAGCATTGTGTGAAAAATAAACTTCAGACTACAAGACGAGCCCCATGTATGGGCCGATAACGGGTCCGCGGCACTTCTCTGAAGCCCGGAATTGTAGTCAGAAGGTATCATATTTCTCAAGAAAATTTTATGAATAAAACTGAACATTAAAAGTTGTTTCCTTATGTTTGGGTTTCTATCCGTCATTCAAACCATTTCAGAATGGTATACATAATTTATTTTGATAAGAATGTAATATGAGATTAATACACTCAGTCCGTAAGCCTCCCGCCCAAAAGAAAGCCGTTAGATTCCGCCTTCTCTCACTCCTGCGTGCTAACACCTTGTATAGTAGCTTCCCATAGAAACTAGAAATTAGGACTCTGACGGCAACATCGGGTAAGATATATCAATTTGCTATTTCATATTTTTAAACCCTATCTTTCGCTTTTCTGTTAATATGTTTTCCTCTTTTGGAATAAATAGTTACGGTTATTCTCCTACCGGTAATTGATGTTGATTTAGCTAACCTATTTACTGAGTAATATAGCGGACAAATTCATGAATCTTTCTTCGAATACAGTGCTTATAAGTCAATGTTACATCTGCACTTGATAAGTTTCTCTTTCAGTCATTCAATTGACTGAGGGTGATAGAGTTATGAATCTGAAATGCACACATTATATAATATCGAATCGATTATTTAGCACTCTATAATGAATACAGAACTCGGAACATTTAGAAAGACTCCCATCTGTAATTTCTATTAAAAAACAATGTTTCAAAATGACTAAGTTGCCAAGAACATTCTCGCCAACTAGTGAAATTTAATATAAATGGCCGACCTCACATGTATCTATAAACAAGAGCCTGATAATCAGGGTCACAGGCTGCCCTACATTCTCGCTGTCTCTATTTTTATCTTTTGCGGGGATATCCTTACCCTTGCTTCTGTGAATGTATGTATACAATGGTTTAACAATTAAATTGAGTGTGTTAAATAGCTTATACACTGTTGTATACAGTATATATAGCATTATGGAGGATAACATACATGATTTTATACAATTTTACAATAAAGCTGTCGTATATGTATATATATTAATATTGCAGAAATATATCTTTATTGTAACTATTGCAGATAAAGAAAGATTGTCTGGTGTGAATATTGACACATGCTTTTTAAAGCGTGAAGTCGTAACATACCAATAGACGATGTTTTCATTTCTTAAATACATGTAGACAAACACAAGAATTCATCAAAACTAGAAAACTTTCCTTGGTTGGTAAATGAGTAATTACATTCCCAATATTACATATAGGGTAAAGTGTAAAACATGATTTGATGCGATTACTGGCTGGTAAGAACATAATATCCTACTAACTCAACTCATTGAATTGAATGAATTGAATGAATACTTTATGACTTCTCAATCAATGGAAAACAAATTTCAATTATCTCCATGATTTGTCGCGAAATTTTAGTTCAGTTTTAATTAACTTTTGCGCATCGTGCGGTCTCTACATTAGATAGTCACATTTAGTCCCCGTCAGAGCATTATTTTATCATAAATGTATCTCCTTACATATAGATTGATAAATATTTTCATTTAATTCAGAGGCTGTCAAAAAAACTCGGATACAAGGCAAGCTTCTGAAAAGTCATTGAACATGCCATTAAGGAAATGCACTGTGGTGAAGCGAACAGGAATGTGGAGGAAAGTGGATGAAACAATGAACTTTTAATATCCAAATTTTAATTCTGATTTATTATTATTATTATTATCTCATTTACTATTTTCAGTGATTAAAATGTTAATATCAAATTAAACCATTTGTTATTCTTTAATTGTATTAACATGAAATGGACTTATCGATAATTGTCAAAGAAAAGAGTTTCATTCTATATTTTAATTACGAAATAACACGCCCATTGATTTTTATGTGAACCGATGAGCAAAACTTCATCGGCCCGATGGAGTTAGCCGACGTCGGGCCGATAATGTTAACAGCGTCAGGCCGATGTCGGGCCGATGTAGTTGTGCTACCTGGGTATAGCAAGTCTAGATCGCTCAGCTTTAGGAAGCTAAAGGATCTTCTGGGCTCCATTTTGTTATAATACATGATTTGTTTAAAAATATTGTCAATATGAAAAATATACTTCTAAGAATGTTCGTCTACTAACATATGCAAAGCAATCCTTAATGTAAAAGAATATTTCCTCTTTCAAATGACTTGCCCCTACATTCATCCGGGTACGTTACTCATTTCTCTTCTGACACACATATTTGAATATACAGATAAGGGTCAACGAGTGTTTGGGACGGGGCGTATATGTTGTCGAAAGATTGTAAACAACAGTTAACAATACACATGTATTTGGTCAATTAAATCTATTTCCTCTTCGAACTCGGTAAAAATAATTAGCTGTGTTCTGGTGAGCTGTTCAAGGATCAGTAAAAAGTGTAAAAACTCATTGATTTTGAGTTTTATATCCGAACTACCTACTTTGAATCCTAAGATTGGAAACTCTATATAAAAGCTGCTGATTATTAAAGTATTATTATGAGCTATTCTATACTATAATACTTAATTTGCAGAAGAGGTTATTGACTCCTTGGCTGGCATGTTTGATGGTACTAGCGGTCAGCAAGGTGAGTAAACACTTAAATGGTCTTATTTTCATCTCAATAAAGATTTCCGCTTTCATATTTCACTAAAGATGCTTCCTGATTTGAGTACTGCAGTAGTGACCTAGTTACTTCTCAAATCAAAGACATGACTTGAGGTGATGTCTTTGAGTAAATATTCTTATTTGGTAAGATTCATTGGTTATCAAATTTTACAAGTTCTGATCGCATAAATGGTCTTATTTTCATCTCAATAAAGATTCCCACTTTCATATTGTGATCAATCTCATTAAATTCAGTTGAATTGGTACTAAAGATGCTTCCTGATTTGAGTACTGCTGTAGTGACCTGTAGTGACTTGAGGTGTTTTCTTTGAGTTAATATTATTATTTGGTAAGATAAATTGGTTCACAAATTTTACAAGTATTGCTCGCATAAATGGCAGACCCGAGGCGGTCTGATCTGACCAAGGCCGCAGGCCGAGGTCAGATCAGACCGCCGAGGGAGTCAGGTTTGAGAGTCCTTGTATTTCACATAATGACCTCACCATGAGTAACTAAGTGTTTTATTATACCGAAATTCCTTTTTCTTTGATTTGTTGAGATAAGATAAGATAATTTCATTTGCATGAGTTGTAAGTGTAACGTCAAAACGAAGCGTCATGTGACAGATGCAATCTCGTGACAAATCACGTGACGAGTCAATATCTCAGGTCAGTGTCACAAATTTCTGTCACAAAACTGACCTCCTCACTGATAGCCGGGGTCAGTGTACAGATATATTTCTCAATCACGTGATGTCAACTGACCAATGATATTCTTACAAATTAGATAGAGGTATAATAATCTTATTTGGTAAGATAAATTGGCTAACAAATTTGACAAGTATTGATCAAGGTTTAGATACTGTTTATGGCATTGTATATAGAATTATGGAATCATTTATTTATTATGGATAATAGTTTAGACAATGCATACATAATTAGGGATTTGTTTCTGAGTTAGTTTAGTAATGCTGTGTCTTGTTATCTTTATTTCATGAATAACTGAAAATAAAACTTCACGTTCTGAAAATATATATATTTCATTGCATGAAGTTTTCCTTCCATATTCAGATATTGATACGGACTGGGTGATTTTGGACGAAGAGCACTGTTTCGAGAATGGCCTTGACATTGCAAGGGTGGGCGACCTTGACCGTACACAAGAAGAAGATAACATGTGAATACTATTTCGGAAATGTGGGAACATATTTTTTCATTCCATAATAAAAAGCGATAGCCTCTTAGGAGAAACCTCAACCATGGACCTTCGAAGCGAAACTCAATTCATGGAACCTTGATGAGTTAGGCAGTTAATGGACTTTTAAATGGCAGTTTTTTTTCTTTCAACAAAAACAGTCGTCTATGGATCTTGAGGTGAAAATCCCGTCCAAGAATTTTTAGGATAACTACTTTTTTAAATGGGACCTTTTTGAGGACCACAGTTTATGAACAGTTATAAGGAACACTGTTTATTGACCTTTTAGACAGAAAACCCAACATGGACCTTTGAGAAAAAGTATTATCTTTCCGCAGATCAGGTCGGGTTTCTTTCCATTTCTGAATAACTATTCAGGAATATATCTTGCAGCGATAGGCATTGTAGAAAAACTATTCAAAGTATACAGCGTTTTAATAAATGAATTTCACACGGTTCTAAACTGTTTGAAAGTCGTAAGTTTATTTTTTATACATATGTAATTTGCAAACTAGGCAAATTCAATCAGATATCAGTTTAATTCCAAAGTCTTAGCGGAATTCATTTGCAAATATATGCTTACTTGTGTAAAGTCCTAAGATACCGACTGGGTAATCACATTTTATGGCTTTGTCAGTATGAAGATATTCACCTTATGAATATAGCGAAGGGGTTTTATTTGAATAAGATTAGGAGGTATCTTTAAATGTCCATGTTTTCTTTATCACAAAAAGCTCAAGATTAAATATGTAAGGGTCGTTCACGAGGTGACTTCACAAAGAAGATATTTCTTAAATGATTTCCAATATTCTTTGAAAGAAATTCTATGTGAAAGTGAAATGATGTGAAAAACACGTGTTACAATATGATAACGTAAAACGAAAATATTGTGGTACCTTTTATTTTACAAAATAGCTTATATTGTATATTCTACAAACGTTCATGCAATTTATTTGAGTGTTGTTTATGAGTAACCTTTATTCCCTTGTTATATTGGGATATATCTATGTTTCAGTTTTTATGGTTACTGTTTTATTTTAACATAGCCTTGCCCTTTTGGCATATTCTGTGATTCTGTGACTTACCTTAAGAGTGTGTTCTCATCGGGCATATGTTTGCTTTTGAAATATAAGATCATTTAAGTAGCCCTTTGACACATATACTGGGTTATGATTTTATTGTATTGATTTTAGACAAATGTTTAGAAATTTGCGTTACAGCTTTGTTATTTAGTTATCAGTTATCTCTTTTAAGTCTTGGAATTTTATAGGTTGTTCTTCAAATCAAAAATCTATAAATATTTGTATCTTACATTATTAGTAAATATACAAGATGGCTGACTGGTATGCGATAGAACCCACTCTTTAAGAAACGGTGGTAATCTGATTGAAAACTGTGTTATTTTGCTGATATTCTTTTCGATTTTTGTGTATGCATGTGATTTCAGTGTAAATAAACTTTATGAATAGACACTCTTGATATGTTTTAACCCTTTATGATAGAATAAGTTCACATTTGTGATATGATTGGTCTTTATATACAAAAAATACAGAAATGCTTTCAATTCGTGAAAGTAGGGAATATTAAGTGAGACAGAAGGAAATTAACATATCAAATGACGTCAAAAACACAGAGTGACAGCAATATAGGTTTGTAGAAGTAATCCTTTGTTGCTAACTTAACTCTTTACCGTGCTAACTGTAGTAAATATTTTGACCTATCGAAAAGCAAGGTTTGATTGATAGTACATTTCGTTGAGACTTGCCTATTATGTAGGAATTAGATTATATATAATGAAGTTTCTCAGAATTATGTAAGTCTGATACAAGTCTAGACACATTCTGGTCTGATACATTTCCATAATAGGTCAGAGAATGGTCATAGCAAAACCACTCCTGCTGTAGGCAAAGTTGCACAGAGGCCAAAGAAAACGCTTCTGTACTGTTACCATGCAATGAAGCAAAAATAACACATTGCGATCATGGTCCATTCAAACTTAATGTCTTTGGAATCAAAGATGATTAAGACCTATTTGATAACGAGAAACTTGTGTTTTTGTCAACGTCAAGTGTTTGAAATAATAGATCAATGAGTGGCTTCAATTCTTCATATAGACGATATAAACAAAGGATGAATACAATGAAATATATGAATGAGAGAAGCTCTCGTAAAATATCAATTTCAAGTCATACCATAAGGACCATGACTTTTCCATTTTGAATTTTCAAAATTAAGCATAATATTCGTGTCGCAGTCTGATTAAAATCTGCCTAATTCCGAGGAATAAAAGTTTTAAAATATTATGTCTATGGGAACTGAACACGTTTCTGCATTAGGTTTCCTCTCCACTGAGTCCTAGTGTGGAGTCAATATCTCCTGCAGTTAATATTTTGAATATTTTATTCCTCGGAACTAGGCCGATTTTAATCAGACTGATTCGTGTCGCTTTAAATAATGTCATCATAGGACAAAATAAATGTAAATGCTATTTTAGAAAATCGTGTTTATTCTCAACTAATTAAATAAGTATCTTATTAAATAAATCTTAATTTCGTTATACATGGAACAGACATATCAGGAATAATTTCATAATTTTTGAAATGATCAAATGATATTTTATATTTTTACAAATCAAAAAGAATTAGTTCTGAATATGTTGTTTAATAATTCATTCCGATTTCATTAAACATGAGATGTGCTGTTATTTTATTATCATACCTTGGAAATTTAAACTATTTCCCCGTATCAAAATACACTTAAATCTGTGTTCATTAAAATATGGTTTAGAACTTGGTACAGAACTTGTGTTCGTTATTTGAATAAATTCAAATTAATCCCTCTGGCGTGAAATCAGCCGAGAGGTGTCGCTGCAAGCAGGAAGTGATCAAGGTAGGTTGGGGTGTTACACTCGGAGTCAGTATTTGACTTAAAGAAGTATAAAAGAGTTGACTGATAACCTATACATACACAAACTATCAACAGGTAGTTTGGGGCACTGTTGTCTAGGATTAGTTCAATAAATTGGATTCCTAGAGTTGTATTTTGACAAAGAATTTTTCTTACTTTCTCTTTAGGTAGGCCCTAAGGGTAGAGCTTAAGATAATGTATTAACAAAATGTACACCCAAATTTACATTTAACAATGAATAAAATATCAAAGATGATAAAGTGTCATGTAAACATTGCTATTAGATGCCCCTAAAGCAGAATGTTATATAAAATCTCTATTCGCTTCTTTATAGGTCAAACAGGCTGCTACATGTAGCTTAGACAATACTGTGTAGAAAGGGAGGTAACCTCTGCTATACTTGTTTACCAGGCGAAGCTTGTCAGGAAACTAGAGCAAACAGACATATGATTTATTTTATGTTTTGGCAATGCATGATTATACTTTAAAGTTGATAACTGCAAAGGATAGTTGGATAAAAAGATAAAAATCAGTCAAACGAAATCTATTTAACTATTAAACGCAGTTTGACAAGTCATGGAAATTTATTCGGGGCACTGTATTCGTATGATTATGCTTCAAAGTTGATTACTGCAAAGGATACACTCAGGGGCAAAAGAAACGATACCATATAAAATACATAACAGGTTAAGCTAGGAGTGATAGTTACGGCTGAAACTGAGTTAATTCGTGTCTTCAAGAGCCAACTGAACTAAGCTTTTAATTTCAAAGCTATATCTGTTAACGCTTTTGAAATACAGGCCTTTCAAAAAACGCTGTTATAAAATCTCCTTAACTAGACGAGATAGGAACGCGAAAATGGCCCTTTTGTGTGTTTTTAAACCCACATACAGGCAAAATGCGTGAACAAATTAACTTCTACCCGGTTTATTTATATTGATAACATCTTAGATTTATAAGATTTTACAATTCATAATTTTTTTTATTCCAATTCAAAAGATTATGACCCAAAATAACATTGAAAAAGCTGTTTTTGGACCCCTCGTGTCTCTGAACAGTCATACAGTTATAAATATCCTACTTTGATGTTCGAAATTGTTAGTACTTCTTCACAACTAATGTGCCTATCACAAGGGGTCGTAGTCACATTTCATTTACAACAGGATTTTGTTCTGTACTCTTTTGAAAAGTTAGTATCGTTTCTTTTGCCCCTGAGTGTAGTTTTCTATTTATCTATTTAACGCAGTTTGAAAAGAAGATGGATATCTATATATTAGTGTAAAATTAAAATTGACATCATCAAATTCATACTTCTGAAGTATGCTGAGATTAGTTTTTAGTTTGTGAATTAAGTAGAGATTGTTAATCAGATACTTCTTTGACAGGTAATCTATGAGCTGATGTGATGAAGGAGAACACGTTCTATTGATAAAGTCAACTTCTTTATTACAATATATGCAACGGTTTGGTTCAGATAACATGAGTGTTATCATAAATAAATTTGAGCAAAGATTGAAAAGAAAGAGAGCATTATTGATACAAATGGTTAATAGTAAAGTGACGTTTAATGGTTCACTATCTTTGGGGTTTGGGAAATATTTAGTTGAAGTTTGGTCTTATAATTTTTGGTGAATGCAAAATAATTTCATTTTATCTTTTTTATACTGTAGCAAGACTTCAAACATTATTTGTTTTATTCTCTTTCAGATGGACGCTCTCACCAAACTAAATGAACACTTCCTGTCCTGTAATATATGCACAGAGACCTTCAAGGACCCCTGTACTCTTGGCTGCTACCATACCTTTTGTAGACCATGCCTGACCAAATACACCAAAACTCGACGAGACGCCATCACTGCCAAGTCAATCCTGTGTCCAAACTGTAACCAGATGACGAAAGTTCCTCGAGATCAAGAACCAGTTGACCGGTGGTGTCAACAGTTCAAGCCGAGTTTCCTCATACAAGGTCTTCTTGATTCATTCGCTGGTCAGGAGATTTCAGGTAGTTCATCAATCTTATCTTAAACTTAGTTAATAACATTTTAAAATAATCAAGATCTCTTGAAAAGCAAGTCTAGATCTGTAGTGAATGAAATTCTGATATAGCCCAATCTTATTTTACACATTTTTATATTTAATTCATATAATTGAATGTTTTTCAAGATTTTAAAAAAAAAGAAGAAAGGATAACTCATATGTTTTAATGAACTATTTATGCCATTCTCTTTCAGACCCTGTTGATGACTGTTGTTTCACTTGTGAGCATACGGGGAAGACAACACAGGCCACATCAGTGTGTGAAGATTGCGACACAAAGTTCTGTGAAACCTGTGCTAAAATTCACTTATCGTCTCCTCGTAGATCAGATAACGTGATTTCACCCCTGGGAGCTGGATCAACTCCACAACTCAAGAAGCGAAAAGTCATGTGCCCAGAGCACAACTGTTTGGTTGAATATTTTTGCAAAGATTGTCAGAAAGCTGTTTGCCAGAAATGCTGTATTATCCACCACAGGAAATGTAACTCTGTTGTCACCCTCGACTCAATGATTCCTGAAATGAAACAAGTACTGCAGCAGAACTATGATGATATAGAGATGAATCGACAACAAACAGGAAATATTTTGAAGAGTAGGAGATCAGAGGTGGAGGAAATCACACAACAGAAATCTTCTCTGCAGTCAGAGATCAGAAGAGTCAGTCAGCAGGCCGTGGATCTGATCAGAAGAAAGGAGAAGAAACTCCTGGATGAACTGGAAACACTCACTGAGAAGCAGACTGGAGAACTGTGTAGTCAGATAAAGTCTGGAGAGATTGACATGCAGACGTATCAACAATACACAGAATATATCAAACAAGTCCTACAATCAAACAGCTCAATGGATCTGTACGATATGTACACGCTGTGTCAGTCAGGGGAGATAACTGCTGAGATACAGAGAAAAGACAAACGCGAACAGAGAATAAAGAAAGTTGTGTTTGAGAAACAGCTAGATGTGGATAATCTTGACAGGACCTTACAACTCGGTAATTTGAGGTTTGTTGAAGATACGTCTAATCTTGAAGTAAAGCTTAGCCTAAAAGATGCACCTAAAACCAAACCAACAGTCAAAAGTAAACTAAATCCTGGACAACTTCTGTCTACAGTCAATGCTAAATCAAACAATGATAAAGAGCAGCCAAATCCCTCTGACGTTGAAGTTTTGAATATTAGAGGTACAGAGACACTGGTTGTTACAGATAATAGGAATTCAAGTGTCAAATCATGTTACACAAAAGATAAAACACCTCACTGCACATCTCTCAAACTCAATGAAACTCCCTTTACATTAACAAAGATAAGCCAGGACAGAGTAATTGTATCAAACCTCTCACACAACAGTATAGAACTAATCAAGCTGACTCCTGACCCGGTCCTGATATCCACAATCAAAACAAAGAAGCAGTACAAATGTCTGACTGCTCTCAGTGACACGACTCTAGCTGCAGTTTGTAGAGATCCTCCCAGTATTGACGTCCTTGATCTGTCAGGGAGAGTCCTGAGATCTGTGATCACACCCAGCACTGGTCAGCAGCTGATACAGAGACCATATTACATGTGTACAACACGTCAGGGTCACATTGTAGTGTCAGATGCATGGTCAGATTCTATCTACTATGTAACACAACAGGGGGAGATAATCTACAAGTACAAGCTGACAGTAGGAGGGTGGTGGACAGGTGGTGTAACAACTACAGACACTGGTTCTGTTATCGTGGCTGATTACTGGAACAACAAGATCATCCAGCTGACAGAGACAGGGCAGTATGTGAGAGATCTGCTGACTGAACAAGATGGGATTGTTAAACCACAGGGAATACGTGTACACAGGAACAAACTGTATGTTACACAATGGAACAGTGAACATATCAAAATATTTCAATTGTAAGTCAATGCTTGAAAGCAAACAATGTATTTCCAGTATTCCACATCTCTAAATTGAGTGCAAAATCATATACACTGAAAATCATTTGTCTCTAAATTTGATAGTAAATCTCTTATTGTAAACAATTTGTAGTATGAAATATGATATCAAGTATTGTGAATGTGTTATACTTGACTATAAAAAGTCTGTTGATTATCATGTGTTATTAACAAGATTGAAGAAACCTGACTTTAGTGCTATAAGAGTTAGCAGAATGATCTATTGTGATAAAGCAAGGATTAAATAAGAAATGATTTCTTAACTACAAGATATAATCAACCTGTCGAAATTGTGCAATTGCTACTGTAATATATTGGAACTATGTAATACATCAGAATCTATCAGCAATGAAATAACTTTTGAATAGTTTGTTTGCAATATTTTGAAGTTTTAGAGCAATTTTGAATATTCACACAAAATCAATGAAACATAAAATGTTACGTTATCCGGATAATGATTTTGTTCAAGTAAATTCATTAGGTTTCTATTTCTGATGAGCCTTGCATAGTTACATTTAACTCCGTCCTAATCAACATAAAATTAGTATTATAAGATATGAACATATTGATCATCTAAATTCTTCCCATCCTTTATTTCAGCGTTACTAATGAAAACATGATGTTTTAACAAATAAAATGGTATTTTCTACCTTTACAGTAATTTAGACAATGCCATAATAATGTTATTTGTTATTTGTTATTATTGCTGGGATCAGTTTGCTGATCTGCATTATTTGATACGTTTAATGTTATTTTCCTAAATCAAAATTGAAAAATATAAGATCTCAATTCGGTTTTCCCTTCTATTTTTTTTTGCAAAACAACAAATCAACTTAACTTAGATGCATTATCGTAAGATCTGATTTTAATGAGGTTGCACTTGAAACAATATGTTAGAACCAAGAGTGTAATTTATGAAGAATAAGTTTGAGATACGGTTATAATCAATCGATTGAATTTATGTAATATGTATAATTTTAGAACAAGGTACATGTAGTTTTCATTTCCATTGAAGTTTCGTAAAATCTGATCCATCAACCATAGATTATTTGTTAGCCTTTGTTCCCAAAATTTACTGCAAACATGTATTGACATGATGACCGAGAAGAGCCATTTTGTATCATCACGCGCATTAATGAAAGGAGGGTAAGTTAAAGGGGCAGTAGCACGTTTTAGGGGGAATATAAGGTGATGTCAGGAAAATGAAAATAAATAGTTCTAATGGAAAGACGATGTATTTAAACTAAATGAAGCAATAATAAATCAAATATATGATGTAAAGTTCAATTCATATAATTCCTTTTTTTTTACATAAAATGAATTAAAGGTGTTCACAAAAAATGGCCACCAATGGAATTTAAGTGAATAGTTATAATTTGTTCTCTGCCAATGGATGATTGGTTTGTATTAAGGGATTTTTGACACTATCAAAATAATATGTGTATCATTAATATTCAATTATCAGTAAAAACTTGAAAATATAAGATTTTTAAAAAAACGTGCTACTGCCCCTTTAAAGGATTGAAAAAGATAATAAGCGTTAGAAATAGCATATTATTCATTCAGTATGTTATATGTTCTCTAATGATGGCGATGGGATGATAACACTTTTTAAAACGTTGACGATGACGTAAAATCATATTGAAAAAATAATATTTGTAAATAACTGAATAAAGATAACATTTCAATTGACAATATGATTTTAAAGTATGTATAACTTATATGCAAAAGGATCTTGTTTTATAAGTGTGTACATTTCTCATGAAGGAGAACAAGTTTGATTGATAGTCAACTTCTTTGTTGTTATATACTGGACAAATATACTTGTAGGGGAGTTAGTCTTGTTCCCTGACTGTATAGAATAGGAGCCCTGAGTACAGTCTAGTCCACATAAAGCAAGTCTAGAATACACGAATATATATCTGCGAGAAACCGAAAAATAAAAAAAATTGTCATTATTTGCCCATCATATTTTTCACAATATGAATTTTAATCTAAGATAAAGTTAACCTGATTGAATAACAACATTCTTGTGACCCTTTAAATAACTTTTCGCGGATGCAGTTTGGAACCAAATAAACGAATTATTGAGTACACAATTCAAGTTTAATCATTGATAAAATCTGCTTGTAAAACGTATTTGTCAACACTATAATAATGTATTAACGGAAAGTTCAAAATATATAAATATTGCTTTTTTTGTATGACATTGTGCTTTTGAGAAGAATAAAGAAATGTGTTATTTTAATTTGACATGTTGGCAAGTTTAAAGGAGGTCTGAGTGTCCACTCACTTGAACCCAACTTGTAATCTAAAGTTAAAGCTAAATAATACTAAAGAGATTGTGAGTCACACCCATTGGTCAAAGTAGTGACCAGTCCGTCCTGGTCAGAAAGTAGTCCCGGTCCTGGATGTGTCACATCTACATGTGTGACGTCACAGTACAGCGTCCCCAAATAACTTGTACCTCAGTATGTTTTTGTATATCAGTCAACTGTTGACATATTCATCGGATACTCAGCAGGTATCTTTTACTTTACAGTAGGATCAGTATTTTGAAATAACATTATACAGAAATATACGTCAACCTTGAAATTGCCTTTTATTGTTTTTATGCATATATATATTTAAGAAATAAAGTAGCCCTAACCTAACTAAATTATGTGTTTTGCAATAAACTATAGTTTTGCCCTGAACTATTATAGTTAAAGCATGAGGGCGAAGTAACATGCACTGAAGAAACTTATCTTAGTATCTCAGAGGTCTCTAAAGGGGCAGTAGCACGTTTTTTGATAATTTTATATTTTAAATTTTCAGTGATATTTGTACGTTAATGCTAAATTATTATTTTCATAGTGTCATGAATCTCATTACAGAAGCCAATCAGCCATGATAAGGGGACAAATAATGCAGATTCATATAAAATCCAACGGCGGCCATTTTTTGTGAACACCTTTTATTCATTTTCTGTAAGAAAAAGGAATCGCATGGCTAAACTTTACATCATATATTTGAATTATTACTGCTCCCTCCATTTAGTTTAAATACATTGTCTTTCAATTGGAACCATTAATTTTCATTTTCCTGACATCACCTTATATTCCCCCTAAAAACGTGCTACTGCCCCTTTAAGAAGACAATGGAGGATAGCAGGTCGCCGGGTTTCATAATCAAAGGATACAAGGGGAATATTTGGGAATAATTCAAATATATAATGGAAAGTATAGCCATGCGATTCCTGTTTGGCCGCCAATGGATTTTATGTTAATCTTTATTCTTCGTCCTTTGACTACGGCTGATTGATTTCTGTTATGAGATTTTACCACTATCAAAATAATACATTTAGTATTAACGTACAATCATCAGTCAATAATTTGAAACATAAAATTTTCAAAAAACATGCTACTGCCCCTTTAAATTCTTGATTTATTTCTGGTAGAAAATCTTGAAGAGTACTGCATATATAAGACCAGAAGCAAACTGATAATAAGGCAATCTCATTTAAATCAGATCGACATCACGGTATCACTCGTACCACGCGAGGTTTCTTGCAGCGAGGTATATGTATATTGTTGATAAGGTCGTTCTGATTGAATGAGATTGAGCATTGAATTTCCCGAAGCATTTCTCAAAAATCATTTAGTCAAAATCTTACATAGGGTCTTCTTCCCTTTATTTCTTGAGCTTTTGACAACATTTTGTCAGTCTAGAAAAGCAAAAGATAGTTTGAACAGTGAAAACAAACTGCGAGGCTTCACAAGATATGTATACATATAAAATTAGGCAAGCAAGAGTTATATCCCATTTCATACCCTTCGATGCCAGGTTTATGTTACTGTAAGCACTGTCAAATGGCTTGCAGAAAACCCGTACCCAAAACAAACCCGTACCCACGTCAAACCCGTACCCACGGCTAACCCGTACCTAAAAAAACCAGAAAACCCGTACCCACACTTTTTTTAAAGTTATCAGTAAGTTATAACACAATACAAATGTTTTCTTTATGTATTTATTACATTGTTTCGTATATGAAATGAGACAGACATAGTTTCGTACTACAAACGGCAACCATGGTTTCGTATTATACATGCACAAACATTAATTAATTAATCTATTATTTCTTACATTAAACTAAAAAATAATAAGTGGGTACGGGTTTTCTTCCCGATTTGGGTACGGGTTTGCTGATTTTTGTGGGTACGGGTTTGCCGCCTCCCCTGTCAAATATGATATACATATATTCAAATATATATATGTATCATCCCAACTTGGAATCCCGTCCCATCTTAAGATGGGACGCGTCCCAACTTGGAATCCTAAGTTGGGACGTCCCATCTTAAGATGGGACGGGTAATATTAAAACATGCATGTAATTATCTTATTTAAACATGAATTGTGTTAAAAATGATATTTATTAATACTAACGGTATATACGTTTGACACGCACAAGATCAATGTGATTTGATGTTGATTTACTCGACTTACGGGCTTGGATTCAACTCCCACCTTCTACAAGCGAGTGAACACAACAAGTATGTAAAAACACGATGTCAACATTCATTTAATGATCATTTTTATTTGAAATTACGCTTCATAACACATCGATGATTTAGTATTCATCATTTTCTGTTCTTTTTCAGTCAAAGTAAACAAAATAAGAAACAACGTAAACAACATAACAGCACAAACCAAGCTACCTTTATTTGAAAATGAACATAAATGTGAATAAAGTTATCTGTATTTGATATACCCTCTTTATTTATTTACTATAGATAATATCGCCTTCAAATGTTAAACCAGCTTACCTTATACAAAGAAATGAATAATCCAAATGTACATAGAAATCCAATGTAAAGGCCTTTCTCAATGTGTGTTACAACGCTATCCATTCCTAAACTAAGCTTGGCATGTTAGAGAATTAGAGACTGACATTGAGTCATTCATGTCAGCAAGCAATTCCAATCAGTCATGAATGGGCACCAATTTGACAACTGTCACTAATGTATGGTTAAAACAACACTGAGTTGGGGGATGAAAAGTCTTGACTGTTTTTAAACAGGCTGTAAAATGGTTTGTTTACTTATCATGTAACAAGCTTGATTAAATCAAATATAAACACATTTAAAAAACTTTATTGATGTATGTGTTTGCTGAAATGTTTATGTGTATGAAAGGTTTACCAAAATGTGTAACATTCAATACATTGTAACTCTTAACTGAGAACTCATAAAACAGAGAGAACAAAAATTATTATTGAACATAAAACACCTAGCACAAAATTAGCATATTGATGAATAAAATTTATTGAAAGGATCTAAGATTTTAATTCCAGGAAGAAATCATGTCCTTTCCTAAAATTAAAAAAATTATAAAGAGGAAGATGGAAATGAGATTCATGTCTGAGAGTTTGGAGTCCCATTTTGAATAGCTTGGCAAGCGAACAAATTTTGAATCAATAAGGAAGGCATATAGTTTTTTATTCCCAATGATAGTATCAATATTTAATACGTTAAAAGGATAAATAGGATCAGGTAATTTGTTTTTGAATTGCTTTATGTTCAGTGATCGAGTATATGTCATTATGGCTCTTTTCACTGATTCATAAGTTAGAAAGTTAGTCTTTATTGGAAATGTATTGGAAAATTCTTCAAAAGTTAACAGCCTGCCATCGACATGAAGCAAATCGTTCACATAAACTACACCTTTACAATACCAGTCATAATATAAAAACGGGTGATCATCAATGTTAATACTGTCGTTGTTCCATATTGACTGACATTGAATTTCCTTCTCAGTTAAAATTTTTCTTTTATTCATGGATATAAAGTCTGACCATTCTAGAGGATATCTTTCCAAAATGAGTAAGTAGAGGAAGCAAAAATTAATTAAATATATAATTTGAAGTTCAGCCGTACCTTTCATTGTTCTTAATCAAAATGCATTAATGGTATTTACATAAAAATGCCCTCCAATGGATTTTATGTGAATGTTTGTAATTTGGTAAATATTTGACATGAAGTGTTAGATGTTTATACTGATTCCAAAATGAAGACTTGAAGTTCATTCATGACTGAATATGCTCTTCAAAGAGATAGAAATCTATTTATCTCAGAGATCTCCTTGTAGCTCTTTCAATGTGATATAAATCTATTTATCTCAGAGATCTCCTTGTAGCTCTTCATAGAGATAGAAATCTATTTATCTCAGAGATCTCCGTGTAGCTCTTCATAGAGATATAAATCTATTTATCTCAGAGATATCCGTGTAGCTCTTTCAAAGTGATATAAATCTAGTTTCCTAAGAGATCTTCTTGTAGCTCTTTCAAGGAGATATAAATCTATTTATTTCAGATATCTCCTTGTAGCTCTTTCAAGGAAATAGAAAAATCTATTTATCTCAGAGATCTCCTTGTAGCTCTTTCAAGAAGATATAAATCTATTTATCTCAGATATCTCCTTGTAGCTCTTTCAAAGAGATATAAATCTGTTTATCTCAGATATCTCCTTATAGTTCTTTCAAAGAGATATAAATCTATTTATCTCAGATATCTCCTTGTAGTTCTTTCAAAGAGATATAAATCTATTTATCTCAGATATCTCCTTGTAGTTCTTTCAATGTGATATAAATCTATTAATCTTAGATATCTCCTTGTAGCTCTTTCAAAGAGATCAAAATCTGTTTATCTCAGATATCTCCTTGTAGTTCTTTCAAAGAGATATAAATCTATTTATTTCAGATATCTACTTGTAGTTCTTTCAAAGAGATATAAATATATTTATCTCAGATATCTCCTTGTAGTTCTTTCAAAGAGATACAAATCTATTTATCTCAGATATCTCCTTGTAGTTCTTTCAATGTGATATAAATCTATTTATCTCAGAGATGTCCTTGTAGTTCTTTCAATGTGATATAAATATATTTATCTCAGATATCTCCTTGTAGTTCTTTCAAAGAGATATAAATCTATTTATCTCAGAGAAATCTTTGTAGTTCTTTGAAGGAGATATAAATCTATTTATCTCAGATATCTCCTTGTAGTTCTTTTACAGAGATAAAAATCTATTTATCTCAGAGATGTCCTTGTAGTTCTTTCAAAGAGATAGAAATATATTAATCTCAGATATATCCTTGTAGCTCTTTCAAAGAGATATAAATCTATTTATCTCAGATATCTCCTTGTAGCTCTTTCAAAGTGATATAAATCTATTTATCTTAGAGATGTCCTTGTAGTTCTTTCAAGGAGATATAAATCTATTTATCTCAGATATCTTCTTGTAGGTCTTTCAATGTGATAAAAATCTATTTATCTCAGAGATCTTCTTTTAGGTCTCTCAAAGAGATATAAATCTATTCATTTCAGATATCTCCTTGTAGCTTTTTCAATGTGATATAAATCTGTTTATCTCAGATATCTCCTTGTAGTTCTTTCAAAGAGATATAAATCTATTCATTTCAGATATCTCCTTGTAGCTCTTTCAAAGAGATATAAATCTGTTTATCTCAGATATCTCCTTGTAGTTCTTTCAAAGAGATATCAATCTATTTATCTCAGATATCTCCTTGTAGTTCTTTCAAAGAGATATAAATCTATTTATCTCAGATATCTCCTTGTAGTTCTTTCAAAGAGATATAAATCTATTTATCTCAGATATCTCCTTGTAGTTCTTTCAATGTGATATAAATCTATTTATCTCAGAGATGTCCTTGTAGTTCTTTCAAGGAGATAGAAATCTATTTATCTCAGATATCTCCTTGTAGTTCTTTCAATGTGATATAAATCTATTTATCTCAGAGATGTCCTTGTAGTTCTTTCAAAGAGATAGAAATCTATGTATCTCAGGTATCTCCTTGTAGCTCTTTCAATGTGATATAAATCTATTTATCTCAGAGATCTTCTTTTAGGTCTTTCAAAGAGATATAAATCTATTTATTTCAGATATCTCCTTGTAGCTCTTTCAATGTGATATAAATCGATTTTTCGGAGAGATTTTCTTTAAGCTCTTTCAAAGAATTATGAATCTATTTTTCTCAGAACATTAATTCCATCTGTTCTCAATATTCACACTGACTTATTTGGTAATTGAAAAGAGCATATCCTATCACAGTTACAAAGCTGGCCACGTTCCTTTAGATTAGAAAGAATAGTGTCAAAAATATATAGTATGAAAGTTTAAAAACCATTAAAAACTTTCTGCAAATTACCCATGCAACAGAGGACAGCTAAGACTTATATCACTATTCGAAAATTAGTTCTTTAAGTCGATTAATATATCTAAAAAGAAGCCTGCTAAAGATATCTATTTCATTGAAGATCTAGACTTGCTCTTCGAGAGGTTTGTTCTGGACGCATTTTATTTTTATGTGATATATTTTATGAACTTACGTTAAAAACTAAAAGATGTGAATCTGTTACTGTCATAGTATATGGGAACCGTCCGATATAGCAGTCTTTGAGCATTAAAGGTTAAGGTTACACTAAAAAAACACCTTTTTTCTTTTTCAAACTGGTAAAATCACGTTTGATTACTTGAGATACTGTCAAAAAGATATTTGCAATAAAATTCCGATGACAAAATGTCACAAAAAGATGTATTTAAACCTTGAAAGCAATAATTATTTGATTTGGCGTCAAACGTTCGATCTTCGACTGTTCAAGGAAAACGGACCATGACTTAACTCCCTTGAAAACACAATGCAAAATCCAGTGTCCGACAGATCGGCGTCGCTGATGAAAACAATACGAAGGGTACAGTGAAAGATGATCAACTCATGAGGGAAAAAATTTATGACAGCAGTGACAGGTTCGTCAATACTAATATTGAGTTTTTATGAAATATTTGATATGTGTAGAATATACACATTTAAGTTTTAAGGTTCTGGCCTGCATTTAAGCACGTCTCGCTCTTACACATAAAACAACACACGTTTGAAGCTGCCACGCTTTCACTGCTTGCTTTAATCGGGTAGACAGGATACATACTACTGCGCATGCGTCGGCGCAGGGTTGCCACAATTCAGGATTCCAATGCGAAATACGGATCGCGATGTCATTAGAGACATTGTAATATTACAAACACTACAATATGTATTTATTTGTGTGAGAAACGTCTGAAAGTATGAGTTCATGTGCCGCATCGGCGCATGTGGTTTTCGCATAGAGTTCCCTAAATTCGTGTTTCGTCTCTTGTTTGCTGACTATCAATCTACACCAGTTTGTCAAGTAGACCTAGTATTATAGACCAGAAAATAGACAGTTTGTGGTATTTAAAACACGTCATTGACAATATGATTTTTGACATCAATGAGGTAGGAGAAGACAAGGACATTCAGTGGATGAAAAACGTTGTGACGTTTTGGCATAGATCCTTTCTCCATATAGAACTTTGAAGCATATATGAGCTGGGAGCCTTTTAACTGCAAAACATGTCATACATTTTTAATTCTAAATAGATTGGAAATTCTTTATATTTGTTGCGAATTACATAACCTACATGTATATTTCGTTGAGATAGTAGTTAATATTTTGAATGTATTAAAGGGGCAGTAGCACGTTTTGGGGGGGAATATAAGGTGATGTCAGGAAAATGAAAATGAATAGTTCCAATTGAAAGACAATGTATTTAAACTAAATGGAGCAGTTATAATTCAAATATATAACATAAAGTTTAGCCATGCAATTACCTTTTCTTACACAAAATGAATTAAAGGTGTTCACACAAAATGGCCGCCAATGGATTTTATATGAATCTTCATACTTTGTCCTCTGACTATGGATGATTGGTTTGTGTAATGAGATTTTTGACACTGTCAAAATAATACATTTAGTATTACCTTACAATTATCAGTGAACAATTTTAAATGTAAAATTATCAAAAAACGTGCTACTGCCCCTTTAAATCATGGGCTAATATTTACCGCATCTTTGAAGACATTTAGCATTCCTTACGGAAATCCAAGTGTTCTGCAAATATCCTACCAAAATATATGTTTCATTATGCTTATTCTACCAAAGAACATCTACAGGGTAATTTCAATGAATGTTGCTAATTCTATCAATTTCACGAGCTGTGGGAGAAAATACTATAGTATCTCCAACTTCAACGTTTTTCACGTGCACTCACTCACCTACAATGAAAGAAAAATTATAAGAAGCACTGGCTTCAAGTGTTGTGTTTCAGTTTCATTTGCTGTGAGATTTTAAATTTCATTCACGAAGAACAATCATCAATAAATGAAAATCGTTTTTAAATGTAATTTGAATGATGAATATAACAATGTTGCTATTGCTGGCTTGAATTGGTTGTGGAGGTAGTCTAGTCAGTTAGCTG
Organism: Steromphala cineraria; assembly: GCA_916613615.1. Classification (NCBI taxonomy): domain Eukaryota; kingdom Metazoa; phylum Mollusca; class Gastropoda; order Trochida; family Trochidae; genus Steromphala; species Steromphala cineraria. The sequence goes on from OU744726.1 coordinate 49,670,109, forward strand.
GATTCTTGGTCTTTTCCTAGGATGGTCTCTGACGTGATTTTACTGTTGGTTTTGTTACAAATGGTTCGAGATTGTGCTCAGATAGACATTCAAACACTGGGTCCCTCAGTAACGTCTATCATACGATAGCCAAGAGGGTTATGCAGACCAAGCAAAGCAAATTAAAGGGCCCTTCCTAAGTCTAGAAAAGGTTGGCAACTCTTGACTAGGTATTGTTCAGAATTCATTTTCCCTTATACTTTAAATCAGAACTCTTTTTTTTCCAGAGGCCTAGTGATCGGATAGCTAAGTATGAGAATTTGTTATGTATTTTGATATTTTGTCAGGGTATGTTTTCAGGTTTCACAGAAAATGGATTCTTTATCAATGATAATACATTGGCCACCTGCTACAATTTAATAATACCTAAAATTTTCATTAAATTTCCACAGAAAATTGTAGTACTAAACATTTATAGGTTAAACTCTCTCATGCAGGGCTTGATAGAGGTATAAAGTTTCACATACGATAAATGAAGACAGCTGTGCATGTCAATGAATAAATGATAATTCATTCTGCTACAGCAACGTATTTGTTTCCTTTCCATTTCTCAGGGTTTTAATAACTGTTAAACCTGTTAAAGGGGCAGTAGGGGGAATATATGATGATGTCAGGAAATGAAAATTAATGGTTCCAATTGAAAGACAATGTATTCAAACTAACTTGAGCAGTAATAATTAAAACATATAAGGTAAAGTCAAGTTAGCCGTGCGATTCCTTTTTCTTACACGAAACAAATTAAGGGTGTTCACACAAAATGGCCGCCAATGGATTTTATGTGAATCTTCATGTTTTGTCCTCTGACTATGGATGATCGGCCTGTGTAATGAGAGTTTTAACACTGTCAAAATAATACATTAAACATTAATTTGCAATTAACAGTGAAAAAAGTAAAATATAAAATTATCAGAAAACGTGCTACTGTCCCTTTAAAAGGAAAGATGGTAAACCTGTATAAGGATAACCAATCAGCCTTAAAAACAAAAACCATGGAACTATTGGGACTCTTTGATTTAAACGGAATTATAACACTTATCCTGTCCTATACAGTAAACACCTGTGTATTCATATTAAAGTATGACAAGAGAATACATGTGTGTAAGTGGGTTTTATGATACGTCCCTTTACTGCTTTAGATATTTAGTATACCTGTTGTACTAGTAGGTAATCTATCAATATACAACCAAGGGAGATAACCCTTAATGTACTACTTTGCTTGGATTAGAGCGCACAAAAGTACTACCACTACTACTACTACTACTACTGCTGCTACTACTACTACTACTACTACTACTACTACTACTACTACTACTACTAGGACTACTACTACTAATACTAATCTTACTACTAATAATACTACTTCTACTGCTAAAGAGTTCATATGAGTTCAATTATACAACTCATTCTTAATTCTTAATTTGTTCACCTTCTAAGAATTCTATTTAAAATAATACTGTGGTTAATAAACATATCAAATAAATAATGACACAAGAATATTCAAAAGCCTTTTCTACTGTATGTAGAATGGAAAGTAGGTAAATTTTTCTTAAAATCTCACTTAAAACAAAAAATATTTTGATGTTATTTTGATTATTCATATTTCCATCAGGTTGTTATTTCACATTTCTAACCGAGTTTTGAACAACAAGATAACAGCTCTATTAAAGTTAACCGCTGATTAAATTGATTTAACGGCTGGTTAAAATATAACCGAGTTTTGAACAACCGGGCCCAGGTTGTTACTGTCATCCAGTTTATACAACGTTGTATTATTTGATATGAGCTTTAACTGTTTTACATGTTGTATATTTATAATTTTATGAAAATAACGTATTACTTAATTTCCTTGAAAGTTGTTGTTTGTTTGAAAAAAGACGAAAATGTTTTACTTATTGAAAGAAAATGTTTAAATAAAAATGATAGCAGTTTTCAAAAACATTCCATGTTCAGTTAAGGTACGGGGTCCATTTCTTAACTCAAATGAATAAAAGGTGTTCACACTGAAATGGACGCCAGTAGCTTTGTCTGATGCTTGATAATTTCGTCTGTAAATTTGCGCATTATTGGGTTGAGTAATGATATATTTTACGTTATGAGGACAATATAATGTTGTAGAAATTAAATTTAACAATTTAAAAATAAGTGTTATTAAACGAATGCTAATGCCCCTTTGAGAGAAGGTTGTATTTTCATCGAGTTTTTATTATCAAAGTTATCTTCTCATAAAATCAAAAGCCCACACTAAAGATAAGCTGCTTAAGCACATTGAAATGTCAGGGGACAAGCAAATGAAAGAAAGGGATATACAATGTTGGAGTAAACATGACATGATCTATTGTTGTTCACATGCTAGGAATGGAAACATTAAATACATACAATATCTAAATACTGACTCTCCAATAGGATAACGATTGATTGAAAGGAATGTGTGACTAATTTGTTAAAATTGGAAATTTCTATAATTGAATGATGACTTCATTATTTTATAGACAAAGGCAAATTGCTCTTATAATCTCAACTAGAGGAATAAAATATCGTAAATCTTCATAGTATATACTTCATTCTTTGTGTAAATACCAAATACTGACATATAAAAACAATCGCCTTCAAACTAGGTAGCTATTATATTTATCCAAGGCTTAGTGGATGTTCAGCTTGACTTGTTTTGAATGTTGACCTAACTTTGTGAAACATGATAGTCTGATATCGTGACTAAAGGCATGTTCGATAGTTGAACAACAGAGGGCTGGGTAAGGAGAAAGATTCTAGTCAATGATGGTACAATATTTTGTATGAATATATAATCAATTTGAAAAAGGTAAATCCTTTCTTATTAAATTGCTGTGAAAAGAATGAAATGTAACATTTTTTAGTCAGTATGCAGAAGGAACAATTTGATTGATTATTTGGACTTTATCTGACGTCATAACCTACCAGCAAACTGAATCCAGATCGTTTATTATAAAGATACAATGATCAATTGATAACTTACATTTATACGAATTTATATCATCCTACTTGAAAAGGTAAGAAAACCAACCTTATCATACTTTTTGGGCAAAAACGTCCTATGCATACATGTAGTGGATATTTAACCTTTGATTATCATTCCATGTGATGTTCAAAGCCTTAAAAGGGTGACTTCATCTTCATATTCAATAATAGTCTCCCGAATGATCCTTTCAAAATTTCTGAAATAGTCATAGATGTCAATCATTTATTAAAGAGATATAAAGAGTTCGTACAATTTGTTTTAACTACCATATGTACACATGCATTAAGGTACATCACCTATCACCCTCGAACATACAAAGAGAAAGAAACCAGAAAAATTAAAGGCAAGCTTTTTATATATAATCAATTCTAACCGCCCCTTGAATCTAAGAGACATTGCATGTAGGCAACATGTTATGTAAAGTATATGGCCTACAGTGTAATTGATATCTCCAAAGCTTGTACCTGAACTGCTGTAGCGTGAAATCAGCCACAAGGTGTCGCTGCAAGCAGGAGGTTATCAAGGTAGGTTGAACACTCCTAGTCAGTATTTGATTTTTTAAGTATAATTAAGGATAACATTGAAAAATTAAAGTTTAGTTTAATTTCATTAAGTTTCATGTAACATCTGAGATTTAAAATATTTTTTAAATAAAAAATTCATATTTTCTCTTTAGATTAGGATTAGGCTTAATGATATGTCCTTGAAAGGGATTTTAAACCTTGATCTTTCCCCAAAAAGCTGAACACTAAAGACAACAGAGCAGCTTAAAGCTATCCTTAAATCAACTTTAGTATGTAATAATTTGTATCTGACACAAAAATGTTTTTTTTATTTCTCCTAAGATTGTCAGTTAACTTGCTGAAACACGAAGCCAATATATCATCATAATTACAATCAAGGGAGTGAACTCTTACTATATGTATATCTCTTGTTTGACTAAACCTTTAAAAACCAACACAAGAACTAGGGAGTTCACTTTGATGCAGTCACACAACATACAAACAAACTCGAAATATTTTCTACTTTTAAAGAGATAGATCATGTGAATGAAATCTAAAATAGGCTAAATTTGAGTTATTTCAAGACATTCATTTCAGTTACAATAAAAGAGGTGTTATCAATAAAATACAGCTATAATTTAAACCAATTTATGTTTTTTGATAAAAGCTTGGTCCTCTTCGAGATCAATTTGCTGTATATTTTTCATGAGGGAAAATATCTACGTTTACCACTTTTCAACAACGAAAATTGAAAAATTATTTCAGTTAATATTTAAATAAAAATGATTTTGTGCATATTCTGTGCCACTTCAACCAAAGTGCTATTCCTAATGTTAAATATATTATGTAATGCATTCTTTTTGAGAATAACAGATGATTATATCCAATAACACTATCTATTAGAATGCGATGAGCATATAATTGAGGCAATATGCATCTTTATTAGGCTCTTATTTGACATTTTATTCCATGCTTTTAGACTACCGTCAAATAAAACAAGCGAACACTTTGAAAACTCACTTGAGCGTGACTGGCCATGTCGACACAGTTAGAGCAAGTCGGTGTAGGGCTAGCTCTTCTGTCTGTCTTCTTTTCTTCCAAAATTTATCGAGCTTAACCTTTTTCAATCCGGTATATGTGTATAACTCAGGTTTACATAAATGCCCAAATAGCAAGGACAGCGTCGTTTAAATAACAAACAAGTATGTGGGCTACTTGGACTTAATTTGACGGCAGTTGTCGGATTCGTTTATGTGATTGGGATTATACCTACCCGGTAAATGCAGCATGTTTTTATAGCAAACTGTTTCAATAGAAATAGAAATGGTATATGGTATACCACTTGTAAATAAAATGTATGTTGAATGAGAACATATAACCGTTCAGTATGTTCAAATCACCACGTCTTCACACCTTTGTGTATTAAAACTTGTGATGTTTTCAGTTAAGACAACGGGGTTCTGTAATATTGTCACTGTTGGAATTTATAATCCAGGTATATTGTGCAAGATTCAGCAAAAATCAGTCCTTCAGATTTTACCAAACGATGCACGTTTAGCAATGGCGGCGAAACATATGAGTAAATGAATTGTTTTTAACAGGTCTCGCATAAAAATACATGGTGTAAATATACATGAATATACACGATAAAGGTATTATGCTGGGCCTCAAAAGGCCGACGAACCAAAGAAATATATCATAGAATTATAATGTTGATAAAATAATAACTTACTTGTGTTAGTAAAACACACTAACACATTAAACCTCACTTTGATAAATTGAGTTTAGAAGATATTAGAAAATGAAATTTTAAATCTAAAGTATTACAAATACAAGACTTATTATTAAAAATCGGAGATAAAACAGAAGGACGTATATCAGTATAAACAGGGCAGTGTAAAAGAAAATGTTTGTCCTCGACGCAAGAGTGGGAGCAATATTTATAAAGCCTCTGGTCAGGTGGGGTGAGATTAATTTGAATCACTTGAAACGTGGGAGGCTGAGGTAACATTCGGTGTTTATAGTAGTCTTAAAAGTCTTGTAAGTTTTCAGTTTTGATATTCTCAGTACTTCGTCACTAATGAGTTATACAAAAGAACGATCGCTTTCAAACAGAGTATCTAGGGTGTTCTGCCTCACTTGTTTTGAATGCTAGAAGGTACTACGTGAAACCTGACAGAAAGAAGTATTATATCGTGACCGAAGACGTGTTGGATATCTGCCCACTAGAGGGCTTACGCAGTCGAGAGACTCAAGTCTATTTTCTTTAGTACAGCGATTACAGCAAAAACATGTAAAGAATTCTCCTTTAAGATATAATGATACAATACGAAAGTTTGAAATTAAAATATATGCATATGATAAAGGAAAAATATGAGGACATTTCTTATTGAATTATAGTGAAAAGAATTAAATTTTAATTTTAAAAAACGTTTTCACTCAGTATGCACAAGTAACATCACAATATCCTGGACTTGATCTGACATCTAAACCCGTTCAGTTCACTTTCTATAATTTTAGATCAGCATGTGATAAAGTAAAATGTTATACAGTTATTTTATGTTCACAAAAAATCTACTTATCTTGCCTCAAATATTTGCAAAGATGAATTTTATCGGGTTATTTTCCACACTGGAGGAGGAAAGAGGAAACCACTTTATAACATGCTATTCCAAGAAAATTAAAAAAATATGAATAGTGAGTTTTTGACGATTGATTGTAAACCCGAGTGGTGTTCAACCACTTGACTCAACCTTCATTTCAACAATAGCCTTCTTACTTATCCTTTCAAAATTTCAGGATCAGTAACAAAAATTGATTATTGATTAAAGAAATATACAAATTCGTACAAGATGTTTTACCTGCAATATGTATACATGGATTGAGATACAAATAAACAATTAGAATGATTGATCACCTCCCAAACCAGAAAACCAAAGGCATGCTTTTTTATATAATAAATTCAAACTGATTCTCAAATTGTGGAGATACTGCATGACGGCCACATGCTATTTTAAGCAAATGACTTATTGTAATTGATATCTCCAAAGCTTGTGCCTGAACTGCTGTAGCGTTAAATCAGCCGCAAGGTGTCGCTGCAAGCAGAAGGTAATAAAGGTAGGTTGAACACTCCTAGTTAGTATTTGATTTTTTAAGTATAATTAAGGATTACATTGAAAACTTATTAATGCATAAACAATCAACGCAGTACCTCATGAAACTTATTTTAGTTCAATATAATAAGTTTGTATGTAAGAGTTGAGATTTTCAAATAAATAATTCATTCTTTCTCTTTAGATTAGGATTAGGCTTAATGATATGAAGTCCTTGAAACCTTGATCTTTCCCCAGAAAGCTGAACACTAAAGACGATAGAGCAGCTTAAAGTTATCCTTATATCGACTTTAGTGTGTAATAAATTGTATCTGACATGAAACTGGTATTTTATTTCTTCTAAGATTGTCAGTAAACTTGTTGAAACACGTATGTACAATGTTGAGAAAATAATAACTTACTTGTGCCAGTAAAACATTTTTAAAACACATTAAATCTCACTTTGATGAATTGAGTTTAGAAGATAGTTGATCTAGAGAAAAAGTGTTATTTTTAAAAATCGTAGGTAAAACAGAAGAACGTATATCACTATAAACAGGGCAGTGTAAAAGAAACATTTCGTCCTCGACGCAAGAGTGGGAGCAATATTTATAAAGCCTCTGGTCAGGTGGGGTGAGGTTAATTTGAATCACTTGAAACTTGGGAGGCTGAGGTAACATTCTGTGTTTATAGTAGTCTTAAAAGTCTTGTAAGTTTTCGGTTTTGATATTGTCAGTACTTCGTCACTAATGAGTAATACAAAAGAACGATCGCCTTCAAACAGAGTATCTAGGGTGTTCTGCCTCACTTGTTTTGAATGCTAGAAGGTACTACGTGAAACCTGACAGTCTTATATCGTGACCGAAGACGTGTTGGATATCTGCCAACTAGAGGGCTTACGCAGTCGAGAGACTCAAGTCTATTTTCTTTAGTACAGCGGTTACAGCAAAAACATGTAAAGAATTCTCCTTTAAGATATAATGATACAATACGAAAGTTTGAAATTAAAATATATGCATATGATAAAGGAAAAATATAAGGACATTTATTATTGAATTATAGTGAAAAGAATTAAATTTTAATTTTAAAAAACGTTTTCACTCAGTTTGCACAAATAACATCACAATATCCTGGACTTGATCTGACATCTAAACCCGTTCAGTTCACTTTCTATAATTTTAGATCAGCATGTGATAAAGTAAAATGTTATACAGTTATTTTATGTTCCAAAAAAAACCTACTTATCTTGCCTCAAATGTTTGCACAGATGAATTTTATGGGGTTATTTTCCACACTGGAGGAGGAAAGAGGAAACCACTTTATAACATGCTATTCCAAGAAAATTAAAAAAATATGAATAGTGAGTTTTTGACGATTGATTGTCAACCCGAGTGGTGTTCAACCACTTGACTCAACCTTCATTTCAACAATAGCCTTCTGACTGATTCTTTCAAAATTTCATGATCAGTAATAGAAATCAGTTTTTTATTAAAGAAATATACATATTTCGGACAAGATGTTTTACCTACAATATGTATGCATGCATTAAGGTATAAATAAAGAATTGAAATGATAGATATCACTCTGGACATACAATGAAACCAGAAAAATCAGAGACACGCTTTTTATATAATAAATTCAAACCGTTATATTGTATGTGAGGACATTGCATGTAGGCCACATGCTATTTTAAGCAAATGACTTACAGTGTAATTGATATCTCCAAAGCTTGTACCTGAACTGCTGTAGCGTGAAATCAGCCGCAAGGTGTCGCTGCAAGCAGGAGGTAGTCAAGGTAGGTTAATTGGATTGTTACACACGGAGTATTTGATTTATAAAGTATAAAAGATTACATTGATAAATTTTAAATCAAACAATCATCGCAGTACCTCAGGAAACTTGTTTTATTTCAAATTCACTAAGTTTGAATGTAAGAGTTGAGATTAACAAATAAATAATTCCTACTTTCCCTTAAGATAATGATTAGGCTTAAATGGAATGAAGTCCTAGAAATGGCTTTTAAACCTTGATATTTCTACCAGAAGCTAAACACTAAAGACGATAGAGAAACTTTATGTCATGATATGAGCAAACTTAGTGTGAAATGAATTGTATCTGACAAAAACTGGTATTTTATTTATCCTAAGAAAGTGGGTAAACTCGTTGAAGCAAGAAACCTATATATCATCATCATCATTATAATTATTATTATTATTATTATTATTAGGTCTTCAAGACAAAGTCTGGAAGACCTATTGTTTTTATCCGATTTCTTCAAGTTCTTCTTATTATTATTATTTGTACTTTTTTTGTGAACGAGCTACAGCTCAAACGGCTGCTCCAAATTCGACCAAACTTGGAATGAAGATACCCCTTACCCTGGAATCGACATGCTAAGCTTTTGGGCACAATCGACCCGTACGTAAAAGGTCAAGTTCGAATCCAAAATCGAAATTTTAACATTGATTTTTTTTTCAAAATCCACTTACAGACTTGAAATATTTTTTAAAAGATGCGCAATGAAAAATAATGAAAAAAACGAAATCATGACGAATTCATAGGTCACGTGGTTTGGCCGCCATCTTGATTTAAAGCACTTTTCAAGGACTTTTTAACACTGGTCTTACCCCATGCGCTTTTGAGGAATCACCACTCGGCAACTACTGATACGAGAAAGTTGAAACTTACACATAATGTAGCTGATACATTACCCTATAACAAGTTTAGCTTGAAATTTAAAAATTCGAAATACTTTTTTTTTTAAAATTTTAAAACTTTACTCAAAATCGCAAACTTCAAGGGCAGATAACTCAAAAACCAGACCATAGAATTGAATGATTTTTGCATGAGGGCTAGACATTAGCAAGGTCTTCAAGATAAAAGAATAAAATCGCTCGCGAACAATGACTTCCGGTCACGAGGAAGGGTCAAACTTTGCATTTTAAAAAGTGGTGTTTTGCTGGGTATGTTTGAACCCTCTTTAACAAACATGCATGTGAAGGTCAAACATGCATGTAAAGGTCAAACAGTATGTGAAGGTCAAACAGGAATCTTGAAGACCTAAGTACTGCCGCGGCAGTCCTAGTTAGGTCTTCAAGACAAAGTCGTGAAGACCTATTGTTTTTATCCGATTTCTTATTATTATTATTAGGTCTTCAAGACAAAGTCGTGAAGACCTATTGTTTTTATCCGATTTCTTATTATTATTATTATTATTATTATTATTATTATTATTATTTGTACAATTTTTGTGACGGATCCACAGCTCAAACCGCTTGTTCAAATTTGCCCAAACTTGACATGCAGGTACCCCTTACCCTGGAATCGATAAACTAAGCTTTTGGGCATAATCGGCTCGTACATTAAAGGTCCAGTTCGATTCCAAAATTCAAAATTTAACATTGATTTTTTTTTCAAAATGTACTTAGAGACCTACAACTTTTTTTAAAAGATGCGCAATCAAAAATAATGCAAAAAAGCATATCGGGACAAATTTGTAGGTCACGTGATTTGGCCGCCATCTTGATTTTAAACACTTTTTACAACAGTCCGACCCCATGCACCTTTGCCGAATCGGTTCTTTTTTAATATTTGTACTAGAGAGCTGAAATTTGCACATGATATAGCCAAGACCCTGGTCTATAACAAGTTTCTTTCAAAATTCAAAAATTCAAAATCCTTTTTGCGTAATAATCTTTCAAAGTTTGACAATTTTCCAAAATATCAATTTTCAAGGGCAGATAACTCGAAAACCTGACCGTCGAATTTTATGATTTTTGCATGAGAGCTAGCCCTGAGTATGGTCTTCAAATTAAAAAAATAAAATTGCTCGCGAACAGTCACTTCCGGTCAGGAGGAAGGGTCAAACTTTGCATCTTAAAAAGTGATGTTTTGGTCGGTATGGCTTAAACCTCTTTAACAAACATGCATGTGAAGGTCAAACATGCATGTGAAGGTCAAACAGTATGTGAAGGTCAAACAGGAATCTTGAAGACCTAAGTACTGCCGCGGCAGTCCTAGTTATTATTATTATTATTTGTACAATTTTTGTGACGGATCCACAGCTCAAACCGCTTGTTCAAATTTGCCCAAACTTGACATGCAGGTACCCCTTACCCTGGAATCGATAAACTAAGCTTTTGGGCATAATCGGCTCGTACATTAAAGGTCCAGTTCGATTCCAAAATTCAAAATTTAACATTGATTTTTTTTTCAAAATGTACTTAGAGACCTACAACTTTTTTTAAAAGATGCGCAATCAAAAATAATGCAAAAAAGCATATCAGGACAAATTTGTAGGTCACGTGATTTGGCCGCCATCTTGATTTTAAACACTTTTTACAACAGTCCGACCCCATGCACCTTTGCCGAATCGGTTCTTGTTTAATATTTGTACTAGAGAGCTGAAATTTGCACATGATATAGCCAAGACCCTGGTCTATAACAAGTTTCTTTCAAAATTCAAAAATTCAAAATCCTTTTTGCGTAATAATCTTTCAAAGTTTGACAATTTTCCAAAATATCAATTTTCAAGGGCAGATAACTCGAAAACCTGACCGTCGAATTTTATGATTTTTGCATGAGAGCTAGCCCTGAGTATGGTCTTTAAATTAAAAAAATAAAATTGCTCGCGAACAGTCACTTCCGGTCAGGAGGAAGGGTCAAACTTTGCATATTAAAAAGTGATGTTTTGGTCGGTATGGCTTAAACCTCTTTAACAAACATGCATGTGAAGGTCAAACATGCATGTGAAGGTCAAACAGTATGTGAAGGTCAAACAGGAATCTTGAAGACCTAAGTACTGCCGCGGCAGTCCTAGTTAGGTCTTCAAGACAAAGTCGTGAAGACCTATTGTTTTTATCCGATTTCTTATTAGGTCTTCAAGACAAAGTCTGGAAGACCTATTGTTTTTATCCGATTTCTTCAAGTTCTTCTTATTATTATTATTTGTACTTTTTTTGTGAACGAGCTACAGCTCAAACGGCTGCTCCAAATTGGACCAAACTTGGCATGAAGATACCCCTTACTCTGGAATCGACATGCTAAGCTTTTGGGCACAATCGAACCGTACGTAAAAGGTCCAGTTCGAATCCAAAATCTAAATTTTAACATTGATTTTTTTTTCAAAATGCGCTTAGAGACTTGAATTTTTTTTAAAAAGATGCGCAATGAAAAATAACAACAAAAACGAAATCATGACGAATTCCTAGGTCACGTGGTTTGGCCGCCATCTTGATTTAAAGCACTTTTCAAGGACTTTTTAACACCGGTCTGACCCCATGCGCTTTTGGGGAAACACCACTCGGCAACTACTGATACCAGAAAGTTGAAACTTACACATAATGTAGCTGATACATTAGCCTATAACAAGTTTGGCTTGAAATTTAAAAGTTCTAAATACTTTTTTTTTTTTAATTTTCAAACTTTGCTCAAAATCGCAAACTTCAAGGGCAGATAACTCAAAAACCAGACCATAGAATTGAATGATTTTTGCATGAGGGCTAGACATTAGCAAGGTCTTCAAGACAAAAGAATAAAATCGCTCGCGAACAGTCATTTCCGGTCAGGAGGAAGGGTCAAACTTGCATTTTAAAAAGTGGTGTTTTGCTGGGTATGTTTGAACCCTCTTTAACAAACATGCATTTGAAGGTCAAACATGCATGTAAAGGTCAAACAGTATGTGAAGATCAAACAGGAATCTTGAAGACCTAAGTACTGCCGCGGCAGTCCTAGTTATTATTATTATTATTATTATTATTATTATTTGTACAATTTTTGTGACGGATCCACAGCTCAAACCGCTTGTTCAAATTTGCCCAAACTTGACATGCAGGTACCCCTCACCCTGGAATCGATAAACTAAGCTTTTGGGCAAAATCGGTTCGTACATTAAAGGTCCAGTTCGAATCCAAAGTCGAAAATTTAACATTGATTTTTTTTTCAAAATGCACTTAGAGACTTGAAATTTTTTTTAAAAGATGCGCAATCAAAAATAATGCAAAAAAGCATATCATGACAAATTTGTAGGTCACGTGATTTGGCCGCCATCTTTATTTTAAACACTTTTTACAACAGTCCGACCCCATGCACCTTTGCCGATTCGGTTCTTTTTTAATATTTGTACTAGAGAGCTGACATTTGCACATGATATAGTCATGACCCTGGTCTATAACAAGTTTGTTTAAAAATTGGAAAATTCAAAATACTTTTTGCGCAATAACCTTTCAAAGTTTGACAATTGTTAAAAAATATCAATTTTCAAGGGCAGATAACTCGAAAACCTGACCGACGAATTATATGATTTTTGCATGAGAGCTAGCCCTAAGTATGGTCATGAAATTAAAAAAAAAAATCGCTCGCGAACAGTCATTTCCGGTCAGGAGGAAGGGTCAAACTTTGCATATGGAAAGGTGGTATTTTGCTTGGTATGTTTGATCCCTCTTTATCAAACATGCATGTGAAGGTCAAACATGCATGTGAAGGTCAAACAGTATGTGAAGGTCAAACAGGAATCTTGAAGACCTAAGTACTGCCGCGGCAGTCCTAGTTAGGTCTTCAAGACAAAGTCGTGAAGACCTATTGTTTTTATCCGATTTCTTATTAGGTCTTCAAGACTACGTCTGGAAGACCTATTGTTCTTATCCGGATTTTTAGGTCTTCAAGACAAAGTCTGGAAGACCTATTGTTTTTACACTTATTCTTCAAGTTTTTTTTTTTTTTTATTATTATTTGTACTTTTTTTGTGAACGAGCTGCAGCCCAAACGGCTGCTCTAAATTTGTCCAAACTTGGCATGCAGATACCCCTTACCCTGGAATCGACATGCGAAGCTTTTGGGCAAAATCGTTTCGTACATTAAAGGTCAAGTTCGAATCCAAAATCGAAAATTTAACATTGATTTTTTTTTCAAAATGCACTTAGAGACTTAAATTTTTTTTAAAAAGAAGCGCAATGAAAAAAAATGAAAAAAAGGAAATCATGGCAAATTCGTAGGTCACGTGGTTCGGCCGCCATCTTGCTTTTAGTGCAATTTTCATCGTTTCCGACCCCACCCACCTTTGACAATCTTCTCCTCTGAAGATACTTGCACTACAGAGCTGAAATTCATACTGAATGTTGTTGAAGTATTGTAGATTTGAATTTAATGATTTAAAAGACCTAACCTTAATATTTTTTGTGCTGTGACCTTTCAAAGTTGACCAAAATCTCAAAATCGCCAAATGCAAGGGCGGATAACTCAAAAACCAGATCTTAGAATTCAATGATGTTTGCATGAGAGTTAGACATTGGCAAGGTCTTCAAGATAAAAGAATAAAATCGATCGCGAACAGTCATTTCCGGTCCTGAGGAAGGGTCAAACTTTGCATTTTGGAAAACGGGTGTTTTGGTGGGTATGTTTGAAAAACCCTTGTAAACCAACGACACATGATAAATACGTGTTCTATATATCACATGAAAGATAAAAGATCATACAATCTTGGATAAATCTCATTAAAATTAGATTAAACATTAACATTGAAATTCGGAGCATTTCAATGTGGTCAATCCTACTTTCGTTTTGAATGAATATGATACATTTATGATTGAAAAACTGTAGTTCATTGGCAATAAAACACTAGGCAATGTTTTATCTATCATCAGGCAGCAACACCACTGTACAACCTGAGATGATTCATGTTTGCAGCCATGTTGAATTTTCTGTAAAGGCTTAAACGTTGAATATCAAGTGAAATATGGTAATTTTGAAAATGTATTAGTTACTGTTTACCTCTTAGACAAAAAGCCATGTGAAGGTCAAATAGTATGTGAAGGTCAAACGGGAATCTTGAAGACCTAAGTACTGCCGCGGCAGTCCTAGTTAGGTCTTCAAGACAAAGTCGTGAAGACCTATTGTTTTTATCCGATTTCTTCAAGTTCTTTTTCTTTTTATTATTATTATTTGTACTTTTTTTGTGAACGAGCTGCAGCCCAAACGGCTGCTCCAAATTCGTCCAAACTTGGCATGCTCATAGCTCTTACTGAGGAATAGACATAATAAGCTTTTGGGCAAAATCGACTCGTACATTAAAGGTCCAGTTCGAATCCAAAATCGAAAATTTAACATTGATTTTTTTTTCAAAATGCACTTAGAGACTTAAATTTTTTTTTAAAAGAAGCGCAATGAAAAATAATGAAAAAAGGGAAATCATGGCAAATTCGTAGGTCACGTGGTTCGGCCGCCATCTTGCTTTTAGTGCAATTTTCATCGTTTCCGACCCCACCCACCTTTGACAATCTTCTCCTCTGAAGATACTTGCACTAGAGAGCTGAAATTCATACTGAATGTAGCTGAGGTATTGTTTTCTTCAATTCCTAAAGTTGTAAGACCTGACCGTAATACTTTTTGTGCTGTGACCTTTCAAAGTTGACAAAAATCTGAAAATCACCAACTTCAAGGGCAGATAACTCAAAAACCAGACCTTGGAATTCAATGATTTTTGCATGAGAGTTAGACATTAGCAAGGTCTTCAAGATAAAAGAATAAAATCGATCGCGAACAGTCATTTCCGGTCCTGAGGAAGGGTCAAACTTTGCATTTTGGAAAACGGGTGTTTTGGTGGGTATGTTTGAAAAACTCTTGTAAACCAACGACACATGATAAATACTTGTTCTATATATCAAATGAAAGATAAAAGAACATACAACCTTGGATAAATCTCATTAAAATCAGATTAAACATTAACATTGAAATTTCGGAGCATTTAAATGTAGTCAATCCTACTTTGGTTTTGAATGATTATGATACATTTATGATTGAAAAGCTGTAGTTCATTGGCAATAAAACACTAGGCAATGCTTTATCTATCATCAGGCAGCAGCAACACTTTATAACCTGAGATGATTCATGTTTGCAGCCATGTTGAATTTTCTGTAAAGGCTTAAACGTTGAATATCAAGTGAAATATGGTAATTTGGATAATGTATTAGTTACTGTTTACCTCTTAGACAAAAAGCCATGTGAAGGTCAAACAGTATGTGAAGGTCAAATAGGAATCTTGAAGACCTAAGTACTGCCGCGGCAGTCCTAGTTAGGTCTTCAAGACAAAGTCGTGAAGACCTATTGTTTTTACACTTATTCTTCAAGTTTTTTTTATTATTATTTGTACTTTTTTTGTGACTGAGCTACAGTCCAAACGGCTGCTCCAAATTCGCCCAAACTTGACATGCAGATACCCCTTACCCTGGAATCGACATGCGAAGCTTTTGAGCAAAATCGGTTTATTCATTAAGGGTCCAGGTCGAATCCAAAATCGAAAATTTAACATTGATTTTTTTTTCAAAATGCACTTACAGACTTAAATTTTTTTTTAAAAGAAGCGCAATGAAAAATAATGAAGAAAAGGAAATCAGCACCAATTCGTTGGTCACGTGGTTTGGCCGCCATCTTGCTTTTAGTGCATTTTCGACCGTTTCCGACCCCACCCACCTTTGACAATCTTCTCCTCTGAAGATACTTGCACTTGAGAGCTGAAATTCATACTGAATGTAGCTGAGGTATTGTAGATTTGAATTTATAGATTTGAAAGACCTAACCTTAATACTTTTTGTGCTTTGACCTTTCAAAGTTTACCAAAATCTCAAAATTGCCAACTTCAAGGGCAGATAACTAAAAAACCAGACCATAGAACTTAATGATTTTTCCATGAGACTTAGACATTAGCAAGGTCTTTCAGATAAAAGAATAAAATCGCTCGCGAACAGTCATTTCCGGTCCGGAGGAAGGGTCAAACTTTGCATTTTGGAAAACGGGTGTTTTGGTGGGTATGTTTGAAAAATCCTTGTTAACCTACGACACGTGATACATATTTGTTCTATATATCATATGAAAGCCAAAAGAACATACAATCTGTGATAAATCTCATTAAAATTAGATTAAACATTAACATTGATTTTGGAATATTTACATGTGGTCAATCCTACTTTTGTTTTGAATGATTCTGATATAAGAATGATTGAAAAATTGTAGTTCATGAGCAATAAAACACTAGGAACACATACTATACATCGATGGCTACGCTTGTTGAAGACAAAAACCTTTTGTGTAGTACTTCATTATAAAATTGTTCACAGTAAATGACTCATAAGCTAAATTATCTAATTTTTTTAGATAAAGCTTGATATTTGCGGCAGATGTCGCATCGATCACCGTTTCTTTACTTTTTCATGCTCATAAACAAATAATGTATGCGAATAAAGACAAATCTCTCCTCTAAACAATGGTAAAATCAATTTTGAAATGTCTCTAATGGTTCGGCAGATAGGAATGCTGCACGGTTAATTTTGGGGAAAAACTAGAAAAACTTTACACTGATAGATTTGATACATTTAAATAACAATGAAATTGTGTACATTCAACAATACTTATTTTAGAAGAAAAAGCTATGTGAAGAAAAGCTCTTCTTATTGTCAATTAAACTCTTTGTTTTGGACTGACAACAAATCGTGCAAGTGGACTTAACACACTTTGAAAGCCTTTATGGTCAAGATTTATTTTCAAGACCAAAGGCACGGGTCAGTGCGTAGGTACAAGCAAAAGTACCTTCCCTTAATTGAAAAGGGCATAATGACGGCCACTATCAGCTCTTGGGCTCTTGGGCTCTTGGTCATTAGATAAAGGGAGGTCGTCCTGATTCCTGCCTAAATGATCGGCAGATTCCACTCGCAAGGGTGTGACGTCCTCGATTAACTCTTTTTTCCAAAATGCCTGTCGTCCTCCTGAACTTTGAAATATGCATTTCCTCCCGGCCGCATGTTCTACACTTTGTGCTTGTAGACATTTCATGCAAACACGCTGTCCAGTCATGTACATTCGATTTTGGTCACTAAATCCGTGCATACGGCCACGGGACACCGGAAGACGTCGCTACAACGTTCTCTGAACTCAGAACAGCGCTAGCCTCGCTAGACATCGTATTTTCGACCTAAAACAACACACCAAAGAGCTCGAAATGGTCAAAAGCACGTTCTGACCTCAAACAACACATCAAACAGCTCAAAACGCCCAAAAGCACCCCTCCATACAATGAATTCATTCTTGGATGCGAGATTGTTTGTTGTGCCTTCGTGAATCTAAAGTCTTAGTGCTAAAATTCCAATCCAAAGACAGCTAGCTTCCTTGTCGAGTGGTTAAGGTCTTCGCCTCTGAATTCAGAGTGCTAACTTTTAGGGTTCAAATCCGGCTTCAGCCGACAAACTTTTGCAGATCGAATTTGTTATTTTTTTGCTTAGGTAGAACATATTTTGGTCGCATTGGAGTTAAATGGCATAAAATATATTTTTTTATGCATTAGGATTTTGGATTCGAATTTGAAATTAATGTCTATCAAAGTACATACACAAATACAGGCCTAAACGTTGAGTATCAAGTGAAATGTGGTCATTTTGATAATGTATTAGTTACTTTTTAAATCTCAGAAAAAACGTCATGTCAAGGTCAAACAGTATGTGAAGGTCAAACAGGAATCTTGAAGACCTAAGTACTGCCGCGGCAGTCCTAGTTAGGTCTTCAAGACAAAGTCTGGAAGACCTATTGTTATTATCCGATTTCTTCAAGTTTATTATTATTATTATTTGTACTTTTTTTGTGAGAAAGCTACAGCTCAAACGGCTGCTTCAAATTTGACAAAACTTGGCATGCAGATAGCCCTTACCCTGGAATCGACGTGCGAAGCTTTTGGGCAAAATCGGTTCATTCATTAAGGGTCCAGTTCGAATCCAAAATCTAAATTTTAACATTGATTTTTTTTTCAAAATGCACTTAGAGACTTGAATTTTTTTTTAAAAGAAGCGCAATGAAAAATAATGAAAAAAAGGAAATCATGGCAAATTCGTAGGTCACGTGGTTCGGTCGCCATCTTGCTTTAAGTGCAATTTTCATCGTTTCCGACCCCACCCACCTTTGACAATCTTCTCCTCTGAAGATACTTGCACTACAGAGCTGAAATTCATACTGAATGTAGCTGAAGTATTGTAGATTTGTATTTAATGATTTAAAAGACCTTACCTTAATACTTTTTGTGCTGTGACCTTTCAAAGTTGACCAAAATCTCAAAATCGCAAACTTCAAGGGCAGATAACTAAAAAACCAGACCTTAGAACTTAATGATTTTTGCATGAGAGCTAGACATGAGCAAGGTCTTCAAGATGAAAGAATAAAATCGCTCGCGAACAGTCATGTCCGGTCCGGAGGAAGGGTCAAACTTTGCATTTTGGAAAACGGGTGTTTTGGTGGGTATGTTTGAAAAACCCTTGTAAACCAACGACACATGATAAATACTTGTTCTATATATCAAATGAAAGATAAAAGATCATACAATCTTGGATAAATCTCATTAAAATTAGATTAAACATTAACATTGAAATTCGGAGCATTTCAAAGTGGTCAATCCTACTTTCGTTTTGAATGATTATGATACATTTATGATTGAAAAACTGTAGTTCATTGGCTATAAAACACTAGGCAATGTTTTATCTATCATCAGGCAGCAACAAGACTGTATAACCTGCGATGATTCATGCTTGCAGCCATGTTGAATTTTCTGTTAAGGCTTAAACGTTGAATATCAAGTGAAATATGGTAATTTTGAAAATGTATTAGTTACTGTTTACCTCTTAGACTAAAAGCCATGTGAAGGTCAAACAGTATGTGAAGGTCAAACAGGAATCTTGAAGACCTGAGTACTGCCGCGGCAGTCCTAGTTAGGTCTTCAAGACAAAGTCTGGAAGACCTATTGTTTTTATCCGATTTCTTCAAGTTTATCCTTATTATTATTATTATTTGTACTTTTTTTGTGACGAAGATTCAGCCCAAACGGCTGCTCCAAATTCGCCCAAATTTGACATGCAGATACCTCTTACCCTGGAATCGACGTAATAAGCTTTTGGGCAAAATCGACTAGTACATTAAAGGTCCAGGTCGAATCCAACCTCGAAAATTTAACATTGATTTTTTTTTCAAAATGCATTTAGAGACTTGAAATTTTTTTTAAAAGATGCGCAATGAAAAATAATGAAAAAAAGGAAATCAGGACGTATTTGTAGGTCACGTGGTTCGGTCGCCATCTTGCTTTGAGTGAATTTTCGATCGTTTCCGACCCCACCCGCCTTTGAGAATCTTCTTCTCTGAAGATACTTGCACCAGAGAGCTGAAATTCATACTGAATGTAGCTGAAGTATTGTAGAGTAAAAGTTATGTTTTTGAAAGTCCTAACGTTTATAGTTTTGTTGCTGTGACCTTTCAAAGTTGACCAAAATCTCAAAATCGCCAAATTCAAGGGCAGATAACTCAAAAACCAGACCTTAGAACTTAATGATTTTTGCATGAGAGTTAGACATTTGCAAGGTCTTCAAGATAAAAGAATAAAATCGATCGCGAACAGTCATTTCCGGTCAGGAGGAAGGGTCAAATTTTGCATATGGAAAAGTGGTGTTTTGCTGAGTATGTTTGAACCCTCTTTAACAAACATTCATGTGAAGGTCAAACATGCATGTGAAGGTCAAACAGTATGTCAAGGTCAAACAGGAATCTTGAAGACCTAAGTACTGCCGCGGCAGTCCTAGTTAGGTCTTCAAGACAAAGTCGTGAAGACCTATTGTTTTTATCCGTTTTCTTCAAGTTTTTTTTTTTTTTTTTTTTTTTTATTATTATTATTTGTACTTTTTTTGTGAGAAAGCTACAGCTCAAACGGCTGCTCCAAAATTGACAAAACTTGGCATGCAGATAGCCCTTACCCTGGAATCGACGTGCGAAGCTTTTGAAAATCGAATTTCGATTTGTGCTTGAGTTATCTCCCTTTGAAGTTGAAACTTCATACCTCCATTTCTCGAAAACTATGAAAGATAACCGCACAAAACTTTCACCAAAATGTGGGCATCAACATTCCCCATCGAATAAACACATAGCCGTTTGCGGCCGTAATAATAGATTTTTGGCTATTTTCAAAAAACTGAAATTTTGTCGCAATTTCGGGATTTTGGCAATACGCGTCTCTGAAAATCATCTCCTCATTAACGGCAAGACATACAGCAGTGTTTGATAGCTCAAATGAAAGCTAAAAGAATTGTCAAGAGCGTCACAATCCTCTTTTTTTGAATTTATGTCTAGAACGGGAGTTATCTGCCCTTGAAAATGGATTTTTTTTTTAAAGCATCATTTTTCATGTTACATTCAAAGGGACATTACTCGGTATGGGAATGTCAGATAAGAAATCTATTTGATGCTTTCTGTTCTACAATGATTGTTGAACAAATTCACTGCAGGTCATTATTATGTAAAAGTTGATATTAAAGGAAATATGTGGACATAAACAGATTTTTTACAATTTGGGGCGATTTTAACATTTTTCGAGGGGTATTTTACTTTGAGATATTTAGTGTCAAAACTATAACAGATAGAAATTTTATCGTTGATGTTTTGTGAAGCAGATGTAATGAGTAGACAGAAAAAAATTAACAACAAGTCATGATACATTATTTTCTGTCCATGACCGGTCTTTGAATATTGCGATTTTTGGAAAATCCTCATTTTTGGCACACTTCAAAGTTCCACAGTTTCTTTATTAAGAGAGATATCTTAAAATTGATTGTATCTTCACATGCGCTATTCTAAGTTCAACGTTTGCTATGTTTTACTTTATCATAAAAATGTTGATAGTTAAGGAGCTAGAAGGACCAACATGGAGTAGGGGTCTAAAAATCTTCACATTTCAGTGTTTTCAATAAAGTTCCAAAATTTATTACTCCATTACCATTTGAGTTATCAAAACAAAACATACATCTTTGTATGACGATAAACAAGACCTCTTAGACAAAAAGTCATGTGAAGGTCAAATACTGTGTGAAGGTCAAAGAGGAATCTTGAAGACCTAAGTATTGACGCGTCAATCCTAGTTAGGTCTTCAGACGAAAGTCAAAGACCTATTGTTATTATCCGGATTATTAGGTCTTCAGACGAAAGTCAAAGACCTATTGTTATTATCCGGATTATTATTATTATTATTATTATTTGGACGTCTTTTCTGTCAACATTTCTGACCTTATTGACGAGCCGATTTTCATGAAACTTTCAGGGATTGTAGAGTTTGACCCAAATTATGGAATGACATGGGCGATTTTTGAATTTCGAATTTGTTTTTGAGTTATCTCCCCTTAAACGAAAAAACTTCAAACATCGATTTCTCGGTAACTATGGGAGATAAATTCAAAATACTTTCACCAAAATGTCGGCAACAACATTCCCCATCGATTACGTCCATAGCGGTTTTCGGCCGTATAATTAGATTTTTTCCTATTTTCGAAAAACTTAAAATTTTCTGAAATTTCGCGGTTCTCACGGTACGCGTCTTTGAAAATCTTCTCCTCACTAACTGCAATACATACAGACTAGTGTCATAGCTCGTTAGAAAGCTTAATGAGTGTGTTAAAACGCTATGAGAGCGAAATTTTAATTTTTGACCTGTTACTCGAGTTATCTGTCCTTGGAATTCGACATTTTTTTGAAGTGTCATTTTTCGTGTTACGTTCAGAGGGACAGAACTCTGACAGGAAATGTCAAAAATGAAATCTGTTTGATTTATTCTGTTCTACAATGATACATGAACAAATTCACTACAGATTATTATCATATAAAAGTTGATATTAAAGAAAATATGTGGACATAAAGAGATTTTTTACATTTTTCGGCGATTTTAACATCTTTCGAGGGTTATTTTACTTTGAGAATTTTAGTTTCAAAACTGTTACAGATATAAATTTTAACATTGATGTTTTGTGAAGCAGATGTAATGAGTAGACGGAAAAAAATATCAACAAGTCATGATAAAAAAAATTCTGTCCATGACCAGTCCTTGAATATTGCGATTTTGGGAAAATCCTCATTTTTAGCACATTTCAAAGTTCCACAGTTTCTTTATTAATAAAGATATCTTTTAATTGATTGTGTTTTCTCATACGCCATTCCAAGCACAACTTTTGCTATGTTGTACTTTATCATAAAAATTTTGATAGTTAAGGAGATAGAAGGACCAACATGGAGTAGGGGTAAAAAAATCTTCAAATTTCAGTGTTTTCTTTACATTACAACGTTAAATCACATGTATCTCGAGAACGGTGGGAGATAATTTAACCAAATTTTTTTCTGCTACTAGGAATAATATTCTCTGAAGAATGATGTCATAGCTGACATTGGCCACCATGATGAATTTTTCTGAAAAGTCTTTAACACTGAATAACAAGTGGAATTTGGTCATTTTGATAATGTATTAGCTACTGTTTACCTCTTAGACAAAAAGTCATGTGAAGGTCAAACAGTATGTGAAGGTCAAAGAGGAATCTGAAGACCTAAGTATTGACGCGTCAATCCTAGTTATTATTATTATTAGGTCTTCAAGACAAAGTCTAGAAGACCTATTGTTATTATCCGGATTATTATTATTATTATTATTATTTGGACGTCTTTTCTGTCGACGTTTCTGACCTTATTGACAAGCCGATTTTCATGAAACTTTCAGGGATTGTAGAGTCTGACCCAAGTTAGTGAATGACATGAGCGATTTTTGAATTTCGAATTTGTTTTTGAGTTATCTCCCCTTAAACGAAAAAACTGCAAACCTCGATTTCTCGTTAACTAAGGGAGATAATTTCAAAAAACTTTCACCAAAATGTGGGCAACAACATTCCTCATCGATGTAGCCCATAGCGGTTTTCGGCCGTATAAATAGATTTTTTGCAATTTTCGAAAAACTGAACATTTTCTGAAATTTCGCGGTTCTGACGGTACGCGTCTTTCAAAATCTTCTTCTCACTAACTGCAATACATACAGACCCGTGTCATAGCTCGTTGGAAAGCTTAATGAGTGTGTAAAAACGTGAAGACAGCGAATTTTTAATTTTTGACCTGTTACTCGAGTTATCTGCCCTTGGAGTTCGACATTTTTTTGAAGTGTCATTTTTCGTGTTACGTAAGGAAATGTCAAAAATGAAATCTGTTTGATGTATTCTGTTCTACAATGATAGGTGAACAAGTTCACTACAGGTCATTATTATATAAAAGTTGATATTAAAGGAAATATGTGGACATAAAGAGATTTTTTACATTTATCGGCGATTTTAACATTTTTCGAGGGTTATTTTACTTTGAGAATTTTAGTTTCAAAACCGTTACAGATAGAAATTTTATCATTGATGTTTTGTGAAGCAGATGTAATGAGTAGACGGCAAAAACGTTAAATCACATGTATCTCGAAAACGGTGACAGATAAGGGATTTGTAAAAAAAAAGGTGAGAAAAGTCTAATTTTCATGACATATTGCATAGTTTGCAAGAAAACAACAATTTCACAAAGTTAAAAACATTGAGTTGGAGGGAAAGGTATATTTTAAAGTTCCACAGAGGTGATAGGGCTTTTTAAAACAGAGTTAATTCAATCAATACGTTCACACCCAGCTGAGTGGAATCTGCTACCATGTATAAGTCAAAATCAGGACTCTACCCTCTATGATTAAATAAGTCGGTCGGTCGGGTCGGTCTGGTCTGGTCTTTATTGCTAGACCTCCTGCCTCTCTTCTGATCTGACTTGGACACCTTTCATGTACGTGTACGTGCATGTACATGAATTTGGTCTTGGAATATGTCTTGGCCATATCTTTCATTTGAGAGATTGACGCTACAAAGAGCCATTTCCAACTCCCCGTTGCTAGATTGCTAGACTACGCATTTTTGACCTACTCTGGTATATTGTAGCATGTATTATGTTTGCATCTTTTAGTTAAACTTTTTGAGTTATCAGTATAATATCAATAGTTAAAGTGTTAGGTTTCATTACATTATACAGGGGTCTGAAACAGTCAACTTTACTTTACAGCGTTAAATCACATGTATCTTGAAAACGGTGACAGATAATTCAACAACAAAAATTTCTGCTTCTAGGAATAATATTCTCTGAAGAATGATGTCATAGCTGACATTGGCCACCATGATGAATTTTTCTGAAAAGTCTTTAACACTGAATATCAAGTGGAATTTGATCATTTTGATAATGTATTAGTTACTGTTTACCTCTTAGACAAAAAGTCATGTGAAGGTCAAACACTGTGTGAAGGTCAAAGAGGAATCTTGAAGACCTAAGTATTGACGAGTCAATCCTAGTTATTATTATTATTATTATTTGGACGTCTTTTCTGTCAACATTTCTGACCTTATTGACAAGCCGATTTTCATGAAACTTTCAGGGATTGTAGAGTTTGACCCAAATTATGGAATGACATGGGCGATTTTTGAATTTCGAATTTGTTTTTGAGTTATCTCCCCTTAAACGAAAAAACTTCAAACATCGATTTCTCGGTAACTATGGGAGATAAATTCAAAATACTTTCACCAAAATGTGGGCAACAACATTCCCTATCGATTAAGCCCATAGCGGTTTTCGGCCGTATAATTAGATTTTTTCCTATTTTCGAAAAACTTAAAATTTTCTGAAATTTCGCGGTTCTCACGGTACGCGTCTTTGAAAATCTTCTCCTCACTAACTGCAATACATACAGACTAGTGTCATAGCTCGTTAGAAAGCTTAATGAGTGTGTTAAAACGCTATGAGAGCGAAATTTTAATTTTTGACCTGTTACTCGAGTTATCTGTCCTTGGAATTCGACATTTTTTTGAAGTGTCATTTTTCGTGTTACGTTCAGAGGGACAGAACTCTGACAGGAAATGTCAAAAATGAAATCTGTTTGATTTATTCTGTTCTACAATGATACATGAACAAGTTCACTGCAGATCATTATCATATAAAAGTTGATATTAAAGAAAATGTGTGGACATAAAGAGATTTTTTACATTTTTCGGCGATTTTAACATCTTTCGAGGGTTATTTTACTTTGAGAATTTTAGTTTCAAAACTGTTACAGATAGAAATTTTATCATTGATGTTTTGTGAAGCCGATGTAATGAGTAGACGGAAAAAAATATCAACAAGTGATGATAAAAAAAATTCTGTCCATGACCAGTCCTTGAATATTGCGATTTTGGGAAAATCCTCATTTCTAGCACATTTCAAGGTTCCACAGTTTCTTTATTAATAAAGATATCTTTTAATTGATTGTGTTTTCTCATACGCCATTCCAAGCACAACTTTTGCTATGTTGTACTTTATCATAAAAATTTTGATAGTTAAGGAGATAGAAGGACCAACATGGAGTAGGGGTAAAAAAATCTTCAAATTTCAGTGTTTTCTTTACATTACAACGTTAAATCACATGTATCTCGAAAACGGTGGGAGATAATTTAACCAAATTTTTTTCTGCTACTAGGAATAATATTCTCTGAAGAATGGTGTCATAGCTGACATTGGCCACCATGATGAATTTTTCTGAAAAGTCTTTAACACTGAATATCAAGTGGAATTTGGTCATTTTGATAATGTATTAGCTACTGTTTACCTCTTAGACAAAAAGTCATGTGAAGGTCAAACAGTATGTGAAGGTCAAAGAGGAATCTGAAGACCTAAGTATTGACGCGTCAATCCTAGTTATTAGGTCTTCAGACGAAAGTCAAAGACCTATTGTTATTATCCGGATTTTTATTATTATTATTATTCTTATTATTTGTACCGATTTTTGTGAATGCGATTCTGACCTAACCAATCGATCGATTTTCATGAAACTTTCAGGACTGATAGAGTATCACGAGAACTGGCTCTGCGAAGCTTTTGAATTTCGAATTTCAATTTGTGCTAGAGTTATCTCCCTTTGAAGTTGAAACTTTATACCTCAATTTCTCGTAAACTAAGCAAGATAATCGCACAAAACTTTCACCAAAATGTGGGCATCAACATTCCCCATCAAATAAACCCATAGCCATTTTCGGCCGTAATAATAGATTTTTGGCTATTTTCAAAAAACTGAAATTTTGGCGCAATTTCGCGATTTTGACAGTACTCGTCTTTAAAAATCTTCTTCTCATTAACGGCAAGACATACAGCAGTGTTTGATAGCTCAAATGAAAGCTGAAGGAACTGTCAAGGAAGTGTCGAGCCCCTTTTTTTGAATTTTGATCTAGAACGTGAGTTATCTGCCCTTGAAAATGGACATTTTTTTAAAGCTTCTTTTTTCATGTTACGTTCAAAGGGACATTTCTCTGTAAGGGAATGTCAAATAAGAAATCTGTTTGAAGCATTCTGTTCCACAATGATTGTTGAACAAATTCACTACAGATTATTATCATATAAAAGTTGATATTAAAGGAAATATGTGGACATAAAGAGATTTTTTACATTTTTCGGCGATTTTAACATCTTTCGAGGGTTATTTTACTTTGAGAATTTTAGTTTCAAAACTGTTACAGATAGAAATTTTATCATTGATGTTTTGTGAAGCAGATGTAATGAGTAGACGGAAAAAAATATCAACAAGTGATGATAAAAAAAATTCTGTCCATGACCAGTCCTTGAATATTGCGATTTTGGGAAAATCCTCATTTTTAGCACATTTCAAGGTTCCACAGTTTCTTTATTAATAAAGATATCTTTTAATTGATTGTGTTTTCTCATACGCCATTCCAAGCACAACTTTTGCTATGTTGTACTTTATCATAAAAATTTTGATAGTTAAGGAGATAGAAGGACCAACATGGAGTAGGGGTAAAAAAAATCTTCAAATTTCAGTGTTTTCTTTACATTACAACGTTAAATCACATGTATCTCGAAAACGGTGGGAGATAATTTAACCAAATTTTTTTCTGCTACTAGGAATAATATTCTCTGAAGAATGATGTCATAGCTGACATTGGCCACCATGATGAATTTTTCTGAAAAGTCTTTAACACTGAATATCAAGTGGAATTTGGTCATTTTGATAATGTATTAGCTACTGTTTACCTCTTAGACAAAAAGTCATGTGAAGGTCAAACAGTATGTGAAGGTCAAAGAGGAATCTGAAGACCTAAGTATTGACGCGTCAATCCTAGTTATTATTATTATTTGTACGATTTTGTGACAGCGATTCTGACCAAACCAATCGCTCGATTTTCATGAAACTTTCAGGACTGATAGAGTATCACGTGAACTGGCTATGCGAAGCTTTTGAATTTCGAATGTCAATTTGTGCTTGAGTTATCTCCCTTTGAAGTTGAAACTTCATACCTCAATTTCTCGAAAACTAAGAAAGATAATCGCTCAAAACTTTTACCAAAATGTGGGTATCAACATTCCCCATCGAATAAACACATAGCCGTTTTCGGCCGTAATAATAGATTTTTGGCAATTTTCAAAAAACTTAAATTTTGGCGCAATTTCGCGATTTTGACAATACGCGTCTCTGAAAATCATCTCCTCATTAACGGCAAGGCATACAGCAGTGTTTCATAGCTCAAATGAAAGCTAACATAATTGCCAAGAACGTCACGAGCCCGTTTTTTTTAATTTTGATCTAGAACGTGAGTTATCTGCTCCTGAAAATGGACTTATTTTTAAAGCATAATTTTTCATGTTACGTTCAAAGGGACATTACTCTGTAAGGGAATGTCAAATGAGAAATCTGTTTAATGCATTCTGTTCTACAATGATTGTTGAACAAATTCACTACAGGTCATTATTATATAAAAGTTGATATTAAAGGAAATATTAGGACATAAAGAGATTTTTTACATTTTTCGGCGATTTTAACTTTTGTCGAGGGTTATTTTACTTTGAGAATTTTAGTTTCAAAGCTGTTACAGATAGAAATTTTATCTTTGATGTTTTGTGAAGCAGATGTAATGAGCAGACAGAAGAAAATATCAGCAAGTCATGATAATTTTTTTTCTGTCCATGACCAGTCCTTGAATATTGCGTTTTTTGGAAAATCCTCATTTTTGGCACATTTCAAAGTTCCACAGTTTCTTTATTAAGAAAGATATCTTAAAATTGATTGTATCTTCACATGCGCTAGTCTAAGCTCAACGTTTGCTATGTTGTACTTTATCATAAAAATGTTGATAGTTAAGGAGCTAGAAGGACCAACATGGAGTAGGGGTCTAAAAATCTTCACATTCCAGTGCTTTCAATAAAGTTCCAAAATTCATTACTCCATTACCATTTGAGTTATCAAAACAAAACATACATCTTTGTATGATGATAAACAAGACCTCTTAGACAAAAAGTCATGTGAAGGTCAAACACTGTGTGAAGGTCAAAGAGGAATCTTGAAGACCTAAGTATTGACGCGTCAATCCTAGTTAGGTCTTCAAGACAAAGTCGTGAAGACCTATTGTTTTTATCCGATTTCTTCAAGTTTATTATTAGGTCTTCAAGACAAAGTCGTGAAGACCTATTGTTTTTATCCGATTTCTTATTATTAGGTCTTCAAGACAAAGTCGTGAAGACCTATTGTTTTTATCCGATTTCTTCAAGTTTATTATTAGGTCTTCAAGACAAAGGCGTGAAGACCTATTGTTTTTATCCGATTTCTTCAAGTTCTTATTAGGTCTTCAAGACAAAGTCGTGAAGACCTATTGTTTTTATCCGATTTCTTCAAGTTCTTATTATTATTAGGTCTTCAAGACAAAGTCGTGAAGACCTATTGTTTTTATCCGATTTCTTATTATTATTATTATTTGTACAATTTTTGTGAGAGATCTACAGCTCAAACCGCTTGTTCAAATTCGCCCAAACTTGACATGCAGGTACCCCTTACCCTGGAATCGATAAACTAAGCTTTTGGGCATAATCGGCTCGTACATAAAAGGTCCAGTTCGAATCCAAAGTCGAAAATTTAACATTGATTTTTTTTTCAAAATGCACTTAGAGACTTGAATTTTTTTTTAAAAGAAGCGCAATGAAAAATAAGGAAAAAAAGGAAATCAGGACAAATTCGTAGGTCACGTGCTTTGGCCGCCATCTTGCTTTTAGTGCATTTTCGACAGTTTCCGACCCCACCCGCCTTTGACAATCTTCTTCTCTGAAGATACTTGCACTACAGAGCTGTAATTCATACTGAATGTAGCTGAAGCATTATAGTTTAAAATCTTTTCTTTTAAAGTACTTAACTACAATACTTTTTGTGCTGTGACCTTTCAAAGTTGACCAAAATCTCAAAATCGCAAACTTCAAGGGCAGATAACTAAAAAACCAGACCTTAGAACTTAATGATTTTTGCATGACAGTTAGACATGAGCAAGGTCTTCAAGATAAAAGAATAAAATCGCTCGCGAACAGTCACTTCCGGTCAGGAGGAAGGGTCAAACTTTGCATATTAAAAAGTGATGTTTTGGTCGGCATGGTTTAAACCTTTTTACCAAACATGCATGTGAAGGTCAAACATGCATGTGAAGGTCAAACAGTATGTGAAGGTCAAACAGGAATCTTGAAGACCTAAGTACTGCCGCGGCAGTCCTAGTTATTATTATTATTATTTGTACAATTTTTGTGAGAGATCCACAGCTCAAACCGCTAGTTGAAATTTGCCCAAACTTGACATTCAGGTACCCTTTACCCTGGAATCGATAAACTAAGCTTTTGGGCAAAATCGGCTCGTACATTAAAGGTCCAGTTCGAATCCAAAGTCGAAAATTTAACATTGATTTTTTTTTCAAAATGCACTTAGAGGCTTGAATTTTTTTTTAAAAGAAGCGCAATGAAAAATAATGAAAAAAAGGAAATCAGGACGAATTCGTAGGTCACGTGCTTTGGCCGCCATCTTGCTTTTAGTGCATTTTCGACCGTTTCCGACCCCAACCGCCTTTGACAATCTTCTTCTCTGAAGATACTTGCACTACAGAGCTGTAATTCATACTGAATGTAGCTGAAGCATTGTAGTTTAAAATCTTTTCTTTTAAAGTACTTAACTACAATACTTTTTGTGCTGTGACCTTTCAAAGTTGACCAAAATCTCAAAATCGCAAACTTCAAGGGCAGATAACTAAAAAACCAGACCTTAGAACTTAATGATTTTTGCATGACAGTTAGACATGAGCAAGGTCTTTAAGATAAAAGAATAAAATCGCTCGCGAACAGTCACTTCCGGTCAGGAGGAAGGGTCAAACTTTGCATATTAAAAAGTGATGTTCTGGTCGGTATTTTTTAAACCTCTTTAACAAACATGCATGTGAAGGTCAAACATGCATGTGAAGGTCAAACAGTATGTGAAGGTCAAACAGGAATCTTGAAGACCTAAGTACTGCCGCGGCAGTCCTAGTTATTATTAGGTCTTCAAGACAAAGTCGTGAAGACCTATTGTTATTACACTTATTCTTCAAGTTCTTATTAGGTCTTCAAGACAAAGTCTGGAAGACCTATTGTTTTTATCCGATTTCTTCAAGTTCTTTTTTTTTTTTTTTTTTTTATTATTATTTGTACTTTTTTTGTGAACGAGCTACAGCTCAAACGGCTACTCCAAATGTGACGAAACTTGGCATGCTGATAGCCCTTACCCTGGAATCGACATGCTAAGCTTTTGGGTCAAATCGACCGGTACGTTAAAGGTCCAGTTCGAATCCAAAATCGAAAATTTAACATTGATTTTTTTTCCAAAATGCACTTAGAAACTTAAAACTTTTTTTAAAAGAAGCGCAATAACAAATAATGAAAAAAAGTAAATCATGGCAAATTTGTAGGTCACGTGGTTCGGCCGCCATCTTGCTTTTAGTGCATTTTTGACGATTTCCGACCCCACCCGCCTTTGACAATCTTCTCCTCTGAAGATACTTGCACTACAGAGCTGAAATTCATACTGAATGTAGCTGAAGTATTGTACATAAAAGCTATGTCGTTTAATGGTGTTAACATTAATACTTTCTGTGCTGTGACCTTTCAAAGTTGACCAAAATCTCAAAATCGCCAACTTCAAGGGCAGATAACTAAAAAACCAGACCTTAGAACTTAATGATTTTTGCATGAGAGTTACACATGAGCAAGGTCTTCAGGATAAAAGAATAAAATCGCTCGCGAACAGTCACTTCCGGTCAGGAGCAAGGGTCAAACTTTGCATTTTTGAAAGTGATGTTTTGGTCGGTATGGTTTAAACCTCTTTAACAAACATGCATGTGAAGGTCAAACATGCATGTGAAGGTCAAACAGTATGTCAAGGTCAAACAGGAATCTTGAAGACCTAAGTACTGCTGCGGCAGTCCTAGTTAGGTCTTCAAGACAAAGTCGTGAAGACCTATTGTTATTACACTTATTCTTCAAGTTCTTATTAGGTCTTCAAGACAAAGTCTGGAAGACCTATTGTTATTACACTTATTCTTCAAGTTCTTATTATTATTATTATTTGTACAATTTTTGTGACCGATCTACAGGTCAAACGGCTTATCCAAATTTGACCAAACTTGGCATGCTAATAGCCCTTACCCTGGAATCGATAAACTAAGCTTTTGGGGAAAATCGACTCGTACATTAAAGGTCCAGTTCGAATCCAAAATCGAAAATTTAACATTGATTTTTTTTTCAAAATGCACTTAGAGACTTAAAATTTTTTTTAAAAGAAGCGCAATGAAAAATAATGAAAAAAAGGAAATCAGGACAAATTCGTAGGTCACGTGCTTTGTCCGCCATCTTGCTTTCAGTGTATTTTCGACCGTTTCCGACCCCACCCGCCTTTAAAAGCCTACTCCTTTGAAGATACTTGCACTAGAGAGCTGAAATTTATACTGAATGTAGCTGAAGTATTGTACAAAAAAGCGATGTCGATTTATGGTGCTAACATTTATACTTTTTGTGCTGTGACCTTTCAAAGTTGACCAAAATGTCAAAATCGCCAACTTCAAGTGCAGATAACTCAAAAACCAGACCTTAGAACTTAGTGATTTTTGCATGAGAGTTAGACATGAGCAAGGTCTTCAAGATAAAAGAATAAAATCGCTCGCGAACAGTCATTTCCGGTCAGGAGGAAGGGTCAAATTTTGCATATGCAAAAGTGGTGTTTTGCTGAGTATGTTTGAACCCTCTTTAACAAACATTCATGTGAAAGTCAAACATGCATGTGAAGGTCAAACAGTATGTCAAGGTCAAACAGGAATCTTGAAGACCTAAGTACTGCCGCGGCAGTCCTAGTTATTATTATTATTATTATTTGTACAATTTTTGTGACGGTTCCACAGCTCAAACCGCTTGTTCAAATTTGCCCAAACTTGACATGCAGGTACCCCTTACCCTGGAATAGATAAACTAAGCTTTTGGGCAAAATCGGCTCGTACATTAAAGGTCCAGTTCGAATCCAAAGTCGAAAATTTAACATTGATTTTTTTTTCAAAATGCACTTAGAGACTTGAATTTTTTTTTAAAAGAAGCGCAATGAAAAATAATGAAAAAAAGGAAATCAGGACAAATTCGTAGGTCACGTGGTTTGTCCGCCATCTTGCTTTCAGTGTATTTTCGACCGTTTCCGACCCCACCCGCCTTTAAAAGCCTACTCCTCTGAAGATACTTGCACTAGAGAGCTGAAATTTATACTGAATGTAGCTGAAGTATTGTACAAAAAAGCGATGTCGATTTATGGTGCTAACATTAATACTTTTTGTGCTGTGACCTTTCAAAGTTGACCAAAATCTAAAAATCGCCAACTTCAAGGGCAGATAACTCAAAAACCAGACCGTAGAACTTAATGATTTTTGCATGAGACTTAGACATGAGCAAGGTCTTCAAGATAAAAGAATAAAATCGCTCGCGAACAGTCATTTCCGGTCAGGAGGAAGGGTCAAATTTTGCATATGGAAAAGTGGTGTTTTGCTGAGTATGTTTGAACCCTCTTTAACAAACATTCATGTGAAAGTCAAACATGCATGTGAAGGTCAAACAGTATGTCAAGGTCAAACAGGAATCTTGAAGACCTAAGTACTGCCGCGGCAGTCCTAGTTATTATTAGGTCTTCAGACGAAAGTCAAAGACCTATTGTTATTATCCGGATTATTATTATTATTATTATTATTATTATTATTTGGACGTCTTTTCTGTCAAGATTTCTGACCTTATTGACAAGCCGATTTTCATGAAACTTTCAGGGATTGTAGAGTTTGACCCAAATTATGGAATGACATGGGCGATTTTTGAATTTCGAATTTGTTTTTGAGTTATCTCCCCTTAAACGAAAAAACTTCAAACATCGATTTCTCGGTAACTATGGGAGATAAATTCAAAATACTTTCACCAAAATGTGGGCAACAACATTCCCCATCGATTAAGCCCATAGCGGTTTTCGGCCGTATAATTAGATTTTTTCCTATTTTCGAAAAACTTAAAATTTTCTGAAATTTTGCGGTTCTCACGGTACGCGACTTTGAAAATCTTCTCCTCACTAACTGCAATACATACAGACTAGTGTCATAGCTCGTTAGAAAGCTTAATGAGTGTGTTAAAACGCTATGAGAGCGAAATTTTAATTTTTGACCTGTTACTCGAGTTATCTGTCCTTGGAATTCGACATTTTTTTGAAGTGTCATTTTTCGTGTTACGTTCAGAGGGACAGAACTCTGACAGGAAATGTCAAAAATGAAATCTGTTTGATTTATTCTGTTCTACAATGATACATGAACAAATTCACTACAGGTTATTATCATATAAAAGTTGATATTAAAGAAAATATGTGGACATAAAGAGATTTTTTACATTTTTCGGCGATTTTAACATCTTTCGAGGGTTATTTTACTTTGAGAATTTTAGTTTCAAAACTGTTACAGATAGAAATTTTATCATTGACGTTTTGTGAAGCAGATGTAATGAGTAGACGGAAAAAAATATCAACAAGTCATGATAAAAAAAATTCTGTCCATGACCAGTCCTTGAATATTGCGATTTTGGGAAAATCCTCATTTTTAGCACATTTCAAGGTTCCACAGTTTCTTTATTAATAAAGATATCTTTTAATTGATTGTGTTTTCTCATACGCCATTCCAAGCACAACTTTTGCTATGTTGTACTTTATCATAAAAATTTTGATAGTTAAGGAGATAGAAGGACCAACATGGAGTAGGGGTAAAAAAATCTTCAAATTTCAGTGTTTTCTTTACATTACAACGTTAAATCACATGTATCTCGAAAACGGTGGGAGATAATTTAACCAAATTTTTTTCTGCTACTAGGAATAATATTCTCTGAAGAATGATGTCATAGCTGACACTGGCCACCATGATGAATTTTTCTGAAAAGTCTTTAACACTGAATAACAAGTGGAATTTGGTCATTTTGATAATGTATTAGCTACTGTTTACCTCTTAGACAAAAAGTCATGTGAAGGTCAAACAGTATGTGAAGGTCAAAGAGGAATCTTGAAGACCTAAGTATTGACGCGTCAATCCTAGTTATTATTATTTGTACAATTTTTGTGACGGTTCCACAGCTCAAACCGCTTGTTCAAATTTGCCCAAACTTGACATGCAGGTACCCCTTACCCTGGAATCGATAAACTAAGCTTTTGGGCATAATCGGCTCGTACATTAAAGGTCCAGTTCGAATCCAAAGTCGAAAATTTAACATTGATTTTTTTTTCAAAATGCACTTAGAGACTTGAAATTTTTTTTAAAAGAAGCGCAATGAAAAATGATGAAAAAAAGGAAATCAGGACAAATTCGTAGGTCACGTGCTTTGGCCGCCATTTTGCTTTCAGTGTATTTTCGACCGTGTCCGACCCCACCCGCCTTTAAAACCCTACTCCTCTGAAAATACTTGCACTAGAGAGCTGAAATTTATACTGAATGTAGCTGAAGTATTGTACAAAAAAGCGATGTCGATTTATGGTGCTAACATTAATACTTTTTGTGCTGTGACCTTTCAAAGTTGACCAAAATCTCAAAATCGCCAAATTCAAGGGCAGATAACTCAAAAACCAGACCTTAGAACTTAATGATTTTTGCATGAGACTTAGACATGAGCAAGGTCTTCAAGATAAAAGAATAAAATCGCTCGCGAACAGTCATTTCCGGTCAGGAGGAAGGGTCAAATTTTGCATATGGAAAAGTGGTGTTTTGCTGAGTATGTTTGAACCCTCTTTAACAAACATTCATGTGAAAGTCAAACATGCATGTGAAGGTCAAACAGTATGTGAAGGTCAAACAGGAATCTTGAAGACCTAAGTACTGCCGCGGCAGTCCTAGTTAAGGATTCAGCCTTTCAGGCTGAATCCTTATTGTTATTGGCGTGTTTTATTATTTTATTCCACCGATTTTGTGGACAGCATTTAGCCAAAACGGCTGATGCTATAACAGTGACAATTTGTACACTGATAGTCCTCTATGAGAAGAGGATCTGCTAAACTTTTGGGCGAAATCGGTCGATAAATAAAAGGTCCAGTTCGAATCCAAAATCGAAAAATTAACATGGGAAAATTTTTCAAAATGCACCTAGAGACTTGAAATTTTGCACAGAGATAGATAATGACATTCTAAGAAAAAAAGTAAATCATGACAAAGTCGTAGGTCACGTGGTTTGGCCGCCATATTGGATTTTTCAACTTTTCAGATTTTCCTGACCCCATGCACCTTTGAGAATCTTCTCCTCTGAAGATACTTGCTACAGAGAGCTGAAACTTGTTTTTTGTTGTAGCTGAGGCATTGGACATTAAAGTTTGGTTCCATCGAAGACTGTATCTCAAATAGTTTTTTCTCTAGAAGCGTTCAAAGTCGGGTGACTTAGTACAATGTGCAACTTTCAAAGGGCGATAACTCAAAAAGTTGGACTCAGAATTATGCAATTTTTTCAGGAATGTAAGACTAGTATATATACAACAGGAATCTGTCAAGACATCGATCGCGAACAATCATTTTCGTTCAGAATGTTTTATCAAAGTCGACAGAAAAAATGTCGGAAATTGCTAAAAATGCTCCTGAAGCTTAACACGTCAGCAGAACTTGCTGAAATTTTCAGGACTGACTCCTGACATGTTTATCTTTGCCGTGAATAATGCATACTGCATAATGCATATTTTATGTGTAGCAAATCCATCAAAATTTGCTGTGTCTTAGAAAAAAATTATTTTCAAATGCAGATAAATCAAAAACGTGACCAAATAATTTAAATATTTTTGTATGAGAGGGTGCGCAAGGAAATTCTACACAAAAAAAAGTATCATGACGAAGTTGTAGGTCACGTGGTTTGGCCGCCATATTGGATTTTTTCAGAATTTTCAGACCCCATGCACCTTTGAAGATCTTCTCTTCTGAAGATACTTGCACCAAAGTGCTGTAACTTTTGTTTGTTGTAGCTGAGGCATTGAGCATAAAACTTGCATACCTCAAATAGTTTTTTCTCTATAAGCTTTCAAAGATGGATGACTTAGTACAAGGTGCCATTTTCAAAGGGCGGTAACTCAAAAAGTTGGACTCAGAATCATGCAATTTTTTCAGGAATGTAAGACAAATATATATACAATAGGAATCTATCAAAACATGGATTGCAAACAGTAAATTTAGTTCAGAATTTATGATCAAAATCGATAGGAAAAAGGTCGGGAAAACAAATGCTAAAAAGGCTCCTGAAGCTTAACGTGTTGACGGAACTTGATGAAACTTTCAGGAATGACTCCTGACATGATTATCTTTGTACTGAACAGGCTGTTGATGCGGCTGAATCCTGTTGTCGCCGCTTGCGGCTATATTTATTATTATTATTATTTGTACAATTTTTGTGAGATATCTACAGCTCAAACCGCTTGTTCAAATTCGCCCAAACTTGACATTCAGGTACCCCTTACCCTGGAATCGATAAACTAAGCTTTTGGGCATAATCGGCTCGTACATTAAAGGTCCAGTTCGAATCCAAAGTCAAAAATTTAACATTGATTTTTTTTTCAAAATGCACTTAGAGACTTGAAATTTTTTTTAAAAGAAGCGCAATGAAAAATAATGAAAAAAACGAAATCAGGACAAATTCGTAGGTCACGTGCTTTGGCCGCCATCTTGCTTTTAGTGCATTTTCGACCTTTTCCGACCCCACCCGCCTTTGACAATCTTCTTCTCTGAAGATACTTGCACTACAGAGCTGTAATTCATACTGAATGTAGCTGAAGCATTGTAGTTTAAAATCTTTTCTTTTAAAGTATTTAACTACAATACTTTTTGTGCTGTGACCTTTCAAAGTTGACCAAAATCTCAAAATCGCAAAATTCAAGGGCAGATAACTAAAAAACCAGACCTTAGAACTTAATGATTTTTGCATGAGAGTTAGACATGAGCAAGGTCTTCAAGATAAAAGAATAAAATCGCTCGCGAACAGTCATTTCCGGTCAGGAGGAAGGGTCAAATTTTGCATATGGAAAAGTGGTGTTTTGCTGAGTATGTTTGAACCCTCTTTAACAAACATTCATGTGAAGGTCAAACATGCATGTGAAGGTCAAACAGTATGTCAAGGTCAAACAGGAATCTTGAAGACCTAAGTACTGCCGCGGCAGTCCTAGTTATTATTAGGTCTTCAAGACAAAGTCTGGAAGACCTATTGTTTTTATCCGATTTCTTCAAGTTTATCCTTATTATTATTATTATTTGTACTTTTTTTGTGACGAAGATTCAGCCCAAACGGCTGCTCCAAATTCGCCCAAATTTGACATGCAGATACCTCTTACCCTGGAATCGACGTAATAAGCTTTTGGGCAAAATCGACTAGTACATTAAAGGTCCAGGTCGAATCCAACCTCGAAAATTTAACATTGATTTTTTTTTCAAAATGCATTTAGAGACTTGAAATTTTTTTTAAAAGATGCGCAATGAAAAATAATGAAAAAAAGGAAATCAGGACGTATTTGTAGGTCACGTGGTTCGGTCGCCATCTTGCTTTGAGTGAATTTTCGATCGTTTCCGACCCCACCCGCCTTTGAGAATCTTCTTCTCTGAAGATACTTGCACCAGAGAGCTGAAATTCATACTGAATGTAGCTGAAGTATTGTAGAGTAAAAGTTATGTTTTTGAAAGTCCTAACGTTTATAGTTTTGTTGCTGTGACCTTTCAAAGTTGACCAAAATCTCAAAATCGCCAAATTCAAGGGCAGATAACTCAAAAACCAGACCTTAGAACTTAATGATTTTTGCATGAGAGTTAGACATTTGCAAGGTCTTCAAGATAAAAGAATAAAATCGATCGCGAACAGTCATTTCCGGTCAGGAGGAAGGGTCAAATTTTGCATATGGAAAAGTGGTGTTTTGCTGAGTATGTTTGAACCCTCTTTAACAAACATTCATGTGAAGGTCAAACATGCATGTGAAGGTCAAACAGTATGTCAAGGTCAAACAGGAATCTTGAAGACCTAAGTACTGCCGCGGCAGTCCTAGTTATTAGGTCTTCAAGACAAAGTCGTGAAGACCTATTGTTATTATCCGATTTCTTCAAGTTCTTTTCCTTATTATTTGTACTTTTTTTGTGACAGAGCTACAGCCGAAACGGCTGTTCAAATTCAACCAAACTTGGCATGCAGATACCCCTTACCCTGGAATCGACGTGCGAAGCTTTTGAAAATCGAATTTCGATTTGTGCTTGAGTTATCTCCCTTTGAAGTTGAAACTTCATACCTCCATTTCTCGAAAACTAAGAAAGATAACCGCACAAAACTTTCACCAAAATGTGGGCATCAACATTCCCCATCGAATAAACACATAGCCGTTTTCGGCCGTAATAATAGTTTTTTGGCTATTTTCAAAAAACTGAAATTTTGTCGCAATTTCGGGATTTTGGCAATACGCGTCTCTGAAAATCATCTCCTCATTAACGGCAAGACATACAGCAGTGTTTGATAGCTAAAATGAAAGCTAAAAGAATTGTCAAGAGCGTCACAATCCTCTTTTTTTGAATTTATGTCTAGAACGGGAGTTATCTGCCCTTGAAAATGGACATTTTTTTAAAGCATCATTTTTCATGTTACATTCAAAGGGACATTACTCGGTAAGGGAATGTCAGATAAGAAATCTATTTGATGTTTTCTGTTCTACAATGATTGTTGAACAAATTCACTGCAGGTCATTATTATGTAAAAGTTGATATTAAAGGAAATATGTGGACATAAACAGATTTTTTACAATTTGGGGCGATTTTAACATTTTTCGAGGGGTATTTTACTTTGAGAATTTTAGTGTCAAAACTATTACAGATAGAAATTTTATCGTTGATGTTTTGTGAAGCAGATGTAATGAGTAGACAGAAAAAAATTAACAACAAGTCATGATACATTATTTTCTGTCCATGACCGGTCCTTGAATATTGCGATTTTTGGAAAATCCTAATTTTTAACAAATTCCAAAGTTTCACAGTTTCTTTATTAAGTAAGATATCTTTAAATTGATTGCATTTTTACATGCGCTATTCCAAGCACAACCTTTGCTATGTTGCACTTTATCATGAAAATGTTGATAATTAAGGAGCTAGAGGGACCAACATGAAGTAGGGGTCTAAAACTAATCAAATTTCAGTGTTTTCAACGAAGTTCCACAGTTCATTACTCCATTACTATTTAAGTTATCAAAACAAAACATACATCTTTGTATGTAGATTAACAAGACCAACATTGTTTCTGATATACCTTATTACTAAAATATCAATTGTTAAAGTGTTAGGTTACATTACATTATACAGGGGTCTGAAACAGTCAACTTTAAATTACAGCCTTTAATCACATGTATCTGGCAAATCGTGATAGATACTTCAACCTAATTTTTTTCTGCTTCTAGGAATAGTATTCTCTAAAGAATGATGGCATAACTGACATTTGCCACCATGGTGATTTTTTCTGAAAAGTCTTTAACACTGAATATCAAGTGAAATTTGGTCATTTTGATAATGTATTAGTTACTGTTTACCTCTTAGACAAATCGTCAAGTGAAGGTCAAACACTGTGTGAAGGTCAAACAGGAATCTTGAAGATCTAAGTACTGCCGCGGCAGTCCTAGTTAGGTCTTCAAGACAAAGTCTGGAAGACCTATTGTTTTTATCCGATTTCTTCAAGTTCTTATTAGGTCTTCAAGACAAAGTCGTGAAGACCTATTGTTTTTATCCGATTTCTTCAAGTTTATTATTATTATTATTATTATTATTATTATTATTATTATTTGTACTTTTTTTGTGAGAAAGCTCCAGCTCAAACGGCTGCTCCAAATTTGACAAAACTTGGCATGCAGATAGCCCTTACCCTGGAATCGACGTGCGAAGCTTTTGGGCAAAATCGGTTCATTCATTAAGGGTCCAGTTCGAATCCAAAATCGAAAATTTAACATTGATTTTTTTTTCAAAATGCACTTAGAGACTTAATTTTTTTTTTAAAAGAAGCGCAATGAAAAATTATGAAAAAAAGGAAATCAAGACAAATTCGTAGGTCACGTGCTTTGGCCGCCATTTTGCTTTTAGTGCAATTTCGCTATGTTGACAGTGCTCGTCTTTGAAAACTATCTCCTCATTAACGACAAGACATAGAGCAGAGTTTGATAGCTTAAATAAAAGCTAAAAGAACTGCCAAGAAAGTAGCGAGCCGTTTTTTTGAATTTTGATCTAGAACGCGAGTTATCTGCCCTTGAAAATGGACATTTTTTAAAAGCATCATTTTTCATGTTACGTTCAAAGGGACATTACTCTGTAAGGAAATGTCAAATAAGAAATCTGTTTGATGCATTCTGTTCCACAATGATTGTTGAACAGATTCACTACAGATTATTATTATATAAAATTTGATATTAAAGGAAATATGTGGACATAAAGAAATTTTTTACATTTTTCGGCGACTTTAACATTTATCGAGGGTTATTTTACTTTGAGAATTTTCGTTTCAAAATTGTTACAGATAGAAATTTTATCATTAATGTTTTGTGAAGCAGATGTAATGAGTAGACAGAAAAAAATATCAACAAGTCATGAACAATTTTTTTCGGTCCATGACCGGTCCTTGAATATTGCAATTTTTGGAAAATCCTCATTTTTAGCACATTTCACAGTTCCACAGTTTCTTTATTAAGAAAGTTATCATTAAATTGATTGTATTTTCACATGCGCCATTCCAAGCACAACTTTAGCTATGTTGTACTCTATCATAAAAATTTTGATAGTTAAGGAGATAGAAGGACCAACATGGAGTAGGGTAAAAAAATCTTCAAATTTCAGTGTTTTCTTTACATTACAACGTTAAATCACATGTATCTCGAAAACGGTGGGAGATAATTTAACCAAATTTTTTTCTGCTACTAGGAATAATATTCTCTGAAGAATGATGTCATAGCTGACATTGGCCACCATGATGAATTTTTCTGAAAAGTCTTTAACACTGAATATCAAGTGGAATTTGGTCATTTTGATAATGTATGAGCTACTGTTTACCTCTTAGACAAAAAGTCATGTGAAGGTCAAACAGTATGTGAAGGTCAAACAGGAATCTTGAAGACCTAAGTACTGCCGCGGCAGTCCTAGTTATTATTATTTATACTTTTTTGTGGATGAGCCACAGCCCAAACGGCTGCTCCAAATTCACCCAAACTTGGCATGCTGATAGCCCTTACCCTGGAATCGACATGCGAAGCTTTTGGGCAAAATCGACTCGTACATTAAAGGTCCAGTTCGAATCCAAAATCGAAAATTTAACATTGATTTTTTTTTCAAAATGCACTTAGAGACCCAATGTTTTTTTTAAAAGAAGCGCAATGAAAAATAATGAAAAAAAGGAAATCATGGCAAATTCGTAGGTCACGTGCTTCGGCCGCCATCTTGCTTTTAGTGCAATTTTCATCGTTTCCGACCCCACCCACCTTTGACAATCTTCTCCTCTGAAGATACTTGCACTAGAGAGCTGAAATTCATACTGAATGTAGCTGAAGTATCGTAGAGTTCAATTCGTAAAGTTGTAAGACCTAACCTTAATACTTTTTGTGCTGTGACCTTTCAAAGTTGACCAAAATCTCAAAATCGCCAACTTCAAGGGCAGATAACTCGAAAACAAGACCATAGAACATGATGATTTTTGTATGAGAGTTAGACATTGCTTTGCTTTTTTGGTCAAACTTTGCTTTTTGGAAAACGGGTGTTTTGGTGGGTATGTTTGAAAAACTCTTGTAAACCAACGACACATGATAAATACTTATTCTATATATCAAATGAAAGAAAAAATATCATACAATCTTGGATAAATCTCATTAAAATTAGATTAAACATTAACATTGAATTAGGAGCATTTAAATGTGGTCAATCCTTCTTTTGTTTGGAATGATTCTGATATAAGAATGATTGAAACATTGTAGTTCATTGGCAATAAAACACTAGGCAATGTTTATTCTATCATCAGGCAGCAACAAGACTGTATAACCTGAGATGATTCATGTTTGCAGCCATGTTGAATTTTCTGTAAAGGCTTAAACGTTGAATATCAAGTGAAATGTGGTCATTTTGATAATGTATTAGTTACTTCTTACCCCTTAGACAAAAAGTCATGTGAAGGTCAAACAGTGTGTGATGGTCAAACAGGAATCTTGAAGACCTAAGTACTGCCGCGGCAGTCCTAGTTATTATTATTATTAGGTCTTCAAGACAAAGTCGTGAAGACCTATTGTTTTTATCCGATTTCTTATTATTATTATTATTAGGTCTTCAAGACAAAGTCGTGAAGACCTATTGTTTTTATCCGATTTCTTCAAGTTCTTTTTTTTTTTTATTATTATTTGTACTTTTTTTGTGAACGAGCTACAGCTCAAACGGCTGCTCCAAATGTGACGAAACTTGGCATGCTGACAGCCCTTACCCTGGAATCGACATGCTAAGCTTTTGGATCAAATCGACCAGTACGTTAAAGGTCAAGATCGAAACCAAAATCGAAAATTTAACATTGATTTTTTTTTCAAAATGCACTTAGAGACTTGAAATTTTTTTTAAAAGAAGCGCAATGAAAAATAATGAAAAAAAGGAAATCATGACTAATTCGTAGGTCACGTGGTTTTGCCGCCATCTTGCTTTTAGTGCAATTTTCATCGTTTCCGACCCCACCCGCCTTTGACAATCTTCTCCTCTGAAGATACTTGCACTACAGAGCTGAAATTCATACTGAATGTAGCTGAAGTATTGTACATAAAAGCTATGTCGTTTAATGGTGCTAACATTAATACTTTTTGTGCTGTGACCTTTCAAAGTTGACCAAAATCGAAAAATCGCTAACTTCAAGGGCAGATAACTCAAAAACCAGACCTTAGAATTCAATGATTTTTGCATGAGAGTTAGACATTGGCAAGGTCTTCAAGAGAAAAGAATAAAATCGATCGCGAACAGTCATTTCCGGTCCTGAGGAAGGGTCAAACTTTGCATTTT
This sequence comes from Steromphala cineraria, assembly GCA_916613615.1. Taxonomy (NCBI): domain Eukaryota; kingdom Metazoa; phylum Mollusca; class Gastropoda; order Trochida; family Trochidae; genus Steromphala; species Steromphala cineraria. The sequence continues at coordinate 49,713,988 of OU744726.1, forward strand.
GGAAAACGGATGTTTTGGTGGTTATATTTGAAAAACTCTTGTAAACCAACGACATATGATAAATACTTGTTCTATATATCAAATGAAAGATAAAAGATCATAAAATCTTGGATAAATCTCATTAAAATTAGATTAAACATTAACATTGAAATTCGGAGCATTTAAATGTGGTCAATCCTACTTTCGTTTTGAATGATTATGATACATTTATGATTGAAAAACTGTACTTCATTGGCAATAAAACACTAGGCAATGTTTTATCTATCATCAGGCAGCAACAAGACTGTATAACCTGAGATGATTCATGTTTGCAGCCATGTTGAATTTTCTGTAAAGGCTTAAACGTTGAATATCAAGTGAAATATGGTAATTTTGATAATGTATTAGTTACTGTTTACCTCTTAGACAAAAAGCCATGTGAAGGTCAAACAGTATGTGAAGGTCAAACAGGAATCTTGAAGACCTAAGTACTGCCGCGGCAGTCCTAGTTATTATTATTAGGTCTTCAAGACAAAGTCGTGAAGACCTATTGTTTTTATCCGATTTCTTATTATTATTATTATTATTATTATTATTTGTACAATTTTTGTGACGGATCCACAGCTCAAACCGCTTGTTCAAATTTGCCCAAACTTGACATGCAGGTACCCCTTACCCTGGAATCGATAAACTAAGCTTTTGGGCATAATCGGCTCGTACATTAAAGGTCCAGTTCGATTCCAAAATTCAAAATTTAACATTGATTTTTTTTTCAAAATGTACTTAGAGACCTACAACTTTTTTTAAAAGATGCGCAATCAAAAATAATGCAAAAAAGCATATCAGGACAAATTTGTAGGTCACGTGATTTGGCCGCCATCTTGATTTTAAACACTTTTTACAACAGTCCGACCCCATGCACCTTTGCCGAATCGGTTCTTGTTTAATATTTGTACTAGAGAGCTGAAATTTGCACATGATATAGCCAAGACCCTGGTCTATAACAAGTTTCTTTCAAAATTCAAAAATTCAAAATCCTTTTTGCGTAATAATCTTTCAAAGTTTGACAATTTTCCAAAATATCAATTTTCAAGGGCAGATAACTCGAAAACCTGACCGTCGAATTTTATGATTTTTGCATGAGAGCTAGCCCTGAGTATGGTCTTTAAATTAAAAAAATAAAATTGCTCGCGAACAGTCACTTCCGGTCAGGAGGAAGGGTCAAACTTTGCATATTAAAAAGTGATGTTTTGGTCGGTATGGCTTAAACCTCTTTAACAAACATGCATGTGAAGGTCAAACATGCATGTGAAGGTCAAACAGTATGTGAAGGTCAAACAGGAATCTTGAAGACCTAAGTACTGCCGCGGCAGTCCTAGTTATTATTATTATTATTTGTACAATTTTTGTGACGGATCCACAGCTCAAACCGCTTGTTCAAATTTGCCCAAACTTGACATGCAGGTACCCCTTACCCTGGAATCGATAAACTAAGCTTTTGGGCATAATCGGCTCGTACATTAAAGGTCCAGTTCGATTCCAAAATTCAAAATTTAACATTGATTTTTTTTTCAAAATGTACTTAGAGACCTACAACTTTTTTTAAAAGATGCGCAATCAAAAATAATGCAAAAAAGCATATCGGGACAAATTTGTAGGTCACGTGATTTGGCCGCCATCTTGATTTTAAACACTTTTTACAACAGTCCGACCCCATGCACCTTTGCCGAATCGGTTCTTTTTTAATATTTGTACTAGAGAGCTGAAATTTGCACATGATATAGCCAAGACCCTGGTCTATAACAAGTTTCTTTCAAAATTCAAAAATTCAAAATCATTTTTGCGTAATAATCTTTCAAAGTTTGACAATTTTCCAAAATATCAATTTTCAAGGGCAGATAACTCGAAAACCTGACCGTCGAATTTTATGATTTTTGCATGAGAGCTAGCCCTGAGTATGGTCTTCAAATTAAAAAAATAAAATTGCTCGCGAACAGTCACTTCCGGTCAGGAGGAAGGGTCAAACTTTGCATATTAAAAAGTGATGTTTTGGTCGGTATGGCTTAAACCTCTTTAACAAACATGCATGTGAAGGTCAAACATGCATGTGAAGGTCAAACAGTATGTGAAGGTCAAACAGGAATCTTGAAGACCTAAGTACTGCCGCGGCAGTCCTAGTTATTATTATTATTATTTGTACAATTTTTGTGACGGATCCACAGCTCAAACCGCTTGTTCAAATTTGCCCAAACTTGACATGCAGGTACCCCTTACCCTGGAATCGATAAACTAAGCTTTTGGGCATAATCGGCTCGTACATTAAAGGTCCAGTTCGATTCCAAAATTCAAAATTTAACATTGATTTTTTTTTCAAAATGTACTCAGAGACCTACAACTTTTTTTAAAAGATGCGCAATCAAAAATAATGCAAAAAAGCATATCGGGACAAATTTGTAGGTCACGTGATTTGGCCGCCATCTTGATTTTAAACACTTTTTACAACAGTCCGACCCCATGCACCTTTGCCGAATCGGTTCCTTTTTAATATTTGTACTAGAGAGCTGAAATTTGCACATGATATAGCCAAGACCCTGGTCTATAACAAGTTTCTTTCAAAATTCAAAAATTCAAAATCCTTTTTGCGTAATAATCTTTCAAAGTTTGACAATTTTCCAAAATATCAATTTTCAAGGGCAGATAACTCGAAAACCTGACCGTCGAATTTTATGATTTTTGCATGAGAGCTAGCCCTGAGTATGGTCTTCAAATTAAAAAAATAAAATTGCTCGCGAACAGTCATTTCCGGCCGCCATGACACATTTCCCTAACATGGGGTCAGTTCCGACAGAAAAAATGCAAATCATACTTTCCAATGCTACTGTAGCTTATTGCTTCACGGGATTTTCATGAAACTTTCAGGAATGATTGTTAACATTGTTATCTTTATAGTGATTATGTTAATTTTACGGCTGAATCCTGTTTTCGTCGCTTGCGACTATATTTATTATTATTATTATTTGTACAATTTTTGTGACGGATCCACAGCTCAAACCGCTTGTTCAAATTTGCCCAAACTTGACATGCAGGTACCCCTTACCTTGGAATCGATAAACTAAGCTTTTGGGCATAATCGGCTCGTACATTAAAGGTCCAGTTCGAATCCAAAGTCGAAAATTTAACATTGATTTTTTTTTCAAAATGCACTTAGAGACTTGAATTTTTTAAAAGAAGCGCAATGAAAAATAATGAAAAAAAGGAAATCAGGACGAATTCGTAGGTCACGTGCTTTGGCCGCCATCTTGCTTTTAGTGCATTTTCGACCGTTTCCGACCCCACCCGCCTTTGACAATCTTCTTCTCTGAAGATACTTGCACTACAGAGCTGTAATTCATACTGAATGTAGCTGAAGCATTGTAGTTTAAAATCTTTTCTTTTAAAGTACTTAACTACAATACTTTTTGTGCTGTGACCTTTCAAAGTTGACCAAAATCTCAAAATCGCAAACTTCAAGGGCAGATAACTCAAAAACCAGACCTTAGAACTTAATGATTTTTGCATGACAGTTAGACATGAGCAAGGTCTTCAAGATAAAAGAATAAAATTGCTCGCGAACAGTCATTTCTGGTCAGGAGGAAGGGTCAAATTTTGCATATGGAAAAGTGGTGTTTTGCTGAGTATGTTTGAACCCTCTTTAACAAACATTCATGTGAAGGTCAAACATGCATGTGAAGGTCAAACAGGAATCTTGAAGACCTAAGTACTGCCGCGGCAGTCCTAGTTAGGTCTTCAAGACAAAGTCGTGAAGACCTATTGTTTTTATCCGATTTCTTATTATTATTAGGTCTTCAAGACAAAGTCTGGAAGACCTATTGTTATTATCCGATTTCTTCAAGTTTATTATTATTATTATTTGTACTTTTTTTGTGAGAAAGCTACAGCTCAAACGGCTGCTTCAAATTTGACAAAACTTGGCATGCAGATAGCCCTAACCCTGGAATCGACGTGCGAAGCTTTTGGGCAAAATCGGTTCGTTCATTAAGGGTCCAGGTCGAATCCAAAATCGAAAATTTAACATTGATTTTTTTTTCAAAATGCACTTAGAGACTTAATTTTTTTTTTAAAAGAAGCGCAATGAAAAATAATGAAAAAAAGGAAATCAGGACCAATTCGTTGGTCACGTGGTTTGGCCGCCAACTTGCTTTTAGTGCATTTTCGACCGTTTCCGACCCCACCCACCTTTGACAAACTTCTCCTCTGAAGATACTTGCACTAGAGAGCTGAAATTCATACTGAATGTAGCCGAAGTATTGTAGATTTGAATTTAATGATTTAAAAGACCTAACCTTAATACTTTTTGTGCTGTGACCTTTCAAAGTTGACCAAAATCGAAAAATCGCCTAAATTCAAGGGCAGATAACTCAAAAACCAGACCTTAGAATTCAATGATTTTTGCATGAGAGTTAGACATTGGCAAGGTCTTCAAGACAAAAGAATAAAATCGATCGCGAACAGTCATTTCCGGTCCTGAGGAAGGGTCAAACTTTGCATTTTGGAAAACGGGTATTTTGGTGGGTATGTTTGAAAAACCATTGTAAACCAACGACACATGATAAATACTTGTTCCATATATCAAATGAAAGATAAAAGATCATACAATCTTGGATAAATCTCATTAAAATTAGATTAAACATTAACATTGAAATTTGGAGCAGTTCAATGTGGTCAATCCTACTTTCGTTTTGAATGATTATGATACATTTATGATTGAAAAACTGTAGTTCATTGGCAATGAAACACTAGGCAATGTTCTTAGGTCTTCAAGACAAAGTCTGGAAGACCTATTGTTATTATCCGATTTCTTCAAGTTTATTATTATTATTATTTGTACTTTTTTTGTGAGAAAGCTACAGCTCAAACGGCTGCTTCAAATTTGACAAAACTTGGCATGCAGATAGCCCTAACCCTGGAATCGACGTGCGAAGCTTTTGGGCAAAATCGGTTCGTTCATTAAGGGTCCAGGTCGAATCCAAAATCGAAAATTTAACATTGATTTTTTTTTCAAAATGCACTTAGAGACTTAATTTTTTTTTTAAAAGAAGCGCAATGAAAAATAATGAAAAAAAGGAAATCAGGACCAATTCGTTGGTCACGTGGTTTGGCCGCCAACTTGCTTTTAGTGCATTTTCGACCGTTTCCGACCCCACCCACCTTTGACAAACTTCTCCTCTGAAGATACTTGCACTAGAGAGCTGAAATTCATACTGAATGTAGCCGAAGTATTGTAGATTTGAATTTAATGATTTAAAAGACCTAACCTTAATACTTTTTGTGCTGTGACCTTTCAAAGTTGACCAAAATCGAAAAATCGCCTAAATTCAAGGGCAGATAACTCAAAAACCAGACCTTAGAATTCAATGATTTTTGCATGAGAGTTAGACATTGGCAAGGTCTTCAAGACAAAAGAATAAAATCGATCGCGAACAGTCATTTCCGGTCCTGAGGAAGGGTCAAACTTTGCATTTTGGAAAACGGGTATTTTGGTGGGTATGTTTGAAAAACCATTGTAAACCAACGACACATGATAAATACTTGTTCCATATATCAAATGAAAGATAAAAGATCATACAATCTTGGATAAATCTCATTAAAATTAGATTAAACATTAACATTGAAATTTGGAGCAGTTCAATGTGGTCAATCCTACTTTCGTTTTGAATGATTATGATACATTTATGATTGAAAAACTGTAGTTCATTGGCAATGAAACACTAGGCAATGTTCTATCTATCATCAGGCAGCAACAAGACTGTATAACCTGAGATGATTCATGTTTGCAGCCATGTTGAATTTTCTGTAAAGGCTTAAACGTTGAATATCAAGTGAAATATGGTAATTTTGAAAATGTATTAGTTACTGTTTACCTCTTAGACAAAAGCCATGTGAAGGTCAAACAGTATGTGAAGGTCAAACAGGAATCTTGAAGACCTAAGTACTGCCGCGGCAGTCCTAGTTATTATTATTATTATTATTATTATTATTATTTGTACAATTTTTGTGAGAGATCTACAGCTCAAACCGCTTGTTCAAATTCGCCCAAATTTGACATTCAGGTACCCCTTACCCTGGAATCGATAAACTAAGCTTTTGGGCATAATCGGCTCGTACATTAAAGGTCCAGTTCGAATCCAAAGTCGAAAATTTAACATTGATTTTTTTTTCAAAATGCACTTAGAGACTTGAAATTTTTTTTAAAAGAAGCGCAATGAAAAATAATGAAAAAAAGGAAATCAGGACAAATTCGTAGGTCACGTGCTTTTGCCGCCATCTTGCTTTTAGTGCATTTTCGACCGTTTCCGACCCCACCCGACTTTGACAATCTTCTTCTCTGAAGATACTTGCACTACAGAGCTGAAATTCATACTGAATGTAGCTGAAGTATTGTAGTTTAAAATCTTTTCTTTTAAAGTACTTAACTACAATACTTTTTGTGCTGTGACCTTTCAAAGTTGACCAAAATCTCAAAATCGCAAACTTCAAGGGCAGATAACTAAAAAACCAGACCTTAGAACTTAATGATTTTTGCATGACAGTTAGACATGAGCAAGGTCTTCAAGATAAAAGAATAAAATCGCTCGCGAACAGTCACTTCCGGTCAGGAGGAAGGGTCAAACTTTGCATATTAAAAAGTGATGTTTTGGTCGGTATGGGTTAAACCTTTTTACCAAACATGCATGTGAAGGTCAAACATGCATGTGAAGGTCAAACAGTATGTGAAGGTCAAACAGGAATCTTGAAGACCTAAGTACTGCCGCGGCAGTCCTAGTTAGGTCTTCAAGACAAAGTCGTGAAGACCTATTGTTTTTTTCCGATTTCTTATTATTATTATTAGGTCTTCAAGACAAAGTCGTGAAGACCTATTGTTTTTATCCGATTTCTTATTATTATTATTAGGTCTTCAAGACAAAGTCTGGAAGACCTATTGTTTTTATCCGATTTCTTCAAGTTCTTTTTTTTTTCTATTATTATTATTATTTGTACTTTTTTTGTGACAAAGATTCTGACCAAACGGCTGCTCCAAATTCGCCCAAACTTGACATGCAGATAACTCTTAACCTGGAATCGACATGCTAAGCTTTTGGGCAAAATCGACTCGTACATTAAGGGTCCAGTTCGAATCCAAAATCGAAAATTTAACATTGATTTTTTTTTCAAAATGCACTTAGAGACTTTTTTTTTTTTTAAAAACAAGCGCAATGAAAAATAATGAAAAAAAGGAAATCAGGACAAATTCGTAGGTCACTTGCTTTGGCCGCCATTTTGCTTTTAGTGCAATTTTCACCGTTTCCGACCCCACCCGCCTTTGACAATCTTCTCCTCTGAAGATACTTGCACTACAGAGCTGAAATTCATACTGAATGTAGCTGGAGTATTGTTGACAAAAGTTTTTAAGTTTAATGGTGCTAACGTTAATACTTTTTTTGCTGTGACCTTTCAAAGTTGACCAAAATCGAAAAATCGCCAACTTCAAGGGCAGATAACTCAAAAACAAGACCTTAGAATTCAATGATTTTTGCATGAGAGTTAGACATTGGCAAGGTCTTCAAGATAAAAGAATAAAATCGATCGCGAACAGTCATTTCCGGTCCTGAGGAAGGGTCAAACTTTGCATTTTGGAAAACGGGTGTTTTGGTGGGTATGTTTGAAAAACTCTTGTAAACCAACGACACATGATAAATACTTGTTCTATATATCAAATAAAAGATAAAAGATCATACAATCTTGGATAAATCTCATTAAAATTAGATGTAACATTAACATTGAAATTCGGAGCATTTAAATGTGGTCAATCCTACTTTCGTTTTAAATGATTATGATACATTTATGATTGAAAAACTGTAGTTCATTGGCAATAAAACACTAGGCAATGTTTTATCTATCATCAGGCAGCAACAAGACTGTATAACCTGAGATGATTCATGTTTGCAGCCATGTTGAATTTTCTGTAAAGGCTTAATCGTTGAATATCAAGTGAAACATGGTAATTTTTATAATGTATTAGTTACTGTTTACCTCTTTGACAAAAAGCCATGTGAAGGTCAAACAGTATGTGAAGGTCAAACAGGAATCTTGAAGACCTAAGTACTGCCGCGGCAGTCCTAGTTATTATTATTATTATTATTATTATTATTTGTACAATTTTTGTGACGGATCCACAGCTCAAACCGCTTGTTCAAATTTGCCCAAACTTGACATGCAGGTACCCCTCACCCTGGAATCGATAAACTAAGCTTTTGGGCAAAATCGGTTCGTACATTAAAGGTCCAGTTCGAATCCAAAGTCGAAAATTTAACATTGATTTTTTTTTCAAAATGCACTTAGAGACTTGAATTTTTTTTTAAAAGATGCGCAATCAAAAATAATGCAAAAAAGCATATCATGACAAATTTGTAGGTCACGTGATTTGGCCGCCATCTTTATTTTAAACACTTTTTACAACAGTCCGACCCCATGCACCTTTGCCGATTCGGTTCTTTTTTAATATTTGTACTAGAGAGCTGACATTTGCACATGATATAGTCATGACCCTGGTCTATAACAAGTTTGTTTAAAAATTGGAAAATTCAAAATACTTTTTGCGCAATAACCTTTCAAAGTTTGACAATTGTTAAAAAATATCAATTTTCAAGGGCAGATAACTCGAAAACCTGACCGACGAATTATATGATTTTTGCATGAGAGCTAGCCCTAAGTATGGTCATGAAATTAAAAAAATAAAATCGCTCGCGAACAGTCATTTCCGGTCAGGAGGAAGGGTCAAACTTTGCATATGGAAAGGTGGTATTTTGCTTGGTATGTTTGATCCCTCTTTATCAAACATGCATGTGAAGGTCAAACATGCATGTGAAGGTCAAACAGTATGTGAAGGTCAAACAGGAATCTTGAAGACCTAAGTACTGCCGCGGCAGTCCTAGTTATTATTATTATTATTATTATTATTTGTACAATTTTTGTGACGGATCCACAGCTCAAACCGCTTGTTCAAATTTGCCCAAACTTGACATGCAGGTACCCCTCACCCTGGAATCGATAAACTAAGCTTTTGGGCAAAATCGGTTCGTACATTAAAGGTCCAGTTCGAATCCAAAGTCGAAAATTTAACATTGATTTTTTTTTCAAAATGCACTTAGAGACTTGAAATTTTTTTTAAAAGATGCGCAATCAAAAATAATGCAAAAAAGCATATCATGACAAATTTGTAGGTCACGTGATTTGGCCGCCATCTTTATTTTAAACACTTTTTACAACAGTCCGACCCCATGCACCTTTGCCGATTCGGTTCTTTTTTAATATTTGTACTAGAGAGCTGACATTTGCACATGATATAGTCATGACCCTGGTCTATAACAAGTTTGTTTAAAAATTGGAAAATTCAAAATACTTTTTGCGCAATAACCTTTCAAAGTTTGACAATTGTTAAAAAATATCAATTTTCAAGGGCAGATAACTCGAAAACCTGACCGACGAATTATATGATTTTTGCATGAGAGCTAGCCCTAAGTATGGTCATGAAATTAAAAAAATAAAATCGCTCGCGAACAGTCATTTCCGGTCAGGAGGAAGGGTCAAACTTTGCATATGGAAAGGTGGTATTTTGCTTGGTATGTTTGATCCCTCTTTATCAAACATGCATGTGAAGGTCAAACATGCATGTGAAGGTCAAACAGTATGTGAAGGTCAAACAGGAATCTTGAAGACCTAAGTACTGCCGCGGCAGTCCTAGTTAGGTCTTCAAGACAAAGTCGTGAAGACCTATTGTTTTTATCCGATTTCTTATTATTATTATTATTATTATTATTATTATTATTATTTGTACAATTTTTGTGACGGATCCACAGCTCAAACCGCTTGTTCAAATTTGCCCAAACTTGACATGCAGGTACCCCTCACCCTGGAATCGATAAACTAAGCTTTTGGGCAAAATCGGTTCGTACATTAAAGGTCCAGTTCGAATCCAAAGTCGAAAATTTAACATTGATTTTTTTTTCAAAATGCACTTAGAGACTTGAAATTTTTTTTAAAAGATGCGCAATCAAAAATAATGCAAAAAAGCATATCATGACAAATTTGTAGGTCACGTGATTTGGCCGCCATCTTTATTTTAAACACTTTTTACAACAGTCCGACCCCATGCACCTTTGCCGATTCGGTTCTTTTTTAATATTTGTACTAGAGAGCTGACATTTGCACATGATATAGCCAAGACCCTGGTCTATAACAAGTTTCTTTCAAAATTCAAAAATTCAAAATCCTTTTTGCGTAATAATCTTTCAAAGTTTGACAATTTTCCAAAATATCAATTTTCAAGGGCAGATAACTCGAAAACCTGACCGTCGAATTTTATGATTTTTGCATGAGAGCTAGCCCTGAGTATGGTCTTCAAATTAAAAAAATAAAATTGCTCGCGAACAGTCACTTCCGGTCAGGAGGAAGGGTCAAACTTTGCATATTAAAAAGTGATGTTTTGGTCGGTATGGCTTAAACCTCTTTAACAAACATGCATGTGAAGGTCAAACATGCATGTGAAGGTCAAACAGTATGTGAAGGTCAAACAGGAATCTTGAAGACCTAAGTACTGCCGCGGCAGTCCTAGTTAGGTCTTCAAGACAAAGTCGTGAAGACCTATTGTTATTACACTTATTCTTCAAGTTCTTATTATTATTATTATTATTTGTACAATTTTTGTGAGAGATCTACAGCTCAAACCGCTTGTTCAAATTCACCCAAACTTGACATGCAGGTACCCCTTACCCTGGAATCGATAAACTAAGCTTTTGGGCAAAATCGGCTCGTACATTAAAGTTCCAGTTCGAATCCAAAGTCGAAAATTTAACATTGATTTTTTTTTCAAAATGCACTTAGAGACTTGAATTTTTTTTTAAAAGAAGCGCAATGAAAAATAATGAAAAAAAGGAAATCAGGACAAATTCGTAGGTCACCTGCTTTGGCCGCCATCTTGCTTTTAGTGCATTTTCGACCTTTTCCGACCCCACCCGCCTTTGACAATCTTCTTCTCTGAAGATACTTGCACTACAGAGCTGTTATTCATACTGAATGTAGCTGAAGCATTGTAGTTTAAAATCTTTTCTTTTAAAGTACTTAACTACAATACTTTTTGTGCTGTGACCTTTCAAAGTTGACCAAAATCTCAAAATCGCAAACTTCAAGGGCAGATAACTTAAAAACCAGACCTTAGAACTTAATGATTTTTGCATGACAGTTAGACATGAGCAAGGTCTTCAAGATAAAAGAATAAAATCGCTCGCGAACAGTCACTTCCGGTCAGGAGGAAGGGTCAAACTTTGCATATTAAAAAGTGATGTTTTGGTCGGTATGGTTTAAACCTCTTTAACAAACATGCATGTGAAGGTCAAACATGCATGTGAAGGTCAAACAGTATGTGAAGGTCAAACAGGAATCTTGAAGACCTAAGTACTGCCGCGGCAGTCCTAGTTAGGTCTTCAAGACAAAGTCGTGAAGACCTATTGTTTTTATCCGATTTCTTCAAGTTCTTCTTATTATTATTATTATTTGTACTTTTTTTGTGAACGAGCTACAGGTCAAACGGCTGCTCTAAATTCACCCAAACTTGCACAGATTATAGCCCTTACCCTGGAATCGATCTCCTAAGCTTTTGGGCATAATCGAACCGTACATTAAAGGTCCAGTTCGAATCCAAAATCAAAAATTTAACATTGATTTTTTTTTCAAAATGCACTTTGAGACTTGAATTTTTTTTAAAAGATGCGCAATGAAAAATGATGAAAAACACGAAATCAGGACGAATTCGTAGGTCACGTGCTTTGGCCGCCATCTTGCTTTTAGTGCATTTTCGACCGTTTCCGACCCCACCCGCCTTTGACAATCTTCTTCTCTGAAGATACTTGCACTACAGAGCTGTAAATCATACAGAATGTAGCTGAAGCATTGTAGTTTTAAATCTTTTCTTTTAAAGTACTTAACTACAATGATTTTTGTGCTGTGACCTTTCAAAGTTGACCAAAATCGCAAAATCGCAAACTTCAAGGGCAGATAACTAAAAAACCGGACCTTAGAACTTAATGATTTTTGCATGACAGTTAGACATGAGCAAGGTCTTCAAGATAAAAGAATAAAATCGCTCGCGAACAGTCATTTCCGGTCAGGAGGAAGGGTCAAATTTTGCATATGGAAAAGTGGTGTTTTGCTGAGTATGTTTGAAGCCTCTTTAACAAACATTCATGTGAAGGTCAAACATGCATGTGAAGGTCAAACAGTATGTCAAGGTCAAACAGGAATCTTGAAGACCTAAGTACTGCCGCGGCAGTCCTAGTTATTATTATTATTATTTGTACAATTTTTGTGAGAGATCTACAGCTCAAACCGCTAGTTCAAATTCGCCCAAACTTGACATGCAGGTACCCCTTACCCTGGAATCGATAAACTAAGCTTTTGGGCAAAATCGGCTCGTACATTAAAGGTCCAGTTCGAATCCAAAGTCGAAAATTTAACATTGATTTTTTTTTCAAAATGCACTTAGAGACTTAAATTTTTTTTTAAAAGAAGCGCAATGAAAAATAATGAAAAAAAGGAAATCAGGACAAATTCGTAGGTCACGTGCTTTGGCCGCCATATTGCTTTTAGTGCATTTTCTACCGTTTCGGACCCCACCCGCCTTTGACAATCTTCTTCTCTGAAGATACTTGCACTACAGAGCTGAAATTCATACTGAATGTAGCTGAAGCATTGTAGTTTAAAATCTTTTCTTTTAAAGTTCTTAACTACAATACTTTTTGTGCTGTGACCTTTCAAAGTTGACCAAAATCTCAAAATCGCAAACTTCAAGGGCAGATAACTAAAAAACCAGACCATAGAACTTAATGATTTTTGCATGACAGTTAGACATGAGCAAGGTCTTCAAGATAACAGAATAAAATCGCTCGCGAACAGTCACTTCCGGTCAGGAGGAAGGGTCAAACTTTGCATATTAAAAAGTGATGTTTTGGTCGGTATGGTTTAAACCTCTTTAACAAACATGCATGTGAAGGTCAAACATGCATGTGAAGGTCAAACAGTATGTGAAGGTCAAACAGGAATCTTGAAGACCTAAGTACTGCCGCGGCAGTCCTAGTTAGGTCTTCAAGACAAAGTCGTGAAGACCTATTGTTTTTATCCGATTTCTTATTATTATTATTATTAGGTCTTCAAGACAAAGTCGTGAAGACCTATTGTTTTTATCCGATTTCTTCAAGTTCTTTTTTTTTTCTATTATTATTATTATTTGTACTTTTTTTGTGACAAAGATTCTGACCAAACGGCTGCTCCAAATTCGCCCAAACTTGACATGCAGATACCTCTTAACCTGGAATCGACATGCTAAGCTTTTGGGCAAAATCGACTCGTACATTAAGGGTCCAGTTCGAATCCAAAATCGAAAATTTAACATTGATTTTTTTTTCAAAATGCACTAAGAGACTTAAATTTTTTTTTAAAACAAGCGCAATGAAAAATAATGAAAAAAAGGAAATCAGGACAAATTCGTAGGTCACTTGCTTTGGCCGCCATTTTGCTTTTAGTGCAATTTTCACCGTTTCCGACCCCACCCGCCTTTGACAATCTTCTCCTCTGAAGATACTTGCACTACAGAGCTGAAATTCATACTGAATGTAGCTGGAGTATTGTTGACAAAAGTTTTTAAGTTTAATGGTGCTAACGTTAATACTTTTTGTGCTGTGACCTTTCAAAGTTGACCAAAATCGAAAAATCGCCAACTTCAAGGGCAGATAACTCAAAAACCAGACCTTAGAATTCAATGATCTTTGCATGAGAGTTAGACATTGGCAAGGTCTTCAAGATAAAAGAATAAAATCGATCGCGAACAGTCATTTCCGGTCCTGAGGAAGGGTCAAACTTTGCATTTTGGAAAACGGGTGTTTTGGTGGGTATGTTTGATAAACTCTTGTAAACCAACGACACATGATAAATACTTGTTCTATATATCAAATGAAAGATAAAAGATAATACAATCTTGGATAAATCTCATTAAAATTAGATGTAACATTAACATTGAAATTCGGAGCATTTAAATGTGGTCAATCCTACTTTCGTTTTGAATGATTATGATACATTTATGATTGAAAAACTGTAGTTCATTGGCAATAAAACACTAGGCAATGTTTTATCTATCATCAGGGAGCAACAAGACTGTATAACCTGAGATGATTCATGTTTGCAGCCATGTTGAATTTTCTGTAAAGGCTTAAACGTTGAATATCAAGTGAAACATGGTAATTTTGATAATGTATTAGTTACTGTTTACCTCTTAGACAAAAAGCCATGTTAAGGTCAAACAGTATGTGAAGGTCAAACAGGAATCTTGAAGACCTAAGTACTGCCGCGGCAGTCCTAGTTATTATTATTATTATTTGTACAATTTTTGTGACGGATCCACAGCTCAAACCGCTTGTTCAAATTTGCCCAAACTTGACATGCAGGTACCCCTTACCCTGGAATCGATAAACTAAGCTTTTGGGCATAATCGGCTCGTACATTAAAGGTCCAGTTCGATTCCAACATTCAAAATTTAACATTGATTTTTTTTTCAAAATGTACTTAGAGACCTACAACTTTTTTTAAAAGATGCGCAATCAAAAATAATGCAAAAAAGCATATCGGGACAAATTTGTAGGTCACGTGATTTGGCCGCCATCTTGATTTTAAACACTTTTTACAACAGTCCGACCCCATGCACCTTTGCCGAATCGGTTCTTTTTTAATATTTGTACTAGAGAGCTGAAATTTGCACATGATATAGCCAAGACCCTGGTCTATAACAAGTTTCTTTCAAAATTCAAAAATTCAAAATCCTTTTTGCGTAATAATCTTTCAAAGTTTGACAATTTTCCAAAATATCAATTTTCAAGGGCAGATAACTCGAAAACCTGACCGTCGAATTTTATGATTTTTGCATGAGAGCTAGCCCTGAGTATGGTCTTCAAATTAAAAAAATAAAATTGCTCGCGAACAGTCACTTCCGGTCAGGAGGAAGGGTCAAACTTTGCATATTAAAAAGTGATGTTTTGGTCGGTATGGCTTAAACCTCTTTAACAAACATGCATGTGAAGGTCAAACATGCATGTGAAGGTCAAACAGTATGTGAAGGTCAAACAGGAATCTTGAAGACCTAAGTACTGCCGCGGCAGTCCTAGTTAGGTCTTCAAGACAAAGTCTGGAAGACCTATTGTTTTTATCCGATTTCTTCAAGTTCTTATTATTATTATTATTTGTACTTTTTTTGTGAACGAGCTACAGCTCAAACGGCTGCTCCAAATTCGACCAAACTTGGCATGAAGATACCCCTTACCCTGGAATCGACATGCTAAGCTTTTGGGTACAATCGACCCGTACGTAAAAGGTCCAGTTCGAATCCAAAATCGAAATTTTAACATTGATTTTTTTTTCAAAATGCACTTAGAGACTTGAATTTTTTTTAAAAAGATGCGCAATGAAAAATAATGAAAAAAACGAAATCATGACGAATTCCTAGGTCACGTGGTTTGGCCGCTTTCTTGTTTTAAAGCACTTTTCAAGGACTTTTTAACACCGGTCTGACCCCATGCGCTTTTGAGGAAACACCACTCGGCAACTACTGATACCAGAAAGTTGAAACTTACACATAATGTAGCTGATACATTACCCTATAACAAGTTTGGTTTGAAATTTAAAAATTCGAAATACTTTTTTGTTTTTAAATTTTAAAACTTTGCTCAAAATCGCAAACTTCAAGGGCAGATAACTCAAAAACCAGACCATAGAATTGAATGATTTTTGCATGAGGGCTAGACATTAGCAAGGTCTTCAGGATAAAAGAATAAAATCGCTCGCGAACAATGACTTCCGGTCACGAGGAAGGGTAAAACTTTGCATTTTAAAAAGTGGTGTTTTGCTGGGTATGTTTTAACCCTCTTTAACAAACATGCATGTGAAGGTCAAACGTGCATGTAAAGGTCAAACAGTATGTGAAGGTCAAACACGAATCTTGAAGACCTAAGTACTGCCGCGGCAGTCCTAGTTATTATTATTATTATTATTGTTTAACAACCAAGGGAGTGAAGTCTTACTATATCTCTCGTTATTAGTGTTGTTATCCTGAAACTGAAACAGTTATTTTTTCAATTAATTTGTGTTTTCTGATAAATCTTTGTTCATCTCCTATAATCTTCTATATCCACTTTACAGTATACTTTTCACGAGAAGAACATCTACTTTTACCACTTTTCAACTGACAAATCGAAAATTATTTTTGATGATATTTAGATAAAAAGGGAAATTTTCTACATAGCTTAGACACTTCAATTTAGACCCAATTGCTTTTCAAGAAGTCAAAGAGATTATATGTACCTACGATGTTGAATAAAAACTCTTTTATTTGTAATACTTAAAATTCAATTTCTATTATCTTCTAAACACTATTTATCCAATTTAGGTCAGTCAGTCAGTCAGTCATTGTATTTGGAGTCAGTATTTGACTTAAAGAAGTATAATTATAAAGGAGTTATTGATAACTTATAGATACATTAACTATCACCAGGTAGTGCAAAGGGCTGTTGTCTCAGTTTAATTCATTAAGGTTTGAATTTCGCCGTGTATAGAACCGATCAAATATTCTTACTTTCTCTTTAGGTAAGTATCAGCTTAACAATATTGCTCACCTCAATTTGATATTGCAAAGCGAATTAAAAAATAAATAAAAGTGTATTATTAATCACAAGAAGATAACCCATCAGCATGGTATATTGTTAGAAACGTTTGTTATTACAACACTTAGTTCTCATTTCTTAGATAGACATTATGTTGATACATGTAACTTAGACAACTATTTGATACAAAGGGAGGTAACTCGTTCTTTACCTGATAAATAGGTTAAACCGTGTCACAAACTGGAGCAAAACAGATAAGTTTATTTTATTAAGTATGGTTATGTTAAATTATACTAAAGAGTGAAAAGCTTGGTTCATAATTTCGGAAACTCTACATGCTATGTTATGCTATAAAACGATTGCTGAAAAGAATGTTTTGCATAGAAATATAAATCAAAAACAAAAGTATTCACTTTACCCACGTGAACGTTTTGTTTTCAAATGATAGCTGCAAGGAATAAATTGCATACACAGATAAATGAGTGGGTATCACTAAAGGATCCGCAAAGAGTGTGTATTTGAAGGTGGGGGTGGGGGGCGGGGGCGGGGTCGGGAGAGGGGGAGGAGGGGTCACACGACCCCATCCAAACAAGATCTCGTAGTGGCCCCTGGGTAACATTGACTTGCATATCTACTAAATGATAAATTCTACTGTAAAACTAAAAAGGTAAGGTAATTAAGACTTCTTTTTAATTTGTTGTCTTCAAAGTGTACATCTTAGCAATAGCCTGAATAGGAAGTCAAAACACATTTTGTAAATGATAATGATAAGAGGAATCATTATAATAACAATGGTAAATGGGTACTTTGAATTGTTATTTGACATTGCAGTAATTCGAGCATCATTATCTTCATTGCATTGCTAGAGATTAATTAAATGAATATTGCACTGTCAAGAGAACTTGAGGAAAGATATTATGTTGAACATCACAGTGATGTAATCAGTTTAAGATGTATAAACCAGTAAACCACATTAGTGTTGAATGATATAGGCACATTTAACAAAGTGAGGTAAGTTGCAAGATACACGAATCAAAAGCATATGACGTTCTTTCTATTGAATCACAAAACCTTTTAAAACAGAAACGCATCACAGTGGAAACATAAAACAAAAATTGTAAATATTCAATTGCAAAGTTGTGAATTCCTAAAATAAATTGTTATCTAAAAACAGATGTCACTTTATAAAAGGCAGTAAATGCACTTATTTAAAAAAAAATTCATTGTTTGTCTAGATGAAAGGAGTTATTGTTTAAACTAAATTGAACAACCAGTGAATCTTAGTTAATATTCACACGTTTTAATCAACACTGATTTGTTATTAAAACACCTCGGATATTGTGTTTTCAATTATGGAACCTAAATGAAGCTCTCATAAAATATATATTCACAATTCAAGGACCTTGACAGCATTGCATTTGTAAACAAAGATTGCAATGATTAAAACAATATTACACATTTTCGTGGATGTTTGAAATATGAAGATTGGTTGATTTCTTGACTTTAAAAAGAAGCGTTTAAAAAAAAACATTTTAAGCTATACATGATATATATTGTAAATTAACAATCACTGATTATTTCTGAATTGACTACCATTTGAAATCCATGATACTTTAATTATTGGTAACGATAACAGAGAAAATCAAAAATCAAAATATTTTCAAATAACAATTTCTCATTTCAAATACACGTATTGAAAATACTTTTAATGCTACATGCACACGTACATGTTAGAATATTCAAAACACTTTTACATGCAAAAGTAGTTAAAGAACATTTATGACTGTAATAATTCAATGGAGCAAAATTAACGCATCATTTTGACCAAGATCCGTTTAAAATATTTATTTAGACAATTTTCATAATGCAAAAAAAACAAAAACAAAATCAAGAAATTCTTTGAAATGAATCAGTGATCGAAATATAAAAGTGAGACAAGCGCTCGTAAAATATCAATTCCAAGTCGCATTGCTTCATGCCCAAAGGAACGGACCATGTATCTCTCACAATAAATATCTTTAAAGATAAAGTTGGAGGACCATCGGACTTGAAGATAACCCCTGAAACTCTACAGTACTGTGCATTCAACTTGTAAACAAACAGAAAGAAATTTTTCTATTTTGTTTAGTAATCTAAATGGAGAGGTTATCCACCTCACAGGTTGACTGGTATATAACCTACTACATACTTATTGCTTATTACAGTTTATTGCTGTGAATATTATTTTTGCTACTGATTCCCGTCTGAGTTGAATAGACTTTTACTCGACGACCTTTGTTTACAAACTCACATGTGCTTTCTATTTTTAGCCATAGGTCACTATTTGCTGCTGAACCGGAAGTAAATTAAAAACCGGATGTTTACTAAGTTAATCGTGTGTTTCAGTGCTTTCCACACATGTGTTTTCACTTCATGTTGATCAAAGTAAGGATCGATATATGAAGTAAGTTTTCAGTTATTTATATGAACTCTATTAACACCTTTCCATGATTTTTATGGAACGCAAAGACTCAATCAGAAACAATTGAATAAGGAGACAGTGGCAATATGTCGTTTATTTTGAACATCGGCAATTTGATGCCATCAACAATAATTATCTTTTGTTTATTTATGATGAAGGACAATGTTATTTCATGTTACATAACTATCCTGCTGGGAAGACACAATATCGCAATCCCACCCTTTTCTTTGCTTTTATTCTTCTTTTTTCTTTCTTTTATCTTTTCTTTATTGACAAAATTATGTTCCCATTTCATCTTTTCAAATGATATACATTTATCTCATATATAGCAGTCACAAAACAGACTTCCATGATACTTGCAGCATATTGCCTATTACCATATTTTTCTACCTTAGTTATGAATCTACTTAAAACACTATACCTTTATCATTATAGATATGGGTAACATAAAGAAAATTAGAATGATTTCAGCAAACTGTAGGGGATTAGCAGATAAGAATAAAAGAAAAGAACTAATGAATATTTACAGAAAGAAATCATTTTCCATAATCTGTTTGCAAGACATACATATTGCTAAAGAACATGTAGACTTTATGAAGAATGAATGGGGTTTGCAGAGTATAATTGCACCTTTTAGATCTAATTGCAGAGGAGTGGCTATACTTTTTAGCTCATCAGGACTGAAAGTCCAGATGGGCTTATGGCATGGCCCGTCGTCCGGCGTCCGTCCGTCGTCCGTCCGTCCGTCCGTCGTCCGTCCGTAAACTTTTGACACTTTCGACTTCTTCTCATTAACCATAAAAATTAGAGAGCTGAAATTTTGTGTACAAGTACCTTAGCATATGGAGATTCTAATTTGTAACTTTGGTGACCCTGTGACCCCAAATAGGGTCACAGGGGTCACAACTTTAAAAACCTATTTTCATCTTCTTCTCCAGTTCCAGAAGGACTAGAGAGTTGAAAATGATATGTGCAGACTCCTTGGCCAATGGGGATTCTAATTTGTAACTTTGGTGACCCTGTGACCCCAAATAGGGTCACAGGGGTCACAACTTTAAAAACCTATTTTCATCTTCTTCTCCAGTTCCAGAAGGACTAGAGAGTTAAAAATGATATGTGCAGACTCCTTGGCCAATGGGGATTCTAATTTGTAACTTTGGTGACCCTGTGATCCCAAATAGGGTCACAGGGGTCACAACCTTAAATACCTATTTTCATCTTCTTCTCCAGTTCTAAAAGGAGTAGAGAGTTGAAAGTGATATGTGCAGACTCCTTGGACATTGGGGATTCTAATTTGTATATTTTGGTGAACCTGTGACCCCAAATAGGGTCACAGGGGTCACAACCTTAAAAACCTATTTTCATCTTCTTCTCCAGTTCTAAAAGGACTAGAGAGTTGAAAGTGATATGTGCAGACTCCTTGGACAATGGGGATTCTAGTTTGTAACTTTGGTGAACCTGTGACCCCAAATAGGGTCACAGGGGTCACAACCTTAAAAACCTATTTTCATCTTCTTCTCCAGTACTAAAAGGACTATAGAGTTGAAAATGATATGTGCAGACTCCTTGGACAATGGGGATTCTAATTTGTAACTTTTGTGAACCTGTGACCCCAAATAGGGTCACAGGGGTCACAACCTTAAAAACCAATTCTCATCTTCTTCTCCAGTTCCAAAAGGTCTAGAGAGCTGAAATTATACGTGCAGACTCCTTGGCCAATGGGGATTCTAAATTGTAGATTGCGTGACCCCATGACCCCAAATAGGGTCACAGGGGTCACAACCTTAAAAACTTATTTTCATCGTCATCTTTAGCTCCTAAAGGTCTATTGAGCTGAAAGACTGCATGTAGACTCCTTGGCCAATTGGGATTCTAAACTGTAGGTTTTGTGACCCCATGACCCCAAATAGGGTCACATGGGTCACAATCTTAAAAACCTATTTTCATCTCCTTCTCAAGTTCCATAAGGTTAAGAGAGTTGAAATTTAATGTGCAGACTCTTTGGGCAATGAAGATTTTAAATTGTAGATTATGTGACCCAATGACCCCACATTAGATGACAGTCTATGGCAAATTTATTTCTCCTTGGATATTTTGAGTGAACTTCTTTCACTGTCTGATATTGGCGATCTAGAAAGTGTTGAATAATAATACATTTGTTTTGTAATTTTTTTATAGGTTTTCTTGCAATAGGTAACATCAGTTTCATTTTTACCTCATCTTGCCTGTATAAAGCAAACTTGATATGATGCCTGATGAGCTACAGAGCCAATGGCTCTATTTTTTCAAATTCTGTTGGAAAGAACTTAAAGTTTGGGTTTTCAGATTTATTAAAGATGTTTATGATAGAAACATGATGTCTGTAACAATGAAGAGAGGTGTTATCACCTGTATCCCAAAAGCAAATAAAGATAGAACTCAACTAAAGAATTGGAGGCCAATTACTTTATTAAATGCTTTTTATAAAATTTTAGGTGCCTGTATAGCTAACAGATTAAAAAGAAGTTTAGACTCCTTAATACATGATAATCAGACCGGGTTTATGCAAGGCAAAACTCTAAGTGAAAATACAAGATTACTTTATGACATTATGTTCGAAACAAGGAAAATAAATTTGAAAGGCCTTTTGATTTTAATTGATTTTGAAAAAGCTTTTGAAACAGTTTCTAAAGATTTCATTAATTCTGTCTTGGTCCTGAGATTAGTCGCTGGATTAATATATTGACTTATGAAACCACCTCATGTGTCATTCAAAATGGACATCTATCTGATTTCTTTCCCAATCAACGGGGCTGTAGGCAAGGCTAGTTCATATTTTCAATAGTTTACCAAACCCTCCTGATGAATTTATAACCTATGTGGCGTGGTGGCCACGAACCCCGTAGAGGGTTATTATTAGCAGTATCGTACTGTAAAGAGACAACATCGCCCGACTTCTTTGAACGCCATTTTATTAACCAAGACCAAGGGCGCATAACTCTCATTCCCACCAGGGAGGTAATTTAAGGTTAAGCAAGTTGAATTAACGGTTGTCTCCCTTAGACCAATAGAAATAGTGTAAATGTAAAATATATAGAATATGTGAAATATCTCTACGCCACATCACCCTCCACTTTTAAAAAGTGAGAACCACTCGAACGATAGAAATTTAGAAAATGTTGCTGTTGATAAAAGAAATATGTTAAATATCAACATAGTATATTTACTCCAGGAAGAAAAAAAATCTGTTTTTATATAAATAAGAGTGAGAGGTGACATAGAAATTTTCAGCATCATGTCATGATGTTCTGGGCATGAATCAGAATATCATCACATAATTAATGACAGTACCATGCCATTCACATTTGACATTAAAATAAAATATTTTCTGATGAAACCAAGTGTTAAACATCAACACTTTAAACCACTAATACCAACATTGGTTATTTTGAAAAAGTAAACAACCTAGCTTATGCAAAAATGATTATTGAATATGTGTGCACATTTAAAGGCTTAGGCTAATATACTTTAGTACTTTGTGAAATATTGATAAGTCTCTAGAATAAATATCAATTTAAGTACATAAGATGTATTCCTGTGAAAATCCTAAAAATGGTTCACAACTTCATCATGTAATATTATACATGATATCAAACACCATTTCAAAAACTTTAAATTTTACAATATTGTGTGCCTTCATTAAAAGATTTAGGTGAACATATTGTTTGTACCTAACTAAATCTGAAAAATATATAATATTATCAGTTCAGTACAAGTCTAACCACAACATGATGGTTACTTCATAAGATAAGCATTTCTATTAAAAGATTTTGACAAATGTATTGATGTTACTTATGGAAATTTTGATAATAATCATAGTTTAAGTACACCAATAATATTCCAGTGAATATTCTTCAAATATAAATACTTATACAGATGATCATCTCTTAAAGGTACAGTACCCTGTAAACACTTCAATTGTTGTGCACATCAATAATAAGTAAAAACATCATTTATCAGTGTGTCATGAAAAACCTAACACTGAAACAAATATAATTGTCAACTCTAACTTTTAACTACAAAAACCTTAAACAAGTAAACTGGAACAATACATTTACTTGCTAACAAGTAGAAAAATTTATACTTTTCACATTCATTTTCTCTAACTTTGATTGTCAGTTGGAATCTTTGAGTGTGTATCTTGCACTAAAGTTTGACAAGTGGGAGTCAGGTCCTCAAAAGCAACCCATGAATTTTGCCTGCTTTCAAAATTCAGCCATTTCACCCTATAAAACAACTTGTTCTGACAATATTTCTTTCTCAAAATTTTCTCAATGGAGTAGTATTGAGTGGGATGCTCATCTTGGGAGTCTGACTGGGTAGCATTATCTTCAGTTTGACTAGAATCATACTCAGGTGTGTCTATTTGAGGCGTGTCTGCCACTTCATCCTCATGGAGGACACAGGGCTCGAGACTGTCCTCATTCGGTGGCGGCGTTGGGTCATCAGGCTCGGTCGCTCTCAGATACCCATGCTTCAGTCGATTAATATGGACTCTGTTCCGAACTAACCGACCGTCTTTTTTTCTTCGTAATTTCATGTGAATGTTCGAAAGTTTTTCGACAATGTAGTATGGCCCAGCCCAGGGTCTGGCAAGTTTTCTTGACTGACCTGAGACTAAAACAGGCTTGTACAGGAACACAGTGTCTCCAACACAGAAATTGACTTGATGTTCATGTACCTTAGATTTCTCACTCATGGCTTCCTTCCTACCAGACAGTGTTTGAATCACAACTTTTCGTGACATTTCGACAGCATCCATTAAGGGAATCACATATGAAGCTGCAGTTTTGGGTACTTCAAGATTAGGAAGGTTAATGTCCATGAATGTTCTTGGGTGGCGGCCATGGAGCCTTGAATTCTGATAACCACGTGACAGCATCCTCACAAGGCATGCCATGAAATGTCTTTAATCTGACGCCTGCTGAAGCATTATTGTTAATTTTTGTTGCAATTTGTACCGGGGAATGTACTGCATCTCCACCATATGTGGCGTGGTGGCCACGAACCCCGTAGAGGGTTATTATTAGCAGTATCGTACTGTAAAGAGACAACATCGCCCGACTTCTTTGAATGCCATTTTATTAACCAAGACCAAGGGCGCATAACTCTCATTCCCACCAGGGAGGTAATTTAAGGTTAAGCAAGTTGAATTAACGGTTGTCTCCCTTAGACCAATAGAAATAGTGTAAATGTAAAATATATAGAATATGTGAAATATCTCTACGCCACACCTCCCTTGAAAGATTGTTTTTAAAATTAATTTGAAAAAAGATTTTAAAGAGGGGGGTCTCGTATGATTGACATTAACACTTTTATAAATTCCATGAAATTGTCTCTTCTCAGAAGCTATATTAACAAACCTAAGGTTAATAACCCATGTAAATTCCCACTTAAAATTATTTTGAAATGCAAGCTAAGAAGGCATTATTTTCCATTTTTAAACTTTTTAAAGTAAATAAGTTTATTTCTTTTGATATTGCATGTATTCTTTTTGACTCAAAAGTATCGCCTATTTTACTATATGGATCAGAAATTTGGGGAGCAAACTATTTCGCAGTAATTGAATCTGTCCACTCATTATATTTTTAAAGATTTCTAGCAGTTGGAAAATTTGCTGCTAATAAGGCCATACTTGGAGAAACAGGCCGGTACCATATCCATATCGAGAGTCAAATGAGAGTTATTAAATTTTGGATTAAACTTTTAAGAATGCAAGAGTATAGACTACCGTATCAATCTTATCAAATGTTATTAGCCTTAGATAATCGCGGAAAGCATTCATGGGCTGCTGGTGTAAGAAATATGCTGTTTGTCGGCGGATTTTCCTATGTATGGATTAATCAGGATGTTGGTGATAAACATCTATTTCTGGCAATGTTTAAACAACGTTTAAAGGATATTTTTATACAAAGGTGGTATGAATCACTTGACGCGTCCACCTATTTAACTCATTATTCCCATTGCAAATCAATATTTGGGCCAGAAAAATACATAAGTGCCCTCAATGATAAGTCTCTTTTAAGTAGTTATGTAAATTTAGAATTTCTCTTCATTCCCTTAAGATTCAATCCTTTAGAAAGGATAATCATACTTTAAACGATTTAACATGTTCATACTGCTCCTCGGGCGAAACGGAGGATGAAGCTAATATTTTTTTAGTTTGTAAAGCCTTCTCTGAATGTAGAAATAAATTTTTTGAAATGTGTTAATGCCTATCCACAAACGATGTACAATCTACTAAATTCAACTAATCCTAAAGTTATTTATGATGTTGCAACTTATGTGAAACAATTAATGTACAATATGAAACCTTATGTCAAATCTTTAAAGTCACGTGACCAACAACGATAACTGTAAATTCAACTGTACTTTGGGCCACCGAGTCTTTTATACTGAATAAACATGTCTGTCTGTCTGTCTGTCTGTCATGACACCCATGAAGGGTTCTAGAAAATTCTATGATAAACTGATGTCTGATAGCATTCTACCTTCTACTTTATTTCAAGATACTTATTTTGATTGGCATTTGATCTTTACTTTTTATAGGAATATTATAAAGGATGTGAAAATACTTGATTTCCAATTCAGATTTTTACATGGAACCATTTATACAAAAAAAGAACTTAAGAAAATGAAACTTGTTGACAATACTGTTTGTATATTTTGTAATGATACAGATGAAAGTTTAAGCCATGTATATTGGGAAATCAAACATTTTTGGAATGATCTTCAAATTTGGATGATTCAAAATAAATTGGAATTAAATTTGACAAAATTTGTCGTTTGGTTTGGTACATTAATTAAACATATTCTTCTTTTGGCTAAAAGACACATTTATGTTTGCAACTTAAAAAATAAGATTCTAAAATTCAAAGACTTTGTTCACATTCTAAAAGATACCTTTATAGTTGAAAATTTCATATCTAAAAGAAATAATGACTTCATTAGATTTGAAAGAAATGGTCTCCTCTATTCCTTATCTTTAACTATGATAAGACTGAAAAGAAATGAGATTGTTTGTTTATTTTAATAATAAATTCAACTCTGTTATATATCATATACTTGTATATCATGCTATTATGTATCTTGTAAAAGAAATCTATGGGAACAATAAAACATTTTTTAAATTTTTTTTAAAAAAAAAGTGTTCTTTTCGGAAAAGGTGACACGTCTTATTTAAATCATTAATATATCTTTATGAATATCAAATATCAAATATTAATCACATTAAATAATTATAATTCTATTCATAAACCATTTTATCATTTTCAAATCATTTTACCTCATTTAGACCCAAATCATTGAGGAAAACATCAATAATTGGTTACTTATTCACTCAAGTTTTCGTTTCATTAAATGTCAATTCAGCAAGTACATTTCATCTTTCCAATATTACATTCATTGCAGGTGTTATGATAAACAATACACTTGATTCGTAGTAAGATAGTTATCATGATTTTATCTTCATATTCTATATCTTTATGGACTGATATACCCATAAATCTGAAAAATTATTGGAATGATGATTACCCATACAGGGGATTTTTATATCAAACTTAGTTATATGACAATTTAAGTTTGAATGGTTCACACCGATATTTAACGTCAGTCAAAGGCTGTGATAATCGTTCAAAACCTATTTGTTAGCAGCATTCAACCAATTCAATTTAAATACTGTAGCAGCATCATTTAGGAAAAATGACATTTAAAATACAAGCAGTTAAACCAATTCAATTTAAATACTGTAGCAGCAACATTTAGGAAAAATGACATTTAAAATACAAGCAGTTAAACCAATTCAATTTAAATACTGTAGCAGCAACATTTAGGAAAAATGACATTTAAAATACAAGCAGTTAAACCAATTCAATTTAAATACTGTAGCAGCAGCATTTAGGAAAAATGACATTTAAAATACAAGCAGTTAAACCAATTCAATGTATTTACCGTAGCAGCATCATTTAGGAAAAATGACATTAAAATACAATTAAGTGGTCTCTCCTCATGGTCACAATAAATACTGCATATTGGCCTATAGCAAATGGTCATGTCTGCTTAACTTTCAAGGGTCCTAATGTCCTATGTTTAATGAATATCTACAAAAGACAACAGGCCTAGGAAGCTGAACACTTATGGAAGCAACAAGGATGCGCGGTATTATCGATATATCGGTCTATTGCTATACAGGAACAACATCATATGAATCGGTACACACTTCAGAAAATATCAAATATATCGAAAGTTATCAAATGAGCAATATCCATCTAAACTTCACAGAAAAACACAACCAAATATACATGATTTTACAGAAAGTTCTTAACAAAGTGTGAAGTTGAGCTGTTAAAATAGTAGTCTGTGATTGCAAAATATCCCTTTCCAAAACAGCTAATAGCTGAGTAATGATGATCGTTCTTAATGCTCATATTTAGACAAGTATGCATGCAAATTCCTGAATTTGAAAAGAACCAATAAATTGCAATACAGAAATGAGGAACGATTCCCATCCTTACCGAGGCAATGCCTTCTGTTTCAGATGGACGCTCTGACCAAACTAAATGAACACTTCCTGTCCTGTAATATCTGCACAGAGACCTTCAAGGACCCCTGTACTCTTGGCTGCTACCATACCTTCTGTAGACCATGCCTGACCAAATACACCAAAACTCGACGAGACGCCATCACTGCCAAGTCAATCTTGTGTCCAAACTGTAACCAGATGACGAAAGTTCCTCGTCCCCAAGAACCAGTTGAACGATGGAGTGAACAGTTCAAGCCGAGTTTCCTCATTCAAGGTCTTCTGGATTCATTCGCTGGTCAGGAGAGTTCAGGTAATTCAACTACAAAAAGATTAACATTCGATAAAAACATATATTTTATCAATAAAAAACCTTCTCACCTGAATGCCCGATGAGTCGAGGCATGGCATAGCATGTTGTCATGTGTCCATCACTATACTTTGGCTTTTATATCTTCTTAGTGAACTACTGACTTGAGAGATTTGAACTCGTTTGTACAGTTATCTTTGCCAATTGGAGCTCTTACAGACTATGTTGACTTACAAAATACACTGTATACAACCTAATGAGCTAAATCTATTTTGAGAATATTTCAATCTCACTGTTCATGTAATGTAATAAGAAGATAAGACTTCTTTGTGTTTATTTTAAATATTTGGTTCTTTCAGAGTCTACTGGACAGTCTTGCTACACCTGTCAACAGTTTGGGAAAACAACACAGGCAAAATCAGTTTGTGAAGACTGCGACATCATATTCTGTAAAGCCTGTGGTAAATCACATTTGGAAGCTCCTTATGGAAGAGATCACGTGATTTCACCTCTAGGAGCTGCATCAACTCCACTACTCAAGAAACGCAAAGTCATGTGCCCAGAGCACAACTGTTTGGTTGAGTTTTTTTGCAAAGATTGTCAGAAAGCTGTTTGCCAGAAATGCTGTATTATCCACCACAGGAAATGTAACTCTGTTGTCACCCTCGACTCCATGATTCCTGAAATGAAACAAGTACTGCAGCAGAACTATGATGATATAGAGTTGCATCAACAAGAAACAGAAAACACCTTGAAGAGTAGAAAATCAGAAGTTGAGGAAATCACACAACACAAATCTTCTCTACAGTCAGAGATCAGAAGAGTCAGTCAGCAGGCCTTGGATCTGATCAGAAGAAAGGAGAAGAAACTCCTGGATGAACTGGAAACACTCACTGAAAAGCATACTGGAGAACTGAGAAGTCAAATAAAATCTGGAGAAATTGACATGCAGACATATCAACAATACACAGAATTCTTCAAACAAGTCCTGGGGTCAAACAGCGCCATTGATATATACGATATGTACACGCTGTGTCAGTCAGGGGAGATAACTGCTGAGATACAGAGAAAAGAAAAACAAAAACAGAGAACAAAGAAGATTGTGTTTGTGAAACAGCTAGATGTGGATAATCTTGACAAGACCTTACAACTCGGTAATTTGAATTTTGTTGAAGATACGTCCAATCTTGAAGTAAGGTCACGCCTAAAAGATGCACCTAAAACCAAACCAACAGTCAAAAGTGAACCAAATCCTGGACAACTGCTGTCTACAGTCAATGCTAAATCAAACAATGATCAAAAGCAGCCAGATTCCTGTGACGTTGAAGTTTTGAATATCAGAGGTACAGAGACACTGGTTGTTACAGATTATCAGAATTCAAGTGTCAAGTCATGTTACACAAAAGATAAAACACCTCACTGCACATCTCTCAAACTCAATAGATCTCCCTTTTCATTAACAAAGATAAGCCAGGACAGAGTAGCTGTATCACACTACTCACACAACAGTGTAGAACTAATCAAGCTGACTCCTGACCCGGTCCTGATCTCCACAATCAAAACAAAGAAGAGTTACAGATGTCTGACTGCTCTCAGTGACACGACTCTAGCTGCAGGTTGTATAGATCCCCCCAGTATTGACGTCCTGGATCTGTCAGGGAGAGTCCTGAGATCTGTGATCACACCCAGCACTGGTCAGCAGCTGATACAGGACTCAAGGTACCTCTGTACAACACGTCAGGGTCACATTGTAGTGTCAGATGCAAGGTCTGGTTATGTCTACTGTGTAACACAACAGGGGGAGATAATCTACAAGTACAAGCTGACAGTAGGAGTGTATGGTGGTGTTACAACTACAGACACTGGTTCTGTTATCGTGGCTGATTACTGGAACAACAAGATCGTCCAGCTGACAGAGACAGGGCAGTATGTGAGAGATCTGCTGACTAGACAAGATGGGATTGTTAGTCCACAGGGAATACGTGTACACGGGAACAAACTGTATGTTACACAACTGAACAATGAATATGTCAAAATATTTCAATTGTGAGTCAATGATTGGAAAAATACAATGTTTTTTCCAGTATTCCCACATCTATGAATTGAGAACAAAAAATATATTCCATTCCTGAAAATCACCTTTTCTGTTATTGTAAACAATTTATCGTATGAATTATGATATCAAGTATTAACTTTTATAGTGTATACTTGACTATAAACAATATGTTGAATAGCATGCTTTATTTACAAGATTGAAGAAACCTAACTTAAGTGTTATACCCAGAGTGCAGAATGACCTATTGCGATAAATTGACACAACTTGGATTAAATTAGAAAAAATGTTTAACCGCAAATACTACACGATATAATCAACCTGTTGAAATTGTGCATTCTTCACTGTAAGATATTAGTACTTTGTAATACATCAGAATCTACCAGCAATGAAATAACTTTTGAATTGTTTGTTTGCAATATTTTGAATTTTTAGAGCAGTTTTGAATATCCTTTATCTTCTTTCTTTTGATTTGTTGCTATTTTATTACCGATTAAGTGACAGGATTATGTATAATTTTAGAACAAGCTTGTTTTCATTTTCCATTGAAGTTTCGTAAAATCTCCCTCATCAGCCATAGAATTGTCGTAAGCAAATGTCCCCATACTTGACTGCATACATGTATATGATATGATGGCCGAGAGGAGCCATTTTGTATTATCAGGCGAATAAATTGAAAGAGGCAAAGTTAAAAGACTGACAAAAGTTAAAGGAAATTAGTGAAATAAAGAAATAACACGCATTCTCTGATAATGTTGCTTTTGATGTGATATGATAAATTCAGATTGTATATTATATGTTCACGTAATCATATAAAGAAAACATGTTAAACGAAATTGTGTGAATAATGGTGTATGGATGATATTATATTAAGTGTTGATAATTGTATAAAATCATGTCATAAAAACGATTTGTAAATAACTGAATATAGATAACATTTCAAATGAAAATACAGTATGAATTATATTATGTATAAAGTATTACAAAAAGATATTGTGTTTATAGATGTGTACATTGATCATGAAGAAAAAACATGTTTGCTGAATAGTCAACCTCGTTCTGGGTGGAGGAATGAAAATGGGCACCGTCCGTCCATTACACTTTTGAGAATATTTCTGTAAAAATATTTCTATAAAATATTAGGATTTTGGAGAAAAGTGATAAATAAATTTGACTTGGAGATGCATGATCATATGAAGGTACGTCAAGAATAACCATTTTGATTTTTTTGTTGTAAGTTTTTATGTTTTTGGCTAAAATGAGGACTCTGATAAAAAACTGTTACAAGTCACGTTCGGCTCACAACTTCTAAACTTATCATCACATTTTGATAAAATGTAATATGGGGATGTATAATCGTATGAAACAAATGATCAACAAATTTGAATACATTTTTGTAGTATTTTGTAGTGTTCATTTTGGTGCTTATGGTTAAAATGATGAATATGAAGGAATATGTTAGTGAATCATTTTTTATCATATATTATCTTTTTGTTAAAAAATGATCAAATTGATCATCCTAAATACTAAAGAACAATTTATTTAGTATCTTTTCAAGACATCGATTATAGGACAAAACATGACAATGTTAAGTTAACTCTGATTATACCTATTGGCTTGATCTTGGTTTGTCAATTTACTCCAATCATGCCAAACAGTGAACAGAATATTGTTATCATTAGTATCATGTTTCCTTCAAATTCTTAAAAATATTTGCTTTTTGTGTGACATATGAATCTGAAATATGATAAAATTAAAGTTTCGATATCAAAACAGTGATAAAAAAAGCTTTACTTAAAATAAGATGAGTAAAATATATACATAATGTGCCATTTGCGGGGGATATAGCTCGACCATGTTCACTACTTGTTGTTATAATGGACAAATTATCCTGTAGGGGAGTTAGTCCTGTTCCTTGACTGTATAGAATAGGAGCCCTGAGTACAGTCTAGTCCATATAAAGCAAGTCTAGACTACACTAATATTTATCTGCGAGAAAATCAAGGAAAAAAATCATGTCATTATTTGCCCATCATATTTTTCATAATGTGAATTTAAAACATGAGGAAGTTTCTCTGATTAAATAACGTTATTCTTGTGACCCATTAAATAACTTTTTCGCAGGTACAGCTGAGAACCAAATGAAAACATCAATGAGTACACAAGTTTTAATTATACCCACGCTACGAAGTAGTCGGGGGTATAGAGCGGTCAGCACGTCCGTCCGTGTGTCCGTCCGTCCGTCACACTTTTTGTTCCGCTCATAACTCGGATATTATTTGTTCAAATGTCACGAAACTTCATATGTGTAATCACTATGGTCCCTAGATGTGCCTTTTGTATATTTCGGCCAGATGCCCTCATTATTGTTTTAGATTTTAGACTTCTTTGTTGTAGAAGTGACTGTTTGAGGAAGTCATTTTTGTTCCGCTCATAACTCGGATATTATTTGTTCAAATGTCACAAAACTTTACTTCATATTTGTAATCACTATGGTCCCTAGATGTGCCTTTTGTATATTTTGGTCGGATGGGTTCATTGTTTTTTTAGATTTTAGACTTCTTTGTTGTAGTGGTGCCTGCTTGAGGAAGTCATTTTTGTTCCTCTCATAACTCGGATATTATTTGTTCTAATGTCACTAAACTTCATATGTGTAATCACTATGGTCCCTAGATGTACCTTTTGTATATTTTGGTCGGATGGGTTCATTGTTGTTTTAGATTTTAGACTTGTTTGTTGTAGAAGTGACTGTTCGAGGAAATCCTTTTGTTCCGCTCTTAACTTGAATACTATATGTTCAAATGTCGCGAAACTTTATAACATAATCCATACAGTCTTTAGATGTGCCTTTTGTTAATTTCGGTCAGATGCCATGATCATTATTTTAGATTTTCAACATCTTAATTGTAGAAGTGACTCTTTGGGAAAGTCATTTTTGTTCTGCTCATAACTCGGATACTATTTCTTCCAATATGAATTATATATGTAATGGCTATGGTCCCTTGATATACCTATTGTATATTTCAGTACGACCACTCTCATTATTATTTTTAGATTTCGATTTCTTTCTTGTAAAAGTGACTCTTTTAGGAAGTCATTTTTGTTCTGCTCATAACTCGGATACTATTTCTTCCAATATGATAAAACTGTATATATGTAATGGCTATGGTCCCTTGATATGCCTATTGTATATTTCAGTACGACCACTCTCATTATTATTTTTAGATTTCGATTTCTTTCTTGTAAAAGTGACTCTTTGAGGAAGTCATTTTTGTTCCGCTCTTAACTCTGATATTATTTGTTCAGATGAGCCATTTTATGTACTCTCAGTAATTTTGTTATGGTTAGCTTCTTTCTTATGATACAGTCACATTGAAAGGACGATTACGGCCTAATCCTAAAATTGAACTGTACCTATCCGTCGAATAACGCTTGAGTGATTTTGTTACGATCGGTCGAATCTTGGCGAGCATGAGACCCTGGGAGAATATAAGTTAATTAATGAAGGGGGTGTACGGGTTGTTTACAAGCATTACGATTGATCACTTGAAATGAAGTGAGTTGCTTACGTGATAAAGTCTTATTTCATCGACGGACATATTACTGAGCAAAAAGTTCATACTGTAAAATCCCTTTCTGTTTACCTAAATTTAACATTTTGATGAAAGGTACAAGTTAAATGGTTAATTGATCCTTTGTGTCCCTATTCAAATACATGTATGACATGTGCATTACATTTTACTTATACTTTTATTTGGCATTACTTCCAAGTTTTTACCACTTTCTAACTTTCATTAAATTTGATGATGTCCATGACCTCTTAAATTATTATGCCCATACCATTTGCCTATAATTGAGGTATGGCCCCCACGTTATATATTGATAATATTGTTTACTCAATCAATCTATTTTTATTTCTTTGTGCACAGTGGAGGCCATAGGCCCAGTCTACGTTTCAGATTCATAGATCGATATATGTACATAATCACAAGATTTTTAATTTACATAAAAAACAATACTATTGACAAGTGACGTGTACCATTCTTCTTCATAAGTCTAAACACAAATTCTGACAAAAATTTATAATATTTATTAAAATTTTGCTGTTGTTCCCAAATATAGCTAAATCCAAAAGTGTACAATTCTTAATATATTAACTCATTATATACAACA
Organism: Steromphala cineraria; assembly: GCA_916613615.1. Taxonomy (NCBI): domain Eukaryota; kingdom Metazoa; phylum Mollusca; class Gastropoda; order Trochida; family Trochidae; genus Steromphala; species Steromphala cineraria. Next base: position 49,748,257 of record OU744726.1, read on the forward strand.
TCGCATCATCCTAACCTCAAGTGATCAAAATAAATGAATGAGAGTCCTAACACCCCCTTTGTCTTATTTTGGAACGTTCCAACGTTATGTAAGCCAATCAACAACTAAAATCACAGTACCGATCCGTCGAATGGATTTTTCTATTCTATAACTAGAAATTCGACGAATCGGAATGCGACCGAAAGGACATTGAAGATTTTATTAATACAATAGTGACTATATAAGAATAATAAACGTCTGAAAGAGTCATTGTTAGTTTAATAAGAGCTTATGTAGCTGACGTGCAATCAGGAAGTCTATATCTGCATTTTCATTGACTTTTAAACAAATTAAATCAGTTTTGTAATTTTTTAGGAATACTTACTAATTGTAGTGTCTTAGTTTCTATAATCACTTAGGGAAGCGGGGGTATAAAAAGTGAGCTTGCTCACTAATTCTCTTGTTATTTCTAAAATTGGCATGTTAAACAGATTGTAAACATTATGATTATGTAGGGTTTTATTGAGTAAACTTCAAAATATTTAAATATTGCATTTTTAGCTCATCTGGCCTGTAAGGCCCGATGGGCTTATGGCATGGCATGGTGTCCGGCGTCCGTCCGTCCATCCGTCCGTCCGTCCATCCGTCCGTCCATCCGTCCGTCCGTAAACTTTGTGGAATTTCGACTTCTTCTCCAGAACCATAAGGCCTAGAAAGCTGAAACTTTATGTACAGACTCCTTGGCTAGTGAGGATTATAAATTGTAGCTTTTGTGGCCCTGTAACCCCTAATAAGGGCCACAGGGGCCACACCCTAAAAACCTATTTTCATCTTCTTCTCCAGAACCATGAGGCCTAGGAAGCTGAAACGTTGTGTACAGACTCCTTGACTAGTGAGGATTATAAATTGTAGCTTTGGTGGACCTGTGACCCCAAATAAGGGCCACAGGGGCCACACCCTAAAAAAACTATTTTCTTCTTCTTCTCCAGAACCATAGGGCCTAGAAAGCCGAAACTTTGTGTACAGACTCCTTGGCTAGTGATGATTATAAATTGTAGCTTTTGTGGCCCTGTGACCCCTAATTAGGGCCACAGGGGCCACACCCTAAAAAAACTATTTTCTTCTTCTTCTCCAGAACCATAGGGCCTAGAAAGCCGAAACTTTGTGTACAGACTCCTTGGCTAGTGATGATTATAAATTGTAGCTTTTGTGGCCCTGTGACCCCTAATAAGAGCCACAGGGGCCACACCCTAAACAAATATTTTCATCTTCTTCTCCAGAACCATGAGGCCTAGGAAGCTGAAACGTTGTGTACAGACTCCTTGACTAGTGGGGATTATAAATTGTAGCTTTGGTGGACCTGTGAACCCTAATAAGGGCCACAGGGGCCCCACCCTAAAAAACTATTTTCATCTTCTTCTCCAGAACCATAGGGCCTAGAAAGCTGAAACTTTGTGTACAGACTCCTTGACTAGTGAGGATTATAAATTGTAGCTTTGGTGGACCTGTGACCCCTAATAAGGGTCACAGGGGCCACACCCTAAAAAACTATTTTCATCTTCTTCTCCAGAACCATAGGGCCCAGAAAGCTGAAACTTTGTGTACAGACTCCTTGGCTAGTGAGGATTATAAATTGTAGCTTTGGTGGCCCTGTGACCCCTTGTAAGGGCCACAGGGGCCACACCCTAAAAACCTATTTTCATCTTCTTCTCCAGAACCATAGGCCTAGAAAGCTGAAACTTTTGTGTACAGACTCCTTGACTAGTGAGGATTATGAAATGTAGCTTTGGTGACCCTGTTGTCCCCAATAAAGGCAACAGGAACGTCCTTCAAATCTTTTTTCATCTTCTTCTCCTGAAGTATAAGGCCTAGAAAACTGAAACTTGTCGCTGATTTGTGACCCTGTGGCCTCTACAAAGGGGGAATCACATTGGCCACACTCTACAGCATAATTGATGATGAAGCCTGATGAGCTACAGAGCCAATGGCTCTATTTTTTGTAAGACAATGTGCTTTTGGGAACAATAAAAAACCTTTTTGAAAAAAAGTTGGCAAGTTTAAGAGTGTCCGAGTGTCCACTCACTTGACCAGTACCAGACCGACACTTAATTCTGTAAGTTTTAATTTATATTCATTTATTAGTAGATTAATCTCATGAACCAAACTAAAGTTAAAGCTAAATAATGCAAAGAGATTGTGAGTCAGACTTGATGAATGGAGCTATAGTTCACCCACATGGTCAAACTAGTGACCACTCCGTCCTGGTCAGAAAGTAGTCCTGGTCACAGGGTGTGACACACCTACATGTGTGACGTCACAGTAGAGTGTCAACAAAGTAATAGCTTCTAGTGCTTGTATCTCAGTACCGATGTTTTATGATGTTTTTGTATACCAGTCAACTGTTGACAGATATTCATCAGATACTCAGCAGGGATCTTTTACTTTACAGTAGGATCAGTATTTTGGTATAACATTATACAGGAGTACAAGTCGACCTTGAAATTGCCTTTTATTGTTTTTATGCATATATATATTTGAGAAATAAAGTAGCCCTAACCATCATGTGTTTTGCAATAAAGTATAGATTTGCCCTGAACTATCATAGTTAAAACATGAGGCAGAAGTAACATGCACTAAAGAAACTCATCTTAGTATCTCAGAGATCTTTATGAAGACAATGGAGGAAAGCAGGTCACCGGGTTTCATAATCAAAGGATACAAGAGGGATATTTGGGAATAATTCAAATATATAATGGAAAGTATATAGCCTCCTTTTTCTCACACAAAATGGTCACCAATGGATTTTATGTGAATCTTTATCTTTGTCCACTGACAATGGCTGATTGATTTGTGTTATGAGATTTTTGACACTATCAAATTAATACATTTAGTATTTACTTACAAATATCAGTTATGTTTAACATATACAATTTTCAACAAACATGCTACTGCCCCTTTAAATTCTTTATATATTTCTGGTACAAAATCTTTAAATTAAGGGTACTGCATATATAAAACCCCAAGTAAGTTGAGAATGATGGAATCTCATTTAAACCAGATCGACACCTATCACTCGTAACTCGCCAGGTTTCTTGCATCGAAGTAGATGTGTTGGTGATAAGTTCGATCTGATTTTAATGAGATTGAACATGGAATTTCCTGAATCTTTTCTCAGGGTTTCAGAGGACGGATTGTTTTGTTCAGTGTCAAGACTGATTGGAGTTACTGGACCTTACCAAATACTATTTACAAAACGCGTCTTATGTCATAAACAACCCGGTCAGGCTGCCGTTAACACACCTAAATACAGTGTTGTGTTGTTGGTGAATGTTTTATGTTCAGTTAAGCTTACGAATAGGAACAAAAATACTTCTTTACTCTGCGAAATTAATATTTCAAATTCTTTGGTGTCTTTCGTAATTTGGAATATCTTTTCAGAATCGATATAGAACTACGCTTCATGATTCTTTATTGTTTTTTTTTCTATCAAAATATTGACACTTTGCTGATATTTTTCTATATAAGTCTGTACGTGAACTACAAAATTCCAATAATTTAGTTAGTAAAAACCTTACATAGGGTCTTCTTCCCTGTATTTCTTGATCTTATCACAACATTATGTCAGCCTAGAAAAGCAAAAGATAGGTTGAACAGTAAACAAAGCGGGAGGCATGAAATGATATGTCTACATGTAAAATTAGGCAAGCAAGAGTTATCTCCCATTTAAAGTGACACAGAGTATCTTTCTCAAATTTTTATTTGATTTTGATAAGCTACAAAATATCTTATATGCTGATTGAAGTTCATATCTCATCACTGGACTTGCAAATATATCCATTTATGCATAATATCCCTTAAAGGCTTGATTTTATGGAAGAATGAAGGAAACATCTCAAATACGTTTAATATTCGAAATTATGCATCCAATTAATCTACCTATTAGTTACAATACCTAATAAACACTATCGAATCGAATGTATCTTCCTGTCAGCTTATGACAAAGTTTCAAAATTACGTTTGGCGAATTTGCGCGCGCCACTCTAGCCACATTGTCCGGTTTTCAATCAAAATCCCGACTCAGAATGGCCGTATTTTCGCTCTAATGTACTGATTGACCTTTTCAAAATTTGACATATGCGATCCTGTCAACATACTCTGTGTCTCTTTAATACCCTTTGATGCCAGGTCTTTGTTAGTATTAGTATTATATATGATATACATGTTTATTCAAATATTAATCAATATAAGCGATCGCGAATCTTACGTATTGTAAAGAGCATCTTAGTCGTTTAATTACTCAAATCGTACGAATTCTTCTTGTTAGATTTCCCTTTCGGTAACAATACAATATCTGACATGAAAATTGTTTTTTTATTTTGTTAATGTGGTATATATATAGATCGCTCGCTGAATGTGACATTATGGAACTCTACTAATAACTGAATAAACACTCATTTCTAACTGGCTCTTCTCTTCTCCTTCCAGCAGCTGTCTCGTAGAGGCAATAGAACTCTTCATATTGACATATCTACATACATTGAGTAAACCTAGCATTTCATTTAATGTTAATGTCATAAGAAGAAAGGTTTTCTGAATTGAGAAACTCAATACTTCACTTCCATATCACATGCAATGTTGGAGATTTTACGAGTGCTTCAAGCAATACTCATGTCATTCTCTATGTAAGTGAAGAATTAGGCTGCTATCAGGGCTCAGACAGTCACAACGTTCTAAATACATAATGATATTTGTCAAGGTCTCAATAGTTATTTGATAAAATTCAGCATTGTATTTTGTTCAATCAACTGAATATTTCAGAAAACCTTTTATAAATATTATATAAACTACAATAAAGAGCAGTACAAGCCAGATATAAAAATAGAGTCAGAGGCTCTGTAGCTCATTAGGCTTCGTATCAATTTTGCTTTAGGGTGTGGCAAATGTGGTTCCCCCCTTACTTGGAGCCAAAGGAACACCAAAATTATAACCCTAAATAGTCAATGTGTCTGTACAGATTTTAGAGGCGCCTTAGCATTTTTTAGGGGGAATGTAAGGTGATGTCAAGAAAATGAAAATATATCAAATTGAAAGACAATGTATTTAAACTAATTGAAGCAAAAATAAATTAAATATATAATGTGAAGTTCAGCCATACGTTTCATTGTTCTTAAACAAAAAGGACTAATGGTGGTTACCAAAAAATGCCCGCCAATGGATTTTGTGTGATTGTTTATGATTTTTTCTCTGACAACGGGTGATTGGTTTGTTTAATGAGATTTTTTGACACTATCAAAATATTTGATTTAGCATGAGGTGCAATTATCAGTGAAAAAATTGAAATATACTTTTTAAAAAACCGTGCTACTGCCTTAGATTCTGTTGATTACTTTCAAACTCGGTACAAACTCACGTAATGTGTATAAAGTGTTTATATATATATTCAATTTATTCAATTATTATCTATCAAAATAGTTTTTTGCATTTCTTACTTCACATAGGCACCACAGACATAAAACTATATTATACATGATTACATAATTAAACATTTACTATTTTCACAAGAGAATAACGAAGAAGAAAACTAAAACTAAGCATTTGAATAAAAACCAGTCTAAGTAAACCTAGCCTCAATATAATCGGTTTCACTACTATACTGAGTTTTCTTCTTCGTTATTCTCTTGTATTTTATCATTTTGGTTTTCAAAAATAACATGATATATTATATTTATGAAAAATCTCATTAACATCGGTTGCGATGAAGTCCACGTGTTATTTTTCCATGCTAAAAATGATCATGATTATTCACACCTTTTTCTACATTTGTACATACATTCAAAGCATTCTAATTGTGCATAAACGAAAAGGACAATTGTCTCATTATCGTGGGTTGCGATGAAGTCATTGTGTGATTATTCCATGCTAAAAATGATAATGATTATTCACACCTTTTTCTACATTTGTACACAAATTCAAAGCATTCTAATTATGCATCAACTAAAAGTACAATTGTCAATTGACAGTAAGTGTGATCAGTCAAACAAACAGGACAAAGGTTATTGTTTTCATGGCCTAACGCCCGTATACAGGGAGTGCAATTTCATGTTATGTATAGTTAATGATTAGTTGCACAAACTGTACATTATATTTAAAAAATAGATATAGATTTCCATTTTTTGCCAATTGAAAAACTTGACATAGCTAGAATGATAATATTTGAGCATCAATAAAGTTATGGTTAATATATGCACTGGCATTTCGGTTTTTGATAAGTATTATCAAAGATTCATTTTATTCGTAGATCTTAGACGAAAATAAAATGAACCTCATCATCAATTTCAGAAAGATACCACAAGCCTAGTCTATATATCCTGTTTAGGTAATTCTGGTAGTTTTAAATATACGAAATATGAGATAGAATGGTTGTCGTGATGTCTTAAACGATTTATACATAACATGAACTTGTCAAGGGGCGAATGCAATTCTTGGTTAATCATTAATTGATATTTCATGAATTCCTTCAAAAACATAGTTAAGTCACCAACAACTTGGTTTAACCAAACAAAACCACAACTATGGGAACACAAATATTTCCAATGTTTGCTGCCAAAGATATCAGGCCAAGAATGATCATATTAAAGACAATCTTTGAAAAGCGGCTTTCTAACATTTTTAGGATCTCAATTTATAGCATCGAATTTTGGAATTTATGAGTAAGAGTTTGATTCCACACTCACCGTTAACAGTTCAATTAGGTGTAGCTGATCTCACACACTATTTCAAATTGATCCAAATTGTAAATTAAAGAGTTTGAAAGTACATCCTGGGATGAAGCCCGACATTCATTTAATGTATAAATTGAAGCTGTCTTTGCTCGAAGTAAAAGATTATTAATTATTTTAACAGTACTTCACATTCATTGTATGTAAAAATACACAAAGATACACATAGCTATGGTAATGGGTTCACCCTGGGGAAAACGTTTTTCTTTTGAGGCAATACCATTTGTTTTAAAGATAGCCTCCATCGATAAGCTGAAATATAAAAAGAGTATTTACTGGCATGCAAACTAATTATTTTTCCACAAATTAACATTATATGCACATATATAACTCATTTGAACATATATATGTTAACAAGTGCATACCGATTATGCATATGCATATTATGTTTTAAACGTTTTTCTCGATAATAAGTTATCTAGTTCCTACAACGTCTCATTATTACAAAATACGTTGCAATATCTACAATGGTGTACTATGGTTTTGTTTTATTTTACATGTCAACATGATGATTATACTTTTTATCACAAATAGCATGGAGTTTTATTTAGGATTTAGGATTTGAACATGGTTGGGGTCATGTTGGTGTATTGTTTGATTTTCACCCCATCTATATTAATTAAACAGTACATTTTTATGAAACAGAAACAAGACAGCATAAAACTCGTTTAAACAACTGCAGACTATGGGTTTATTGTGATCATGCGATAATCTAATACATCTAAAAATAACATTTCCATGAATCGAAAAAACTCGACGTGTAAAGTTTATTTTGTACCTCAGAGTATAACTTCTATCCCTTTAATACATTCCTTTCGAAACATATATTACAGAACTAAGATATTCATCAAAAGTATTCAAAAAGTGACACACCTTCAATCAGCAAGATCAATCAACAGTTATCACACTACAATATTATGAAATGTTATCTGCAACAATAAATGTTTTATATTTTGTTATGTAAGAAGAACAAAACTTATAATATATAAGAATATATAAAAAATATTACTTCTTATCAGTTACATTTCACGTGATACAGGTATAAGCATAAATTCTTAAACGAATTTGATCTTACTTTTTCATATTCAATCATTAATAATTTTAAATGTATACGCAATAGATATTAGAATAATTTCAAATTTATTATTTTCAGTTATTATGTTAATAACATCATGTATAAAATATAAGAGAGGAGCCTCATAGTATTGGATGGAGTTCTCTTCAGATCTAGACTTGCTCTTCAAGAGGTTTTGTTATATCAAAATGGTATAAACAGGCTGGATGTAGGCGAGTAGAACATCAATAGAACGTCGTATCTACTGCATCAAAAATTCTATTGGAAAAGAACCAAGAAATGCTTTTTTGGTATGGGGAATTGATGTAATGGTGGTATGTTTAAAAGATCGCAATGAGTATACATAATTTGCGAACGAAATTAACCCTGTCACCCATATACAATCAGCAACAAATATATTTTTAAGCCTGAAGGGATGAATACTTCGTTTATTAACACTTTAAACAACAATTAATTCGATTAATTCCCATCCATATTTACAGATTTTTGTCAACTTTGGAAGTTTTAGAAGTTGGAAATACAATAAGGAAGAGGATTATATGGATGACAACTTCTTTATTCATGTTAGGCGACGTTTGCTTGACAACGACACAAGAAGCTGTGTCGTAACGCCGCCTAACATGAATAAAGAAGTTTTCATCCATATAATCCTCTTCCTTAAGGTTTATATCAACATTACTATATGTTTTAACATCTATCACTACTCAATGGCTGAATACTCGATAGAAGCTCCCGTAAAATATTACTAGACTCACTTAAATTGCTGAATATTCATGCATTTTGAGAAACAGCCGTCATTGATAACAACAGCTACAAGTTTTAGTAATATTTTATTGAAATTATGAACAAATATTTGTTTGAATCTAAATTTAAAAACATGGAGGAATACAAAGCTAGAAAAGTTAAAAATATTTAACGAGGTTATTTGCATAAATATAATCGGTTCTGATTCATCAACACATTTAAATTTCACGAGAATCACGATACAGATTACATTTTAAAAAGACAAAAAATATATCAAGTAAATTATTCTAATGATTTCCACCCCTGAAGTGTGAAACAGCCGAGAGGTGTCGCTGCAAGCAGGAAGTGATCAAGGTAGGTTGAGTGTTACACTCGGAGTCAGTATTTGAATGAAAGAAGTATCATTATAAAGGAGTTATTGATAACTTAAAGATACAATAACTATCACTAGGTAGTGCAAAGGGCTGTTGTCTCACTTAAATTTATTAAGGTTTGAATTTTTGCCATGTATAGAACCGATGAAATATTCTTACTTTCTCTTTAGGTAAGGATAAGCATAACAACATTGCTCATATAAAAGTATCATAAAACCACAAGACTATCCATCAGCATGGTATATTGTTAGAAACGTTGGCTCTTAAATAACTTAGTTCTCATTTCTTAGATTGATACATGTTGATACGTGAAACTAAGATAACAATGTGTTACAAAGGGAGGTAACTTCTACTATACCTGATAAATAGCAATAATAACACATTTTATTATATGATGGACGAGTGATCTGTCTTCTGATTGGTCGAGGAAGGTGGTCACCGACAATGATCAAACCTTATGTTGACCGCGGGAAACGTCACGCGAGGTCAACATAACAATCCAATGACCTGGAGCTAAAAATAGATCGCCACTACGAGGAGCGCCGTAAAGAGTTGCTTCCGAAAAAACTTAAAATAATTTAATAGTTTTCAAAATAACTGAAACTTTCATAAATCATATAATAAAACAGTTGTTGACTTCAGTTATCGGTGAATCCAATGGTTTATTGACCTCGGAAACTTACATGTATGTTCACCTCGGCTGTCGCCTCGGTAAACATAACTGTTCCGAGGTCAATAAACCATTGGATTCACCTCAACTGAAGTCAATAATTGTATAATGTCGACCAAGGTCCATTCCACATATCTTTATGAATGTGAGATGATCAAGACTCATTTGATGATTCAAAATATTTTTATTCAAGAAAATGGATAAATGATTTTCCTCAAAGTAAGTTTCATAAGAACATAAACAGACATGAACAATGAAATAGAAAGTGAGACAAGCTCTCGTAAAATATCCATTTCAAGTCGTATTGCTTCATACCCTAACCCAAGGAAAACACCATGAGATTCCCCACACTAATTATTCAAAAATAGCGTTTGCATCTCTCTTTGACTAATGCATACTGACATTTGACCAAATGCGATTCTTACATAACGTCTTTGTCCTCAAATAATATTCTAATTTACTAGAAACATCAGGAATAGTTTAATCATTCCTATAGTGGTCGATTGACAATTTATAGTTTTACGAATTGAATAATTCATTTGGATTTTAGTTTTTATTGATCATTATTACTAGGTAATTTAACCTATTTTTCGTATCAGATTTACATTTAAAATATGTGTTCATTTAAATTTGATAATATATTTTTAGGAATAACAAGGTGAGGGGCTAGGACAAATATTATATTCAGTTTTAAACATTCATTAAAATTTATCTGGCGTGAAATCAACCGATATTGTCAATACAAGCAATAAGTGATAAAGGTATGTAGGGATGTAACACTCGGAGTCAGTTTATAACTTTAAAAAGCATGAAATAGTTAACTGATAACCTATACATACACATACTCTCAACCGGTAGCTTGGGCCACAATTGTATAGGTTTAGTTCAATAAGTTTGTTGCTAGCATTGTATTTTGACAAAGATTTTTTTTACTTTCTCTTCAGGTAAGGTACGTAAGCTAAACATAATGTATTTACACAATGTACACCCAAATTTACAATTCAATTAACAACGAATTAAACGATCTAAGATGATAAAGTGTCATCCAAGTATCGCTATTAGATGTCTCTTAAGTAGAATGTAATATAATAACCCTTGTCAATTAAACCCACTCATCTCTGTCGCTTCTATATAGGTCAAACATGCTGCTACGTGTAGCTCAGATAATATTGTGTAGAAAGGGAGGTAACTTCTGCTATACTTGTTTACAATAGACTTTAGTAAAGGCGAAGCCTGTCAGAAAACTAGAGCAAAACAGATTTATGATTTATGTTTTTGGGAATGTAAGATTACACTTTAAAGTTGATTACTGCAAAGGATTGTTGGATAAAAACATATATATCACTCAAACGAAATCTTTGTAAGGGCACTGTTATCTTGTTTTTGTTCGATATAAGTTTGATTTCAAGGGTTGTATTTTGACAAACGAATATTCTTACTTACTCTTTAGGTAAGTATAAGCATAATAAAATGCACACCCAAAACTTATATAAAATAACGAATTTAACGTTAACGTTAAATATGATAAAATATCATGCAGAAAGTGCTATTTGATAACCTATCTGCAGAATGTTATGTTCACTGACTTTAGTTTTAACATGTTGTTACGTGTAGCTAAGATAACAATGTGTACAAAGGGAGGTAACTTCTGCTATACCTATTTACTAGACGAAGCCTGTCAGAAAACTAGAGCAAAACAGTTAGATTTGTTTATGTTTTGATAATGTATGATCATACTTCAAAGTTGATTACTGCAAAGGATAGGGAAATAAAAACATAAATAGTAGCCAAAAGTATTCTATTTATCTATTAAACGCAGTTTGAAAAGAAGATGGATATTTATTTCTGTAAAATTAAAATTGACATCATTAAATTCATACTTCTGAAGTTAACTTAATTTACAGTGTGAATAAAGTAGAGATTGATAAATACATCTTTTACAGGTAATCTATGAGTTGATGTGATGAAGGAGAACACATTCTATTGATAAAGTCAAGTTCTTTATTGCAATATATGCCACGGTTTGGTGCAGATAACATGAGTGTTATCAAGCAAATGATAAATGGATTTGAGCAAAGATTGAACAAAGAAAAGAGCATTTTGATACAAACGATTAATAGTAAAGTGATGTCTAATGATTCACTATCTTTGAGGTTTGTGAAATATTCAGTTGAATTTGGTCCAATCATTTTTCCTGAATACAAAATAATTTCATTTTTTTTTTTTATACTGTTATTACATTATTGTTACATTATATAATGTCACATTATTTGTTTTATTCTCTTTCAGATGGACGCTCTCACCAAACTAAATGAACACTTCCTGTCCTGTAATATATGCACAGAGACCTTCAAGGACCCTTGTACTCTTGGCTGCTACCATACCTTCTGTAGACAATGCCTGACCAAATACACCAAAACTCGACGAGACGCCATCACTGCCAAGTCCATACTGTGTCCAAACTGTAACCAGATGACGAAAGTTCCTCGGCCTCAAGAACCAGTGGACCGATGGAGTGGACAGTTCAAGCCGAGTTTCCTTATACAAGGTCTTCTGGATTCATTCGCTGGTCAGGAGAGTTCAGGTAATTCATCAATCTGAACTTAAACTTAGTTAATTATTCTAGTTAATAACATTTTGAAATAATCAAAATCTATTGAAAAGCAAGTCTAGATCTGTAGTGAACTACATTCTGATATAGCCAAATCTTATCTTACAAATTGTTATATTTAATTCATATCATTGAATATTTTGCAAGATTTTAAAAAGGAGAAGAATGGATAACTCATATGTTTTAATGAAATATTTATACCATTCTCTTCCAGACCCTGTTGGTGACTGTTGTTTCACCTGTGAGCATAATGTGAAGACAACACAGGCCACATCAGTGTGTGAAGATTGCGACACAAAGTTCTGTGAAGCCTGTGCTAAAATTCACTTAGCATCTCCTCGTAGATCAGATCACGTGATTTCACCTCTAGGAGCTGCATCAACTCCTCAACTAAAGAAACGCAAAGCCATGTGCCCTGAGCACAACTGTTTGGTTGAATATTTTTGCAAAGATTGTCAAAAAGCTGTTTGCCACAAATGCTGTATTATCCACCACAGGAAATGTAACTCTGTTGTCACGCTCGACTCCATGATTCCTGAAATGAAACAAGTACTGCAGCAGAACTATGATAACATAGAGTTGCATCGACAACAGACAGGAAACACTTTGAAGAGTAGGAGATCAGAAGTGGAGGAAATCACACAGCACAAATCTTCTCTACAGTCAGAGATCAGAATTAAGAGTCAGTCAGCAGGCCGTGGATCTGATCAGAAGAAAGGAGAAGAAACTCCTGGATGAACTGGGAACACTCACTGAGAAGCAGAGTGGAGAATTGAGTAGTCAGATAAAATCTGGAGAAATTGACATGCAGACGTATCAGCAGTACACAGAATATATCAAACAAGTCCTACAATCAAACAGCTCAATGGATATGTACGATATGTACACGCTGTGTCAGTCAGGGGAGATAACTGCTGAGATTCAGAGAAAAGACAAACAAGAACAGAGAACAAAGAAGGTTAGGTTTGAGAAACAGCTAGATGTGGATAATCTTGACAGGACCTTACAACTCTGTAATTTGAGGGTAGTTGAAGATATGTCTAATCTTGAAATGAGGCCAAACCTAAAAGATGCACCTAAAACCAAACCAACAGTCAAAAGTGAACCAAATCCTGGACAACTTCTGTCTACAGTCAATGCTAAATCAAATGATGATAAAGAGCAGCCAAATCCCCATGACGTTGAAGTTTTGAATATCAGAGGTACAGAGACACTGGTTGTTACAGATCATCAAAATTCAAGTGTCAAGTCATGTTACACAAAAGATAAAACACCTCACTGCACATCTCTCAAACTCAATGAAAGACCCTTTACATTAACAAAGATAAGCCAGGACAGAGTAGCTGTATCATACTGGTCACACAACAGTATAGAACTAATCAAGCTGACTCCTGACCCGGTCCTGATCTCCACAATCAAAACAAAGAAGAAGTACACATGTCTGACTGCTCTCAGTGACACGACTCTAGCTGCAGGTTGTAGAGATCCTCCCAGTATTGACGTCCTGGATCTGTCAGGGAGAGTCCTCAGATCTGTGATCACACCCAGCACTGGTCAGCAGCTGATACAGAACCCACGGTACATGTGTACAACACGTCAGGGTCACATTGTAGTGTCAGATACAAGGTCAGATTCTGTCTACTGTGTAACACAACAGGGGGAGATAATCTACAAGTACAAGCTGACAAGAGGGTTGTGGACAGGTGGTGTAGCAACTACAGACACTGGTTCTGTTATCATTGCTGATTACTATCACAACAAGATCGTCCAGCTGACAGAGACAGGGCAGTATGTGAGAGATCTGCTGACCGAACAAGATGGGATTGTTTGTCCACTGGGAATACGTGTACACGGGAACAAACTGTATGTTACACAACTGAACAATGAACATGTCAAAATATTTCAATTGTGAGTCAATGATTACAAAAATACAATGTATTTCCAGTATTCCCACATCTATGAATTGAGAGCAAAATAATATATTCCATTCCTGAAAAGCATCTGTCTTAACCTTTTATCTTATTGTAAACAGTTTGTAGTATGAAATATTATATCGAGTATTGTAAATGTGTTAAAATTGACTATAAAAATATACTGAATAGCATGCTTTATTAACAAGATTGAAGAAACCTGACTTTAGTGCTATAAGAGTAAGCAGAATGATCTATTGTGTAGAAGTTACACAGCTTGGATTAATTAAGAAAGAATTTCTTAACCACAAATACTACAAAATATAATCAACCTGTCGAAATTGTGCATTCACCACTGTAAGAAATTGGTACTATGTAATAAATCAGAATCTACCAGCAATGAAATAAGTCTATAACAGTTTGTTTGCAATATTTTAAATTTAATTAAGCAGTTTTGAATATCCTTTAAGAAACCAATGAAACTGAAAATGTTCCGTTATTCAGGATTATATGTGTCCATCCTAATGATTTTGTTCACGCAATATTTCCATTCCTCGTAAACCCTGTAAATCACATCAAACTGTGTCCTGATTAACAATAAATTAGTTTTATGAGTACGATATGAAGATATTGATCATCTAAATTCTCCCCACTCTCTATGTCATCGGTGCTAATGAAAATATGATGCAACACCAATTGATTTAAATGGGTTTATTAATTCTTACAACAAATCAAGAAAACCAAAGGCCTGATTTTAATGAGATTGTACTTGAACAATGTCTTTGAACCAAGGGTGTATTTCATACACAATAAGTTTGAAATACGGGTATTATGTTAATTCTTTTTCTAAATGTTGCTAGCTTTTAATTGATTTTTTTACAACGTTATAGGGCAAAATGACCGAGGTTCGGACACCACCAGAAGTCGCCCGAACTTCGGAAACTTTTGATGTACAATATCTAATTGTTATTTGTTTCAAAATATTTCCTTGTAATCTGTCTTGATATATATTTCTCTTTATAAACATTTTATTATCGTACCTATTTCCAAACTTACTTTTTCGGACAGGGGCAATAAACCGGTTCATGGAGGAAATTGGCGAAATATTTGTTTTCATGTAAATGTTTGCACAAATTCAAGGAAATTTAGGAAGCGCCAAAAGATCATATGCTTTATTTCTTTTAAAAGAGAAACTACTATATAATCAAACTCCGTTAAATATTTGCAATTAAAAAGTGAATTTAGAAGTAAATATCGGGATTTTCGAAATATATGAAAATGACCTTGGTTCGGACAGTTTTGACCATGGTTCGGACACTTATAAATTTTCTTTATAGAGAATTGAAAAACATATA
Source organism: Steromphala cineraria (assembly GCA_916613615.1). Lineage (NCBI taxonomy): Eukaryota > Metazoa > Mollusca > Gastropoda > Trochida > Trochidae > Steromphala > Steromphala cineraria. The sequence continues at coordinate 49,763,754 of OU744726.1, forward strand.
AATTATCTAACAATTGCTAAGGAAACATAGAGAAACATACAACCAACACATATTACAAAATTATTTACTCCTAAATCATTTAGTTTAGCCTGCACAGTGTTTTAGCGTCAATGCATGCAAATGCCATTGTGACGTCATCAGATTCTAGTGGCGCATTCGGGAGTTGCCGAGAAGTTTATGTTCGGAAGGGAAGCCTGTTACGACGTAAGATGTAATAAACGCGGTAAGATGTAATAACTGCGGTAAATTGTAATAAAAACGCGGTAAAATGTAATACTGCGGTAAATTGTAACAAAATTGCGGTAAAATGTAATAAAAATAGGTGCGGTAAAATGTAATAAGGGGGTGCGGTAAGATGTTACTAAAAGGTGCGGTAAATTGTAATACAATATGCGGTAAAATGTAATAACCTTTCCACAGTCTTTGATAACTTTTTTCCACAATATTTGTTCATTTTTGGTCTATGCTGGTACATGTGATGATATGTTTAATAGTTTTTTGATTGAGGATGACACAACGAAATATGTTTAGATTTGAATTACGTACACTTGAATGTTATTTCACTTTCATGAATGATTGTATTTTATTATCAGTAATGTTATTAAGATATATCTCTGATTGGTCCACGTGACCCTGGTTAAATACTGATATCACCCTGTTGAGCGGGAGGGTACATTATTTATACCCCGGCACAAATTTTTTTACAATGTATGTTACCTCGAACACATGATTAAGCTAGTTTCTTTTGATCAACCGATATGTAACTTTGAGCAAACTATAGTCAAAGTGTTTACGCAGTTAACGTTTTCCTTTATCTTCATATAAAATGCGTTATGTTTAAACATTCGGTAAGATAAATTCCTTGTACCACTCAAAGGCGGGGTATATGGGCTCGTCGCATAACACAAAGTGAGAGGTTGATATCTCCCTAAAAACCACGCCTCTGAAAGGCATAACTTATAATTGATTTGGACGACTCATATTTCATGGTTTATATCTATGAATGTTAGATTGGATGGCTTTTAGTTTTATTTAGTTTGCTTAAGAATGGTGTTCTAGTTTCATAAATGTTTTTTTTTATATTTTGGAAAATCAATATTTGTTTTTTGTTTTTAATTATAAGGGGTAATCATTCATTTTTGAGAAAACAATTGAGCAATCTTTAATTTTCAAGAATGGTTATATCTATTATGATTACCAAGAGGGTTTGTGATACATTTCAAAATGCACACTTATATATATATATGTAGGACTCAAATCCATGGCAGGCCTCAAATCCGTGGCGGATTTCCAAATCCATGGCGGATTTTCAAATGCATGAAAAATTGCCGTACCTATAGCAAAAGCTGTGGCCGATTTTGTATTGATTGTGATGAGACATTTTCAGCTGGGTAGAATTGTGTTACCAACATTCAATTTATGTGGTTTCCTACATGTACTTAATTGTATTATAGGCCAAAATCTGCAATTGGCAAATAAGTAATGGAATCGGTACAACAATATGTTCGCCACTAAATTAATATCTTTAGGAAAATAGCCCTTGCTTGGATTCTCGTTAGACTGACTTTTTTAGCAGTTAGATATTTGTTGACTATCTTTTTTTAACCCTTGGATCCGTATCGACACTGTTTTAGGGTTAGTTTGTCTAGTGCAAGGGTCGGTAACGTATATTGTAGATAAAGTGACAACATATTGTACAGTGAACCTATAACGCTAACCCTAACCCTAACCCTAACCGTTATGAAAGCCCTTAATATGAATCCAAGGGCTAAAGTAGACATTTAGTATGAATCCAAGGGCTAAAGAAGATAGCTTCAGCGAATTTATGACTAAAGAAGACAGTTGCAATGAATTCAAGGTCTACAAAGGAGAGCTGATATTTTTCCAAGGCTTAAATAGACAGTATGAAGAAAAATAAAGAAATTAGTAACATAATGCAATTGGTATTATGCTATCTCGGACGGCAATAGCGGCTGAATTCATTTCTTACTGTTGGAAAATATCTTGCCTTCTCAATGAACAGCGGTTTCATCTGGCGACGCGAACAGTAAGCGATTATGACGTCATCCGTCAATGACGTCACTTCACTTGACGTCAATAAACAATCAAACAATCAAACTCGCCATGGATTAGGAAATCTGCCATGGATTTGAGACCCGCCACAGATGTGAGTCCTACATATATATATATATACTTCTCATTACATCCAGAACATGTGATTACATAAATAACATTTTTAGTATCACAATTCATGTTTTGCTTCACAACAAATGTTTCATTTGGTTTAATGTCAATTGAGCACCCTTCAATAATATTTTCACAAGTGTGACATCTTAAATATAAATAAATAGAAGTATATCCGGAAAACGGAACAAAAATTAAAGAGAAGAATGAATCTCCATCGATCTCACATAAACCAGCCCCGAAATCGAACTATTCCTCTTAGTGAGCATTTAGATAAATGTGGAAATGGCAAGTTCAAAGTTTTCCCGATATATAAACTCAATTATCATAATGACAATGATTTACTTTTGAAGGAATCATATTTTATTCATAAATATGCGCCACAATTGAATGGCAAAACATGATATTGTTTACATTATGATCAATTGTTGTCAAGTTTATTGTGACGTCATAGGTTCCTGTGTGACGTAATAATACTATGTACTGTGTGTCAATTACTGCATTAAACGGCCTGATGAAGCAGGTACAGGATGTACCTGCTGAAAACGTTTGCCAAACTTAATTCAACTTCATCTTCTTCTTTTTAATATGTACTACCATAGAGTTTGAACATTATTTGTGATATTTATATATAAATATATATATATATATAAATTTCAGTGTCACTTTTTTCCACTGTAAATACATACAACGAACATATTGTATTTACAGTGGAAAAAAGTGACACTGAAATTTCTTTCTTGGATACTGTTGTGAAAATATCAAATGGACGCTTAGAAACGGACTTATATTATAAGCAAACGGATACTAAACAATACTTGGATTTTTCATCTTGTCATCCTTCACATACGAAGAGGAGTATCCCATACAACTTATCAAGACGTATTTGTATGATATGTTCAAATGAAGATGCAAGAGATATCAGACTCAGGGAACTCAAAGTATTACTACAGAGGCGAGGATACCCACCCCCTCTTGTCGAGGATGGAATCAATAAATCTTTATCCATCGATAGAAGAGAACTCTTAAAAGTACGGAAGAAAGAAAAACATCAAAATGTGGATATTGCTTATGTCTCAACTCATAACCCCCTCAATCCAGATTTGTTCCAGAGTATAAAGCAAAATGTACCTATTCTAATGTGTGATGAAAAAATGTGCCGAATTATTGATAATGTAAATTTTATCAAGAGTAAACGCCAAAGTAAAAGTTTAAAACAATGTTTAACTAGAGCAAGATTTGACATAAGCAGTACACCAAAAGAATGTAGAGTTACTAAATGTAACAGAGGTAACTGTGGAACATGTCCATATATACTTGAGAATTCAAGTATAAAATTCATTAACAGAAGTGAGAGATTTTATGTGCGCTTTGATATTGACTGTGCCGCTAAATACATCATTTATGTTATTATATGCCAAGGATGTTGTGTTGAATATATAGGACAGACTGAGTGCCTGAGAGACAGGGTCCGTGTTCATAAACAGCAAATAAAATGTCCTGAGACACGCTGTATACCACTGAGTGCTCACTTGGATACATGTGCAAAAGACAAGGACATTAAATTCAAGATCTTTCCATTTTACAAAATGGACACAAATAATAGAATAATGCGACAATTAAAAGAAGACTATTTCATTAAAATGTTAAAACCACAACTTAATGCTTAATAGTAGCATCTTTTATTCTATCAAATTCTTATTGTGTCCATCTTACCGCTTGCCTGATTGTGACGTCATACCATTGTTATGTCAAATTCATTGTGACATCATAACGTCATAACTGTATTTTGTCAGACTCCCTGATGATACCATTGAAACATGTTGGAGTTTTGATTGGCTTCGTGTCATTTTTTATCTTTTCATTTTATTTATATATATATATATATATATATATATATATATATATATATATATAGGTATAAAGATGAAGGGGTCTCACGTGAAGTAAATGTAGATATGAAAATAAAATACTTCAGACGACACTTGCTGTAGATATCATTTTAATGATATATACTTAATCAGTAATATAATTAACAAATGATAATCTAAAATAACTGATAATAATTGATCTATGTCCGTGTAAAGATATACTTCTAATGCTCAGTTACTTGTCAATATTTTCTACCCCTTAAGTGAAAAGGATGCATTTAAAAGTTCTATATGAAAAAATATACATTTTTACTATACTATAGTAGGTTTGATCAACATTAATTTTTCTGTAATATTTATGGGTTTACAATGATGTTCGTTGGTCGATGAAGATGTTTATAGGAAGTATGAAATCGTCCTAATGCAAGTTGCATATTCTTTGTTATACATGGTGTGGAAAATACCCTTACTGTGACGCTATCGGATAAAGTACAATTTCTTTATTTTTCTACAATAACCCAATGCCTTATTGTCAGGAACAAATCACTCCATTGGCTGTGAAAAAAACCTTATCCATCAATCAACTGAGACTTCGACAAAATCGAGTTCCAATAAGGTAGTAAGGTGTTTTCTACCAGGAACGCCTTCTTGTGACAACCAAAGATAGTTGTGTGATTCTAATCGGTTCTTTGGTCGAGTCTTCTAACGAATTTGTTCAATTTAATCATTTGTACTTGTACCTATGCTATTAACCAAATCAACTCTATGCCTCATGTTTATCATGTTCTTTATAAGAAATACGATACACTGTTTTGAAACATATAAAAGAAGATATCATTTAACAAGAAAAATGTTTACATATAAATCACAGACGTTTTGATTTTTAATTGTTTTAAACAGTATGCTAAAGGTTATTTTCCCCAAAGATTGCTGATAATTCTTGTTAGTCTTTTTTTAATTCTGATTTAGTTATTGCTGTCCAACCCAATGTTTTCTTTACAATAAGGCTACACAATGAAAATACAACTATCATCATTTTCATAACGTTCATGCAATTAGTTATTTGATAAATACAGTTGCTCAAACCATCACGAGCTTTGCATTATATTATTTACCTGCACTACAATAGTTATAGCTCGAAATCGAAGACCAGAACCCTTTCAAGTGATGTCATAGTATAGTTTTATATTAACTTCATGAACCATTACTTCATGACGTCATTCAAAAATTACAACGGAATAAATGGTAACAGTGCCTTTGATCTTTATAAAACGCTACTAAATATGGTTAAAAATGTGTGTTGGTGACATGCCTACTAACATATCTAGAAAAAATACGCCTTAACTTTAGCTCTTTACTGCCAATAAATATTGAACTAGTACCAATGACTCTGCAGCTTATCAGGCTTTACATTTAACTTTGCTTTAGGGTTTCTAATTTCTAATTATCTAATGAGTCTATAGACAATATTGTATCATTCTATACCTTGTGGTGTTAGAGAAGAAGATGACAAAATGGCTTTAGTAGGGGCCACAACATCAGAAATGCTAAAGTTTGGTGTGTATCAATTCAAAAATAGAATTTGTTCAAACATTCAAGGAAATGTAAAAATGGTAAATGGAGTGACCCTCAATTGAGTTAGACTTAAAATAATTAAAAATAATTTAGGGCTTAAGTTCCAAAGGTTCACCGATGCCTATTACAGGCCACAGGATCTTTAAAAGAGATAAATTAGTCCCCATTGCATAAAGATTGTGTCTACAAGGTTTCAGCTTTCTGGACCTCATGTTTGTTTAAGTAAAAGACGTAAATAGGTTTTAAAGGGACAGTAGCACGTTTTTTAATAATTTTATATTTTAAAATTACACTGATAAGTGTAAGTTAATGCTAAATGTATTATTTTGACAGTGTCAATAAATTCATAACACAAGCCAATCATCTATAGTCAGAGGACAAAGCATAAAGATTCACATAAATCCTTTGGCGGCCATTTTATGTGAACACCTTTAATTCATTTTGTGTATGAAAAAGGAATTGCATGGCTAAACTTTACGTTATCTATTTTAATTATTACTGATTCATTTAGTTTAATACATTGTCTTTCGATTGGAACCATTAATTTTAATTTTCCTGACATCATAATATATTCCCCCTAAAACGTGCTACTGCCCCTTTAATGGCATGGTCCCTATGATCCTTATTAGGGGACTCAGGGTCATCATAGCTATAAATGATAATCCTCATTAGTCAAGGAGTTTGTACAGCAAGTTTCATTCTTCAAAGCTTCTTCTTTTTAATAAAAATATGTCCAAAATGGACAACAATTAACGGATGGACTAACTGACTGACGGATGGATGGACAGACGCCGGACACCATACCAAGCCATAGGCCCATCGGCTGTCGGCTAATAGGGCATATATTACACACAAGGTCGTATTTATTGAATTCAAAAACGTACTGCATACCTGACAAGCGTCGTAATGTATTTTTAAAATTCAATTCTTTAAGTTTATAGCGTGCGGTTTATATCAGTTTTAAATGTTTCATTTGAAGAATTGACTAGCAGTTCAAGAGAGCAAATAGTTGCAGTGTACACAAACGAAAGTAACAAAAGAAGATTTATACCAAACGTCTTTATTCCTATTGCACAGATTGTCAATTTTTGAGATGTAAATGTATATCGAAAATACACACTTCGTCTCATCAGAAGTTTTAGTCTATCCATTTGACTGTCCGAGTAGCTTAATAAGTACTCTTGAAGTAAACCCACAGATAAATCAGAGAAAATCATAAAACAAGTGCTTTGTCTTTGTTCGTCTTAACGACACTTTATTTGTAAAAAAATACCGCGTCCTTATACCAGCTTAACATGGCTTATTGCCAGGGTTATGTCTGATTGTTTTGTCAAAAAAGTACAACGTTTTTCGTACAAAACTGTACTCATATGTATTCATATGTGAAGAATGTTGAGCTTTAATAATATGCATGCAGGAGAAATATCAAACTGAATGAAATGCAATCGTAGTTCATTGTAAGTGCCGTATGAACACTATATGAACACATCATGCACAAATCACCTTTGTCGAGCAGAAATTGTTGTTGTAAAAATGTAATAGATTCGGTTTTAAAGCGGATTATTGAACTCTTTTCCTTATGTGTCATGTGCTCGTTCGTACAGTGATATGCAATATAAAATCATCATTGTTCATTAGTAAAAACCTACTCTGGTATAGTTTCGTTTTTAGATTATGCATCAATCGTCAACCAAGAGACATGTCAAGCATGCACGATGTCTGTTTAAAGTTTAAGTTTGGTACGCGTGTGCAAGAAGCAAACAAATGCTGCTGAACATGTAAGAAGCAAACAAATGCTGCTGAACATTAGAAGGTTGAGAATATACACATGTGACCAGTGAGATTTTATCAGTTGATATAGGGTAGACCAGGGCAAAGCGCGCCCTAGGGGCAAAATGGCCAAGCATTATTTCTTCTTAATGATCGACAAATGGCGTATAAATTGTTATGACCAACCAATGAGAGTAAACGACATGAAGCACTGTGACACATGCTTGTATCGTTTGCGGGGGTTGGGGACGTATGATATCAATTATTCTGAAAAACATGATTTTGCTATAAGGAATGGATGTGACTAGATATACCATAAAAAACACAAAAGGGAAGTTTGAATCTAATGCACCTATGATGCACATTGGTATCATGTTATCAATGACTAAAGAAATTCGTAACTATTTGCCTTAAGTTCCTATTATTTACATATCGAATACTACCCTCAATGGGGCAAAAAAAGCCGGGGAGCGCATTGTCCAGTGTGATCTAAAATATATCCTTGTTGTTAACTAATCGGTAGCTTTTTGTATTTCTAAAGCATACACGTATGACGTAAAAGAGTGCTTTTATTTATTTTGTGTCCATTGGCAAGGCACTTTATCCACAATGCACTCAGTGAAGCCTGAAATAACGGGTGTAGGTTGATTCCTTGCGCCTTCGGCATAGTACAATCACCGTCAGGGTATTAATATGTAACGCTTTGTGCAACTGCGAAGCAGATGATAAATGTGCATCATAAGGGGCCTATCATTATCATTATTATTGTATACAGACCTTAGCATAATGATTCTAACATGTTTGGCGAATCATACTCATAATCATTTTCTATGGTTTATATGAACCAATGTTATTACAATTTACCGCGCATCGCATTACAATTTACCGCACACTGAGTGCTAACATTTTACCGCACCCCCTATTACAATTTACCGCACCTGTGTTTATTACATTTTACCGCATTTTTATTACAATTTACCGCAGTATTACATCTTACCGCGTTTTTATTACAATTTACCGCAGTTATTACATCTTACCGCGTTTATTACATCTTACGTCGTAACAAAGCCGTGTATTATCAAAACATTGAATCATATTTGCAAATTATCGGTTTTTCATTGTAAATAAACGAGTTAATGTGTGTTGGTTAATAAAATTAACCTTTTTGAGGCATATATTAAAGCTGTGATGTATGCGAGAACATTGAGTGGTACTGTCCGAGGTTAGGTCAAGACTGTCCGAACCCCGGGCGAGTTGATATACACAATCAAACCCGTTAATTTCAGTTAATCTACAAATATTTCTACAAAAATAAATCGTAATACAATAAAAAAATTCATTCCTAATGGCATAATTGGCTTAAAATTATTTTCTTCCAATGATAATGTACAGTACGATCTTTGAAAGTATTTGGATCGAAACACCGTCCGAACCTCGGTCAGTTTGCCCTTTATGATTCTAGAAAAAACAAGTTTTCGTTTTCCATTGAAGTTTCGTAAAATCTTCTCAATCAGCCGTAGATTTTGTATTGGCCAATGTTCCCTTAACTGTTAGCATACATGAATTTGTATTAAACATCGAAAAAGGTTAAGTTAATGGATTGAAAATAAAAGTTAAAGGTTATAAGCGTTAAAAATAACATACATTCTTTGCTAATTCTGTTTTTGATTTCAAATGACTTCATTCAGATTATTTTATATATGTTCATGAAATTGTATAGAGGTGATATGTTAACTGAAATTGTGTAAATCATTGTGTAAAAATCTTATCATAAAGACATTTTGTAAATTAGTGTATATATATAACAATTATAAGGAAATTTTGTTATCAATTATGTATAACTTATATGAAACATGATTTTGTTTTATAAGTGTGTACATTTGTCATGAAGGAGAACAAGTTTGATTGATAGTCAACTTCTTTGTTGTTATATAATGGACAATTATCTTGTAGGGGAGTTAGTCCTGTTCCCTGACTGTATATAATAGGAGCCCTGAGTACAGTCTAGTCCATATAATGCAAGTCTAGACTACACTTATATATATCTGCGAGAAAACCAAGGTACCGAAATAATTTCATTATGTTACTTTATTTTTTCATAATCTAAGAGGAAGTTATTCTGATTGTATAAAGTTGATCTTGTTACCCTTGTGAACTAATTTTGCAAATTAATTGAAGAACAAAATGAACGAATTAATGAGTACAGAATTTAAGTTTTGATTATTTCTAAAACCGTCATGTAAATCAAATATGAAAAAAAAAAAAAAGATATAACATGCTCACCATTTTTGCAACTATTTCCATGCATTTTACAAAAGCCTGTCTATGCAATCATTTTATAAATCAAACAGTACAGCTATAGATGCAGCATTAATGGTTATACATAACAAAGAATATGTGAAAAATAAAAATGTACATTATTATAATATATCAAAATTTGTTTTTCTGTCGACAAACCCCGAAGAAATATTTTTCAATATTGGTCATGTGTACACTTACTGTTTAAGAATATTCCTGTTTTGCTAAATAAATGGGTTTATCAATCTACTGTGGATTTGTTAATCTATTTATATGTGCCGTTTGTGTGTGACGTTTTAGTTGCCTTTATCACAAAATATGGAAAAATTGCACTTCTACTTTCATCTGAATACACGAAATCTGTCATGATTTCATGTATAATTAGTCAAATGTGGACAAATATTAATTGGCTGTTAAGCAGGTGTCTTTAAACTAAATAGTAGATTCAGAATTTTCAAATAAAGGAATACAGGAACAAAAGTTGACATTGACATTACATTGTATTGCTTTTTGTTTATATAACACGATTTCTTGTTGTTATTGGTGTATTTCGTTTATGATTTAAGGTGACATATGTTAATATATATGTATATATATATATATATATCATATACAATCTACCATGTGTACATTGTGTGAACATTTTATTATAAATATGCTTGTAATGCGATGTCTCGATCGTTTCATCCCTGATGAGTCAATACTATTGACGAAATACTAGTATCGGATTAAAATGATTCTACAAACGACTATGTGAAGTATGTTCTATTTAATCTATATCTTACCTTGCGTTTGAACACATTCAAATTTACATCTATATATATATTCATGTATATTGATAAAGCAAAAGAAAATATATAAAAGATATCCTTTCAAAAACTACTTTATATGCCTACATATTAACAGTCCGATCTCATAAATATAGGAAAATAAGGTTTTTAGTTTGTAAGATTTCAATCTTTAAATATGCACTGTCCCTCATCTAAAACACACATACCTGTTTTTACGCTTTCAATCTATTCGCCATAGCACCCTTGGCGTGAGTTAAATTTTATGCTAGTCCGTAAAAATATATCGAATCTACATCGAGAAGAGTTTTCATGTATTCTCTTCGGTTTATTCCGTGTACAGTTACTTCTCTATAAGAGCTGATATTCCAGTCGGCGTTTAGTATTATTAGTTCGATACAATTATGTACAGGTAATTACAACAATTTAATAATTATGAGTAATAAAGTTGAATTTCACTATCTTTGGAGAAATATTAAATATGTCCATTTAACCACCTATATCAAAGGGGCAGTAGCACGTTATTTGAAAATGTCATATTTTCAATTTTAACTGATGATTGTACGATAATGCTAAATGCATTTTCTTTATAGTGTCAATTATCTCATAACAAAACCAATCGTGCATAATTAGAGAACAAATCATAAAGATCCAAATAAAATCCATTTGTGGCCACTTATGTTTGCAAAAGTTTAAGTTTAAATAAATTGTCTTTCAATTAGAACCATTAACCATAACACACTTAAAGACTCTCCTGTTCGTGACAACATATAATCCAACTTCTTCAGACTAACTTTCTCATATGCGCCAGTGAGCAACTCAAGAGATGGATACTAGGCGCTATACAAATGAATTATTATTATTATTATTATTATTAATTTTCATTTTCCTGACATCACCTTATATTCCACCTAGAAACTTGCTATTGCCCCTTAAAAGAGATCTTTTAGAGGTTCAGGGAGGTAGGGAATGACCTGACGTCAAGATCATTGGACACAAAGGAGAGTATTTGGAAATATTTTAAACAAATATCACAAAGGTATACATTATAATTCTGACATACTTCTAGTATAAAATCTTGAAATTGAGATTTCTGCATACCTAAAACTAAGCTGAGTATGAGGAACTGTTTATGAATATATTCTCAGTTTTCAAAGGACGGATTCTTTTGTTGGGAGTCGGAATCAAGACTAGTTAGAGTTGGAAAACGTGAACTCAGATGTGAACTGTGACTGCTTCAATGAGTTTGTTAAAGCTCCATTATCATACTTGCATGAAATTTAGCTATTGTGAATATAAATACATGACTCGGTAGAAAAATCTTTGTCGAAATTTTGATATCAATTTTACATCTTTTTATCAACTTCAACATACTTCTTTCTACACCTATTTGGCATATTTTTAGAAACCTAAAGTTGTTGGACGGCCACACTTGATTCACCTTTATGTCGGCTGCCGTGAGGTCATTTTGGTAGATTATCTGCTATTAATGAATTCCCCAAAGTTTGGTCGCAAAATTTAGCAATAAAAGAAAAACAGTAAACATAATTTTAAAAACATCTAACTCTGAAAATGGGTCTTTAGGAGACAGTGAGTAATACTTAATGACTGAAGTCCAATTTTGTGGTCAAAGTATTTACCACTCTGTCTTTGTGTTGTTATGCAAGAGTAAAAGATAAAGATAAAGAGACTGTGAGTAATACATAATGACTTAAGTCCACTCTTGTGGTCAAAATGAGTGACCACTCTGCCCTGGTCGAAAAGTAGTCCCAGTTACAGTGTAACCACCTAAATATGTGACGGTACCGTCACTAACAAATAACAGCTTTAAAAGAACTTGTATCTCACTTTTCATAGTACATTTTTTTTCAATTTTGTATTTCCCGATTAATATACAATGTGTTCACATCAGATAGCAGTCATGTAATTACATATGTAAACAATTATCTAATCTTATAATCGTTTTCAATTTTAATACACCCTAAATAATTTGTTTGTGAAATGTTGACCAGAAAGTATCGACATTGGCATAGTCACAGTTTGAATTTATTTCTTCTTACTTTCTGATAATAATTGGTGATTTCCTTTGAAGGGCTTTCAAATAAAATTGTTTGTTTGCTTAAATGGAATTGTAAATGTATTGTTTAGTCACCTGAGCAACAGTATTTAAAGGATAACTGTTTTCCCCTTGTAAACCAAAAAATAATATTTTTGTTTGTGAAAATTGTTTCTCTACCTGCAAATGTATCTTAGTACTGATGTATTGTGATGATTTTCTTGTACAAGGTCGCTTTAACTAATCAGAAGAGAGTGTTCTCAATGGAAATGAGAGAAGGGGGAAGGGGAAGGGGACAATAACAATTTATACTTTAGGATCTGGGATCAATACACAGATTTGTTTCATTTAGGAACAAACTGTATGTTACACAGTGGGACAGTGAACATGTCATGATATATCAATTGTTTTAATTCAAAGAGTCAGATGAAGTTGAATCTCAAATAAAGACATAGAAAATTCATTCATGACTGAATATACAACTCAAAGTGAGATATCGAACTCTTTTAAAGGGATATGAAGGTTGAATATACCATCTTGAATCAATGTTCAAATGGAATTACTTGTATATTACTTGTAAATGTGCAACATCTCATGATAACTACATTTGTCAGATTCTTTTAGATTTACGTTTTAGGACATTATGTCAAAATGAATCAACTGTAATAACATCACAACATATTTGTAAATTGCACATGTAACAGAGGAAAGGCTTTGAAAATTCAATTCATCAACATAGCCTTGAAAACACATTACTACTATTATTGAATTGGAAGGCTTAGATACATGGAGCATAAGTGTCTTTACAATAGTAGGGACCGCACGAGGGTAAATAGTGCAGTCAAAACTCACGTTATAGAAAGGATTCTGCTGATACAAAGCCCGTTCAGGGCTCAAATATGCTCTTCAAAGCCCAGCTTGTGATCGAAGAAAAATGTAATGCCCATTTTTTAAAACATCATGTAAAATTTTATCATCACTTGCAAACAACTTCACTACGATTTGGATCACTTCTTGTGCTTCCATTTACTCAAATATTTGTCACATTGACGAAAATATTTTGCGACTTAATGTAGTTATTTGAAAAACGAGGATCCATTGGTTGAGAATTCAGCAAGTTTTAACAACTATTAAAAACTACTGAAGCTATGCCAGACGATCATTAAAAAAATATTAAGGATATACACTACTTAAAATGATACCTTAATATGCCTATTATATTATATTATAGTAAAAAAATTATTACTAATCCGGCGCGCTGTGATTACTTCATATTAGTGATTTAATGGTGTCAGGTTGATTCTATAAAAAATATAATCATAAACATGTCGACACAATAGGGGAAACAATATAGACATAAAACATGAAACAAATGATTGAACCTTGCACAGCGTGCCAGTTATTAATATGACACAAGGCTGTTAAATGTGGTCCTACAGAAACCATCACCATTTCGCTGTTCACTTAATTTGGCTAGTTCATTCTAGCGGCTAAGAATGCCCCTAATTCTTGGACGTGGAACATATTGATTTAGGGAGGTTGACTCCATTTGTTCTTTAATAACCGCTGGAAAACATGTTAACCAACAAACTATCACTGAAAACCTAAAATTATGATTAAATTATTTTCAGTATGTTCATTGTGTATTCGAATTCTGACCCTGATCTAAAGGGGACTTTAAATAGACTTTGGGTGGAGTTAATGTTATACTTAGATGTTACGAAATATTTAATGAGTAAGATAAGAGATAAGAACACTGTAAAACACTTGGCTCGGGATATTTAGGAGCACTGAATAAGGTAATAAATGTGTTTAAGTTGTTTAAGTAGGTTGTGTACAAGATTCAGTGCTATTTAGATATGCATAATAAATTTTGTTGTCAAATAACAGTTTAGTGCGGTTTGGTTCCAGAGCTCTCTTGCACGATATATATTTAATCACTGAAATTGTATCTAGTAAAAAGTTAACGAACAAGTGAAACAACCTTCATTGCATATCTTATTGTTTTAATAACATTTATTTTACAAAAAGGTATCAATACTTTAAGATAGGTAACAGCTAAAGTTTTCTATCATTAGTATGGTTCGCCCCCGGATTGAAGATCAACTGTATTGAAGTCCAATAGGGTTGACTTGATTAGATCAATGGTAACGAAGTAAAATATTATTACTATGGTGGACAATGTGAACAGGCCATCACTCTTTCGTATTTTGGGGCATTTATTGTTATTCCAACAACTCATTTCATTTCAATAACCTTTATTGACATATCATTTTGAGAGTTACAGTATCAAATTAAGGCTTTGAAAATGTTTGCCCTTGAATGTAATGTTCTCTTGGTGTTGAATTAATGTAAATTTCAAGTTGTTGAGAATATGACGCTAAATTTGTGACCTTGTTCTGTATCCACTGGCAAGGCACTTCATCCACATTGCACTCCGTCCAACCTGGTGTATAAATATGAACATATGTACACATTTCAAAGCTGCATTGAAGTACTATTCTTTAGGGTAATGGTCTGTTATGGAAAAACGGCATTACAAATTGACAAACAGACTAAAATCGTTTCTTTGAGTGGCATTTAAGAAGTCAAGTAACGACAAAAAAAAGTTGTCATTCATAAATATTGGCCTTATTTGACTAAAATAATTAAAAATAATCCCAAAGTAAAATCATTTGAATCATTGTTATAAAATTCCCTTTATTAAAAAAATAACAATTTAGTGCTATGAAAACACTTTAATGTTATGTTTGTCACGATGAGTGTGCAATTTGAACGATTTGGTTACTGTCATAAGTTTCCACGAAGCAGGGAACGCCCTGTCTAAATCTGTCCTCTCAACAAAGTGTGTAAATCTGCCACCTGAACAGTCCTGTTGGTCTTACACCTATAAATCCTGTAGTTGTATCAGCATACGTAAACCAAGGTTCAAGGGACGAGTAATCTTTTCAATACAGAATCAATGGTTCCATGTAGAAGACTGACACATGTACAGTTATCATTAATGTGCATCGAGTAACCGATTGACAAACAGGGTAGGTAACTTTACTGTATTTAGCGGTAAAATATTGTCAAATATACTGTTATTTCTATTCAATTAACATTGATTAAATATATAGAGGATACTTAATCTAGTTTTCCAAATACCAGGTTTATTTCATCGAGTGTCATGGGTAAAGTTGATATTTCATGAGTGGCGCAGTATTAAGTATTCTATTTATTATATGATTTTTTTTTATGAAATATGTAATTAAAATGACTTTAAAACTGGAAAGTTACCCCCTTTTTTGTTCACATGGCTGAAAGTAGTTCCGGCATTTAATATATCGTCACTGGTCAAAGTGAAAATATAATATGTCGTCACTGTTGCCTGATAGACAGTTTATTTCACTGATAAAACACAGTATGTCATCGCTGATCATATAATAAATGTCCATATTACACAAAAACCTAACACAACCACATGCAAAATGAGTATTTTTCTCTATAGTTACAGCCATAGTGTTAGCATGGTTTCTGTAATTTACTTATACATGCAGTGTTTCATTTAAGGCATATATTTAAGCTTTTGGTGAATTAACTGTTTTTTCGAAATAAGCTTTTAACTCTGAAAGTTTGTTTCATAATTATTTACGTGTACATTTGTAGCGAAACCTTCATCAAATACTTTAATATGTGCTCATGAAAACTGAAAGTTGTATAAATTACAAGAGGTTTGTAATTTTAAAGGAGCAGTAGTATTAAATGTTCTCACGATGATAGACAACCAGGACATTGCTTTAAATCAAAGAATATCAATTCAAAACGATCCTTTAGTTGAATAAACGTCTTACCTCAAATGATTAATTGGTGAACACACAAAAATGACCACTTGTTTTGTTTTATACTGGATAATTTCCTTTGAGTACTAACAGACCTATTGTTTTTATCCGAATTCTTCTTCCTGCAAGTTTTTGGGCCAAATCGGTCCACTCAGTAATGACCCAGGATGGTCTAAAATTTTGAAAAATTTAAAAAGTTATTATTTGCAATTTTTTAAAATGCAATCTTTTAAAGATGCACAGTAACATTGCGTACGAAAAAAGTCAACCATGACAAATTGATAGGTCACGTGGTTTAGACGCCAACTTGAATTTTGTTTATGTTTTTCCACTTACGGCAAACACCGGACCCTGCACTGATTTGCGCAATCATCACTCAGCAAACACTCACAGAGCTGATTCTTGCATATGTTGTAGCTTTAGAATTTGCGTATGTCTTATACTTTTCACACAGTGACTATTCAAACTTTGTCAATTTTGAAAAACGACCAATCCAAATTCAAGGGCATATAACTTAAAACCCTGATCATATAATGTATAGATTTTTACATAAGAGGGAGACAGTGTGTAGGTCTTTCAGATTAAAATCGCCCGTGAACGATCACTACCCTGCTTATATTGGAAGAGAAAATTGGACATATTAAAGACATTTTTAGAAATTTTAAAATTTTCAAAAATAGGTGCAGTAACATTGCGCACAAAAAAGTCAGCCATAAAAAAACTTGTAAGTCACAAGTTTTTGACGCCATCTTCATTTTTTAAATTTTTTTTGCACTTTTGGCTAAGCTTGATCCCATGCACGTTTACATAATATCATTACTCACCAACGAGAAACTTTACAACATTGTCAATGCCTGAAGGTCAAACATTGAACAAAGGTGAACGTCTTGAAGACCGCCAGTGCTGCCTTGGCAGCCCTAGTTCTTTCTTTTAGAATTAGAATAAGATTGAAATGATTGACACAATTACTTGTCCTTATTTACCATTAAGCAGTATCGTAATATATATTAGTTGACTTGATTGGACCTTTTCAAGCTTTGGTAGGCTTAACGATGCAATTGCCACTTATAACATAAGTGATTGATTATCCAATTCACCCATTCTTATAACATTGCCAGTTGAATTTCAGATGTTAAAGATATATTTGGATGTGAAAGTAAATTAAAGATATTATGACAGTGCACCATGTATTATGAATCACTCACTCATGAATCACCATATATAGTGAGTGTTAACTAACAGTGTACAAAGTAGGTCGTGAAGATATTGTTGCCATGTTGATAAACAATAAACATTCTGCTGTCAAATGTCTGTGTCGTAAAGAATCATTAAGTGCTCTCCTCAGTGGTAAGGCTGAATAAACAATGCTACCGACCTTGAAAAAGAATATTTAAAAGAACAATATATGTTTCATACCATATAATCAGTATTAACAAAATTGACAAAGGTTGCAGTAAGAAATACTCACGTTTACAGTAACAAAGTGTCTGTCATGAATAAAACGTCATTTTTCATGTTTAGAAGCTAATCCTGTTGAAGACAGAAATACTTGAGTTTAAATATACAATGTTTGTAATCTTATAGAAAAAAAAGCTAGAAAATTGAAATTCACTTTCACGATTAATGCTGTTGACTTTAAACAGGGTATTTTTGATTCAAAATTGTTAAAATATCAAGCTTTTAAATGACTTATAACCATAGAAATAATGCCACGCAGGTTACCAAAAGCCAGGACTGAACAAATTGATTCATATGTCTAAAATATATTTATTTTGGCGTGACAGATCTGAGCAGAGAATAACACCAGAAAAAAGCCCTAAAACCAACTTACCATAACCATGTAAAATATGATATAAATGATAAAATGGAAATGATAATTGAATATAAAAGGAACATATATTTGTCTCTGTCTCTCAAATAGTCATATTTCATAAAATCAGATTTGTAGGTTGGTACGGACGCACAGGTCATGTGAATTTGAACTTGGGCATATTGATTTTCTCCTTCAAGCTTATCAGTAAGTACGTCAAACATAATAAATCTATCACCCGAATAGTGGGGTTGAGTTTACCCATTTAGTATAGTGTAGTTGAATAACTGGGCGCAACACTGGCATATATGGGTTCAGTAAGATGTGACACTGACATATTGAATCGATGTAAAAGACCAAAAACCAGCATTTATGAACGTCACGTAACGGAAGTATTTTACTTGATGAATCTGTCTTATCTTAAACTTTACAATGGTAAATTTAATCAATTCAATGTAAACCTCTGTCAAGTTGAATCCATGTGAAACGCATTGCGAGAGTTGAAAGGGGTTAGAAAGGTTCGTTCAAAGCTGAACATTTCACGGGTTGGTAAATAAAGTTAAAGTTGTTTGAAGGAATGTACTGAAGCGTATTAGTGTCAAGGTGGAAACCAATTCTGGAGAACTATCTCCTACGTAGGAGATAGGATCTCCTACGTAGGAGAGAGTATCTCCTACGTAGGACTTAGTATATCCAATGTAGGAGATAGTATCAGAAACTTTTTGACATTTTGAAACACCTACAAATTTTAATCGAATAACGAGGTTTTTGGTTCCTGTTTGAAGTGTTTCTTACTGCGTCGCGATGTAAATTAATCACAGTCACAGATCTATAAACAAAATCAACGATCGCACACCTCTCATACAGCGATTCGTCAAATGAACGGAAGCGACTTCATTCTTTAATTTTGCAGAACGCTGTCACTGCCCCTACCACTAATTTACAAGTGACCACTTTTCCTGTCAGTCTCCCCAACCATGACACAAAATATAACTTTCTTGACAGCTTCCACTAAGTTTAAAAGAGTTCACCGACACGTAGTGAATTTTCAGAGTAACGTCCCTTGATTTGGTCAGTCCTTGTCGCTCTTGTAGGGGTGATGGGTCGACCCATGTATTTAGGTAAAAAATCGTAACTGATGATAGACAACCAGGACATTGCTTTAAATCAAAGAATATCAATTCAAAACGATCCTTTAGTTGAATAAACGTCTTACCTCAAATGATTAATTGGTGAACACACAAAAATGACCACTTGTTTTGTTTTATACTGGATAATTTCCTTTGAGTACTAACAGACCTATTGTTTTTATCCGAATTCTTCTTCCTGCAAGTTTTTGGGCCAAATCGGTCCACTCAGTAATGACCCAGGATGGTCTAAAATTTTGAAAAATTTAAAAAGTTATTATTTGCAATTTTTTAAAATGCAATCTTTTAAAGATGCACAGTAACATTGCGTACGAAAAAAGTCAACCATGACAAATTGATAGGTCACGTGGTTTAGACGCCAACTTGAATTTTGTTTATGTTTTTCCACTTACGGCAAACACCGGACCCTGCACTGATTTGCGCAATCATCACTCAGCAAACACTCACAGAGCTGATTCTTGCATATGTTGTAGCTTTAGAATTTGCGTATGTCTTATACTTTTCACACAGTGACTATTCAAACTTTGTCAATTTTGAAAAACGACCAATCCAAATTCAAGGGCATATAACTTAAAACCCTGATCATATAATGTATAGATTTTTACATAAGAGGGAGACAGTGTGTAGGTCTTTCAGATTAAAATCGCCCGTGAACGATCACTACCCTGCTTATATTGGAAGAGAAAATTGGACATATTAAAGACATTTTTAGAAATTTTAAAATTTTCAAAAATAGGTGCAGTAACATTGCGCACAAAAAAGTCAGCCATAAAAAAACTTGTAAGTCACAAGTTTTTGACGCCATCTTCATTTTTTAAATTTTTTTTGCACTTTTGGCTAAGCTTGATCCCATGCACGTTTACATAATATCATTACTCACCAACGAGAAACTTTACAACATTGTCAATGCCTGAAGGTCAAACATTGAACAAAGGTGAACGTCTTGAAGACCGCCAGTGCTGCCTTGGCAGCCCTAGTTCTTTCTTTTAGAATTAGAATAAGATTGAAATGATTGACACAATTACTTGTCCTTATTTACCATTAAGCAGTATCGTAATATATATTAGTTGACTTGATTGGACCTTTTCAAGCTTTGGTAGGCTTAACGATGCAATTGCCACTTATAACATAAGTGATTGATTATCCAATTCACCCATTCTTATAACATTGCCAGTTGAATTTCAGATGTTAAAGATATATTTGGATGTGAAAGTAAATTAAAGATATTATGACAGTGCACCATGTATTATGAATCACTCACTCATGAATCACCATATATAGTGAGTGTTAACTAACAGTGTACAAAGTAGGTCGTGAAGATATTGTTGCCATGTTGATAAACAATAAACATTCTGCTGTCAAATGTCTGTGTCGTAAAGAATCATTAAGTGCTCTCCTCAGTGGTAAGGCTGAATAAACAATGCTACCGACCTTGAAAAAGAATATTTAAAAGAACAATATATGTTTCATACCATATAATCAGTATTAACAAAATTGACAAAGGTTGCAGTAAGAAATACTCACGTTTACAGTAACAAAGTGTCTGTCATGAATAAAACGTCATTTTTCATGTTTAGAAGCTAATCCTGTTGAAGACAGAAATACTTGAGTTTAAATATACAATGTTTGTAATCTTATAGAAAAAAAAGCTAGAAAATTGAAATTCACTTTCACGATTAATGCTGTTGACTTTAAACAGGGTATTTTTGATTCAAAATTGTTAAAATATCAAGCTTTTAAATGACTTATAACCATAGAAATAATGCCACGCAGGTTACCAAAAGCCAGGACTGAACAAATTGATTCATATGTCTAAAATATATTTATTTTGGCGTGACAGATCTGAGCAGAGAATAACACCAGAAAAAAGCCCTAAAACCAACTTACCATAACCATGTAAAATATGATATAAATGATAAAATGGAAATGATAATTGAATATAAAAGGAACATATATTTGTCTCTGTCTCTCAAATAGTCATATTTCATAAAATTCATATCATATCTTAATATTGGAAATCGAGAATTATGTTGAGGTTATATAGACACCTGCTATGGTAACACAGATTGTAATAAAACACCAATTCATTTCTGGTTTAAAGAAATGATTTAAAAGCGTAATAAAACATCAATGCATTTCTGGTTTAAAAACGTAAACATGAATTCATTTCTGGTTTAAAAACGTAATAAAACATCAATTCATCTCTGATTTAAAAACGTAATAAAACATCAATTTATCTCTGGTTTAAAAACGTAATAAAACATCAAGTCATATCTGGTTTTAAAACGATCTATACAATCATGCTGCCGTGTGGAACGGTTTCAGAGAGTTATAAATGACAGATTTGTAGGTTGGTACGGACGCACAGGTCATGTGAATTTGAACTTGGGCATATTGATTTTCTCCTTCAAGCTTATCAGTAAGTACGTCAAACATAATAAATCTATCACCCGAATAGTGGGGTTGAGTTTACCCATTTAGTATAGTGTAGTTGAATAACTGGGCGCAACACTGGCATATATGGGTTCAGTAAGATGTGACACTGACATATTGAATCGATGTAAAAGACCAAAAACCAGCATTTATGAACGTCACGTAACGGAAGTATTTTACTTGATGAATCTGTCTTATCTTAAACTTTACAATGGTAAATTTAATCAATTCAATGTAAACCTCTGTCAAGTTGAATCCATGTGAAACGCATTGCGAGAGTTGAAAGGGGTTAGAAAGGTTCGTTCAAAGCTGAACATTTCACGGGTTGGTAAATAAAGTTAAAGTTGTTTGAAGGAATGTACTGAAGCGTATTAGTGTCAAGGTGGAAACCAATTCTGGAGAACTATCTCCTACGTAGGAGATAGGATCTCCTACGTAGGAGAGAGTATCTCCTACGTAGGACTTAGTATATCCAATGTAGGAGATAGTATCAGAAACTTTTTGACATTTTGAAACACCTACAAATTTTAATCGAATAACGAGGTTTTTGGTTCCTGTTTGAAGTGTTTCTTACTGCGTCGCGATGTAAATTAATCACAGTCACAGATCTATAAACAAAATCAACGATCGCACACCTCTCATACAGCGATTCGTCAAATGAACGGAAGCGACTTCATTCTTTAATTTTGCAGAACGCTGTCACTGCCCCTACCACTAATTTACAAGTGACCACTTTTCCTGTCAGTCTCCCCAACCATGACACAAAATATAACTTTCTTGACAGCTTCCACTAAGTTTAAAAGAGTTCACTGACACGTAGTGAATTTTCAGAGTAACGTCCCTTGATTTGGTCAGTCCTTGTCGCTCTTGTAGGGGTGATGGGTCGACCCATGTATTTAGGTAAAAAATCGTAACTTTGACGACATTGAAATCTGTTTTCTATTGATAATATGCTCGATAGATTATAGATTAGTCTATTTAAACACGTTTTTTCTGTATGCAATGACATTTTAATTGTTATGTGTTCTTTATGAAAGTGGACTGTACCGTTGTTTTGCAATCGAGTGGAACCGGTCTGCACCGGTTTGACCTTATCACATTGCTTTTGCGCAAGTCAAAATAGTTCCACTTTTTTTTACTAATTAGTCATGTTAGAATGGTGATAAATCCATTCTGTTTTTTATTTTGGGGTTGTATGTCGTGCATTCTTAACCCCTAAATAAACATTTCAAACCTCGCAAGCTCGGTTTGAAATTATATTTAGGGGTAAAGAATGCACGACATACAACCCCAAAATAAAAAACAGAATGGATTTATCCCCTAAGTAAACCAGATTAAGTGTTGAATGATATAGGCATATTAAACAAAGTGAGGTAAGTTGCTGATACACGAATCATAAGCATATGACGTTCTTCCTATTGAATCCACAAAACCTTTTAAAACAGAAACGCATCACAGTGGAAACATAAAACAAAACTTTTAAATATTCAATTGCAAACTTGTGAATTCCTAAAATATAATGTTATCTAAAAACAGATGTCACTTTATAAAAGGCAGTGAATGCACTTATTTAAAAAAAAATTCATTGTTTGTCTAGATGAAAGGAGTTATTGTTTAAACTAAATTGAACAACCAGTGAATCTTAGTTAATACTCACACGTTTTAATCAACACTGATTTGTTATTAAAACACCTCGGATATTCTGTTTTCAATTACGGAACCTAAATGAAGCTCTCATAAAATATATATTCACAATTCAAGGACCTTGACAGCATTGCATTTGTAAACAAAGATTGCAATGATTAAAACAATATTACACATTTTCGTGGATGTTTGAAATATGAAGATTGGTTGATTTCTTGACTTTAAAAAGAAGCGTTTAAGAAAAAACACCACCATTTTAAGCTATACATGATATATATTGTAAATTAACAATCACTGATTATTTCTGAATTGACTACCATTTGAAATCCATGATACTTTAATTATTGGTAACGAAAACAGAGAAAATCAAAAATCAAAATATTTTCAAATAACAATTTCTCATTTCAAATACACGTTTTGAAAATACTTTTAATGCTACATGCACACGTACAATTTAGAATATTCAAAACACTTTTACATGCAAAAGTAGTTAAATAACATTTATGACTGTAATAATTCAATTGAGCAAAAATAACGAATCATTTTGACCAAGATCCGTTTAAAATATTTATTTAGACATTTCTCATAATGCACCAAAAAAACCCCCAAAAAATCAAGAAATTCTTTGAAATGGATCAGTGATCGAAATATTAAAGTGAGACAAGCGCTCGTAAAATATCAATTCCAAGTCGCATTGCTTCATACCCAAAGGAACGGACCATGTATCTCTCACAATAAATATCTTTAAAGATGAAGTTAACATGTCTTTTGGAATAATCTTATTATAAGACAAAATTAATAATTAAATGCTATTTGAAAATAATGTGTTTACTCTGAAATATGTCAATGAACATCATGTAACTGATAGATATATATCAGGAATAATTTTATAATTTCTGTAGTGGTTAATTTTAACAATGTATTCGTAAGAATTGAAAAAAGGTCAATTCCTAAGATTTATAATTCCTTCAGATTTTATTCAAAATGTGATATAATGTTACAGCATTATTAACTTTGTACATTAACCTATTTACCGTATCAAATATACAATTTAAAATTCTGTCAATCACTATATGATAAGATATTTTAGGGATGAAAAGGTGAGAGGTTTGAGCAAAAGTTATATTCAATATTTGCATTCATTCAAATCCCTCTTGCGTGAAATCAGCCGAGAGGTGTCACTGCAAGCAGGAAGTGGTCAAAGTAGGTTGGGGTGTTACGCTCGTAGTCTGTATTTAACTTAGATAAGTATAAAGGAGTTCGTTGATAGCTTATGAATATAAAAACTATCAGCAGATAGCTCGAGACTCAGTTGTCTAGGTTTGAGTTGATAAATAAGATTGTTTGAATTGCCAATAATCAATACTAGTTTCTGTTTAGGTAAGAGTTCAACTTAGTCTTATCAAAATGCACACATTTTAAACTTCATGAAGATCCTATATGATTATTAATGCTAATATTCAATAAAAGATTGCAGAGAAGCATACACTGATCGCAAGAAGATATTCCATAATGAGAATATAAGCAGGAAGATATGTATTTGACCCATTAGGATATTGCCGGGAAACGTGTTTAAACACGTAGCTAAAGCTAGGGAGGTAATCTGAACTGTCAATAGTCGCTATGCTGAAACGAGGCAGTAGAACTTCAACTAGCAAACAGGGTCATTTCATTTTAAATTTAGATTGAATCTCAAACAACAAACTGTTCACAACAATAGATTTAAGTTTAATAAAGCCTTAAACGTACGAATGGCTAAAAGGGCGTATTTCAATAACAAAGTTAAAGGTGTTCTTACAATAGTGAAAGTTGTATGTTAAAAATAATATTAATCTTTAAACTTCACCTTTAATTTTGCTATCACTGAAATAAATATACATGTATATTTTACTGAAACAAACGGTGATCTCATCGGAAAAGGTGACCCGTCATATTTAAATCATAGATATATCTTTATGAATATCAAATATCAAATATTTATCATAGCAATGAATAATAATTCAATTCATAAAATCATTTTATCATTTAAAAATCATTTAACCTCATTTAGATCCAAATCATTTGAGGAAAACATCAATATTTACATCATAATAAACTCATTCACTCAAGTTTTCGTTTCATGAAATATCAATTCAGTAAATACATTTCATATTGCCGGTATTGCAGTCATTGCAAGTGTTATGATACACAATACACTTCATTTATATTAAGATAATTATCGTGATTTTATTTTCTTATTCTATATCTTTATGGACTGATATACCCACAAATCTGAAAAATTATTGGAATGATGATTACCCATACAGGGGATTTTTATATCAAACTTAGTTATATGACAGTTTTAGTTTGAATGGTTCACACCGATATTTAACGTCATTCAAGGGCTGTGATAATCGTTCAAAACCTATTTTTAAGCAGTATTCAACCAATTCAATTAAAATACTGTAGCAGCATCTTTTAGAAAAAATGACATTTAAAATTCAAGCAGTTCAACTAATTCAATTTAAATACTGTAGCAGCATCATTTAGGGAAAATGACATTTAAAATACAAGCAGTTCAACCAATTCAATTTAAATACTGTAACAGCATCAATTAGGAAAAATGACATTTAAAATACAAGCCGTTCAACCAATTCAATTTAAATACTGTAGCATCATCATTTAGGAAAAATGACATTTAAATAACAAGCAGTTCAACCAATTCAATTTAGATACTGTAGCAGCATCATTTAGGAAAAATGAAATTTAAAAAACAAGCAGTTCAACCAATTCAATTTAAATACTGTAGCAGCATCATGTAGGAAAATGACATTAAAATACAATTAAGTGTTCTCTTCTTACGGTCACAATAAATACTGCATATTGACCTGTAGCAAATGGTCATGTCTGCTTAACTTTCAAGGGTCCTAATGTCATATGTTTAATGAGTATCTACTAAAGACAACAGCCCTAGGAAGCTGAACCCTTATGGAGGCAACCAGGATGCTCGGTATTATCAATATAAAGATATATTGCTATAAAGGAACAACATGATACGAATCGGTACATACTTCAGAACATATCAAATATGTCGATGATATAAAATGAGTGATTTCCATCTAAACTTTACAGAAAAACACAACCAAATATACACGATTTTACAGAAAGTTCTTAACAAAATGTGAAGTTGAGCTGTTAAAATAACTAAACTATGTATATACAGGTCATAGTCTGTGATTGAAAAATATCCCTTTCCAAAACAGTTAATAGCTGAGTAATGATGATCGTTCTTAATGCTCTTATTTAGACAAGTAAATTCCTGAATTTGATAAGTACCAATAAATTGCAATACAGAAATGAGGAACGATTCCCATCCTTACCGAGGCAATGCCTTCTCCTGTTTCAGATGGACGCTCTCACCAAACTAAATGAACACTTCCTGTCTTGTAATATCTGCACAGAGACCTTCAAGGACCCCTGTACGCTTGGCTGCTACCATACCTTCTGTAGACCATGTTTAACCAAATACACCAAAACTCGACGAGACGCCATCACTGCCAAGTCAATCTTGTGTCCAAACTGTAACCAGATGACGAAAGTTCCTCGTCCCAAAGAACCAGTTGAACGATGGAGTGAACAGTTCAAGCCGAGTTTCCTCATTCAAGGTCTTCTTGATTCATTCGCTGGTCAGGAGAGTTCAGGTAATTCAACTACAAAAAGATTAACATTCGATAAAAACAAATATTTTATAAATAAAAAACCTTCTCACCTAAATGCCCGATGAGTCGAGGCATGGCATAGCATGTTATCATGTGTCCATCACTATACTTTGGCTTTTATATCTTCTTAGTGAACTACTGACTTGAGAGATTTGAACTCGTTTGTACAGTTATCTTTGCCAATTGGAGCTCTTACAGACTATGTTGACTTACAAAGTATCTTGTATACCAATCGTTATGATCTTTTTTTTAAATTATGTAGTCGTAATAATAAATATGCTAAGTTGTGATTAAGAATTTATAGAAATGATAATAAAATCTATGTCTAAACGTCAAATATTTCATAATTATTATAGTACACTACTGTACACGATTGTTTTGTAATTGTTGTGAATCTCTATTCATATAGTTTTTAAACAGAAGTCTCATATTTACTATTATTTATTCTTTCAGAGACAAATGAAAACTGTTGTGTCTCATGCCAGCAAATTGGGAAGACAACTCAGGCTAGATCACTGTGTGAAGATTGCGACATCCTGTTATGTGAATCCTGTGCTAAAATGCACCAAGGCATTCCTGTAACTTCAGATCACGTGATCTCACCTCTAGGAGCTGGGTCAACTCCACAACCCAAGAAACGCAAAGTTGTGTGCCCAGAGCACAACTGTTTGGTTGAATATTTTTGCAAAGATTGCCAGAAAGCTGTTTGCAAGAAATGCTGTATTATCCACCACAGGAAATGTAACTCTGTTGTCACCCTCGACTCAATGATTCCTGAAATGAAACAAGTACTGCAGCAGAACTATGATGATATAGAGATACATCGACAACAAACAGGAAACACTTTGAAGAGTAGGAGATCGGAAGTGGAGGAAATCACACAACACAAATCTTCTCTGCAGTCAGAGATCAGAAGAGTCAGTCAGCAGGCCGTGGATCTGATCAGAAGAAAGGAGAAGAAACTCCTGGATGAACTGGAAACACTCACCGAGAAGCAGACTGGAGAACTGAGTAGTCATATAAAATCTGTAGAAATTGACATGCAGACGTATCAACAATACACAGAATATTTCAAACAAGTCCTACAATCAAACAGCGCCATGGATCTGTACGATTTGTACACGCTGTGTCAGTCAGGGGAGATAACTGCTGAGATACAGAGAAACGACAAACAAGAACAGAGAACAAAGAAGGTTGTGTTTGAGAAAAAGCTAGATGTGGATAATCTTGACAGGACCTTACAACTCGGTTATGTGAGATTAGTTGAAGACACGTCCAATCTTGAAGTAAGGCCAAGCCTAAAAGATGCACCTAAAACCAGACCAACAGTCAAAAGTGAACCAAATCCTGGACAACTTCTGTCTACAGTTAATGCTAAATCAAACAATGATAAAGAGCAGCCAAATCTTCGTGACGTTGAAGTTTTGAATATCAGAGGTACAGAGACACTGGTTATGACAGATCTTCAGAATTCAAGTGTCAAGTCATGTTACACAAAAGATAAAACACCTCACTGCACATCTCTCAAACTCAATGAAAGACCTTACAGATTAACAAAGATAAGCCAGGACAGAGTAGCTGTATCATCCTACTCACACAGTATAGAACTAATCAAGCTGACTCCTGACCCGGTCCTGATCTCTACAATCAAAACAAAGAAGAAGTACACGTGTCTGACCGCTCTCGGTGACACGACTCTAGCTGCAGGTTGTAGAGATCCTCCCAGTATTGACGTCCTGGATCTGTCAGGGAGAGTCCTGGGATCTGTGATCGCACCCAGCACTGGTCAGCAGCTGATACAGAATCCATTGTACATGTGTACAACACGTCAGGGTCACATTGTAGTGTCAGATATAAGGTCAGGTTCTGTCTACTGTGTAACAGTAAAGGGGGAGATAATCTACAAGTACCAGCTGACAGG
Organism: Steromphala cineraria; assembly: GCA_916613615.1. Classification (NCBI taxonomy): domain Eukaryota; kingdom Metazoa; phylum Mollusca; class Gastropoda; order Trochida; family Trochidae; genus Steromphala; species Steromphala cineraria. The sequence continues at coordinate 49,792,771 of OU744726.1, forward strand.
AGGAGGGTATGGTCGGACAGGTGGTGGTGTAACAACTACAGACACTGGTTCTGTTATCGTGGCTGATTACTATCACAACAAGATCGCCCAGCTGACAGAGACAGGGCAGTATGTGAGAGATCTGCTGACTAGACAAGATGGGATTGATAGTCCACTGGGAATACGTGTACACGGGAACAAACTGTATGTTACACAATATAACAATGAACATGTCAAAATATTTCAATTGTGAGTCAATGATTACAAAAATACAATGTATTTCCAGTATTCCCACATCTATGAATTGAGAGCAAAATAATATATTCCATTCCTGAAAAGCATCTGTCTAAACCTTTTATCGTATTGTAAACAGTTTGTAGTATGAAATATGATATCAAGTATTGTGAATGTGTTATAATTGACTATAAAAAATATACTGAATAGCATGATTTATTAACAAGGTTAAAGAAACCTGACTTTAGTGTTATACCCATAATAAGCAGAATGATCTATTGTGATAAAGTTACACAGCTGGGATTAATTTAGAAATGATTTGTCAACAGCAGGTACTACAAGATATATATAATCAACTTGTATAATTGTGCATTCTTCACTGTAACATATTGGTACTCGAATACATCAGAATCTGTCAGCACAAAACCAATGAAACCTAAAATGTTATGTTATCCAGAATTGCAGATGACGGGTAATGATTTTGTTCAAGTAAATTCATTAGGTTTCTATTTATGATGAACCTTGTATAGTTACATTAAACTGTGTCCTAATCAACATAAAATTAGTATATAAGACATGAACATATTGATCATCTAAATTCATCTCGTCCTTTATTTCAGCAATTAAAATGGGATTTTTTTCCTTTACGGTGATTTAGACAATGTTATTGTTATTTGTTATTATTGTTGGGGTCAGTTTGCTAATCTGCATTATTTGATATGTTAAATGTTATTTTCCTAAATCAAAACTGAAAAATATAAAATCTCCTTCCTTTTTTTGCAAAACAACAAATTAACTAAACTTAGATGCATTACCGTAAGCTCTGATTTTAATGAGGTTGCATTTGAAACAATATATTAGAACAAAGGGTTTAATTCAAAAAGAATAAGTTTGAAATACGGATATAAAGTTTATCATTTTGTTACATTTCTGAAGGTCGCTAGTTTACAATCGATTGAATTAATGCAATATGTATAATTTTAGAACAAGTTAGGTTTCATTTCCATTGAACTTTCGTAAAATCTGCTCCATCAACCATAGATTATTTGTAAGCCTATGTCCCCAAAATTTACTGCATTGATATGATGGCAAAGAAGAGCCATTTTGTATCATCACGCGAGTCAATCAAAGGAGGGTAAGTTACAGGGGTAGTAGCACATTTTTAGGGGGGATATAAGGTGATGTCAGGAAAATGAAAATAAATAGTTCCAATGGAAAGACGATGTATTTAAACTAAATGAAGCAATAATAAATCAAATATATGAGGTAAAGTTCAGGCATACAATTCCTTTTTCTTACGTAAAATGAATTAAAGGTGTTTACAAAAATGGCCACCAATGGAATTTATGTGAATCGTTATAATTTGTTCTCTGCCAATGGATGATTGGTTCGTGTTAAGGGATTTTTAACACTATCAAAATAATACATGTAGCATCAATATACAATTATCAGTAAAAACTTGAAAATATAAGTTTTTAAAAAAACGTGCTAGTGCCCCTTTAAAGGATTAACAAAGGTAATAAGCGTTAGAAATAATATATTATTCATTCAGTATGTTTTATGTTCTTATTATGGTATAAGGATAATAAAGACATTTTTAATGATTGTGATGGAATGATAACTCTTTTTAAACTTTGATGACCATGTAAAATCATATTATAAAGACAATATTTGTAAATAACTGAATAAAGATAACATTAAATTGACAATATTATTTCAAAGTATGTATAACTTATATGCAAAAGGATCTTGTTTGATAAGTGTGTACATTTCTCATGAAGGAGAACAAGTTTGTTGGATAGTCAACTTCTCTGTTGTTATATAATGGACAAATTATCTTGTAGGGGAGTTAGTCCTGTTCCCTGACTGTATATAATAGGAGCCCTGGGTACAGTCTAGTCCATATAAAGCAAGTCTAGACTGCACTTATATTTATCTGCGAGGGAACCAAGAAAGAAAAATATCTGTCATTATTTGCCCATCATATTTACCATTAATGTGAATATGTATCTTAGAGGAAATTATCCTGATTAAATAACGTTATTCTTGAGACCCTTTTAGTTACTTTTACGCAGATCCAGTTAAATGGACGAATTAATAGTGCCGATTTAATTTTTTATTATTTCTTAAATACTCATTAAAATCATATTTGTAAATATTATAATATTTAAAATGTAAGATTTTATTTGCGTGAATTCAAAATTTTTAAATATTGCATTTTTGTATGACAATGTGCTTTTGGGAACAATAAAGAATTTTTTTAATTTGACATTTAGGCTTAAGTTTATAGGAGGTCCGAGTGTCGACTCACTTGACCTGTTCATGGCTGACTCTAAATTCTGTAAGTTTTGATTCTTATCTTACATTGAATTTAATCTCATGAACAAAACTTGTAATCTAAAGTAAAAGCTAAATAATGCTAGAGAGATTGTGAGATAGTGCTTGTATCAGTACTAATGTTTTATGATGTTTTGTTGTACAATTAGTCAAATATAGACAGATATTCATTGTCAGTTAATAAGGTGTATTCTACATAACAACAAAAATCTGTATTTTCAAATAAAATAACACAGGAATAAAAGTTCACCTTGAAATAGCATTTGTATTTTATTGCTTTACTTTAAGTGACATTATTGTTTGCTTGTTGTTGGTTGATGTCGTTTGTTGATGTCGTTTGTTGATGTTAGATTTTAGATGACATGATTTGAAGAGAATAAAACTTGTTGATGAAAGGTTAAAGAGTGTCCGAGTGTCCACTCACTTGACCAGTACTCGACTGACACTAAATTCTTTCAATCTATTTGTTGTGATTGGTTTATTTCGTTTTTATCGGATTTCAGTTTATGTGATTTGAAGTGAATAAAGTGGATTAATGTTTTCCTTACCTTGTGTTACTGTTGTATATTTTTCAATTGATAATAATATCTTATTCATGTAAATATTTTGAACAAATGGATTTTGAGTGCACAGGTGAGTGCAATTTTTTAAACATCCAAAATGTAAATTTTGCTAACATTTTATAGAGACTCCTTAATTTACATACTTTGTGGAAGATTCGAAAAAGAACGTTAAATTCAATTTTACTGACATAGAAAATGATGCAGCGAAAGTTGAAAAATGCATTTTGAAAAAAAGCCTACACAATTGTAAAAATGATGTCATGGTTTCATCGTGAAATTGCTTATCATGACGACTTGAAGTCCCATGTTATAAATATACTGTTTACACGATTGAAATATGCACTGTTGGCCATCAAGAACAATCATACTTTTTTACACGAAATGTATTCTTTCATATCACCTATCTGTGTAAATTTCAACTTATGTTTGTCCTTGATCTTACCTATTCTCAATAAACTTGACATCCAGGTTGTATTTTTATTCAATATGTTGGGCTATTTCATGTGAAGTCTCTTGGCTCAGTCGCTATTCAAGTTGATATAATATTCTGTCTTTAAGTTTTATTTTTTAGAAACAATTATATTCAAATAATTATGACAATCTAGTCATTAAGAAAACCATGCCAATTGGGATGATTTTCGCGATATTTGGAGAAATCTTCCATGATTTTTCACCACCGATTGTTTACATTACACTTACAGTTACTTTGAGTGACATTTAGAACAAGGGAGTCAAATAAAGATAATTATTCATTGATAACAACTTCTTCTTCCTGAGAGCATAAACATTTGATACAGGTTCTTGTGTACTAGCAAGTATTTGTATTTTTAAAAGTGAGAAAAGGGCTGAAAACAGAAGTGTGGGCAAAATTTATGATGCCTTGAAGTAACAGGTCAACAAGTATCGCGAAGGTTTAAAGGTGCAGTAGCACAGGATTTTAGAGTTATATCACGAAAACAGGTGCTTCCAATTGCAAGACAATAATATGAATACATGATGATAAAATACAAAGCAGTTATCAAATAAGTATACCATGTTATAGATTAAGCTCCACGATTACATTACCCAACCTCGAATAAGTTAAATGGATGGTGTTCACAAAATTGATTGCTTAAAGTTGGCAGTGAATACTTGATGTTTTCACCTTCGACTACGGATCATCAGTTTACATTGAAAGATGTTTGACCCTCCGAAAATAACATTAAGTTAAGCGTAAGCCATTAAGTAAAATAAGATTGAAAAAATGCGCCATAGTCACTTTGAGATTGACCCTTTGACCGTTTAAAGTCCTAACTGAGCGAATTTGCAAACAATATAATAGACACTTTTCTGGAAAGAAAAAGCTTCCGGAAAACAACCTTAATCAAACCTAAAGATGAATTTTAAATAGATAGGTGTTTTTTACAGTCATTCATTGTTATAGATATGCTTGGGCTTGCAAGTAAAACGAACAGCATTTTTTATTATTAAATTTTTAGAAAATACGGTTGCATTCGTGATTTACATCAACATGTAAGCGCGTGCCAAATTTACGGAAATGATCGCAAGCCTCGGATATTATTTTGATACTTTTATCAACTTGTGTTAATGTATTTGATATCAGAAGACACTTGGGTGAGATTCTCTATATATATAAGAGATGCAGCCTTTGCATATATGAGAAGTACATAATCATTTGTAAACCGGAAATGGCAACCCTCAATATCAGAAACGAATTAGTAAACACCTGCAGGCACAACAACAAATTCCTAGTCAAAAACAGCCAAAAAACAAACACCAACTCAAAAACGCAGCAACCCCAGAATCGCCAAAACACAACCAAAGCCAACCAATCAGTCACTAAACCAAAGCGCACATGTAAGAAAAGTGGCGAGACACAACACCAAGCTACCACTTGATAATTGCAATATGCATGAAACAGACCTGTAGTGGTACGATAAAACTGTAGCAACCTGACTTTGCTTTATACTTATCAAGCTCCATTTCCCAAATGTTGAGCACTTTGTCTAATATTTACATATTCTGAATTTTGTTCTTCTACTGCTGATTTAATCAATTCCGATTTATGTACTTTGGGGAGACCATAGAAATTGCTGGAGTTAAATTCAAAATTTGTGATATATTTGCATTCCTCATCTGTGAGTTCAATCTCATATTTGCTGAGAAGTTTGTTATGTTGAGACATTATTTTTGAGTCAGAGTTTTGGGGTAGTGATTTGTATGTTTGTTTTTCGTTTAACATATCATTAATTTTGTTTTCATAGTAGTCCCTATGATCAAAATCTTGCTCAAGGGTATTGCTTACCTGGTTGATTGATTTGTCAATTCAGACACCAACCAGGAACAATCATAAAGACACTTGACTTACATCATATGCAATCTACCATGTGTACATTGTGTGAACATTTTGTTATAAATATGCTTGTAATGTGATGTATCGTTTCATGCCTGATGAGTCAATACTATTGACGAAATACTAGTATCGGATTAAAATGATTCTACAAACGACTATGTGAAGTATGTTAACGTTCTATTTAATATATATATAATATACATGTATATATATATATATATAGGTATAAATATGATGGGGATCTCACGTGAAGTAAATGTAGATTTGAAAAATAAAATACTTCAGACGACACTTGCTGTAGATATCATTTTAATGATGACTGGATGCGTCGACTTGTTAACAAGGCACAGTCCGGCAGACAAGATCTCCAACTTCAAAAAGATTACAGGGGAAAGTAATTGTTCAATCAAGCAAAACATCGGTTCATTGACTTGGGCCGACCAGGATGTGTGAACTACAATGACTCAAATCTTAATCCCTCATAAATGGTACATTGTGCGCTAATCAAGCTGACCACTTGTCACATGTCAATTAATCAAAGTCCATTAAACATTGTTACATTGTCAAGCATGTACTATATATTCGCCATGTTGTTAAAACTCCACACTGTTGAAGGGGGACCACAATTACCACACCGTAAAGGAAAATTGATATGAAGTCTGAAGAGCTACAGAGCCAAAGGCTTTTTTATTTCTTATTTTAGAATTGTTTACGTCAATTAAGCAGTAATACAATCCTTCAAGGGCTTAGATATTAAACAGACTCTATCATGCATTTCTTGACATTTGAATGTACACATGCACAATTTTGCAACTTGCTCCTTAAAGATAACGAGGTTAAAACAGTTATCAGTAATATTTGTTAATATATAGGTGAATACGTAAATCCAATGCCGGTCATATATGAAAAGCTTCTTAAATTACCAACCCCTTTGAGATCTGCAATCCATGTGATTTTGTCCTGTACAATTATGAGCTCATATTCTAGTGCTTTGATAGAAGAATATTTATTGAACAATATATGTATTCCCATACCTTGAAATGTTTTCAAATTCAAGAACTGCGTTTCTGATGTAAGCTTTTGTGTGTAAGTCTTCTGACCTGTATTTTTTCAGAAACTATCTTAACTGAAAACACTCAATTAAAAAGATCCCAGTATAGCATCAAATGAACAAATAAACTAAATCTTTTAATAGCCAGAGGAAAAACCATTGATCATAATATTTCGTTGTCCCGGATCATTGAAGGTGTATCATTTAAATGTTCAGTTTGTATCAAATAAAAGCCTGATGCTCATCACATGGATCAACTAACATATTAGTCTGTCATCCAGACCCTAAAGCACAAATATTTAACCAAGTCTAGAAATGTATAGCAAGTCTAGATCGCTCAGCTTTAGGAAGCTAAAGCATTTTCTGGACTCCATTTTGTTATAATACATGATTTGTTTAAAAATATTGTCAATATTGAAAAAAATACTTCTGAGACTAAATGTTAGTCTACTAACATATGCAAGGCATTCCTTAATGAACTGGATTTTAACCTACTAAGATAGAAAATTTTACTTATTTACGTCCAAAATTGTCGGTATATACTATACTGACTACGGTAAGGTCATGTACACAAACACATCCGGGTCTGGTATCGCTGTCTTTCAACTGATAAGGGGTGGGTTCAAAACCCTAGTGCTGTATACGTAGTGATATAAAGTGTAAGTACTATCTGCTGGTCATATTTTTGATACGTTCCCTTGCCTTCTTCTCGATTCATACACAACAATGTCAGGTATCACTGTGTGTGGGAGGAACTTTGTATACATTATCATGTAGATTGCTGGAATAATCATTACCTAATATTTTTATTGAATTTTTCAAGACATATACCAGAGATAGTCCTGATGCAAAGCAACAAACAGTAATTTCATATCTTGATACTGTGATGACATTACTCAATTCAGGAATCATTTCATGAATGGTCCATTAAAACATTTTTAGTTTTCAGAATAAGAAAAATATTTCTTAATCTTGAGTTTTAATTTTAATAGGTTCCGATTTTATTCATAATGTGAAGTGATGTTAGTCTTTTGTCTAACTATGTACATATAGTTTAACCTATAGCTATTTTCCGTATCAAAATATACATTGAAATCTGCGCTCATTGAAATATGAAAATATATTTTGGGATAAAAAGGTGAGAGGTGTGAACAAAACTTTTATTCATTATTTGCATTTATTGCATTCCCTATGGCGTGAAATCAGCCGAGAGGTATCGTTGCAAGCAGGAAGTGATCGATTAAGCTAGGTTGGTTGGGGTGTTACACTCGGAGTCAGTATTTGATTTAGAGAAGTATAAAGGGGTTCGTAAATAACTTATATACACATAAACTATCAGCAGGTAGCTCAGGACAATGCTTTATGGGATAAGTTCAATAACTTCGATAACATCAATTATGGTACTTGCAAAACGAATGTTCTTACTTTCTCTATCTAAGGTAAGATCGATAGGCTTACCAAATGTCCAACCTCACTTATATTGAATATTAAAATAAAAAAACAAAATGATAAATCTACATGCATCTTAGATGACATAGGTTGTACTGATACAATCGTTGTCAATTAAACACATTTATTTCTTTTCACTTCTACGATTTACAAGCATTTTGTTAGCCGAGATAGCAATATGTTACAAAAGGAGGTAATCTCTGCTGTACCCGTTTACATGACTAGACCGTGTCAGAAAACTAGAGAAAAACAGTTAAGTTCAAATACACACATTTGGCTGTTTGATATTTTAGTAATGTATTATAAGTCTGGAAGCATATTATAATTATAATATGCTTCCAATTGAAAATGCTTCATTCATAAATCATTAACAAAGTTATGCTTATAAATAAAAATATGAAAAGATAAAAACAATATAATATAATTGATAAACATTTTCTTTTTTATTAAATGTAATTGCTTATCTTCACATGATATAAACTTTCTAAACATAAATGATTAAATCATAGCATTTACAAAGGTTTGATAATCTGTTTATGAACAAAATGTTTATGTGATAAACAAACAAACACAAAGTCAGTGCAGACAGGACGGTTTGGTTTGTAAATTGAAATTCATCAATGTTTTATTATCATTGTATAAAAATTTTATCAAAGAAGAGTATTTCGTGTTTTTTAGGGAAAATATTAATTTTATTTACCAAAGAAAGATGTTAGTTTTTAATAGGAATTGATTTTAAAGGCAGGTATAGATCACTCTCAAGAGTACACACACTGCCTTGAAAATTAATAATTGTAAATACATGTACATATTGTTTACTATAGGTCAATTTGTACTTTTAGTAAAACTACAATTTATGTAGGCTATAGTCAATTTCATATCAGAATTCCCTCTATAAAATGAGCGTGTGTATGTTCCTCCCTCGATAGTCCTTGAATGATTTATTTTTCTTTAATAATGCCTTACGTAGGTAGTTTGAGTACTCATGCGCACCTCCAATTGTCAGTCCTTCAGTTTTGATAATGATTTAGATGGTTTAAAACATCAATGTACAATGCACACAAAGAATATATTCAGCCATCGAACGGCGAAGCACATAAACACGTGTAGGAGAGTATTGTATATAATTAGGTGACGTCATCAGGATCGAATTTATATGACAATGGGAGATGAGCACATATAAGTACTCAGAACTACCTACTGTAGTACCGTGTGACTCTCGGGTCTATGGTATGTAACCAAAGCGATCACGCCATATTACATGGCACATTGGATTGAGAGTACGTACGGCAACACTATAGGGTTGTCTATTTCATAAAATGATGTAGTTGATCTTTAACATTCAAGCATCGAAACCTAGCGACAATGTTGATATTTGTTCTAATTTTGTGTGTGAAGGAATATTATGGGATAGGGACCATTCATTTTAGCAATGTGAAGCAATGATATTATTGTAATTTCTAATATTCTATATTACATTCTGTTCTCGAGAAAAGAACACCACAACTATGTTGAAACCAAGAGAATATAAAAGGTGAAATAATAAAATCAAAAACATTCTTGAAGATGATGTTTTTTAGCATTGTTGAAATTGGTAGGCAAATTAGAAAGTTTCATGTTTTCGTAAAAGGCCGAAATATTATAAATGGATTCGAGATTATTTTCTGTTGAAATGGACATATGCAAGTTACTCAAACTTTTTTTCTTTTTGAGTTACCGAAAAGTAACAAGACTTTTCTATTAGTATTGTTAGATAAATTGGAAATACGTTTCCCGGCCCCAGGAAAATGGACATGATGCCTATATATGTATGACTGGTCTAAACAATCAGATGGAATGTATCCCTTTGAGATCTGTAGTGCAGCAAAACTAACAATCTTAAGCAAACGATATTTGTTTTAAATGATATATATTCATTGACAATTATGTTTTAAAATCTTTGGTTGTGGCATTTAGTATCCCCGATCCAATTTAATGTATGACATTAGTTAATTCTAATTTGCCTACATTTACTTCATACCATTTAACTAAAGACATTTAGGAAATATGTTAAAGCCAGAAAACAGAAACGGACGAAACTATGCCATCTCTATTACATGAACGTTTTCCTATTATGAATAATGGAATCATAGACGAGAGAGGAGTTGAAGCACTTATCCATAAACTTAAACCTGATAAAGCCAGTGGACCAGATAAATTACATAACAGAGTTTTAGAACAGTGCTCCAAGGAATTAGCTCCTGGACTAACTCATATCTTTATACAATCCTTATCTACAGGGGTAGTGCCCGAAGATTGGAGACAGGCAAACATCGCCCCCATCTTCAAGAAGGGCAGTAGACAGTTAGCGAGTAATAATCGCCAAGTCTCACTAACCTATGTGTGCGCGAAAACAACGGAACACATTATCTGTAGTCGCTTAATGAAACATCTTGATAACCATAATACACTCACTGATTAACAACTCTGCTTCCTTCTAAACACTAACGTGAATCCTAGCTTTTAGTCACGGCACATGACATCATGGACACAGGGACGTGTAACGCTGAAAACAACAGAGTAAAAAACTTTTTTAGTCCACGATCCAGCACTTACTACTACACTTTTTATATAGTAGTAAGTGCTGGATCATCGACTAAAAAAGCTTTTTACTCTGTTGTTTTCAGCGTTACACGTCCCTGTGATCGTGGAGTTGTATGATAAAAAACAACAAATCGATTTTAGTAAGGCGTTCGATACAGTCCCCCATAAGAAGCTATTATATAAACTTTAAAGCTACGATGTCAACAATGAACTTCTAGCATGCATGGATTAATTCTTCTCTCACTAGAAGAACCCAATGTGTAGTAGTAGAAGGTGAATCATCTTCATCAGTGCGCGTCATGTCAGGAGTCCCCCAAGGGACATGTTTAGGACCAATTCTCTTTCTTAACCATATTAACGACATATCTTTTAAGATTCAAGTCAACAGGACGATTATTCGCAGATGATTGCTTACTCTATGAAACCAAAAATTCATTCGAAGACCATAATCAACTTCAATCCGATCTACAATCATTGGAAAACTGGGCTACGGATTAAGGAATGTCATTCAATGCTAAGAGGTATTATATTCTTAGAGTATCAAGATCCAAAACACCAAGTACTTATATTTATACACTATGTAATACTATACTGAAGTATATAAGAAGTAGATAATATTCCTTACTTAGGAGTAATCATCAGAAATTCATTAAAGTGGATTACACATATCAATAAAACTGTTAATAAAGCCCGTTCTACATTGGGATTCCTTAGGCGTAATCAAACCAAGCTTCCTAGATCACAGCTCTAGTGCGATCGGTGTTGGAATATTGTTCATCAATCGGGGATCCCCACACCCAATCTCACATCCCATCTTTAAAGAAGGTACAGAGAGCAGCGGCTTGATTCATAACATCAGATTATTTAAGAAAGTTGTGTAACTAAGATGCTTGAAGAGATCAGATTAAAGCCGCTGAAACAAAGACGAAGAGAACACAGACGTGTACTACTTTATTAGTGGCGATACCCAATACTTCACGTACAAGGAAAACCCAAATCAATAAATTATAAACAAATTGAGTGTTATAATGAGGCATTGAGACAATCATTTTTTCTAGAACAATTAAGGACTGGAACCAGCTCCCAGGAGAGGCAGCTATACTATTACTCGCCACCTCATGTGAGACTTTCACCTCATATGTAAGAGGATAACAGCGCATGCGCACCACCCAACCCCGAGCATAATACTCAATGCTGAGTGAGCCTTGGATATAATACAGATACAGATACATAGCTTTGATGTAGGGGAAGCATGTACTTTTCTGACGTTTCAGTTCTACTTTCAATAACTCAATCCAGGGAAGTGTTTTCATACAGAAATATCAGGTATTAGGCAAATATTGCTGGTTGCCATTTCTAGTAGGAACACACTTTAATCATATGGGATAGAGAAATTCAGTTAACTTAACTTTATTCAACTTTGGTTTTTGAAGACGTCGTCTTAAAATTTGTAACAAATGTTTTCGTTTCCGCAAAACCCCTTTGATTGTTAATAATTACCAAATAAAAAGTACTACTAAGGCTGAATGGACGTAAAGAGCTCGGAATATGCTTTCTTCGTTTTTCGCAAGATATGTGGTAAACATAAGTTGTGAGCAGCTAGGGCATGGTATGTTTTCAATCTGCATATGCAATCATCTGCTAAAATAAAGTGATATTACGCAAATCATATGCATCCCCAACCCACCGACGCAAAGAATGCACCAAGTTCGTAAATCAGTCGATCAATTTGCGGTAGAAGTAAGGTAATATATGGTAAATGTTTGAGCGTACTGGTTGCGCATTAAACTTATAGTCAGTCTCTGAAAAATAATAATTCTCAAAAAAACAACTATTTTATTAAATATAAGACAGGATCCTAGGAAAATCGGAAATTTCAGTAGTAGTTCACTGCAGCTCTATACTTCCTTTTATAGAGGTTATCTTAGGTCAAAATGATATTAACTACAGTCTGAGGGTAAGGCTGGTTGCGCAAGAACACATTTTAATACAAGTTTTAATACTCATACACACTTGCTATACGCAAAACTGAGTGTGACAGGGCTCTTACACCTTACGCTCTGGTTAAAACGATATGTGATGACTGAATCATCTTCATCAGTGCGCGTCATGTCAGGAGTCCCCCAAGGGACATGTTTAGGACCAATTTTCTTTCTTAACCATATTAACGACATATCTTTTAAGATTCAAGTCAACAGGACGATTATTCGCAGATGATTGCTTACTCTATGAAGCCAAAAACTCATTCGAAGACCATAATCAACTTCAATCCGACCTACAATCATTGGAAAACTGGGCTAAGGATTAAGGAATATCATTTAATGCTAAGAAGTGTTATATTCTTAGAGTATCAAGATCCAAAACACCAAGTACTTATATTTATACACTATGTAATACTATACTGAAGTATATAAGAAGTAGATAATATTCCTTACTTAGGAGTAATCATCAGAAATTCATTGAAGTGGATTACACATATCAATAAAACTGTTAATAAAGCCCGTTCTACATTGGGATTCCTTAGGCGTAATCAAACCCAGCTTCCTAGATCTTTTAATATCACAGCTCTAGTGCGATCGGTGTCGGAATATTGTTCATCAATCTGGGATCCCCACACCCAATCTCACATCCCATCTTTAGAGAAGGTACAGAGAGCAGCGGCTTGATTCATAACATCAGATTATTCAAGGGAAAGTAGCGTTACTAAAATGCTTGAAGAGATCAGATTAAAGCCGCTGAAACAAAGATGAAGAGAACGCAGACTTGTACTACTTTACTAGTGGCGATACAAAAGGACCCAATACTTCACATACAACGAAAACCAACTCAATAAATTGTAAACAAATTCAATGTTATAATGAGGCATTGAGACAATCATTTTTTCAAGAACAATTAAGGATTGAAACCAGCTCCCAGAAGAGGCAGCTATAGTACTCGCCACCTCATGTGAGACTTTCACCTCATATGTAAGAAGATAACAGCGCATGCGCACCACCCAACCCCCAGCATAATACTCAATGCTGAGTGAGCCTTGGATATAATACAGATACAGATACATAGCTTCGATGTAGGGAAAGCATGTATTTTTCTGACGTTTCAGTTCTACTTTCAGGGAAGTGTTTTCATACAGAAATAGCAGGTATTAGGCGAAAATTGCTGGTTGCCATTTTAGTAGGAACACACTTCAATCATATGGGATAGAAAAATTCAGTTAATTTAACTTTATTCAACTTTGGTATTTAAAGAAGTCGTCTTAGAATTTGCAACAAAAGTTTTCGTTTCCGCAAAACCCCTTTGATTGTAAATAATTACAAAAGAAAAAGTACTACTAAAGCAGAATGGGTAGAAAATGATGTAAAGAGCTCGGAATATGCTTTCTTCGTTTTTCGCAAGATATGTGGTCAACATAAGTTGTGAGCAGCTAGGGTATTGTATGTTTGCAATCTGCATATGCAATCATCTGCCAAAATAAAGTGATATTACGCAAATCATATGCACCTCCAACCCACCCCGACTGCAGAATGCACCAAGTTCGTAAATCAGTCGATCCATTTTGGCTAGAAGTAAAGTAAAATATTGTAAATGTTTGAGCGTACTGGTTGCGCATTAAACTTATATTCAGTCTCTGAAAAATAATAATTCTCTACAATTTTTTTTTTTTATTAGATATAAGGAAGGATCCTAGGAAAATCGGAAATTTCAGTAGTAGTTCACTGCAGCTCTAGACTTCCTTTTATAGAGGTAATGTAAGGTCAAAATGATATTAACTACAGTCTGAGGGTAAGACTGGTTGCGCATGAACAAGTTTAAATACAAGTTTTAATACGCAACTCATACCCACTTGCTATAGGCAAAACTGAGTGTGACAGGGCTCTTACACCTTACGCTCAGGTTCAAACAATATGTGATGACTGAATCTACACTGCCGATATGTGATGATTTAATCTACACTACCGATATGTGATGACTGAATCTACACTGCCGATATATGTGATTACAAAATCTAGTCAAAGTCAAAGTCAAAGATGTTTATTGTATGAAAGGCCTCTGGCCCATATACAAAAGAGTTACAGTATGGTACATGAAAGTTAACTAATACATAGTTACGTAAAACAACATTCTACTACAATACCTAAGGTTTTACTAATTGCTTTATGAGAAGATCTCTCTTTTCTAATGCATGTTTTATATATAATGCTAATTGAACAATAATAGCTTCGTTATTAGTTTGCAATAAAAAAGTATAAGCATCTTTTGGTTGTTTATGTAAAAAGTGGAGTGGTATATATTTCTGTCTTAATTCAAAATAACAAGGGCATGAAAATGTAAAATGCATTTCATTTTCTACTCCTTGGTTGCATAAAGGACAAAATCTTTTTTCTTTATCGATAGCTGTTTTCCTCCCCTCATTGATCATTAAACTTAGCAAACCCAAGCGATATTTTACAAATATTTTTCTTAAATGATATGAAGTTATTATTGATAAGTATTTTTCTGGCTGAAGTAAGGTTTTGAAGGACCTGTAATATTCATATCGTGAACTTGAATCTAAAGTGGAATGCCAATCTTGACTGAACATATTTATTGCTAGAAGTCGAAACTCATTAATAAATCTGTTAACGTCCCCGATTGTCTCGCACAACCATATGAAACCAAAACCAAGGGAAAATAATAAATTCCTAATATCGCTTGCCCAAGTATGTTTTCCCAAATTATCAAGACATAAAAGCATGTTATAAGCTAATCTAGGTAGACGTTTTTCGTGCATAGTTAAAATCTTGAACCAAAACCTTAAACATCGTATTTGAGAATTAATGTATAATGGAAACCTGCCACATTCGCCATACACCATGCAATTAGGTGTCTGTGAGCTTACACCAAGGAACTTTTTGCAGGCTAACAGATGCACTCTCTCTATACAAACGAAACGCTGAAAACCCCATATTTCAGAGCCATATAATAAAATGGGTTGTATCTGAGAGTTAAATATCTTAAAGAATATATTTGGAGACATGGTTCCAACTTTGCTTAAAACTGATACAACTTGTACTAAAGCTTTTTTACCGCGTAAAGCTAAATTCTGTGCGCAATTGTTTATATTCAGTCTGTGTGAAAACAAAAATCCTAAATAAGAATAATGATTGGAAATATTTATCAAATTGCCATCATAAAACCAACGCTCTCTTGCCGCTACAGGGCCACCCTTTCTAAATATTACAATTTCTGTTTTACTTAAGTTAACTGACAATTTCCATTCTTTAGTGTACTTCTCTAAGATATTTAGTTGATTTTGTAAACCGACTACAGTGTCTGAGACCAAAATTACGTCGTCAGCAAAAAGAAGCATGAGGATTTCTACAAAACTTGGATACATTTGGATACCATGTTTTCCACCTGTACTGATATCATGATATAATTCATTAATGAAAAATGAAAATAGAATTGGACTTAAGCAGCAACCTTGTCTTAAGCCTAAAGGACAATCAAAGAGATCTGTTACTCCATCTGTACAACGCACACAAGCTCGAATATTAAAATACATAGATTTCAGAATGTTGAACATTTTCCCTTGTAAACCTGCCTTAAGTAAACATTGCCATAATTTAAAATGATTAACAGAGTCAAAAGCTTTTTTAAAATCTACAAAAGCTATGTACAATGTATGCTTCCGTTTTAACAGTGCTTTCTGGATCATTGCATACAGAGTAAATATGTGATCTGCTGTAGAATATCCCTTTCTAAATCCGGCCTGAAATTCCGGAATTTTTTCATGCATATTCGCCCAGTTTGATAATCTCTTATTTAAAATCGAGTTAAATACTTTCCCCAATATACTCATTAATGATATTCCGCGGTAGTTATCTGGATCGTTTCTATTACCTTTTTTATGAAGTGGGACTATTGTAGAACTGGACCAACTACGTGGGAAAATTCCATTTTCAAACAGCCTATTGAAACATTTCTTTAAAAACGGCATAATTTCAGATTTTGAACACTTTATCATTTCGATTATGATATCATCAGGTCCGGCAGCTTTTCCGTTTCTTAAGTGACTGATAGAATCTAATATTTCCTGTTCAGAAATTGGACTGTCCAGGATAATTTGATCTATTTCTGTCAAATCATTATTGGTTGGATCTACATCCTTATATGTATCATCGAAAGTCAGATCTAATATGTCGTCGTTTGAGTGCACATCTTTAAAATGCTTTAACCACTCAGATTTCGTTATGTTGTTACTCGCCGGCTTTCTGTTTTGTAAATAACGAACTTTTTTCCAAAAGGCATTAGGGTTGTTAATAGATCTTTCTAGCTGGTCTTGATTACGCATCTTCAAATCAAATTTGAATTTTCGACAATAAGCTTTGTACTTATTTCTACTTACGCAGTATTTCCGTCTATCGTAGTTGCTACGAGTCACTCTGAACCTTCGAAGATTTTTACGAGCGTTTCGTTTCGCGGTCCTACAATCTTTGTTAAGAGCATTTCTAATTGGTTTAGGATTTACAAACTTAAGCATACACTCGGCTGAAGAAGACAAAATGTCTACTAAGTCATCAATAGCTCCGTTTACATCTGTATCTATTATCTCCAAAATATGTTTTCCAAACAAGTGTAATTTTGCTTTAACATTTGTTAAGAACGTGTTAGCAGAATTATCATTCCAAACAAACCGCTTCGTATTTGTAGGCGCGATATCACAAATCATTTTATGGTTAGAGAGCGGAAATTTGCAAGTCAATTCAAGAGGTAAATGGTCAGAATCCTGTCGATCGCCAATATTCAACAAGTCGACATACTGGAAGAAATCAGGCGTACATATAAAATAATCGTTCACACTAGCACCTTGATTTGAACAATAAGTATACTCCCCTTGCAGATCACCAAAAACTCTTCCATTAACAATGAATAATTGGAATGCATAACATATGTCTATCAGCTTTTTTCCAAATCTGTTTGTTGTTGTGTCGTGTGACTTCCGATTATCAATATCTACAAAATCATCTTCGGGAAATGGTACACGTCTGTGTATTAAATCATCATCAAAGGAAGTTGAAGGGTTATTTCCATTACCAGTACGGGAATTGAAATCGCCACATAATACGTAATGGGATTCACTAAATTCAGACTGCTTTTCAAAAAGAAATTCTTCAAGTTTACTTAAGTTACAATTAGTATCTACGTGGTTGTAATATGGTGACCCTTCAGGTGGTATATACGTGCACATCAAAACAACATGTTTATCAATGTCAAAAATGGCTTTTGACATTTGTATGCAAATGAAGTTATCAATGTCTGTACTTATCAACTTACAAAACTTGTTAATAGACTGATGTATACACACGCAAACACCCCCTGATAGTCGACCATAGTCAGATAACTTTACAGCTGAGCTAGAGAAAACTTCATAATCGTGTAACCAGTTTATCTCGTAAAGCGAATCCACAAAAGTCTCAAGAAGACAAATAATCTTAAATGTTCTAATGTAGTGAACAAAGTCTTCATCTCCTTCTTTGCTTTTAAGTCCGTTAATGTTCCAACACAGAAATGGAAAAATTCCGTTGCACTTTCTGGGATGAGTAGACGTATTGCCGGTGTCCTGGTTTGCGGTACCCTGTGAAATACGATCCGGGCCTCGGCCAAAATCCTACGGCCGTGAGGAGTTAGATCTCGTCTGTCGGGTCGTCGTGTTGGTGATGGGTCTCGTATCCCTAGCGTTGGTAGACCTGTTTGTTCCAGTGGTAGAACGAGGCACAGTCACAAGATGACCATCTTTGAAATATCCAAACATATTAGTCCCCTTCAACGCTTGTAGCTGTTGGCGCTGACGTGACGTCAAGTCGCTCGAGATACCAAGCCCTGCCGCCTTAAAAGCTGGTCTCGCTTTCAAAGAACGCACTTTGTCATCTGACATGTGAAGCTTCACGATCATCGGACGAGGCCTTGATTGATTAACTCTCTTTACGCCAAGCCTATGAGCGCGGATGACGTCAGACGTCTCCCATGTTTTAAAAGTAGCGTGGTCGTTTAGCGTTGACAGAGCTGTCTGCTTGCATGCCATCGACTTTTCCTCACCGTCGGCCTCAGGAATACCATGGATTATAATGTTGTCCCTCCTACTGTACGATTCCAGCCTGTCTAGTTCGACATCTACGTTGGACATCTGGGCTATCACTGTATCGATCTTCCTATCGAGAGCATCGATGTCATCATTCACGATATCATGGTTTTGTTTCATAATGTCAATTGCCCCGCGAATATCGGTTACAGAGTCTTCCAAGTTCTCACACTTCGTATTAATAGCGTTAATGTCAGCCCGAAGAGAGGAAATCTGTGAACTTAAGTCGTCTCTGATTGTAGATATCTCAGATTTTACGTTATCGATTGCACCGAGTAGGGTTTCTTGAACTTGCTCAAGTGTAACTGGGCCCGGGTTGGTTTCAACATCATTGGAGCATAACAAACGTTGCATTATCACTCGCACGGGAAGCGCGCCGTCTCCGAGTAGACACAGTGCACGATCATGTGCAGCGTGTGCGACCTGATTGATAGACAAGACTAGGTCACAGTTCGGGGTGGTGACGTCACATGTTACACACAAGAATGTTGTTTCTTTAGGCAAAAACTGGTCAAATGGGTTATTGTAGAAGACATTCTGGTTACAGATAATGAGACCAGAGAGTGAGAGATGCACTGTGAAGAATAAAGTGCATAAGATTAAGCGATAAGGCATGTTATCAACGTCTCGATCGCGTCGTTGAGTGAATGGCGTGTACCCGTGCTCCTCTGTAAGTGGCCAGATCCACCATGATGTAGCTTCAAAACGTGCGCTGCCGGATGGGCTTCTATGTGATAGAATGATATATTCCAGTTACCCTTTGTTTCGTGTTAATTTCAACAAAAACATCAGAGCGTTTTCAAACGTGTCGTCAACCATCAAGGGCGGGTAACCACACTGCCGATATGAATGAATGAATGAATGAATGAATGTCTTTATTTCCTCCAATGGCATTTGAAGATTACAAGGCAAAAACAATATCAATCAAATATGTACATGAGGAATAATTACAAGAAATTCAAACCATAACGGTGCACATTGCAAAATTTACAGGAACATTTTTCAGAAGTATTTACTCAGAGAGATTCTTATATCGTAAATATAGTGTGAGAATTCAAGTATTACAGTTTGTCTATCTTCATTTGTAAGGCCAGGAATGTTAAGGGGTGCACCACAGAATAGTGCCAAGACATCGTCATCATCCAACATTTCAATATTAACAAAGGCATCTAAATCAAGTATGTCAAGTAGTTTTAAATAGAAGTTATTTCTCTGGCACATCAAAGATTCACAATGTAAGATGACGTGTGCATCATGGTCATAGCAGTGTTTATTACAAAATGTACATTCGTTTGAAAATTTTGCCTTAGAATTAGTTGTATATGGGTTTTATGATCTGGGTATAGATCTATAAGAGTATAGAGTCTATGCATATTGAGGTTTTGGTGTACCATAGCATATCTTGACATATCTTGTCTTATGGAGAGTCTCAGTTTCCATTGGGTTCCTTCAAAAGAGAAGATGGACTTAAAAACTATTTTCCGCCATACTGCTTTAAGGGGGAAAATACCAGTCTGTACATAGTGTTCAACATATTTGAGAAGATCATACTTTTTTGCTGTACATAATAGAGTGTTGCTTATACTGTGGGAGTTAGTATATACATGAATATTGAGTGTTAGAAATGCACAAAACAAAGTTTCGTCGATGAATTACAGCAATTATTACATAGTCTTCCAAGGAATGATAATCTACACTTGTCAATATATCCGACCATTGTCCATAGACCGAGGTTAGCACAAACAGAATCTGTTGACATACGTCTGTTAAAACCCTGTACACAACAGGCAAAATATCGTTGAGTATTTTCCACAATAGGAATGTCTTTACCATGTAGTGTGGGTAAAAGTTCACAACCATAAAAACTTGTAGGTAAAACCATTCTCTTCCATATATTTACACATGTAATTGGATGTAGACCAGTATTATTAAGACCCAGTGAACGTAGGGAATTTATAGTTTGTCTTGCCTTTTGACAACTAGTCAAGATTCTGTCTTTACAAGAGAGATCTGATGAGAGAAGGATGCCTCCGTATTTTACTGATGGTCTTACAGTTACGAGGGTATTACAAAATGAAAATAAAGGTTCAAGACAGGATTGTTTCCCTTTCCGAAAAACTATCACAGTGCTTTTTGATGCATTGTATGTTAGGCGCCATTTAGAAGCATATTGTGAAACAATATTGAGGGAATTTTGAAGCCCAGATGGGGTGGTACTTAATAGTGTTGTATCATCTGCCAGCAAAACTGATGGTACATTTATACCATATACACATATACCATTGTCAGATGCTCTTAATTCAGTTATTAAGTCATTTATGAAAACAAGGAAGAACCAAGAAGAGAGGACTCTCCCTTGTCCTACCCCTTGTTTATTTCAAATTTATCTGAACTATTTCCATCATACATGACAAAAGAGGAGCTGCATGTGTAACTGTGATATAGTAGATCCAACATTTTACCTGTTATGCCTAGATCATGAAGTTTTAAGAATAAACCATCCTGCCAAATGCGATCGAAGGCTTTTTCATTATCTAGAAAAGCTGTAAAACTTGTGATCCACGCTCGACATAGTGTGTTAAGCAATTATTAAGCATAAACGCTGACATAACTGCACCATGTTCCTTTCTAAATCCAAATTGTAGTGGGTCTGGAAAATTTGTTTTGATATAACTTTCTAATCAGGAGAGTAAAATTTTTCAAAAAGTTTTCCTAAACAAGATGTGAGAGTGATACCTCTATAGTTTTTGGGGTCATATTTTGGGCCTTTTCCCTTGTAAATTGGAACAATCATACCCAATCTTGAGATTTTAGGAAAGTACATAGCCTTCATTATTGCATTGTATAGAGTACAGAGCTTTATTACTAGCGCGTCGCCTCCGAGAATAAGATGCTCATTTGTTACGCTGTCTGGTCCTGGTGATTTGATGCGATTTAGTTTGACAAGATGTTGCTTTAACTCTGAAGCTTGTATATCGACATATAATGTAGTATCTGCAGCAGTATGAGTGTCGGGTCGGGAGATTATCTCCGACAGCTTGGTTTCCACTGATGTTTTATATTCATCATTAAAACTTTCGGAATGATGAGGTACAGCAAGATTAGCATAGGAATCCGCGTGGATATCATTGAATACTAGTTTATCAACCGTTGAACGCGGCCGTCTTAGCTTACGCACTGATTTAAAGAAAGTATTTATATCTGTGTCTGATGTAATTTCAAGTTCACGCGAAACTTCTTTGTGTTGTGTACGTTTTGCTTGCCGATGTAAGCGACGGAAATCGCGCTTATCACGCTTGTAGTCTCCATACGTGGATGAGTTATCTCCTCTTGGTTTGCCGTCTGTGATGACTGAATCTACACTTCCGATATGTGATGACTGAATCTACACTACCGATATGTGATGACTGAATCTACACTACCGGTATGTGATGACTGAATCTACACTACCGATATGTGATGACTGAATCTACAATACCGATATGTGATGACTGAATCTACACTGCCGATATGTGATGACTGGATCTACAATACCGATATGTGATGACTGGATCTACAATACCGATATGTGATGACTGAATCTACACTTCCGATATGTGATGACTGAATCTACAATACCGATATGTGATGACTGAATCTACAATACCGATATGTGATGACTGAATCTACAATACCGATATGTGATGACTGAATCTACACTGCCGATATGTGATGACTGAATCTACACTACCGATATATGATGACTGAATCTACACTACCGATATATGATGACTGAATCTACACTACCGGTATGTGATGACTGAATCTACACTCCTGTATGTGATGACTGAATCTACACTGCCGATATGTGATGACTGAATCTACACTACTGTATGTGATGACTGAATCTACACTACTGTATGTGATGACTGAATCTACAATACTGTATGTGATGACTGAATCTACACTACTGTATGTGATGACTGAATCTACAATACTGTATGTGATGACTGAATCTACAATACTGTATGTGATGACTGAATCTACACTACCGATATGTGATGCCTGAATCTATACTACTGTATGTGATGACTGAATCTACACTACTGTATGTGATGACTGAATCTACACTACCGGTATGTGATGACTGAATCTATACTACTGTATGTGATGACTGAATCTACACTACCGATATGTGATGACTGAATCTATACTACTGTATGTGATGACTGAATCTACACTACTGTATGTGATGACTGAATCTACACTACCGGTATGTGATGACTGAATCTACACTACTGTATGTGATAACTGAATCTACACTACCGGTATGTGATGACTGAATCTATACTACTGTATGTGATGACTGAATCTACACTACTGTATGTGATGACTGAATCTACAATACCGATACTGAATCTACACTGCCGTATGTGTACACACATGTATTAACTCTTTTTTTCAACCATAGCATATTATACTTCAAATGAACTGCCAAATGTTCAACAAGATGGTCCGAGTGTCCACTCACTTGACCAGTTCATGTATATAGACGGCATATTAATGAAACTAAATGCAAGCAAATTCTGCCGTATGTTTCATTTCTTAATGATTCATTAGTAAAATTAATCTCATGAACAAAATTCGTTATTCAAGAGTAAAGAATAATGCTAAAGATGCTGGAAGTCACATGGTCACTGTAGTTCACTCATGTGATCAAAATAGTGACCACGCCGTCCTGGTCAGAAAGTTGTCCCATGTGTGACGTCACAGCACAGTGTAAGCAAGGGTTAGTAATACATGGAGATATCTTCCAAAAGTTATGATTTTTTGCTTATTGGATTTGAAAAAAATAAATTATCTCATTTATGTTTTGGTAGATGCATATTCTAATTCAATGTTACATTAAAGGATGAAAATTTCAGATAGTAACATTTACATTTGACAGGATTTGAATTCATGTTACAAATTTCAAGTTTCCAAAATATTCCAAGAGTATCAATATTCATTTCACAAAATAGGGGTTGCTTAATTAAGTTCTTTGTGTGTATTTGTGTATATATAGTATGTTTTCTTCAGGTCATTGTGAATATATATGAAATTTGTTTTCAAACCGTTTTGTTTTGTTTTGAAAATTGTGTATTTCACAGTCATTGATGTTTGGTTTGACAGTGTTTGGCAGGTGATACGCCTATTATTCCTGTGATTCCGCTTCTATAAGTTTATAAGTTGTTCTGTTTATCTAGTAGCATTTGCTGGGTAACGGTGTTAGTTTCTACACCGAAACGTCGCACTCTTGCAATAAAGAAGTTGAAAATTCAT
The DNA here is from genome assembly GCA_916613615.1 of Steromphala cineraria. Classification (NCBI taxonomy): domain Eukaryota; kingdom Metazoa; phylum Mollusca; class Gastropoda; order Trochida; family Trochidae; genus Steromphala; species Steromphala cineraria. Next base: position 49,816,740 of record OU744726.1, read on the forward strand.
AGAACTCTTTATTAATCATCTCACAACTTGCCTCTTAAAGTACTCATATATTAATTGTGTATTAAGGGATTTTTATCTTCAACATTTTACAACGTTGGCATCTTCCATTCAACAAATTCATTTATTAAGACAAGCTTACACAAGGATTGTCCTAAAAACCAACATCAACAATAAAGTTGTTTAATAAGGTTGGAGATTTAGAGATAAGCTCGTAAAATACCAATTTTCAGCTCTAATCTGGGGCAAGCTTTGATTTTTTTCACCAAAAATAGTTGCTTTCCTTACAAAAAAGATTTATGGTAATGTCTGTAACTTGGTTTAAAAATAAAAGACGAAATTTAGATTCTTATATTGAATTTGGTAATGTCTGTGATTTGGTTAAAAATTTAAAAGACGAAATTGAGATTCTTATATTGAATAAATAGATCAGTTTCCACTTATGTTACATTTTTAGTTTTACAATGTAACAGTAGATTTACATAGTCTTTATCTAGGAAACTTACTTTGTACATGTAGGTTCTAAATAGGACTTTTTTCAGAAAGTGTTGAAACCAATGTGTTTAAAACAGAGTTATATTTCAGAAAGTTTCATCGTCAGTTTTCAAATATTTTTAATTATGTTTTTGGAGTTGACATTGGCATAGATTTTTATATCTTAGGTTTGAAACAAACTATTTAAAAACTAAAGATGGAAAGTGTACTGAGAAATCTGCCAAAAATGAGTTTCTTAATTAACTATGTAAATACTTATTCATTCAACATGAAATGATGAAGGCTAGAGAACACATAATCAATGAGTAGGACAGTCAGTGTTTGTACCGGTTATCAGACGAATACTGATAATAACCTTATGACGTGAAATCAGCCGAGAGGTGTCGCTGCAAGCAAGAAGTGATCAAGGTAGGTTGGGGGTGTTACACTCGGAGTCAGTATTTGACATAAAGACGTATAAAATAGTTCATTGATAACTTGAACAGTAACAAACTATAAGTAGCTAGTTAGTTAAGGACACAATTGACCAAGTATAAAGCTATCAGATTGATTTCTAGTGTTTCTAGTCTTCTACGTTCTCTATAGCCTTGTTAAGGGTTAAGGGTTAAGTTTTATCAACATGCAGAGATAACATTGTATTATACCTGATTCTAGTGTTTCTAGTCTTCTACGTTCTCTATAGCCTTGTTAAGGGTTAAGTTTTATCGACATGCAGAGATTGTATTATACTCGGTTCGCTGTTTGATAGAGTTTATACAATCCGGGAAGGCTTGTTAACTTTTATGTTTTTACAAAGAAAATAGTCCAAAGATCTTAATATCGACAGCACATGTACAAATTACTTCTTGAAACATGAGGCTAAGCAATGCGTGAATCGTTTATATGTTTAACAGGCGTATTCGCCCATCACGTGACCGAGTCACATTGATATGATAATTGTATAGGCCATCAGATATGAAGATACCAGAGTCCCTGAGATAAGCTTCATAAACATGTCATCTTTATGGTACATGTTGTACAAGTAATATAATCTCTAGTTTGTGCAATGAATGCAGATGTGGCCTAGTTTATTTATCACCCACTCACCAGGGTTGTCGATGTTTGAATCTTGCTTTCGAGAGTTTTCAAGTTAAAATTTTAAGATTACATAAACGGGACTATAACGTATATTAAAGTCGAAAGTTAAAATCTTAAGATAACAGAAACGGGAAAGTCTAAAGGTTTTATGAGCATAAATCTAGATTATACCATGCTGGGTGTCAACAAACTATTGTCTCATTATGAATATCATTATCAAGCTAGGGAAGGTAACCAGTGCTATACCTTGACATTGGCAAAACTCTTTACAGGATAGGTCAATTTATAAAAACAACCCGGATGTGTACTTAGCTCGTGACACATAACAAACCTGTAAAGCTGATTACACGAGGTCACTGTGTTTGACCTTACACCGGAACTAGCTACATGTAGGTGTACGTTGGAAAAGTTTCTAGCAAGGAGCTAAATCATTCTCAAATAATCAAAATCAGGTGTACCGAGCAAACATACTAAGTGACATATAAGTAGGTCTCCAAGACGAAAATCTAAAGACATTTTGTTTTTATCCGGATTTTTATTATTTTTTCGACGGTTTTTCGTTTTGTCAGTTGTGATATTTGATGTGATGAAGGAGAACAAGTTCTATTGATTAAGTCAACTTCTTTATTGCAATATATACAACGATTTGGTGCAGATAATATGAGTTTTGTCAAGCAAATGATAAATGAATTTGAGCAAAGATTAAACAGAAATAGAGCATTCTTTATGATAAAAAGTAAAGTGATGTTTAATGGCTCACTATCTTTGAGTTTGTGAAATATTTAGTTGAATTCCATTTTATCATTTTGAAACTGCAGCAAGACTTCAAACCTGAAATGTTTTATTCTCTTTCAGATGGACGCTCTCACCAAACTAAATGAACACTTCCTGTCCTGTAATATCTGCACGGAGACCTTCAAGGACCCCTGTACTCTTGGCTGCTACCACACCTTCTGCAGACCATGCCTGACCAAATACACCAAAACTCGACGAGACGCCATCACTGCCAAGTCCATACTGTGTCCAAACTGTAACCTGATGACGAAAGTTCCTCGACCCAAAGAACCAGTTGACAGGTGGAGTGAACAGTTCAAGCCGAGTTTCCTCATACAAGGTCTTCTGGATTCATTTGCTGGTCAGGAGAGCTCAGGTACTTCATCAATCGTAACATATCTTAGTTAATTACTCTAGTTAATAACATTCTAAAATAATCAAAATCTCTTGAAAAGCAAGTCTAGATCTGTAGTGAACTACATTCGTATAAAGCCTAATCTTATCTTACAATTTTTTATATTTAATTCATATAATTGAATGTTTTTCAAATGTCTAAAAAGTAGCAGAAAGGATAATTCAGATTTTTAAATGAACTATTTATGCCATTCTCTTTCAGACCCTCTTGATGACTGTTGTTTCACCTGTGAGCATACGGGGAAGACAACACAGGCCACATCAGTGTGTGAAGATTGCGACACAAAGTTCTGTGAAGCCTGTGCTAAAATTCACTTATCGTCTCCTCGTAGATCAGATCACGTGATTTCACCCCTAAGTGCTGAATCAACTCCACAACTCAAGAAACGCAAAGTCATGTGCCCAGAGCACAACTGTTTGGTTGAGTTTTGCTGCAGAGATTGTCATAAAGCTGTTTGTCACAAATGCTGCATCGTCTACCACAGAAGATGTATCTCTGTTGTGACCCTCGACTCAATGATTTCTGAAATGAAAGAAGTACTGCAGCAGAACTATGATGATATAGAGTTGCATCGACAACAAACAGGAAACACTTTGAAGAGTAGGAGATCAGAAGTGGAGGAAATCACACAACACAAATCGTCCCTGCAGTCAGAGATCAGAAGAGTCAGTCAGCAGGCCGTGGATCTGATCAGAAGAAAGGAGAAGAAACGCCTGGATGAACTGGAAACACTCACTGAAAAGCAGACTGAAGAACTGAGAAGTCAGATAAAATCTATAGAAATTGACATGCAGACATATCAGCAGTACACAGAATTCTTCAGACAAGTCCTGCAATCAAACAGTTCTATGGATATATACGATATGTACACGCTGTGTCAGTCAGGGGAGATAACTGCTGAGATTCATAGAAAAGACAAACAAGAACAGAGAAGAAAGAAGGTTGTGTTTGAGAAACTGTTAGATGTGAATAATCTTGACAAGACCTTACAACTCGGTAATTTGAGGGTAGTTGAAGATATGTCTAATCTTGAAATGAGGCCAAACCTAAAAGATGCACCTAAAACCAAACCAACAGTCAAAAGTGAACCAAATCCTGGACAACTTCTGTCTACAGTCAATGCTAAATCAAACAATGATAAAAAGCAGCCAAATCTTTGTGACGTTGAAGTTTTGAATATCAGAGGTACAGAGACACTGGTTGTTACAGATTATAAGAATTCAAGTGTCAAGTCATGTTACACAAAAGATAAAACATCTCACTGCACATCTCTCAAACTCAATGAAACTCCCTTTACATTAACAAAGATAAGCCAGGACAGAGTAGCTGTATCATACTACTCACACAACAGTATAGAACTA